>OZ017738.1:212338019-212420519 GCA_963969285.1 Odontomyia ornata
TGTCGGAAGTTTCGACGATATATCTCGTCGCCTACCTCAGCGCCAGAAGGATGAGATCGCAAGTTGTACCGCTCCTCTCCCATCCGTCGACTTTCTTCAATCTTCTCCCGCAGTTGCTCTCGCAGAAGTTGGAGCTTTTCGTGCGGTTCCAGAACCACGATTGGGTCCTCTAGCGATTTCAGTTGTCGCAATAGCCGGTAAGCGCTCCCATGACAGATCATGTACTGGCCGAACAATGCGAAATACGGCGAAATGCCGGTAGTGGCGTGGTACGACGAGCGCAGCGCACTAGTGATGGCGGACAATTTGCGATCCCAGTCCTTCTGAGTCGGGTGGACATAGGCGCGAATGGCCGCTATGAGCGTACGGTTCAGTCGTTCGGATGCGTTGGCTTGTGATGAATAGACGGCGGTTCGTTGGTGGATGATGCCGTATTTGGACATTAGGTCTCGGAACTTGCTGGAGGTGAACTGGACCCCATTGTCGGAGACAAGTTTCTCCGGAACTCCAAACATGTGAAAGACTCGGTTCTCCAAGAAGCTGATTATAGGTCCAGTGTGCATGTTACGTAGTGGTTCTATGATAGGGAATTTAGAGAGCTGGTCCAGGACCACGACAGCTCCCGTGTGACCAGAAGTAGATCGAGGGTAAGGACCGATAAGATCAATGTACAAGCGCTGGAACACTCGTTCGGGGACCTCAACCTTACCCATGGGTGGCCGAAGAATGGTGTTGGGCGCTTTAGTACACTTGCATAGCTCACAAGAGGCTACGTACGCTTTTATCTGTTGTACCATCTTAGGCCAAAAGAAACAGGTTTTCAACCGCCTAAGGGTACGACCGTATCCGCCGTGCGCACTAGATGGGTGGTCATGGGCCCGTCTGATAAGATCAGTGGTTAATTCTTCGGGCACCCACAACTTCCACTGTTCTTCTTCTTGTATGGGGTTATAAGCAACAGATCGTCCAAGTAAACGGAAACTTGGTGCCGCAAATGAGGTGGTATCACCTTATCCATAAGGCGCGTCATTGTTTGGGGGGCATTGCACAATCCGAATGGCATGGTCACGAATTGATATAGGGGCCGACCTGGGACTGTGAAGGCTGTTTTCTCCTTTGAACCAGGGTCTAAAGGAATTTGCCAGAAGGCGTCCTTGAGATCTAAGCTCGTGATGAAGTGGGCTTTAGGCAACCGACTCAAAATGCCTTCAATCAACGGTAGAGGGTATGCGTCCTTGACTGTGACGGCGTTCAAGCGTCTGGCATCTAAGCATAACCGGACCTTGTTCGGCTTGACAACTAAGGTGACTGGGGAAGCCCACGCGCTCTGGGATTCTTCGATTACGCCTAATGCTAGCATTCGATCCACTTCGGCATATAACGATTTTTCCTTCGCCGGAGATATGGCGAAATGTCTCTGTTTTATGGGTTTAGCATCCCCCACATCTATAGTGTGGAACACCAGGGCAGTCCTCCCGAGACCTTCTTTCGCATGCGATGGAAAAGCCGATATAGCCGAGTCAAGACGCAGTTGCTGATTTACATCCAGTGTATGTCGTAGTAAGTGAGAGGGTTGAGATTGGTCAGGAACGGTGGTGACGGACTCCAGGGTCGTACCGGAAAATAGTGCCGGGGCCAAGTTAAATTTTCGAACGAAATCCACTCCTAGATAAAGATTCTGGGTTAATTGAGGTATGATGAAAAATTCCAGAGGTTTAGTTACTCCTTTAAAGGTGACATCCGTCATAATTTTTCCCATTACAGAGTGACGAGTTCCGTCCGCCGTGCTTAACCAGGAGGTGAAATGACGGATTTGGTCCGCGTGCATTGCCAGTACCTCCCCTGCAAAATCGGCCGATATGCAATTCACGCTGGCTCCCGTATCGACTAAGCCTGACACTCGTTTTTGCAGGAGGTGTACTGACGCATATGGCCGAACATCATCCCTCAATAATTCGTCTAATTGTATGTCCTTCAGCACCTTCCTCGATTGCCTGACTTTTCTCCAGAAGCTCCGCATCCGACGCGTGGCTCGCTTTCTTCGCGGTGGGACAGTTGTAGCCAACTCCTCATGGAAGATGCGCTGTCGAGTAGCCAAATAATTCCGCAGGCTGACATGAAAAGGTTTTACATGCCAAGGAACTTTCGTCTCGCTATCATTTCCCTGCGCGTTGGCCTCGGCGAAGGATGGCGTCGGTTGTGGAACTTCGGGAGAACTGTGTTTGGCGGTGCGAGTCAGCAGAATGGGAGTCATGTCGGGAGCTGGGTCATAGCTAGTGATGGGGTCTGGATTGGTTCGTCCGGGGTTTAGGAGTGCCGACGGGTGGTCGCGGCACTCGGTGGCAAGTTTTTTCGCCCTTTGCAATTTGCACAGTCAGGTGCGTATGTGTCGGCCTTCCCGCAGCGGTAGCAGAAAAGCGTCGGCTCCGCTGGACATGCATAGAACCGATGTCCCGGTTGTCGGCAGTTCCAACAGACCGTCGGGCTTGTAATTGCTTCAAGGGAGGGTCGATCAATCAAGGCTGGGTCCTCAAGCTCCTGTGGTGCTCCGCTCCTCGGTACTGGTACTGGATCAGCAAGCAGGTGGTCCGCTGCCATCAACTCCGCGGTGTGATGATTTCGGGGATTTGGTCCCGTTATGCGAGGTTGTGGACGGAAGGTACCTCGCCGCTCATCCAAGTGTTCTTGTCTACGGGCATGGAGGCGCAATCCCTGTATGGTGTTGATGGGAAAATGAAGAAGGCTGTTCTGGAGATCCCAGCGCATGTTCTCTCTGATAATTTCTACCAGTTCGTCCTCGGGCATGGTATTTCGCAAGCGAGTGCTCAATCTCACTATACTTGTGTAGTACTGGTCGAACGGTTCGTGAGCGCCTTGTTTCCGTTTCTTTATTTGCTCCTTTAGCTCTCTCTCAGTGAAGCCATCCTCAAATCGATTGCGGAAGGCTGCACTGAAAGAGTGCCAAGTGGGACGTGGCGTTGATTCTTTAAAGCTCCAGTACCAGTCGGCAGCGTCGCCGCTGAACAAAAGATGTGCATGCTGGAGGAAGGCCAAGGAATCACCTCCCAGGGGGCTGGATACCAACGCCTGAATGCGGAAAAGGAACCGGTCCGCCGATATCATATCGTTGAACCCTGTAAAATTCAGGCGCCAACTCTCCATGATACGAGGCGTCGGGTCTCGAAAAGGTGTCAATGCGTTCCCGGGGGGAATCACATCCTCGATTGATCTGTTGTACTGAACTGCCTCGGGGGCTAGAGGTACCAACGGAGGTGCGGTGCTATGTCGTGGTCTATATTCGGGAGCTCTGGGATCCATTCCCGAGTTCCTTGGAGGTGGGACCCATTGCTCGGATTGTCGGGAGTGGGGCATCGCCACACTGGGATTGGGCTCCCAGCCAAGCGGAGTTCTCACGCGACTGGGTGGTTGGCTCATAGGGAGATTCTGGAGCTTTCCCTCCAGGTTGCCAATCCTCTCCGACATATCCCTCATCAACGCCACGAGGGTGTCAATGGAGTGGGCGGAAGGCATGGGTGTCACCTCGGACACGACACTTGCGGCCGGAACTTCACCGCCTACGGCTCCTTGCAGGTCTAAAAGTGGTTGTGACGGTTCGGCTTCTGGACCTCCTTTCGCCACTGCTCCACGCGTTGGTAGGGGCGTTCCGAGGGGGACGTCTAGGGCAGACCGCTCGATGGGTCGCCGGCATAAGGGGCAACTCTCTGACGTGAGGAGGAGCTGTTGTACACAGGCACGATGGAATAGATGTCCACAATCCAATCGCACGCTGTGTACCCCCTCCACTACGTCCTCGAAACAGATCCCACAGTTCGCGGGTTGGACCGTTTTGGACCGGGTCCACCGTTTTTCTGGGGTCCGCTTCGTTGCCATTTTCGTTCAATCTGGTGGGAGAAGTAAGTTCCTTAACTAAAAAAAAATGTTACAATCGAATATATATATAAAAAACTTAGGAATAAATTAGTGGCCGATAGTGGCGAACTATTTTGATAAGATATAGAGAAAGAGAAAAAAAAATTTATTTGATACATACTTTCCTTTTCAGTGGTCGACTCCTTCAACGGGAAAGGAGAGTGCGTGGTAATCTGCCGAAGAAAGGGTGCTTTCGGTCGATTTACTAAATTTAAACCCCTACCCACATACATTACAAAACGTTTCTAATCTACGTTAGATGACTCGACGAGACAAGTGGTATAGCTACCGTAACAGCTTAGAACGCGGTCAAAACTCCCGACGCGTGGAAGCATTCCGGGCTTCGCAACTCCAGCGTACGCCACCGAACGTTGAACCGATACCACTCGTCTATCACGCATACGAAATAATTAGAATCCTTCCGCGACATAAAGGCAAGGTAGCCTTCTATTTTCTTGAGAGTCCATGCTGATAGGTAAACCCATCAGGCTGGCTGTTCCATCAAGAAAATAGAAGATCCTTACAGGGGTTAACCTGGGACAACACATCGAAAGGATTCTGTCGCGAAAAAAAAAATCAAACAAAAGAGAGCGGAAGCTACAACTCACGTGAAGCGAATTCTAGTGTGTATCACACAACTCCACTGCTCCTGATAGTGGGACTCGAGTACCACAGTACCTTACATCCTCCGTAAAGGACCAACTCGTCAGAAGACGCGAAGTTCTTTCCCCCTTAGGATGTCTTAGGCCCCACGTTGGGCGCCATTTGTAATGATTTTCCAACATTTCAAGTTCGAACGCGGAACCGACCTCTCATCGGTTCTAGACGTTAAGTCTGAGTAGTGCCAACGGATGGTACCAACAGGTCAACCAATCCGTGCACCGTAACCCATTCACGCGGTGGCTGCTTGTCGGCCAGCTAGTTCGGAGAGGATTTCGGTCGCGGGTCTCCGAATGGGTTACGCTCAATTACAATATTTTCAGCCACCTGAACATGCCCGTTTTCAAAACGCGTTATCAAACAAAACCATACGGAGAAGAACCTACTTTACGTTACTCCGTATTTCTTCATTCATCCAGTTAAGAATACAAAATCTAATTTTCATTTCGCGTTTCCGAAGTCTCGACGCGGTACCGAAAAATATGCTACTCGAAATTAACCCGACGAAAACTACTCTAACAAAATGTCAAACCTACAAAGGTACCGCGTACCGCGCGCGACGCGAAACCGACCTCCGCGGATTTGTCGAAACCCTACCCTCGCGACGGCATACCTACCCTGCGCTCTCTCTTCCCACTGAAAATGAAAAACCGCTGAAAAGGAAAGTCGTGATTATCTTTAGCAATTCATGGTTTTATTTATAATTTTACGTTTTACAATATAGTGAGAAGATATTAATCGGTTACTCCTATAGCCTTTTATATTTGTACAAAAAATCAAATATTCCAGCTCCAGCGCGTACAACTTTTACTCATTTTATGCATTGTGTAAATTAGTAGAAACGTTTGATATTATAACATTGGTAGGTTTCTTTGATTTTTTTTTGTATCTTCATAAAATAGGTGTACCATTGCATTTTTGCTCTTGCCTACAAGTTATTTAGCGCTGTCTTATTATTGATCATTCTTATAAATGAAAGGAACTCAGGAATTTCTAATTGTATGGAAGGTACAGTTCTGTCATAAGTATTGGAATCTACTCAGTCAAAGATTAAATGTTATAGGTATGTACTCATGAGTCCATTATTAAACATACAATTCCTTTTTTTTTCAACTATACACTTTTCAAACCCGTTATTCCCGAAAAATTATGATTAATAGTTTGTTTAATATAACGATTTATTCGATAATAATTATTAAGAAAAAAAAAGGTAAACGAATCCCGACTACATTAACAGATTATTTGTCATAATTACATTTAATCATCGGTTTTGGTTTCTCAACGCAATTCTCGCTAATGCAAATGTGTTGAATAAATTAATTATGTTAAACGATTTAAATGGTATAACTTATAGTTAGGGTAAGAACTGATTCCATTCGTATCAATATTTGTATTGTTTTGCCACTCGTATATTAGAATATCATCAAAAATTATTTTTATCGTAATAGAGTAAACTTATATAATCTTTTACGGAGGCAAAAATCGAAAATCAGTCGACTGGTATTGAAAATTACTAGGAAGCGATTAAAATAACTGGAATTTTCGTTCCTATGGCAATCAGAAAAAAAATAGTCTGCTCCTGGACACTATTGAAAATATACGAGTATTATACATACATGATCACTCCATGTAAGTTGGTTGAGGTAAAAACAGTTGTCATGGAACTAAAAATAACTAATTATCAACCTCCGAGAACCGCCCATCCTAATATCTTATCTTTGTCTAAACAATAATAGGAAATTCAATTGTGTACTAGGAGCCGAGTTGACAGAGGTTGTCTGCCCGTCGTTTAGTCTCCGATAATGAAAAATACATTAATTACCGTCAGTCAAGTTTCTACGAAATAACAAATAAATGTCTTTGGAATCCACTTTAAGAGTTCCCGGAGGTGTACATTGATTTTATGGCATGTGCAAAGTAATTATACGTTACATATGCCTCGTCCTAGGGCTCTTACAATAATTTGCTATATACTGCTTTCTCTTCTTTTTGAAAGTAGAAATAACATACCTCCTCTTGCTTCAATTTTGATAGCCAACACTGCTCACACTCCCAATAAAAATTTGTACACTGTTCACAGCAAATCCGATTACTATTGTGGGAATGCTAGCAAGCAATCTTTTTAATGACTGCACAGGCTGATGGGCATCCATCGATGTCTTCTGGACAACTTCACCTGCTCCCCATACGGTTCGCCCCTCGAGGGTCGACGGTATGTCCTCATTCGAGCCCTTCTTTCGTTGGCATCGCCTTGAGGGCCATCCAGATGATCTTCCGTTGGAGCAGACTCCTGCACCGGCGACTCAGGAGTGAGGAGTGGCTCTGTAATGGTTGTTGCAGGCTCGACTAGGTCCTCTTGATTAGCTTCCACTGACGTCGGTGGCGATTCCGGCCCCTGACAGCCACTCAAAATTTTTACATTGCCATGATTTAGCTGAACTGGCGAATTCGATTCGCTCCCATGCATCTCATTCAAATTTATGGAGCGAATAACTGCAAGCAAACACGGTAATGCATTCGTCGATGTAAGCCGAACGAAAAATTACCTCTTAATCAGATTCAATCCAATCAGCACCGCACCAACATCCTATGCACAAGACCCGATGATGGCAAACACCAAACCGAACGAGAAAGAAGTTCTCCTTCAAATTTTATCGTCGCCGTGATATTCTTATGAAACTCGCGGCGATAGCGCAGATCGAGAAAACCTTGCCAACTTTCCGGGATTTGCAATTTTCTCCAACCGATCTATCTATTCACAAGAACACTTTTTCGTTGACCACTAAAAATCCCAGTTATTTCCCCCGTTCCTTTTTCTCGTGGCGCCGGACTGTCAATCCGACAACCACCGACAAAACAGATGTGTGTGGAATGGCACGCCACATGGCGGCAATGTGCATCTCCATTTGTCGCCAGTGGCATAGTTTTTCGATGGCCACGGTGGAGGGGGCATTGCCAAATGGATATGTCTCGAAATGCGTCGGGGTTTTGATTAATATTCTGTTTCAAATATTTAAATCCACAGATCTAAATATTTGGAGAAGAAAAAAAAAAATTTTCTGCGCAAAAATATTTTCTGCGCAACGATATCCGCACGAAAGATGAAGTCCGCTGGCATTTCGAGGTCATACCCATCTGGCCGAGTGCAAGGGTTCGGGATCGGAATCACTTCGATTCCCGGGCGTAGGCGTCACATTACAACTTGGTATGGCTATATAACCCGCAACAGCGAAAGGGTAGGTCTCCAAAGTTGCAACATAATTGGGAGGGACCATACCGAGTTGCAAAGCGAATCAACGACGTCGTATATCGAATACAGGAACATCGTAAGCCAAGAGCCAAAATGAAAATCGTGCATCTGGACCGTCTTGCCCCATATTACATCCAGGGAGAATAGACTACAACTGGCGACACATCTTTTCGGGGCGAAAAGAACTGAGGTGGGGGCAGTGTTACATGTACAAATAATTCTGCGAGCTACTGTCGCAACTGTTTTCACAACAATGAAGAACACGAATTTACTCGAAACCACGAGAACCCAACAAGCATGAACAACATCTGAAAGTGAGTCACTGCTCCATTCATTTGCAGTCGCTCGAATGTTCCCGCGAATTCGCCAATGTACGAGAACTGGGTTGAATGACTACAGACCCTATATAAAGGCGAGCTAAATGAATGGGGGGACGATCATTCATTCGACCGCGATAGGAACTGCGACTGTGTGTGGGAAGCGATATTATTCGAGTAGTAGAAAAGTGATTTTCGTAATAGTGAAGTGATTTCAAAGACAATTGCGATAAGAAATTTATGGACAAGTGTTAGATTTTTCATAGTGAAAATTAAAATTAGTGAAAGTGTTAAATTGATCATTGTGCACTTTTGTAATTAAATAAACTCTTTTAACTTAAATTAAAAAAAAAATAATACAAAAAAACAAAAAATGCCAGGAAACTTACATTTAAAAATCAATCAATTGAGCATATCGGAGCTCAAAGAGGAGTTGGAACAGCGAAATATGGCCACGCAAGGTACAAAGGCCATACTGATTGCACGCTTGCGTGACGCGATCGAGTCGGAAGGCGTCAATCTGGATTCGGGTGAGCCCTCAAATGCGGAACAAGGCGCAGAAGGTGCAGGAGTAGAAACACCCAAATCAAAGGAGCCAGAAAATGCGATAACGCAAATGTTAATGCTGATTCAGCAAGAGCAGCGACAACAGTCCTCCAATTTAACTGCGAAGCTAAATGAACAATCAACGAAGCTAAATAAACAATCAACGAAGCTAAATGAGCAATCAGCGAAGCTGGACCAATAAGCGATCGAGATCAAGGCAGATTTTCAAAAACAGTCCACCGAAATAAAAGCGGAGCTCGGCAGCCTGAACAAACAAATTAAAGGCGTCGAGTAAAAGGTTTACCAGGTCGAGGAAAAGGTCAGCCAGGTCGAAGAGAGAATGAACCATGAGATGGAACAAGTGAGAAAAGAATTGGAAGCAGCGAAGGCAGTAGTAACCACTTCACCAGCCCCGCTTATAACCGCAGCGCAAAGCACATCCAGAAATGTGCAAGCACCAATATTCGATGGGCAAACGGTCTGAAGTATTTACAAGACCCAGTTTGAAGCTGCCGCAAGGGCAAATCACTGGAATGAGCAGGAACGAGCAACTCTATTAATTCTTGCTCTAAGAGATGACGCAGCGACAGAAGCATTCATCAGCGCACTGAAGGACCAGGAATTGCAACAAGCCGTGCGTTTAGCTCAAAAGCAAACGGTTAAGGACGCATTGGCTTACAGTCTGAACTTTGAGGCAGCGAAAAATGTGACTCGTACCACTGCCCGGGTTCGTGAGGTAGTGACAGACGAGTGCAGGTGTGAGCGCGTCGAAATTGAGCGAGACCCGCATGTAAATGGTGCGCCTAGATGCTGGAATTGCGGAGAGAAGGGGCACCTGCAAAGAGACTGCAAGAAGCGAAGAAAACCGAGCTATTGTCCAGGGTGTGCAGCAAGAAGGAGATCCAGACCGAGTCAGGAGCCCAGAATGGAAGCCCTTCAAACTGAGGGGTCGGGAAACATGTAAGAGCCAACTTCGTGGGGCAGAGGTTGGCTAGGAGGATCCACGTCCCCAGCACCACCATCACCGTGTCAAGACTACATCGTGGAGAAGCGGACTTATGCCTTCCGGGTCAAGTTGACGGAGAACACTGCACCATAACAATCGACACTGGTGCAACCCGATCGATTATCCGACCAGACCTAGTTAGACAGCAACAACTTCACAAGGGCAGAATTTTCTCACTACGGACAGCTACGGGAGAAACTGCACCTGTTCATGGAGAGGTCAACCTCCAGATACAGTTGGGAGACCTTGTGTTCCGACACAATTTTCTGGTTGCGAATATTATGGATGACTGCATTCTCGGAATGGATTTTCTGCGACCACATGGAATCACGTTGGATTTGGGCAAACGTGTATTGAAATGGCAGAATGTCGAAGTACTGATGGAGGATCCCAGCGTCCCAATTCCCAAGATGAATGTAGTGGTATGTACTGACACTGATGTACCGAATTCTTCCGAAAGCATTGTATGGGCCAAGCTTGATGGTGATTCTGGAGACCACCGATCTTATCTGATAGAGCCGACGAAGACGTCCGCATTGCGCAGTTTGATTGTAGGACGATGCCTTGTAAGATCTTTAAGGAACGGATACGTGCCGGTTAGAGTCATTAACACCGAAGACTCAACCACGAGCATCAAAGCGGGAGAAGTCATCGGCAGCTGCCAGCCTGTTTCCACCATCACCTCTTTGGAAGCTACTCACGACCATCATTGCAAAAGGAGGCAAGACACAGACAAAGCCCGGGAATCCACGTCTGCAATATTGAAGCAGGTCAAATTGCCAGTGCAGCTATTCAAACGAGCCTCTGATCTGGTCACCAAGTACAGTGACATCTGTTCAACAAGTCCGGATGACCAAGGCCGAACGAGTATGGTAACTCACGTCATAGATACACAGGGAGCCACGCCGATTCGACAAGCACCCAGGCGCCTCCCTATAGCCAAACAAGGAGAAGTGAGCACACTGATCTCGGACATGCAAAAACAAGGCGTTATTGAACCTTCTGTCAGTCCATGGGCCGCGCCTGTAGTTCTAGTAAAGAAAAAGGATGGTAGCACTCGTTTTTGTGTCGACTATAGGCAGCTTAACGACGTCACTAAGAAAGATAGTTACCCGCTCCCACGCATCGATGACATCATGGACACTTTAGCCGACGCAAAATGGTTTTCTACACCCGATCTCAAGAGTGGCTACTGGCAGATAGAAATCGACAAGAAGGACCGAGAGAAGACCGCATTTTCAGTTGGGACCGGATTGTGGCCGTTTGTGGTGATGCCATTTGGGCTTTGCAATGCTCCAGCCACTTTCGAACGCTTGATGGAATACGTGCTACGTGGTCTAACCTGGAAAACCTGCCTGGTGTACCTAGATGACATCATCGTCATCGGGAGAACGTTCGAAGAGCATGTGCGGAACTTAGAAGAGGTTTTCTCCCGATTGCGACTGGCAAATTTGAAACTTAGTCCCGACAAGTGTACCCTTTTCGCAGCTGAAGTAAAATACCTGGGACATGTCGTATCAGCAGAAGGGGTCAAAACAGACCCTGAGAAAATTGAAGCCGTGAAAAGCTGGCCAACATCAAACAACAAGCGCCACCTACGAAGTTTCCTGGGTCTGGCAACCTACTATCGAAGATTCGTCAAAGACTTTGCCAAAATAGCTAAGTGTCTCCATCAGCTAACCGAGAAAAATCGTCCGTATGTCTGGAATGAACAATGCCAGACAGCCTTTGAGACCCTGAAGGAAAAGCTATGTGAATCACCCGTGCTGGCGTATCCGAAACCCGGAAAAATGTTTGTAGTTGACACCGATGCAAGCAACGGCGGTATTGGAGCTGTACTCTCCCAGCAGATCAATGGCGAAGAAAGAGTCCTCTCATATTACAGTCGAGTTCTCTCAAAAAGTGAGAGGAACTACTGCGTGACCAGGAAGGAGCTATTGGCTATAATAGAGGCCACCAAGCAGTTCCACAAGTATCTATATGGCCAGAAATTTGTTCTTCGAACGGACCATGCATCTCTGAGATGGTTGCTCAACTTCAAAAACCCCGAGGGACAAGTTGCTAGATGGATCGAAAGATTGCAGTCATACGACTACGAAATTGTTCATCCCGCCGTCCATGTCCAGCTAACTGCAAGCATTGCCGACGGATTGAGGAAAAGGAACCGCTCGTTGATCTGCGATTGATAACGGCGGAATTCGATGAAGGTTGGTCATCGGAAGAGATTCGAAACGCCCAGTTAACCGATGAAGACATCGGACCATTGCTCGTATGGCAGGAGACGACTGGGCGACCTGAGTGGAAAGACGTTTCAATGCATGGCGCAACCCTGAAAAGCTATTGGGCACAATGGAACTCCCTTCAGGTGGAGGGTGGCGTACTCAAGCGGAAATGGGAAACGGCGGATGGCAGCTCCTATAGGATGCAAACTATACTACCCAAAAGCCGAATCCACGATGTGATTAAGGAAATGCATGAAGGATCCTCGGGAGGCCACGTTGGTGTTAACAAGACCTTAGCGAAATTGCGGGAAAGGTTCTACTCGAGAAGACGTAGAGGACTGGTGTCGCAGATGCACAATTTGCGCTTCCGTCAAAGGCCCAAAGCGACGACTAAGAGGACAAATGCAAACCTATAACGTAGGCGTGCCATTCGAAAGGATTGCTGTTGACATCGCAGGACCCTTTCCTGAATCCGAATGGAGAAATCGATACACGCTGGTTGTAGCCGATTATTTCAGCAAGTGGCCTGAGGTCTAACCCATTCCCAACCAGGAAGCAACTACCGTAGCTGAACAGCTAGTGTTAAATTGGGTCAGTAGGTACGGCGTACCTTGCGAATTACATTCAGATCAAGGCCGAAACTTTGAGATACTAGTTTTTGGCGAAATGTGTGAGCTACTGGGAATACGGAAAACGAGGACAACACCGCTGCATCCCCAATCCGATGGAATGGTCGAACGGTTCAACGGCACGCTCAATAAACATCTGGCCAAGATGGTTGACGAGAACCAAAGGGACTGGGACCGACACATTCCACTATTTTTGATGGCGTACAGAGCTGCCGAACACGCATCGACGGGCCAAGCCCCAGCCAAAGTCATTTTTGGAAAGACTATTCGTCTGCCAGCCGATATAAAGTTCGGAACACCCCCTGAGAAACCCCAAACGATCTCGGAGTACGCAATTGATCTAAGGCAACGGTTGAACCAGATACATCGGACAGTGCGAAAACACCTCGAATCGGCCACTGACCGCATGAAGACCAGGTATGATCTCAAGGCAAACTCTATTGGCTTCCAGCAAGATGACTTGGTATGGCTATATAACCCGCAACAGCGAAAGGGTAGGTCTCCAAAGTTGCAACATAATTGGGAGGGACCATACCGAGTTGCAAAGCGAATCAACGACGTCGTATATCGAATACAGGAACATCGTAAGCCAAGAGCCAAAATGAAAATCGTGCATCTGGACCGTCTTGCCCCATATTACATCCAGGGAGAATAGACTACAACTGGCGACACATCTTTTCGGGGCGAAAAGAACTGAGGTGGGGGCAGTGTTACATGTACAAATAATTCTGCGAGCTACTGTCGCAACTGTTTTCACAACAATGAAGAACACGAATTTACTCGAAACCACGAGAACCCAACAAGCATGAACAACATCTGAAAGTGAGTCACTGCTCCATTCATTTGCAGCCGCTCGAATGTTCCCGCGAATTCGCCAATGTACGAGAACTGGGTTGAATGTCTACAGACCCTATATAAAGGCGAGCTAAATGAATGGGGGGACGATCATTCATTCGACCGCGATAGGAACTGCGATATTATTCGAGTAGTAGAAAAGTGATTTTCGTAATAGTGAAGTGATTTCGAAGACAATTGCGATAAGAAATTTATGGACAAGTGTTAGATTTTTCATAGTGAAAATTAAAATTAGTGAAAGTGTTAAATTGATCATTGTGCACTTTAAATTTTCGTATGAGGAGTTAATTAACGAAATTCACTCACTGAACCCTAATATTGGAGAAAATGATAAACTGGAATTGGTTCATGCCAGACGAACAAAAAATGGTAAATGGTTGCATATTCTGCAGGTAAATGGGAGTATGTACCAAAGACTGGTGAATAGGTACATCAATATTGATTATGGGTCTTACCTTGTGAAGGAAGACTACAATATAACGAGGTGTTATAAGTGCCAGAAATACAACCACAAGACATCAAAATGTGAAGGAGAGCAAACATGTGCTAAGTGTGGAGGAAAGCACGAAACGAAGGATTGCAAGAGCTCGTGCGAGAAATGCTGTAACTGTGCAGGAAATAGTAAGAACGTAGATTATTCCCACAGAGCAGACTCTACGGAGTGCGCAGAATACCAGCGAAGGATCACAATTGCTAGGAGGAGCATTGACTACGAGTTCAAATGATTTTTAACAACGCAAATCGATTAATTGGGACGAAATTAACGCTCTTATATGCCAATATAAGAAGTTTACGGCACAAACTAAATGACATGCAGATTTATTTGAAGCAAAATCCTGAGATAGATGTGGTGATACTGAACGAAGTATGGATTTATCCTGAGGAATCGAAATATTTTAATATTGAGGGTTATAACTCGGTATTCTCCTGCAGACCTGGAAGAGGTGGTGGGACAGCTATTTTTATAAAAGATAAAATAAACTTCATCATTAAACGCGATACACCTGATAAATATAATATTATAATAATCGAATTAAACCTCGTAGGCAAAAAAATTAAAATCGGTACCTTCTATAACCCGAACCGTCTGAATGCGCAAGATCTCTGCTCGGTACTCGACAACCTATATTCCTCAGAAAATAATTTATTTACAGTAGCTGACACAAACATTGATGTAATTACCGATTCCTCAGAAGCAAGGCTTTACAAGGATGTACTGGATACTAATGGTGCTGTTATCATCAACAACGAAACAATTACTCGTCCTGTTTCGCATACGTGCCTCGATCATATCGTTACAAACGATAAGTCAACTGCGGGAAAAATCAATTTCATATTTGAGGATTGGCCAGAGCTGGATCATCGTGTCTTCAAAATAAGCATCCAAGGCATAAGCGCACAAAAACAAAAACCTGTATACAAAACATTCCAACACTTGAACAAAGAACTCTTCAAATCACATCTGCAAAGGTCATTAGAAGTCCGGAGTCCCCTAAACCTAATGGAACTTACGAATATGATCACAGAGTCCAAACGTTACTCCATCGTCGAGAAAAAGCTTAGATGCCGCCAGCAGACATGGATAACAAAGCGAGTAATCGAAGCCAGTATTAAAAAGAGAAAGGCGTACATAAGCTTTAGAAGGAACATGGAAGATCGTGTGCTAAAAAACATGTACATACAAGCGAAAAAGGAATCAAAACGTCTTGTGAAGGAAGCTAAATTCTCTTACTTCGCTAAAAGGTTGGAGACAGCGGCAGATAACAATCATGAAATATGGAAGATAATAAATGAAGTAAAAGACAACTCTCCCCCCCGAATTTTAATACCGGATTCGCAGTTTTCCCCAGTGACCCCTAATATTTTATCACAACCAGATGGAGCAGCAACTTTCTTGAACAACTTTTTCTCAACTGTGGGCGAAAAAATTACAAAAGAGCTTGGTGATGTCCCAACAAGTAGGCTAGATCACGCTAACATCTCACCCGATTCCATGTTTCATATTCACCCAACCAATAAAAACGAAGTTCTTAAGACTATTGACGCAATGAAGAAAAATACGGCTCCAGGTATTGATCAGATCACGATGGAGGAAATTGCGCTTGTAAAAAATGAAAGAGCAGAACTCGTGGCTAATTATTTAAATGAGCATATCAGAAACGGAACGTTTCCTGAAGAGGGGAAGCTTGCAAAAATTGTACCTATATTCAAAGGAGGAGATCGATCGGACCCCAATAATTATCGCCCAATTGCACTCTTGACCGGATTTAGTAAAATATTTGAAAAAGTAATTAACTCTCGCTTAACATCCTTCATATTAGATAACTCTATCCTAAACTCCCGCCAATATGGCTTTCAGAAAAACAAGGGAACGTTTGACGCTCTACTCTCGGTAACGCGATTCATCAACGAGAGACTTGATGTAGGGGATTATGTTGTTGCCATTTTTTTGGATCTAAGGAAAGCGTTTGATACGGTCGATCATGACCTCTTACTTCGAAAACTAGAAGCATATGGTGTTCAAGGCACAGCAAATAAACTATTTCAAAATAACCTAAAAGGCAGACTGCAGAAAACAGCATTTAATAATGTTCTGAGTGACCCGGCACCAATGAAATCAGGTGTTCCACAAGGCTCAATACTTGGCCCAACCTTGTTCCTGCTATACACTAATAATTTAAATACATGCAGGCTAAGTGGTAATTACTTTTTATATGCTGATGATACAGTGCTTCTTTACTCGGGACGCGATAAAAATGACATCGGAGACGCTATCAACGAGGATCTAAATTCATATAATTTATGGTTGAAAGAGAATAAACTAGCGTTGAATATTTCAAAGACAAAATATATTATCTTTAAGCAAAAGAACAGGGAAGACATAGATGTTGATATAAAAATTAATGGTGAAAAGCTGCAAAGAGTGCTCGAACTTAAATATCTTGGCCTTACTATCGATCACCGTCTGACCTGGCTCCCGCATATAAATAACTTAAGGAGGCAATTAGCACCAATAATTGGATTGTTACGAAGATATGAGGAATTTCCAAAAAACATCAAGCATCTTATTCTGAATGCCTTCGTACTGTCAAAAGTACATTACGGAGTGGTAATTTGGAGTCAGTCCTCAAAGCAACACCTAAATATAATTTCCAGGTTATTAACCAAGGCGTATAAAAATATACATAATCTCCCAAGGCTCACACCAACAAACATAGTGTATCAATCATGTAACGCATTAACTTTTAACCAAATCATTAAAATGGAGAAAGCCAAGTTTATCTTCAAAAGTTTAAATCTCAGCTTGTCGTCACAAACACCATTTATTAAAGGCTCACAAAAGAATCAATACAGTACTAGGAACGCAAACCAATTTGTAATTCCTTTTGCAAGGACAGATCGCCTGAAGAACGATGCTACAAATGACGCCCTTCGTATATACAACAATCTTCCAGAATCAGTTAAAGAAGCGAATTCTCTTATGGTTTTCAAGAAAAGACTTAGGAACTATTTAATGAATAACGATTGAATCTCAGTGCAGAAACTTTCAACATAGCATCTTAGGACAATTATTGATCCTATCTTCGAGATGCCTCGAGAAACACCTACTATTATTATAATATCAGTCCAGTAATTTCAACATAGCATCTTAGGGCATTGTTGACCCTATCGTCGAGATGCTTGAAGAGACAGCTATTCTTTTAACTCAGAGTTTTTTTTTACTGCGTCGAATTTATAAATTTTTTTTTATCTCTGAGAGCTGATCACGATATGGACAAGACAAGATTAACCGGAGGACTTCACATATTTTTGTGTGCCCCCTTATACCGATGTGTTATACATTGCCTGGGTGGCACACCTGAGGAAACGACGAAATGTGAAGTGCAGATCGCACGAGCGTAGTGCGACGAAGAAAGTGTGATGGAGAGAGTGGAAGGGAATGGAGGTAAAAAAAAAAATTAAAAGACATTGCGTTTTCACTTTCCCGGAACATTAAAATTATTGGCCGCGAACCGAAAACACGCGACAATATATATATATATATATATATATATATATATATATATATATATATATATATATATATATATATGTATATATATATATATATATATATATATATATATATATATATATATATATATATATATATATATATATATATCTATATATAGATATATACGTATATATATAGATATATATATATATATATATATATATATATATATATATATATATAAATAAATAAATAAATATATATATATATATATATATATATATATATATATATATATATATATATATATATATATATATATATATATATATATATTGTTACATGTACAAATAATACTGCGAGTTACTGTCGCAATTGTTTTCACAACCATTAAGAACATCAACAAAATAAATTTACTCGAAACCACGAGAGCCCACCAAGCATGATCAACATTTGGAAGTGAGTCACTGCTCCATTCATTAATCTGCTCGAATATACCAGATACCTCTCGGCAAAACATTCGCCAATGTATATAAAGGCGAGCTGAATGAATGGGGGGATAATTCATTACAACCGCGATAGAAAACTGCGATACGCGAAGTACAGGCGATATTGATTGTTTGAGTGTGAAGTGATTTTAGTAGACAATTGCGATAGAAATTTAATTGACAAGTGAAAGTTAGATTCTAATTAAAATTGTGAAATAGTTAATTGAGTGATTGTGCATTTTTTTTTGTAAATAAATAAACTCTTTTAATTTAATTTAAAAGACTAACTGATGAAAAAAAAATTATAAGTCGAAATAATAAAAATACCACGAAGCTAACAGTGAAAAATTAATGAATTTCCCATGGTGGGTGAGCCCTCAGATGCAGAAAAAGCCGCAGAAGGTGGTAAAGCAGGTACACCACAATCAAAGGAGCCAGAAACTGCGCTAATGCAAATCACACTGCGAAGCTAGATGAACAATTCACGAAGCTAAATGAACAATCAGCGAAGCTAAATGAACAATCAGCGAAGCTAAATGAACAATCAGCGAAGCTAAATGAACAATCAGCGAAGCTGGACCAACAAGCGATCGAAATCAAGGCAGACATCACACAGAAGCTGAAGAAACAGTCAACCGAATTAAAAGCGGAGCTCGGTCATCTGAACAAACAAATTAAATGCGTCGACGAAAAGGTTGACCAGGTCGAGGAAAAGGTTTACCAGGTCGAGGAAAAGGTTTACCAGGTCGAGGAAAAGGTCAGCCAGGTCGAAGAGAGAATGAACCATGAGATGGAACAAGTGAGAAAAGAATTGGAAGCAGCGAAGGCAGTAGTAACCAGCCCCGCTTATAACCTCAGTGCAAAGCACACCCAGAAATGTGTAAGCACCAATATTCGATGGGCAAACGGTCTGGAGTATTTACAACATCCAGTTTGAAGCCGCCGCTAGGATAAATCACTGGTATGAGCAGAAACGAGCAACTGCATTAATTCTTGCTCTAAGAAGCCCAGCTGCTGAGCTTTTGCAGACTATCCCCGTCGAGCTGCATTCAAACCCGGCTGCTATAATGAATGCGCTGGACATGCGTTATGGAGACGATCATCTGAAGCAGATTTACCGGGCACAGCTACAGCATCGGATGCAGAAGTCTGGCGAAACTTTACAGCAGCTAACACAAGACATTGAGCGACTGGCACTTTTGGCTTACCCAGCGTACGACCCAGAACATCGAGATGATGTAGCAACAGAAGCATTCATCAGCGTATTAAAGGACAAGGAATTGCAACAAGCCGTGCGTTTAGCTCAAAAGCAAAGGGTTAAGGACGCATTGGCTTATAGTCTTAACTTCGAGGCAACAAAAAATGTGACTCGTACCACTGCCCGGGTCCGTGAGCTAGTGGCAGACGAGTGCAGGTGTGAGCGCGTGAAAAATGAGCGAGAGCCGCCGGCAAATGGAGCGCCTAGATGCTGGGATTGCGGTGAGAAGGGGCACCTGCAAAGAGACTGCAAGAAGCGAAGGAAACGGAGGTATTGGCCAGGATGGTTGAGATCTAGACCGTGTCAGGCGCCTAGAATGGAAGCCCATAAAACTGGAGGGGCCAACTTCGTGGGGCGGACGTTGGCTAGGGGGACCGACATCCCCCGCACCCCCATCACCGTGTCAAAACTACATCGTGGAGAAGCAGACTTATGCCTTCCGGGTCAAGTTGATGAAGAACATTGCCCCATAACCAGCGACACTGGTGCAACCCGATTGACTATCCAATCAGACCTAGCGAGGCCCCAACTACTTCACAAGGGCAGAGTTCATGGAAATGCTGACGCCCTATCTCGTCGTCCATGTCCAGCTAACTGCAAGCATTGCCGACGGATTGAGGAAAAGGAATCGACCGCTGACCTGCAGGTGATAACGGCGGGATTCGATGAAGGTTGGTCATCAGAGGAGATTCGAAAGGCCCAATTAGCCGATGAAGGCATCGGGCCATTGCTCGTATGGAAGGAGACAACTGGGCGACCTGAGTGGAAGGACGTTTCAATGCATGGCGCAACCTTGAAAAGCTATTGGGCACAATGGAACTCCCTTCAGGTGGAGGGTGGCGTACTCAAGCGGAAATGGGAAACGGCGGATGGCAGCTCCTATAGGATGCAAACTATACTACCCAAAAGCCGAATCCACGATGTGGTTAAGGAAATGCATGAAGGATCCTCGGGAGGCCACCTTGGTGTTAACAAGACCTTAGCGAAATGGCGGGAAAGGTTTTACTGGCTCCATGCTCGAGAAGACGTAGAGGACTGGTGCCGTAGATGCACAATTTGCGCTTCCGTCAAAGATCCAAAGCGACGACTGAGAGGACAAATGCAAACCTACAACGTGGGTGTACCGTTTGAAAGGATTGCTGTTGACATCGCAGGACCCTTCCCTGAATCCGAATGGGGAAATCGATACACGCTGGTTGTGGCCGATTATTTCAGCAAGTGGCCCGAGGTCTACCCCATTCCCAACCAGGAAGCAACTACTGTACCCGAACAGCTAGTATTAAATTGGGTCAGTAGGTACAGCGTACCTTGCGAACTACAATCGGATAAGGCCGAAACTTTGAGTCACTAGTTTTGGGCGAAATGTGCGAGCTACTGGGAATACGGAAAATGAGGACGTTCAATAAACATCTGGCCAAAATGGTTGACGAGAACCAAAGGCACTGGGACCGACATATCGCATTATTTTTGATGGCGTACAGAGCTGCCGAACATGCATCGACGGGCCAAGCCCCAGCCAAGGTCATTTTTGGAAAGATTATTCGTCTGCCAGCTGATATAAAGTTCGGAAGACCCCCTGAGAAACCCCAAACGATCTCGGAATACGCAAGTGAGCTAAGACAACGGTTGAACCAGATACATCGGACAGTGCGAAAACACCTCGAATCGGCTACTGACCGCATGAAGACCAGGTATGATCTAAAGACAAATTCTACTGGCTTCCAGCAAGATGACTTGTCGTGGCTATATAACCCACAGCGACGGAAGGGTAGGTCTCCAAAGTTGCAGCATATTTGGGAGGGACCATACCGGGTTACAAAGCGAATCAATTGACTACAACTGGCGACACATCTTTTCGGGGCGAAAAGAACTGAGGTGGGGGCAGTGTTACATGTACAAAGAATTCTGCGAGCTACTGTCGCAATTGTTTTCACAACCATTAAGAACATCAACAAAATGAATTTACTCGAAACCACGAGAACCCACCTAGCATGATCAACATTTGGAAGTGAGTCACTGCTCCATTCATTAATCTGCTCGAATATATCAGATACCTCTCGGCAAAACATTCGCCAATGTACGAGAAATGCATTGAACGGATGGAGACCCTATATAAAGGCGAGCTGAATGAATGGGATGATTCATTACAACCGCGATAGAAAACTGCGATACGCGAAGTACAGGCGATATTGATTGTTTGAGTGTGAAGTGATTTTAGTGGACAATTGCAATAGAAATTTAATTGACATGTGAAAGTTATATAGGTACAAGCGAAGATAAAAAACGAATCTTGAAACTATAAAATATTTATTTAATAAATCTAAACACACGACAAGAATAGGAAAGATTAATATAATTTAGATGTCGACTCGGCGTCGTGACAGGAGTAACCGAACAAGAGCAAGAGAGCGAGTCGTCCTCGCACGCTGCTTTAAGTACTGCTATTTTGCTGACGCCGTCGTCCGCTTGCATTCATGGTGGGAGCCATCCCGTGCCGAGGAATATGCATCGTTTGCAAATATCACTTCGACACTTAAGACTGCTCGATGCCTGAGACGTCCACTCGTAGTTGCTAATCCACCAGCCAGACTGCTTACTGTGCACATTTATCACCGCGCGTGTTGTTTGCGGGTGATATCTTTGCGCGAGTCATCCATATGCTGATGGTTGCATGTCCAGTTGGTCGGGCATCAGTGAAAGCGAATCCATGATGCGTGCGTGGCAGTCGGGAATTGGATGACTGTATGTCCGTGTCGGTCCGGCGTTGTGCAATACTTGTGGCAGTCGGGGATCGGAGATTTGTTGATCCGCCACAGTTAGATTCTAATTAAAATTGTGAAATAGTTAAATGAGTGATTGTGCTTTTTTTTAGTAAATAAATAAACTCTTTTAATTTAATTTAAAAGACATTGCGTTTTCACTTCCCCGGAACATTAAAATTATTGGCCGCGAACCATAACACGCGACAATATATATATAAATATATATATATATATATATATATATATATATGAATATATATAGAAATATATATATATATATATATATATATATATATATATATATATATATATATATATATATATATATATATATATATATATATATATATATATATATATATATATATATATATATATATATATATATATATATATATATATATATATATATATATATATATATATTAGATATATACCATAAATATATATATATATATATATATATATATATATATATATATATATTATATATATATACATGTATATATTATATATATATTATATATATATTATATATATATATACATGTATATATTACATATATATATATATATATATATATATATATATATATATATATATATATATATATATATATATAGCGTGGTGTAGTGGTTAGAGCACTCACCCGGTACGCGGAAGGTCCCCGGTTTGAGTCTCGTTGGCGACAACGAGATTTAGTTCGAGTGATTCTTCGGACGACTATAAGCCCGTTCAGTTATGATACCTTCTGGTTTAAAATCAGAAGGTATCGCAGCTGGATGGACGGACACATGGCCAAAACGTGGTACCAATACATTCGATCAAGGTAATAAGATACTCTCGCTATCTCTAAGTGAAGGTCAAAGTCAACATCACAGGTTAAATCATCGGAGACAGACCACAGACGGACTAACGAACGAAAGAAGGCAGAGTGCGTTGTGCAACCTTGCATCATTGCGGCCTTTGGGCGCAGTAGAAGGACTATGCGCACCCCGGAGCGCCCAGTGCAAGACGTACACAATCCGGATCAAGCTGCGACACCAACGGAGGCCAGTGTAAGACTGGGGGAGGGAGAAGTTTTGCCGTTGGCCGACGCCACTTCAAACGCGACCCAAGCGATAGAAGCAAAAGGGCTAGGAAACGGGGGCCTCTCCCAAGAGGTGGCGCCAAATAAATAACACAATCGCCCTTGACCGCGCCGAAGAGGAGCGGCTTACTCGGAAAGCGGGGAATATCGTCAAACAACTGAGGGCTGCCTGCGAAGTGCAGAAAAACATAGGCAAGAGTGTCAAGAATGGCATTCTTGAACTGGAGGAGCTTTTTGGCCGCATAACGCACTACAGGCGGAGGTGGCTTGCAACCGAAAAGCACCAAAAAGACACGCTCTCCCTCGAGGCATCAGTGGGTCCTAGTAGCAGCAAAAGAATGGCCGGTAGCCCAATTGAAGGCGACTGTGAGAAAAGGAGGAAGGACGAGACCATAAACGAAGTTGACACTCCAGGCGAGGAGTTTCATGTGGTGCGAAACAAGGCAGCAAAAAAGCGTCCAAAAAGCTACTCCTAGAAAAAACAGACAAAGAGCTCAACCACGAAAAGAACAAAGAACCCCCCGATATACCGCAGAAAACAAAAAGCAAACCGCGGCGCAAACCCTTGCGAGAGGCACTGCTTATTAAACCCACTAAGGGCCGAACCTACGCAGATGTCCTCCGTGAAATTAAAGGAGCGGTCAAGCCAGACGACACCAAAACTGCCATCAAAGCAGTTCGACCAACCCGGACCGGTGGCTTGCTGGTGGAATTCGGGCCAGAGGCCACAAACAAAGATGCATTCCGTGACGCGGTTCAAAAGGTTCTTGGAGATGCGGCAACGGTTGCCTCGCTCGAACCAATGGCCACCCTGGAAATCAGGGACCTCGACTGCGTCACGGACAAAGCTGAAGTAGAGGATGCCATTAGGAGGGAGTTCCCCAGCTTAAGTGAAGTCAAGGCAAGATTGACACGGGAAAACACAAGGGGGCAACGCATGGCTATTGTCGAACTAGCTGATAAAGACGCCCAGCAAATCCTGGCAAGGGCAAAATTAAGATAGGTTGGGTGATCTGCAGGATACGGAGAAGAGCGATCCCTATCCGCTGCTTCAGATGCCTCGAATACGGACGCACCGCGTATGGCTGTAGGGGACCCGACAGGAGATCTCTGTGCTACAAATGTGGTGAAACGGGGCACAAAAGGAAGGAGTGCACGAACGAGGCAAAATGCATTCTTTGCAAGGACGCTAAGCTAGCACCCGGCGACCTCAAACATGAGCCGGGGACAGGGAGATGCCGGGTTTTCAAGGAGGCGCTAACTAAAGCCAAATCGATACTCAAATGATCCGTATCCTGCAGGTCAATTTGCACCGAAGCACAAACGCCCAGGACCTACTTGAGCAGTTTGCGAGGGATAAGAAAGCTGACCTCCTGTTGCTGAGCGAGCAACATCATAACAAGGACTCGCAAGCGTGGTACCCTGACAAAACTGGTACCTCGGCCATCTGGGTTCGAGACAGCGCCCGCCTTCAGGTGCAGGGCCATGGACGGGGGGATGGTTTTGTGTGGGTGCGGTGTTCAGGGATAACATATTTCAGTGTTTATCTGACGCCTAACGAGGCAATGCGATCCTTTCGAACCAAACTCGATGCCCTGGAGGACGCTGTCTCGAACACAGAGGGCCACATGCTGGTCGGGGGAGACTTCAACGCTAGAGCCATCGAATGGGGTATGCCACAATCCGACCCAAGGGGAAAGCAAATCTTGGACATGGCGGCCAGAACAGCGCTTTTTGTCCTAAATACTGGTAACACCCCTACTTTCCGCCGCTGGGGTTGCGTAGGAACCATACCCGATGTGACACTCGCTTCGGAGTCCCTGGTACCTAGAGTACACAACTGGCGAGTACTAGAGGACTACTCGGCTAGTGATCACCAGTATATAGCTGTTGAGATTCACGACGGTGCCACTCTGCGTGCATATGCCCAAACTTCAATCCTCGGATGGAGGACTGGGAGGATGGACGTCGAGAAGTTCACTGACGCGCTTACGGCAGGCGCACCGTTGCTGGGAGCTCCGCCAGGGAGTGGAGGGCCTACAGCCAAGGACTTGGTGAACTCAACTATGAGTACCATCATAGCTGCTTGCGAGTCTTCCATGCCCCGCCGGAGACCCCGACATGGTAAGCCTCCAGTATACTGGTGGTCAAACGAGATCGCCGAACAAAGAAGCGAGTGTCACAAACTTCGGCGAGAGGCCCAGCGGGCGCGAACACGGGAGGAGGCAGACACTAGGCTAGCAGCATACAGGTCCGGCAGGAAATATCTTCGCAGGCTTATTAACAAGAGCAAGGTCCGATGCTGGCAAGACCTCGTGGACGATGTAAATAGGGATCCGTGGGGCCTTGGCTACAAGCTGGTCATGGGGAAACTTGGTGCCCTACGGAAGCCTTGTATACATGACGCGGAAAAGATGGACGCGATAGTGCGGGGACTCTTCCCCGCCCATCCCGTCCGTGTTGACGCTGTCCATGGTGAAACAGCAGTCGAGTGCCCACTCTTCACAGAGCTGGAACTGGAGGAGGCAGTCCTCTCCCTGAAAGCGAGGAAGGCTCCAGGTCCAGATGGTGTTCCAGCTGAGGTTTTGCAGCTCGTCTATCACCATTGTCCTGACTTGCTGCTCAGCACATTCAACGCTTGCCTACGGGACGGGGTTTTCCCGGTACGATGGAAGGTGGCGAGGCTCGTGCTGGTCAGCAAGGGGAAGGGAAATCCCGAATCGCCGTCTGCATACCGCCCGTTATGCATGCTAGACACGGCTGGGAAAGTGCTAGAGAAACTCATCAAGGGAAGACTCACTGACGCGATTCGTGCTGCTGGGGACCTATCTCCTCGGCAGTACGGCTTTAGAGCAGGACGTTCTACCATTGATGCGATTGCAGAGGTGGTGAACGCGGTCCAAAAGGCAGAGGCATATAGTCGCACCAAGCGACGGATCGTCCTGTTGGTGACACTCGACATCAGGAATGCCTTCAACTCCGCTAGATGGGTGGATATTCTGGATACGCTGGAAAACTCTTTTCAAGTTCCAGAATATCTAATGCGGCTTTTGAGGAACTACCTAAAGGACCGAAGCCTGCTCTACGACACGACACAGGGCCAACGAAGGATGGAAATTACATCGGGTGTTGCCCAGGGATCTATCCTTGGTCCGGACCTGTGGAACGTGTCTTACGACGGGCTACTGAGACTTGAGATGCCAGATGAGTCACGCTTGGTCGGCTATGCGGATGATGTTGCGGCTCTGGTCGCCGGACGCACCGTTGAACAAGCGCAACTTAGGCTAGGTATGCTTATGCGCCGAGTGAGGGACTGGATGACTGCTCGCGGGCTCAGTTTAGCACTGGAGAAAACCGAAGTGGTCATCTTGACAAAAAAGAGAATCCCTAGAGTAAGGATGATCAGTATTGGAGATATACAGATCGAATCGAAGCCAGCGGTGAAGTACCTGGGGCTACTGATCGACTCGAAGATGAGTTTCTCTGAGCAAATCAGGGCAACGGCTGAGAAGGCTGCTTCGGGAATATCGGCCCTGAGTCGACTTATGGCCAACGTAGGGGGACCCAGCCCATCAAGAAGACGCCTCTTGATGAGTGCTGTAGGGTCAGTGCTAATGTATGGAGCAGAGGTATGGGGCGACGCTCTCAGCAAGGAGGTATACCGAAAACGATTGGCACAGGTACAGAGAAGAGGAGCACTGAGAATTGCATCTTCGTATCCAACAGTCTCCGACTCGGCGGTGAGAGTGATTGCAGGCGTGATACCTGTCGCCCTCCTTGCTAGAGAGCGCCGCGCTATTTACCTGCGCCGAAACGAGGATGCGAGGGAGATGGTTGTCCGCGAGGAGAGACAACGCTCGCTCAACGATTGGCAGCAGTCTTGGAGGAATTGCACGAAGGGAAGGTGGACTGCGCGCCTCATCCCGGATGTGAGACCGTGGCTAAATCGAAGGCATGGTGAGACTGATTTCTATCTGACCCAGCTTTTGAGCGGGCACGGGTGTTTTCAGTCTTACCTGCACAAGATCGGCAAGTCACGGTCTCCCAATTGTCGGTTTTGCCCAGGAGAGGAGGACAATGCCTGTCACACATTTTTTGCGTGTACCGAATGGGCCAGGCTGCGAAGGGAACTCTACAGGGAGACGGGAGAGCTCACCCCGGATAATATAGTTGCGGTGATGCTCGAATCGGTTGACAAATGGAACCAGGTGGCACATTATGCTCGGGCAGTCCTAAAATATAAAAGGGACTCACAGCAGCCGGAGGCACTGGGGCTGGGGGATCGCTCTTCTGGCAATTCCTCTTCCCCCCTCCCCTCCCGCTAGGAAAGGGACTCCCCAGCTTGAAGTCGCCCCACGGCGTAACAAAACGAGACCTGGCCCGAAGTAATGTGTCAAACGGTTCCAGGCTAGGTTCTCAGATTGACAGGGGAGGTGTTTAGTGGGTAGTCCAAAGGTATCCTCCATGGGAGTCCCACACTGCCAGACTCGGCGGGCATAAATGCCTTCACCTCCCTACCACCAAAAAAAAAAAAATATCATCTGCCTGCTTGTGTAGGCTTTCAGTGTATATATTAAAGAGGAGAGAACTAGGTACGCCACCTTGCGGCAGACATTTGGTGATCAAAATCCTTTGGTTGTTAAGTACCAAAGTTCTTTGCTGAAGACTTTAATAGTCCAGTTGATATATAGCGTTCTAATGCCAGTATTAATCAAAATTTACTTGCACGTGTTTGTAAGTGTTAGATATCTAGCACGGCGCCTACTTTGAACTTGGATCCTTTGTCAGTTGCAAGCTTTAACATTAATGCGTTGAGGCCGGAAGAAATGGACTTATTTTTCCGATAAGCATAACAGTTTGGGGATAGGGCCTTGTTCACTTCGATGAAGCAATCCACTTAGATTTTGATCACTTTGTTGATCACCTTGTTGGTAACGCTGATCAGCGAAACAGGCAATTCTGATGAGCCTGCAGGCTTCGGGTATATTACGCTCTGTGACAGCGTTATTGTACAATTCGAGGAGACACTGCAGGTGGTTCACTGCAAGTATTGTCAGCATGTTATAATCGATGGAATCAATACCTGGAGCAGAGAGCTTCTTCTGATTGTTAGATATCTGCAGCAGTTCTTAAACTTTGAAGAGTTGTTCGGGGTCAACAGTAGTTACAGTTTCAAAGGAGATGTTGTTGCTGGGATGTTGTTTGCTTCTGATATCTTGAAGAAAACTAAGACTTAGTTCCTTGTCCATCTGTTCGCACGGTTTCTGCTCTTGTGGTGTTTGATGTTATTCATGAACTTCCAAAAGCTTTTGATGTTGCCAACCTCGCAGGCATCGAGGGCAGCTTTCTCCCAGCCTTTCCTTTTGGCTTCCTTTGCAAGTGCTTTCAACTCGAATCTTATTTCATTGAGGGCAGACCAGCTCACTAGATTTTTTAAACGCTTAAATTTCTCGACCGCCTCTTTCTTCATTTTCCAGATTTCCTTAAGGTTTCTCGACCACCAATACTTGATGAATTTGACTTTTTAGCGACTGGTGTAAATGATTTGACTCAAATCATTAATGATATCACCGAAGTTGCCTTTAAAGAATCCAGCAGTGATATCATTCACAATTTTGGTGCTATCTCGACATAAATGCCGCATGCATGAGACAAGGCCTACATTCTTGATTTTTTTTAATTATTCGGATAAAAGGTGCCTACTCGCGAGGGCGGGTACGCGAAAAGTTCGTACATTTCCCCTTCCCCTGCTCCCCCGGGACTGATGCGGCAATTTTAATACTTGTTTTGAAAAGATTTCATTGAGACCTTTCTAACGACACCCTACTCGACTACCAATGGTGCAAAAAAAATTTTTAAGGTCACCTCCCTATATGGGGAGACCCCCCTTAAACCCCTTTGAAAAAATTTTCCACCACAAAACTTTCAAGAAGTCGCCACTTCTGACCTTTCCACACATTCATTGCTGTAGCTTCTATAGTTTCGGAGAAAAAGTGCTGTGACATACAGACGGACACAGGTCGTGATAGTAATAGGGTTTTGTATTTTAGTACAAAATCCTTAAAACGAATGACAATACATTGCGGAACGGCAGTTGGCACTTGACGTTCACTCATGATCGTAGCACGCGCTAAAACATGCACTTCCGATGTAAACTATGCCACACTGTTTGCAAGGCACCCAGCTATCACATACTCAAGCCATGACCTACAAAACATCCATGCGCGCCATCTACAGCATTTGTCTCCATCATATTTGAACCGCCCTCGTATATGTACTCGTATATATATATATATATATATATATATATATATATATATATATATATATATATACACACATATATATATATATATATATATATATATATATATATATATATATATATATATATATATATATATATATATATACATATATATATATATATATATATATATATATATATATATATATATATATATATAATATATATATATATATATATATATATATATATATATATATATATATATATATATATATTGTCGCGTGGTATGGTTCGCGGCCAATAATTTTAATGTTCCGGGAAAGTGAAAACGCAATGTCTTTTAAATTAAGTTAAAATCACTAATTTAACACTTTCATTAATTTCTCTTTTTTTTCACTTTGTCTATTAATTTATATTACTAGTATTTATCACTTCAATATCCATATCGCTCTTAATTCACCCCCATTCATTCAGCTCGCGTTTATATAGGGTCTCTAGTTATTCAATCCATTTCTCGTACATTGGCGAACTAACTGGAATATTCGAGCAGCTTAATGAATGGAGCAGTGACGTCACTTTCAGATGTTGATCATGCTTGGTGGGTTTTCGAGTACGTTCGTTTTATTGATCATGATCTTCTTAATGGTTGTGAAAACAATTGCGACAGTAGCTCGCAGAATTCTTTGTACATGTAACACTGCCCCCACCTCATTTCTTTTCGCCCCGAAAAGATGTGTCGCCAGTTGTAGTCAATTGATTCGCTTTGTAACCCGGTATGGTCCCTCCCAATTATGCTGCAACTTTGGAGACCTACCCTTCCGTCGCTGTGGGTTATATAGCCACGACAAGTCATCTTGCGGGAAGCCAGTAGAATTTGCCTTCAGATCATACCTGGTCTTCATGCGGTCAGTAGCCGATTCGAGGTGTTTTCGCACTGTCCGATGTATCTGGTTCAACCGTTGTCTTAGCTCACTTGCGTACTCCGAGATCGTTTGGGGTTTCTCAGGGGGTCTTCCGAACTTTATATCAGCTGGCAGACGAATAGTCTTTCCAAAAATGACTTTGGCTGGAGCTTGACCCGTCGATGCATGTTCGGCAGCTTTGTACGCCACCAAAAATAGTGGAATGTGTCGGTCCCAGTGCCTTTGGTTCTCGTCAACCATATTGGCCAGGTGTTTATTGAGCGTGCGGTTGAAACGTTCGACCATTCCATCGGATTGGGGATGCAACGGTGTCGTCCTCAATTTCCGTATTCTCAGCAGCTCGTACATTTCGCCAAAAACCAGTGGCTCAAAGTTTTGGCCTTGATCCGAATGTAGTTCGCAAGGTACGCCGTACCTACTGACCCAATTTAACACTAGCTGTTCGGCTACAGTAGTTGCTTCCTGGTTGGGAATGGGGTAGGCCTCGGGCCACTTGCTGAAATAATCGGCCACAACCAGCGTGTATCGATTTCCCCATTCGGATTCAGGAAAGGGTCCTGCGATGTCAACAGCAATCCTTTCAAACGGTACACCCACGTTGTAGGTTTGCATTTGTCCTCTCAGTCGTCGCTTTGGACCTTTGACAGAAGCGCAAATGTGCATCTACGGCACCAGTCCTCTACGTCTTCTCGAGCATGGAGCCAGTAAAACCTTTCCCGCAATTTCGCTAAGGTCTTGTTAACACCGAGGTGGCCTCCCGAGGATCCTTCATGCATTTCCTTAATCACATCGTGGATTCGGCTTTTGGGAAGTATAGTTTGCATCCTATAGGAGCTGCCATCCGCCGTTTCCCATTTCCGCTTGAGTATGCCACCCTATACGTGAAGGGAGTTCCATTGTGCCCAATAGCTTTTCAGGGTTGCGCCATGCATTGAAACGTATTTCCACTCAGGTCGCCCAGCTGTCTCCACGAGCAATGGTCCGATGTCTTCATCGGCTAACTGGGCATTTCGAATTAGTGATGGGCGAACTCGGGTTTAAGTTAAATCGAGTTAACTCGGGTTACAATTTAGCTAACCCGAGTTCAAACCGAGTTGACTAAATCGAGTTAGATAGAAAGAATGTAGTGATGGGTGAGCTCGGGTTTACACCAAATCGAATTAACCGAGTTAAAATTTGCCCCAACCGAGTTCAAGAAGTTAGCCAAACCGATATTAATAGGAAAAATCTAATCCTTGTGTGGTTGGAAAATCGGTTTAAGTTGAATGGATGTTTGTGTTTGGGTAGTGGGTAGGATGGATAGTGTAATGATGAGTTCAACACTCTCTCTTTTGTTGTGTATTTTGTGTTACACTAGGCAATGATTAACAAAATAGTTATTACCGTAGGTAAAAAATAAAACAAACTATGATTCAGAAAAGAGTTAATTTTACTTGACTTTCAATTACAAACTATACGGTCAAAGTCTTGAGACACAATGAGTTTTATACTTAATCCAGTAATCAGTCTTTTCAAGTTTAAGAAAAAATAAACTATCTATTAATTCATTATTACTCCGCAATAGGTAGGTATTTAACAGTATACATATTCAAAGTAAAATTTAAAAAAAAGTAGTTAATTCTAAGTAAGAATTAGTTTTTTACATAAATAAGAATAGCATCAAAAAGTACATTCTTACGAACCTCCAGGATTTAACAATATCTACATCGGTCAGTAGATATTGTTAAATCCTGGATAGTACTCAGAAGTACACTAACCCAAAATAAATTAAAGATATTTCATATTCTAAATAGGAACGGAGTGCTTCAAAGGTGATTCTTTAGGAAGCGCTTCAAATTTTTTCGCTGGGTACGAACGCGCATTAAACAAAGCAACATTGCGATTTTCCTGTCGTAACCAGCGAATTTTAGACGCAAATACGAACACACTGCGACAAGATTTGCAAAGGAGTTTCAGGCATGCGCAGAACTTATATGCTCATTTGAAGGTATGTCTTTGCCATTTGTGCGCTATGCAAGAAACTTCCGTGCACGTCAGCGTCAAATGTCCAAATGATGTGCGCCTGCGCGAGTATCACAAAAACTACCTACTAAACTGGTTTTAGGAAAAATCGCAAATTCCTGCGACTGCCGACCTGGACAAAATTGTCGAAAATCGCAGTTTGCGGGCTTCCATTTAACCATGTGTAACTTGCGGCAGAAGTGCGACTATATAGTCGTAGTCTGATGCATCCCTAACACAGGTTGACTCGATTTAACCGCAACTCGAGCTGTCTTGGTCCTAAATCATATGCAATGAATTTGGCCAAAATGCAGAGCGATGACTTAGAAATACAACTTTAGTTGGAAATAGCCTAACACGAGCTGACTCGATTTAACCGCAACTCGAGCTGTCTTGGTCACAAATCATATGCTACGAATTTTCCCAGAGTTAGAGCGATGACTTAGAAACACAACTCGAGTTGGAAGTAGCCTAACTCGAGTTGACTCGACTTAAGTGCAACTCGAGTTAACTCGGTTTGTTAAATAGAGTTGACCCATCTCTATTTCGAATCTCCTCCGGTGACCAACCTTCATCGAATTCGGCCGTTATCAATCGCAGATCAACGAGTAGCTCCTTTTCTTCAATCTGTCGGCAATGCTTGCAATTAGCTGGACATGGACGACGCGATAGGGCGTCAGCATTTCCATGAACTCCGCCCTTTCGATGAACAATTTCGTAGTCGTATGACTGCAACCTTTCGATCCATCTCGCAACTTGTCCCTCGGAGTTTTTGAAGTTGAGCAGCCATCTCAGTGATGCATGGTCCGTTCGGAGAACAAATTTCTGGCCATATAGGTACTTGTGGAACTGCTTGGTGGCCTCTATTATAGCCAAAAGCTCCTTCCTGGTCACGCAGTAGTTCCTCTCACTTTTTGAGAGAACTCGACTGTAATATGAGAGGACTCTTTCTTCGCCATCGATCTGCTGGGAGAGTACAGCTCCAATACCGCCGTTGCTCGCATCGGTGTCAACTACAAACATTTTTCCGGGTTTCGGATATGCCAGCACAGGTGATTTATACAGTCTCCAGTCTCAAAGGCTGTCTGGCATTGTTCATTCCAGACATACGGGCGATTTTTTTCGGTTAGCTGATGGAGACACTTAGCTACTTTGGTAAAGTCTTTGACGAATCTTCGATAGTAGGTTGCTAGACCCAGAAAACTTCGTAGTTGGCGCTTGTTGTTTGGTGTTGGCCAGCTTTTCACGGCTTCAATTTTCTCAGGATCTGTTTTGACCCCTTCTGCTGATACAACGTGTCCCAGGTATTTTACTTCAGCTGCGAAAAGGGTACACTTGTCGGGACTAAGTTACAAATTTGCCAGTCGCAATCGGGAGAAAACCTCTTCTAAGTTCCGCACATGCTCTTCGAACGTTTTACCAATAACAATGATGTCATCTCGGTGCACCAAGCAGGTCTTCCTGGTTAGACCACGTAGCACGCATTCCATCAGGCGTTCGAAAGTGGCTGGAGCATCGCAAAGCCCAAATGGCATCACCACAAATTGCCACAATCCAGTCCCAACTGAAAATGCGGTCTTCTCTCGGTCCTTCTTGTCGATTTCTACCTCCCAGTAGCCACTCTTGAGATGGAGTGTAGAAAATTATTTTGCGTCGGCTAAAGTGTCCATGATGTCATCGATGCGTGGGAGCGGGTAACTATCTTTCTTAGTGACGTCGTTAAGTTGCCTATAGTCGACACAAAAGCGAGTGCTACCATCCTTTTTCTTTCCTAGAACTACTGGCGCGGCCCATGGACTGACAGAAGGTTCAATAACGCCTTGTTTTTCCATGTCCGAGATCAGTGTGCTCACTTCTCCTTGTTTGGCTATAGGAAGACGTCTCGGTGCTTGTCGAATGGGCTTGGCTCCCTGTGTATCTATGACGTGAGTTACCATACTCGTTCGGCCTTGGTTATCCGGGCTTGTTGAGAAGATGTCACTGTACTTGGTGACCAGATCAGAGGCTCGCTTGAAAAGCTGCCCTGGCAATATGACCTGCTTCAATATTGCAGACCGGGATTCTCGGGCTTTGTCTGTGTCTTGCTTCCTTTTGCAATGATGGTCGTGAGTATTTTCCAAAGAGGTGATGGAAACAGGCTGGCAGCTGCCGATGACTTCTCCCGCTTTGATGCTCGTGGTTGAGTCTGTGGTGTTAAGGACTCTAACCGGCACGTATCCGTTCCTTATAGATCTTACAAGGCTTCGTCCTACAATCAAACTGCGCAATGCGGACGTCTTCGTTGGCTCTATCAGATAAGATCGGTGGTCTCCAGAATCACCATCAAGCTTGGCCCATACAATGCTTTCGGAAGAATTCGGTACATCAGTGTCAGTACATACCACTACATTCATCTTGGGAATTGGGACGCTGGGATCCTCCATCAGTACTTCGACATTCTGCCATTTCAATACCCGTTTGCCCAAATCCAACGTGATTCCATGTGGTCGTAGAAAAGCCATCCCGAGAATGCAGTCATCCATAATGTTCGCGACCAGAAAATTATGTCGGAACACAAGGTCTCCCAACTGTATCTGGAGGTTGATCTCTCCATAAACAGGTGCAGTTTCTCCCGTAGCTGTCCGTCGTGAGAAAATTCTGCCCTTGTGAAGTTGTTGCTGTCTAACTAGGTCTGGTCGGATAATCGATCGGGTTGCACCAGTGTCGATTGTTATGGTGCAGTGTTCTCCGTCAACTTGACCCGGAAGGCATAAGTCCGCTTCTCCACGATGTAGTCTTGACACGGTGATGGTGGTGCTGGGGACGTCGATCCTTCTAGCCAACCTCTGCCCCGCGAAGTTGGCTCTTACATGTTTCCCGACCCCTCAGTTTGAAGGGTTTCCATTCTGGGCTCCTGACTCGGTCTGGATCTCCTTCTAGCTGCACACCCTGGACAATAGCAGTATCTTTGCAGGTGCTCCTTCTCTCCGCAATTCCAGCATCTAGGCGCACCATTTACATGCGGGTCTCGCTCAATTTCGACGCGCTCACACCTGCACTCGTCTGTCACTACCTCACCAACCCGGGCAGTGGTATGAGTCACATTTTTCGCTGCCTCAAAGTTCAGACTATAAGCCAATGCGTCCTTAACCGTTTGCTTTTGAGCTAAACGAACGGGTTGTTGCAATTCTTGGTCTTTTAATGCACTGATGAATGCTTCTGTTGCTGCGTCATCTCGATGTTCTGGCTCATAAGCTGGGTAAGCCAAAAGTGCCAGTCGCTCAATGTCTTGTGCTAGCTGCTATAAGGTTTCGCCAGACTTCTGCATCCAATGCCGTAGCTGTGCCCGGTAAATCTCCTTCAGATGATCGTCTTCATAACGCATGTCGAGCGCATTCATTATAGCAGCCGGGTTTGAATGCAACTCAAAGGGGATGGTCTGCAAAAGCTCGGCAGCTGGGCCTCTTACAGCAAGAATTTATGCAGTTGCTCGTTCCTGCTCATTCCTGTGATTAATGCGAGCGGCTGCTTCAAACTGGGTTTCGTAAAAAGTCCAGACTGTTTGCCCATCGAATATTGGTGCTTTCACATTTCTGGGTGTGCTTTGCGCTGCGGTTATAAGCGGGGCTGGTGAGGAGGTTACTATTGCTTACTATTGCCTTCGCTGCTTCCAATTCCTTTTTCATGTTTCCCATTTCATGGTTGATTCTCTCCTCGACCTGGCTGATATCATGGTTTATTCTCTCCTCGACCTGGCTGATCTCATGGTTAATTCTCTCCTCGACCTGGTAAACCTTTTCGTCGACGCATTTAATTTGTTTGTTCAGACTACCGAGCTCCGCTTTTATTTCGGTTGACTGTTTTTGCAAATCTGCTTTCAAATCGGTTGACTGTTTTTGAAAATCTGCCTTGATTTCGATCGCTTGTTGATCCAGCTTCGCTGATTGTTCATTTAGCTCCACTGATTGTTCATTTAGCTGCGCTGATTGTTCATTTAGCTTCGCTGTTAAATTGAATGACTGTTGTCGCTGCTCTTGCTGCATCAGCATCAACATTTGCGTCAGCGCATTCTCTGGTTCCTTTGATTTTGGTATTTCTGCTTCTTCCTTAAGCTCCGACATGGTAAATTCATTGATTTTCAAACGTTAGCTTCGTGGTATTTTTAGTATTTCGGCTTTTAATTTTTTTGCACCAGTTTTCACGTTATATTTCGCTATTGTGCATTTTAAAAAAAAAATTTATAAGTTTTCACTTTCAAAATTTTAATCTCACTTCTCGACACCACTGTCGCGTGTTATGGTTCGCGGCCAATAATTTTAATGTTCCGGGAAAGTGAAAACGCAATGTCTTTTAAATTAAGTTAAAAGAGTTTATTTACTAAATAAATGCACAATCACTAATTTAACACTTTCCCTTATTTTTTTTTTTTTCACTTTGTCCATCAATTTGTATTACTACTATCTATCACTTCAATATCCATATCACTCTTAATTCGCACTCCACATTATCGCAGTTTACTATATCGCGGTTGTAATAGCTCCCCCATTCATTCAGCTCGCCTTTATATAGGGTCTCTAGTTATTCAATCCATTTCTCGTACATTGGCGAACTAACTGGAATATTCGAGCAGCTTAATGAATGGAGCAGTGACGTTACTTTCAGATGTTGATCATGCTTGGTGGGTTTTCGAGTACATTCGTTTTGTTGATCATGATCTTCTTAATGGTTGTGAAAACAATTACGACAGTAGCTCGCAGAATTCTTTGTACATGTAACAATATATTGGGTGTACAACTTAATAACCGGAATTTTTTTGCGAAATTTGATGCTTTATTGTGGAAAAATCTTACAATATATTTTATTTGAAGTATTGTCCATCGGAAGCTACAACATTCCCCCTTCTTTCAGGCAATTTATGAATTCCATCCCAAAAAAATGAATCTATCCAATTTCGGATGCCTTGCTCTGAAGTGAAGCGTATTCCGCTGAGGGCGTTTTGCATCGAGCGAAATAAATGAAAGTCAGACGGAGCAAGGTCCGGACTATAAGGCGGGTGGGCCAAAACTTCCCATCCACTATTTTTCAAATAGTTTTTCACGGGTCTTGCAACATGCGGCCGAGCGTTGTCATGATGAAAAATTATAGCCTCGTGCCTGGTCGCATATTCCGGGCGTTTTTCGATGATGGCACGCTTCAAACGTATTAATTGTGTTCGGTATAGGTCACCTGTGATTGTCTGGCCCGATTTCAACAACTCATATTATAACGGCCCCTTCAGATCCCACCAAATACCCAGCATAACCTTGGCGCCATGGATATTTGGCTTCGCCGTTGATTTGGCTGGTTGGCCGGGCTTCACGTATGAATTTTTGCGCTTTTTCATCCCCAGTCACGATCCGATGCAAAAATGATTTCTTTTTATAGCGCTCAAGCAGAATTTCAGACATACAGAAGCGCCGTTCAACGTCTCTCGGCTTCAACTCATAGGGGACCGAATTACCTTGCTTCTGAATGCATCCGGCGACTTTCAAACGTTTCGAAATGGCTTGCTGAGTCACTCCCAACAATTCGCAAATTCGTCTTGCGTTTGACACGAATCCTCATCGAGTAGCGTCTCCAATTCTTCATCTTCAAATTTTTTTTGGCTGTCCTGGGCGTTCTTTGTCTTTGATGTCAAAATCAGCACTTTTGAAGCGTTGAAACCATTCAAAACGCTGTGTTTTCGCTAAAGCATCGTCGCCATAAACTTTTACAAGCAAACGATCACTTTCCGGAGCAGTTTTCTTTGCAAAAAAAATTACCCAACAGAACCTCCCATAAATGCTGTTTTTTTCTCCAATTTTCGAAGTTATTCATCGTGAAAAATAATAAAGATGCACACAAGATAAAATTGTTTTGTTGACTGATTTTGATAGCTGTCAAATGTACCTTCAAAATGACATACATATACATAAAGTTCGAGCTTTCACGATATTTGTTAGTACGTACATCTAGCGTCAAATTCCGGTTATTAAGTTGTATACCCAATATTATATATATATATATATATATATATATATATATATATATATATATATATATATATATATATATATATATATATATATATACAGTGGCTCACAAAAGTTAGCATACAGCATGTAAAATCACGAATATGGTACAGTGGAATAAGAGAGGATGCAATGAAAACATAAAAGTAGCTTTGTTGGCATTAAAAATAAGTTTCATAACATAACAATAAGGAAAATCCGAACACAGAAAGAAATAAGCCATGAAAACTAAAAAAATTCATCCATCGAAAGTCAGCATACACTACGAGCCATGTTTCGAAGAGAACGAAAATGACCAAAAAACGTGAGGACAATACTTCGTAGGCCCTCCAACAGCCTTAATAACAGCTTCTAAACGCCTTCGCATCGAAAGAACGAGATTTCCGGTAATTTCGGGTGGAATATTTATCCAGGCACACAGCAGAGCAGATTTCAGGGTCTCTTTGCTAGTAATAGGTACACTTACAGCTGGCTCACGAATTCTGCGATCCAATTCCTCCCATAAATGCTCTAGAGGGTTTAAATCGGGAGACTGAGGCGGACTGTGAAGCTGCTGAGGGACGTTATACAGCAACCATTCCTTTACACTTCTAGCTGTATGTTCTGGATTATTGTCCTGCTGAAAGATCCAACCTGGCTGTAGGCCTAATTTCTGCACAGAAGGTATCAAATTGCCTTGCAATATGTTCAAATACATGTATTGATCCATAGTACCATCAATAAAATGTAATTGCCCCCCACCAGCGGGCGACATACAACCCCATACAAGGACTGACCCTCCACCGTGTTTCACTGTAGGATGCAAATTCTTCTTTGCAAATGCTTCGTTCCGCTTCCTCCATACGTATCCGCGCCTGTCAGAGCCATAAATATTATACTTGCTCTCGTCACTAAACTTGAACTTGATTCCAAAAACTTTCGTGCTTATTAAGATGCAGGCGAGCTTGTTTTCATTCACTGGAGAAATGAAACGTTTTCTGCACGGAACTTTACCTTTATAACCCTGATTACGTAAAACTCAACGTATTGTTTCTGGACTCACTTGCTTCCCTGTTGCCTTTGCAAGCTCAGTGGCCATTGCTGCAGCACTTTTTTGTGGCTCCTTACTTATTTTCCGTAACAACTCTCTCTCTCTCATCTCTCTTAATTAAGGATTTCGGTCTACCTGTTTGTTGTTTATTTTGTATTCTCCCTTCCGTTTCTGCTTTCCGTATGATCGTTTGCACCGTTGTCCGACTTCTTCCAACTATTTTAGCAATTTCACGATACGACTTTCCTTCCAGTCGTTCACTAAGGATAATGTTTCGCACTTCCAAACTCGTTTCCTTTCATGTACTTATTTTAAAGTACTAAAGGCACCCAAATCACTTTAGTTTGACCGACTTGCAATGTACTAATGTTTATCTTTGTATATTAACACGGTATATATATATATATATATATATATATATATATATATATATATATATATATATATATATATATATATATATATATATTATATATACATATATGTGTGCCTCCAGGCAATGCTAAAACATCGGTATAAGAGGGCACACCAAATGCTGTGAAGTACTCCTTTCCTGCTAGTCTAGTCCGATTCGTGACATATTCTCAGAGATAAAAAAAAATATTATAATACGACGCAGTAAAAAAAACTCGTTTATAAAAACTAGCTGTTTTTAAGTATCTCGACGTTAGGGTCTAAAATGCCCTAAGATACTGCATTTTCAATCCTCCGGACTTATCATTAATCTGAATTTATTAGATGTTACTTAATTCTTTTCTTAAAAACCAATAATGAGTTTACGTTTTTCACTGTTTCTGGAAGATTCTTGTATGTACGCAGAGCATCATTCGTTGCATCGTTCTTTAGTCGATCAGTTCTAGCGTAAGGTATTACAAAATTGTTGTTTGTTTATTTATGATACTTTTATAAAGGGGCTTCGTTCCGATTCACTGGAACTTAGACATTTGAAGATAAACTTCGCTTTTTTCATAGTAATGATTTGAGTGAAGGTGAGTGCATTGGTCCGTTGATACACTAATCTTGTTGGAGTGAGAATCGGAAGGTTAGAATATTTTTATAGGCTTTAGCTAGTATCCTGGCCATAATATTAAGGTTTTGCTTTGACAATTGACTCCAAATGACCATCGCATAATGTAGCTTTGTTAGTACAAATGCATTTAATACAAGTTTCTTTATATGCATTGGAAAACCTTCATATCTTCTCAACACTCCTATCATTGGTGCTAGTTGTCTCCTCAAATTATTTATGTGTGGCAACCATGTCAAACGATGATCTATGGTAAGACCGAGATATTTAATTTCAAACACGCTTTGCAAGTTTTCGCCGTTAATTTTTAGGTCAACTTATATGTCTTCCTTATTCTTCTGTTTAAAAATAATGTATTTTGTCTTTGTAGTATTCAATGCTAGCTTGTTTTCGATAAGCCATGAACGATATTTATTTAGATCCTCGTTGACTAGAGAGATTGAGTAAGTATACAAGTCCGTAGAGGACTGCAGCGATGGTCTGCTGCCTCGGCGGAGGAAGATGTGGATATCCGCCGAGAATGCCCTTGTCTGGGGACGTGTGAACTCGCTGGCAGGCTAGCATTGCGGTGTCGTGGGGCGGGTTCCTTTCCCCAGCACAAGGACCCACTACAAAAGAATTTCGCATTCACGAATTCTTGGGTCTCAACAGAAAGGCGACCGAAGTCGAAAAATTGTAGGTAACTACAAAGAGGTGGAATGACTTGTTCAGAGAACAAGTGGAACAAGTGAAAACGGACGGACTTAGGGTAACCTCGACGTTACCCGACTACTCTCATGGCCCACAAATAAGAGTGGGACAACCGGGTGGTGATGGTGCCCCCTGGCACCCGCCCAACCGGATCAAGATCCATATATGTTGCAGTGGCCAAGTATTTCCCTTCTCAGTGGAAAACTCATACAACACAACTTGTATGAGCCTTCCCATCAGAGGAGAAATACCCCGGTGACCAATTTATGTCATAGAGTTATGCAATCGGATCACATAACCCTATGCCATAAAAAGGCACCTTGCTCGAGGCCACTCAACCCTCGAGAGTTCCTGAAACAAAAAGAAGGTTATTAGGTGCCCGATGGCAGGCTCATGTCTGGTGGTGAGAGCCTTCCACCGTACCGGGTTCTATACCCGGTCAGACGGGTGCAAATGGAAAGACCGAAGGGTAATTTTTAACAATCCATAGTTTTTATTCGGTCTTTTTTTTATGTATATATATATAGAAAAATAATAAACCTAAAATATTTGCGGGTTTTCGCAACTTATCAACAATAAAAAGAATAAAAGTGTAAATAACTATTTTTTTTTACGATTTCGATCTGAACATATGTTCTCGTGTATTACCTACTTTCTTCAATTTCATTATAGAACTAAGTAACATTGGGAATGATACAACGACAATGTAATTAATGTCTTAAAAAAATGGAATCAATACGTCAAAAGATATTTTAATAATTATCATTTCATTTTACAATCTACGTCTTTTTTGATTAATTTTCTCGGTCGATTTCTTTACTTTAATGCAATGCAATGAAAATAGAAAATAAAAAACATTGGAATTCGCACTACTTGCCAAACGATTGATTATTATTAATAGGCAATTTTCACGATGTAGTTGCCATTTCGATAAAGGACTACGATTTATTCAAGCGTTGATAATAATTGCCCTCGACTTGCACATGCTATTAACATTTTGATCATTTGAGGACAATTTAAGCTTATGAAGAACAAATGAAAAGTGACGTGAAGTTTATATTTTAACATTGTTTAAAAATAGAAATTAATTTGAAGTAAACGTTACTGCAAATCAATCTAACAAGCACCAAAAAAATGCAAAGCTATGAAAGAGTTTAACTCGCACTCTTTGTTTTACTTAGATATTTCTTTGATATTGCAAGCCAATAGGACGGGAATAGATACACTAAAAGTTAAGTTATTCAAGCGACATACGTTGAATTTACGCAATTTCGAGGAATTACAAGTGCGCTTCTGCTTCCGTCTTAATTGAAATTTATCATTTTGTTCACTTTACATTAAACTGTGACTGGATCGATGGACAATTCAAATTTTATTGTTTTTTTTTTCTTTTCTCTGCGCACTTATAATTTCCCGAAATGCAATATTAAACCTAAAAAATTATTGACAAAAAACGATAAATTGCTACAAAGCTTACATAATTAGATTTTATAATTATCTTTTCATCCTTTGCAATGACTCTCTTGTATATCAACTTAGTGGAATTGTTTATAGAATGGAAATGTTTTGTATGTAAATGTTTTAATTTGTCTTTCTCTACTTTGTTTTTTCTTTCAAAGTTGTATGTGGGAGGAAAACACACAAAAAATATTAAGAGAACTAAAAAAATGCAAAGGGTACTTACAGGTCCTTGTCCGACGACGAGCGCTCGTTGACGAAGCAGGGGATGTAAGTCCTGGAAATTTTATTGTTTAGTAGATACGTTTCCTTTGCTGATAAATACACGATTTCAACTGGTTGCTTAAAAAATGACGACAGTCGTCTGTATAAAGCACAGTACATAGACACTTCGGGATGAAAGAAAAACTGGCCAAATTCACAAATCATAAACGGATGTGTTCCTTTGCTTCCTATAAAATATGTTGACAATTGTAACATTCACCAAAACACCGCACACTATTAATAAATAATTGAGTCTATTTGGCAGAATGTAGAAAAAATTTTGTCGTATGGATTTCCCGAGCGAATAATGGCAAATTGAGTAACTGAGTAAGTCGACGTTCGTCCGTATCAGTACATTACACGCACATTCTCCCTAACACATATTGTACCGCCAATTTAATTTACAACCTGAAGGTTGTGTGGCATAGAAATTAGTAACCATCTGTACAGATCGCTCCAATCCTGATGGCAGGTTGAATGATGAACTTTGATTAAACGGCCATGACCCGCTAGAAAGAACTTGAATTGTAAGGTCAACTTCAATAAGTGTGTTAGCTGCTTTCAAATGTAGTCTAAAGCGTTCGTTGAGATCTTTCGAAATTCCAATGTCCTGGAACATTCATTGTAGTTTTATCGTATACTCATAACCACAAGCCTGCTTCAATTTTGATATCATTGAAGCTTACGCTTCATTGCTGGCCGATGTGTGATGAACCAGTCTCTTGGCAAACATTTTACTATAGAATTTCTGGAAAGCATCTTTGTCTTCTATGTATTTAAATTCTACCATCACTTGATTTAATGTGTCTTCTAGTTCAGCTTCTTCTGGATTCTTACTAGGTTTTTCAGCAATAAATCACAATGTTTCGCCAATAATTCAGGGCTTTTACTTGTACTTTTGCTTGCTGCTGTCACTGCATTTGTGTTGATAAATTTACCACAGGCTTTGTCCAGCGCAGCAACAAAACCTTTGTCATTTTTAAATGCAGTCAGCACTAATGCTTGTACTTTTTATGAACATCGAGTATTGTTTGAACATATATTTTAGGATCAATTGTTTCGGGTTCACCGCATTTTTCAATGGCGGCAGTTCCCTCGTTGTGAATGTGCTCTTCGAGAATTGTTTTCAATTCACTTAGGCCTTCCTGAATTTGCGATACGAGCGAGTACATTCGACCCAAGTCTTCATTTTTCTCTGCATTTAATAATAGTTGGGACTCTGTTTGGAATGTATGCAAATGCTTTTGAATCAAAACACGCTTGCAGGTTTTTGCTAAACGTTCGGATGTGCTTTCATGTAAATACGTTTGTACACGCTTATGCTCTTCTTTTAAACGCCTCTCCACACGTTTCATATATTCTGTAACGCTATTGTCCCGCAAGAATTCTGCACTTTCCCAATCAACATGTGCCGCTCCTTACAATGAAAATCTTCACAACGGCCTTCCAACCACCTATTACACATCACTTCGTGATGGTGATATTGGCAACTGCTACCGTTTTTACAGGCACTGGAGTTGAAAAAGTAGCAATCTGTGAAGTTTTACGCTGTGCATCAACAGGATGGTAGAGGTTATCTAACTGCCAACAGCCCTTGCGTCCAGATAAAAGTGTTGTGGGTATTTAGCTGTCGAATACAACCAGTATCGGCGGGCACTAGGCGAAAACGAAGCAAATACCCGGCCGCGATCAAGAAGGCACACCACTTCGGACAAGACTCTTTTCGGTTCGTCAATGCCAGTCGTCGCGACCACCTTCGTACACGGTCCAAGTATGGATCCTTGAGGAACCCCCGATTTCATTGGTGCTAGACTGCTCAAGACATTATCAACTGATGTTCTTTGGAATCTTCCTTCTAAATTGTTTCGGTTTTCCTTGTATACCACACGATTCAAGTTTTTGAAGTAACAGGTCATGATCAAACATATCAAAAGCTTTCTTCAGGTCCACAAAAATTGCAATAACATAACCTCCTTTATCAAGACTTTCATTGATGTAACGTGAGACAGAAAGTAACGCATCGAAAGTACTCTTGTTCTTTTGAAAGCCAAACTGCTTCGGATTTATGATGGAATTGTCCATTAAGAAAGATTTTAAACGATTATTTAAAAGTTTTTCGTATATTTTACTAAAGGCTGTCAAAAGTGCAACAGGGCGGTAATTCGGGTCCAGATGATCTCCTCCTTTGAATATTGGAATTATTTTTGCCAGTTTCTCTTCGTCCGGAAATGTTCCATTTCTAATATGCTCGTTTATAATATTTGCCAGTGGTACAGCCATCTCCTCTTTGACTAGAATAATTTCATGTGTGGCGATGTTGTCAATACCTGGTGCTGCACTTTTTTCAAATTTTCGATTGTATTTAATACTTCTCTTTTAGTCGTTCGATGAATGTGAAAGATGGACTTAGGTGGGCTATTTATGATATTGAAATAGCTAGTTGATTTTTCACCAAACTCCCTGGTAATTTTTTCACTAATTGTTGAAAAAAGTGGTTTAGCAAGTTTGCTGTTCCACATGGGCGTGCTGCTTTGTTAGAGTCCATGCCAAAAAATTCAGCACTTGATGTCATGATCCAGGGTGACGAATTATATTTTACTTCATTTATTATTTTCCATATTTCGTGCGAGTTGTCCGCCGTTGCTTCCAATCTTCTGGAGTAATATGAAAATTTAGCTTCTTTTATGAGACGTTTTAATTCTTTTAGGGCTTGGTTATGCAGATGTTTAAGTGCTTGATCTTCAGCGTATGTTGTCGACATCTGAATTTTTTCGAATTTTGTTCTAGGAAAATTTTTGCAAAAACTTTTTTAAATTTTTGTTGAGTTAATTCACTGCAAATAATTTAGATCTAACAACCGTAGCTTAAATCAACTCGGTACGTCAAGTAGTTTCCGAGATCTACTACATTTTTTAACGAAAACATGCTATTTTGTTTGAATTTAATAACTTTTGCAGCAAACTTTTTGCAAAATGTAATGAGTTGATTCGATAACCAAAGGTTCATTGTGACTTCTTGCTAAAAAATTTTTGCAAATATTCGTAACGTTTCTGAGGTAAACGGCTGTAAAGTTTACCCAAATTTTCAGTTTCACTGGGGGCTGTGCCTTAAGATACAAGCAACTCGAGAAAAGATTGGAAAAAGATTCAAAATTGAAAAAAGAATACCAAAAGTTTCTTGAGGAATATGTTGAGCTCGGACACATGGAAAAAGATGTTCCTTACAGAGGAGATACTAGAAACGTTTTTCACTTACCTCACCATCCAGTAATTAAAGAAGATAGCACTACGACCAAAGTCCGAGTCGTATTCGATGCATCAGCGAATTCCTCAGAGGGCCCTAGCTTGAATGATCTGCTTTATACTGGCGCCAAGTTACAACCAGACCTAGCCCAAATCTTATTAAGATGGAGAAAACATAAGTACGTTTATATCGCCCACAATTGTAGCCTGTCTGAGAAAATAATAGGAGCTTGAAAATGCCCACTCAAGAATAATGCTGAGCATACAGCAGCAAGAGTTCTCCCAGGATATAGCTAAGTTAAGTGCAAACAAGGAAGCAAATTCCAATATACGACCTCTCAATCCGTTCATAGATAAACATGAAGTTTTTCGAGTGGGAGGAAAACAACGCAATGCAGCCACTTCAGCAGACGCCACGTTTCCCTTCCTGCTACCACAACGTCATCACGTAACCAAACTGATCGTGAGAGATGCCCATATAAAGACCAACCATGGTGCACTACAGCTAGCCCGAAACTATCTACGAATGAAATATTGGATATTAAATGACCAGAAGGTTATTCGATACGAGATCCACTGATGCATAACGTGCTGTAAGTTTGCAAGCAGACCCAATGAGCAAATAATGGGCGACCTAATTGGCGTGCGCATCACACCATCAAGCGCATTCACACATTGTGGAGTAGATTACGCAGGGCCTGTTAGCACAAGAATGTCAAAAGGACGTGGTTACATCGCCTTATTTATATGCATGGTTACGAAAGCTGTCTACTCAGAACTCGAAAGTGATCTCTCAACGGGTCTTTTTAACACCATTTAAACGCTTCATTAGTCGTAGAGGATTTTGTAAAGAAATATTCAGTGACAATGAAACCAATTTCGTTGGAGCGGACAAAAAGATGGACAGGGCCCTCTAAAAAACCATTGAAAGATCAACAAATGATTTAGCAAAAATATCAGCAAAGGATGGAGCCTCCTGGAAATTTATATCCGTCGCTACACCCCATTTTGGAGGTCTGAAAAGCCGGAGTGAAGTCAGGCAAAGGACATATCAAACGAGTTTTTGACGCTACCAAAATTATTCCAACCTTTGAAAAGTTCTCAAGCATATACAGCTTATGTCAAATCGATGCTTGCCACAATTCTAGACCGCCTACATCGATATCTAGCGATCCAAATGACTTAGAAGCTCTGACAACCGGTCATCTTTTAATTGGTCGGCCACATCTAGCTCTTCCTGAACCCGACAGAACAAACAGAACCCTACATGAACAATGGCAAATGCTCACCGCAATGCACCAGATATTCTAGACCACTGAATATTTGCTCACCCTTCAATGGCGTACGAAATGGACGGAACCCGAGGACAATATAAGTCTGGGAACTTGTCCGTATAAAGGAACAAGACATTCCTCCAACCAAATGGCCCCTTGCACAAATCCACGAAGTACACCCTGGTTCAGATAGTAAGGTCCGAACAGTAACAGTGAAATGTAGTGGCAATAAATTCAAAAAAATTTACATAATCAACCTGTGTCGTCTTCCTGTCGAGATGCCCGAAGAACCAACCCCAAAAAAAATAAAGCCGGTTGACGAAATTCCCACTATGTCAGTTTTATCCACTCCTCAACAACGGAAGCCTCAGGAATTGATTAAAAATCAAAACTATCACGCAACCAAAAAGAATAAGGCTCGTTCCTTGTACCTGGGCAAATAAGCCATTAAATAGAGCACTCTTAATATTCTCACTGCTGACACTAGGCCTAGCAAACTCTACAGACATGTACTATGAAGTCATTTGACCAAAAGGAGGCCTTTATGTGGAAAGATTAGTTAATGTTCATATCCGAGACTAGAGGAACATTTCCCAATAAATGTAACTTTCGAAGATGAAAGAAATATTATATCCACGTTGAATGATATAAAGAACGTGTGCTACAAAACAAAAGATCGATCCGGAATCATGCACTGCAGCGCACTCATGCAACACAAGAAGTCAAAACACATGTGAATACTAAGTCACATTTGAGAGGCCAAAGCAATTCCTATCGCCTGACAAAAACGAGGTTTGTTTAGCAAACTTCTGACTGCCGTTTTTCGAGTTAATGAAAAGGTTTATTCCGATATAGATAACATACGTTGCAAGAAAACCAGCAAAATTTCTTGAAACCATAAAGAATTAAGGCATATTCCTAAGCACCAAAATGTTGCAAACAAACAATGCAACAATATAGAAGCTAAAGCATTTCGGAGAAAAACTAAATCAGGTCATCGGGTTGATTAACGAAATGAAGAAATGGTACGCGCAAATTGACCACAAAAGACTCTCTATCCAAGTTATATCGACCTATCTTACGGCAATAGACTATTACGACGAAATCAGTGTAATATACTTAAAATTGGCAAGAGCCTTACAGGGTCACGAGAGCATACTCAATTTCATCTCATTGGATGCTATCAGTACAATGATTCAAAATACCACACAAAAGATTGGGTTAAATTTCAAAATTCTTCGAAGTCCTCAAAAACGAATAACCCTTAAGCATAATAAGGAAGGAGTCGCAATTTTCGGTTATTTCACAATAATCGCAAACACCAAGTACGATCTAATCCACGTAACAGCTATTCCACAGAAGCAAAATAACCATCGTTATGTCATGAGCGCTGCAGGATCCCCAACGATAGCAGTAAACTTTGACCAAAAAGTCTATTTCACTCTGAGTGAAGAACAGTTAAAGGCATGTCAATCTGAAGACGAGCTACTCATATGTTCACCGGGTACCACAGCTAACATGGTCATGAAGCCCAATTGCATCCTTGATGAAATCTACAACAGGCACAACAGAACTATGTGCCCAACCTTTGGCATAATTAGCGAACGGACACACAGTCTAATGATGAAGAATACTTGGTAGTTTGTCGTGGATCTTGCAGTAATTAGGTATTTCAAAAAGTCCGTGAAGGACTGCAGCGATGGTCTGCTGCTGGCAGAAAAAGATGTAAGTATCCGCCGAGAATGCCCTTGTCTGGGGACGCGTGAATGCGCTGGCAGGCTAGCATTGCGGTGTCGTGGGGCGGGTTCCTTCCCCCAGCACAAGGACCCACTACAAAGAATTTCGCATTCACGAATTTCTGGGGTCGAAAAAGCAAGGCGACCGAAGTCGCAAAAAATTGTAGGCAACTACAACAGGGGTAAATGACTTGTTCAGAGAACAAATGAAACAAGTAAAAAGGGCGGAATTAGGGTAACTTCGTCTTTACCCGAAGAGGCTCATGGCCCACAAATGAGAGAGGGGCAACCGGGTGGTGATGGAGCCCCCGCGCACCCGCCCAACCGGATCAAAATCCATAAATGTTGTAGTGGCCAGGTATTCCTCTTCTGAGTGGAAAACTCATACAACTTAACTTGCATGAGCCTTCCCATCAGAGGAGAAGTACCCCGGTGACCAATTTATGCCATAGAACTATGCAATTCGATTACATAACCCTATGTCATAAAGAGGCACCTTGCTCGGGCCACTCAACCCGCAAGTCACCTGAAACAAAGGAGGTTAGTGGAGAGCCTGCCACCGTACCGGGTCCTATACCCGGTCAAAAGAGCAAAAATGGAAAGACCGCTGTTATACGTTTAACACTTCATTTTATTCATGTTTTAACAAAAATACATCAATCAATCAAAAAAAATACTAATATTTTCTCTTTCTCGTCGTCTAAAAATGCAAATAAAATAAATCTAAATTATAAAATATTTGTATTTATCTAGTCTTTTGGTTTCCATAAACAAACTTGTTTAATTTTTTGTTTTCTAATTTTTCAATTGTCAGTTTTTGTCCTGTCTCTGCCCTTTCTTTTGAATAGCGTTTGTTATGTTATACTATCGTCATGTTTAGGAACTGAGTGACAATATTTTTTGTTGTCTATTAACTTTTTCGATCAAGTTTCAACCAGGTTATTGATATCTAGGAAATTTCTGCTGGATTGATAATTTTTCTACTATTTAAAGGAATGATTTGCGCAAAGAAGAGTTGAAAATAGCAATGACAAGGATCATACGAAAAATTATGTTCAATTGATAGAATTTTTAAAACAAAATTTTATTCTTCTATGGTTTTACTCGTTAATCCGTTGTATTTAAAAAGCTATAAAAATATATTCCATTCTCTATACGCCTTTTCCATTTCTGATTTTTTCTGTTTTCATGCCTTAAAATTGAGATGAAGGTTAAGTAGAAATTTAGATAAGCGTATCAATTATTAAATTTTACGGAAGAGAAAGTCCATCAGCCGAAATTTAGTTAATTTAAAATGTTTATCATTTTAAAATTGTCAATCACATCCATACAAAAATAGCGACTTTGCTAGAACGGAATCAATTTCAATCGTTGTTTTTAGTGTGCCATCAGCATTTCACGTTATTTATTCTTTCAAATAAAATTTTACAAGAATTGACTTCCAGTGGTTTCATTTCAATTTTTAAGAGGGCGTTGCGGATTTTTGAATATCAAACAGAATCCAATACAATCAATTAGAATCAAAGTTGTAAGAGCGAAAAGCCTACTGGAAGAAAAATGCATATCTTAGATGATTGCACCCATAATAAATATAACGGAATTTCTGTTTAAACTTACGCCAGTTTTATCTCCCATTTAGCGCACTTCCAGCTAGCACAATGAAACCTTTAATAAATCAAACCAATTTCCAGAAAATGAGCAGCTAATTTCTCCACTAACATCCCTCATAATGGATACTCATTCCTGATAGAATTAATAATTAAATCGCTAGTTTTCCTAGGTTTTACGAATTATTTTACAGTATTTTTTATATTTCTCAAATTGATTTCTACGCACCGTTTTTATTTGGTTGGTCTAAAAACGTTTTATATTTCGATCGTTTCTATAAAATGTTGTTTGATATTTAATTATCTTTTCTACAATCTCGAATCATTTTTTCTCTTATCGGGCTCTTTTATTTTATTGACTTTAGTAAATTTCGACAACTCTTTCTTTTCTCCTTGAATTTGTTTTTCATATCATTAAAGTTGGTCTAAATGAATTTATTCTTTTCTTTTCCAGTCATTACACTTTGCATTTATTGTATTTTCTTCTAACATTTTCTTTTCATACTCATTGTATTTATATAAAGGAGGAAAAGTGATAACTACTTTTTAAATCTGAATTTAAAAGGAAAAGAAAAAAATAAAACATTATTATTTATATTTATATATATAGAATTTCTGTATATAGTAAAATTATATAAATTAAACTAATCAGATTCATCTTCTCGATCGTCGAATCCTGTTAGATCGGCTGATTGGAACATACCTCGCGAGACGGCATATTCAATTAATGCTAAATGACAAAATACATATTGATCGGGCATTTGTATTGAGTAAGCACGCTGAGAACGAATTTTTTCCACGGTACCCTTAATATCAGCGGTACCAACATCTTCCAGTCGGGATATACATATGTCGAGGGTGATAAATGTGCCTGTTCGGCCTATTCCTGCGCTACAATGTACAACTACTGGTGGTCCTTTTGGATGTCCCTATATTGCCGTTCCCTGCTATATCTTCCATCCTATATACTAAACGGTAAACAAAACTATATTTTCCCACACAACGTGTTTCGTTCACTGTGTTTATAGAGGACCACTACACACGCGCTGTCAACGTACATAGCCAATCTACACAAGCTCTTTAGGGGAAACGCTGCCTTTTACTCGATTTTCACACCAAGCTAAACAAAGGAAACACACTCGCACTTGCCTATGTATTCAATTTTCGAAAAATTTTACATTTCCTCATTTCGTGTGAGGGAAATTTCTGTTTCAATTTCTTATCTTTTAACTATCCGTCGACTTCCAACAAAATTCACGGTTTACTATGAGCATAAACAAATGCATTCGATTTTCAATCACTAAACAATTCGCACTTGAATCTATAAATAAATTGCTTGGCTATCCACCGAAAATTGACAGCAATTTTGCCGGGAACGTATCATTATTGCTCAGCACTGCGGTTTGGTCAAGAATTTAGACGACTATCCGCAAAATCGCAAACAATTTCGCGGCGCTAGTTGATAACGCTAAATACGTATCTTAGGCAAGTTTGTGAAGCAATTTCTTAAATTTATTTTCACTTATCAAGTAAAAATATGTATTTTTTCCCGCACCGCGCGAAATCACGCCACCTCACACAAAGCTTGCCGCCTGACTCCCCGCAGCGTTCCGCGTTCATTCGCGAGTTCAAGCAGACTCCTGTTGTGCATCCGCCGATGGGATCCATGGAATCCCAGGTTGCGTTGAGTAGATTGTTGAACCATAAGAGCTGTTACTCACAGTTCGATGAGTGTAAATGTATATTTTGTATGTCTAGGTTTACGATGAGCGGGATGCGAGAATGTGTATTTTACATACTCTCGAGTCATCGTAGGATTTTCTATATGGAACTCGTTTGCTGGTTGTGTAGTGATTTAGTAGATCTGGTCTATATTGTGCATGAATTTTCTTTAACCCTTTGCCTGCGCCGAATTCGAATCGAGCATTTTTATTTATATTTAATATATAAGATATTAAATATATAAATTTGCCCTAAAAATAAAATTTAAATTTTATATAAAATTATTAGATAATTTAAATAAAAAATAATAAATTTAAAAAAACTAATTTTCTCGCGATCCCAAGGCGACAAGGATTGCGAAAAAGGAGCTGAAGGATCTTTCATTATAGCATGGGTTGTCTTTGGCGTCGAAATATGGAGTGACAATTAAAACACAATTGACAGACGGACAGACTGATACGTATGTTTGTGTTTTGCCGTAAGTATGTAAACCTTGTGCGTGCTTGAAACTGTGTGCGGACGGACAGAACAGACTTGACTAAGTGTCTATCGGCGCAGGTCTTTTGCGTGGTATATCCCAATTTCTTTTCCCGATGGGTCCGTTATCATATAACGATTGGGTCCTAATATCTTCTGTATACGGCTTTTCAAGAAGCGCCGGTCCAGCTTGGCATTGTAATGCCCAGCGGCGTCACTTTGGCGGAAATTGCGCCGGAAAACCTCATCTCCTTCTTTAAAATTGGAAGATCGTCACCTGAGGTTGTACTGCACCTCATTTGCACGTCCCGCGGCCTTAATCTTCCGCCCTATTTGTTGGCGGAGGTCTCCTAAACGCTCGTGGGGCTCCAGCGCAACGACGGGGTCTCCCAAACACTTTAATTGCCGTAACAGCCTGTATGATTTACCATGGCAACTCATGTGCTGTCCGAAGGCGGCAAAGTAAGGTGCGACACCGGTGACGGAATGAAAAGATGACCGCAGGGCGCATGGGATGGCGGACAATCTGCGGTCCCAATCTTTTTGAGATGGGTGAACGTAAGAACGGATCGAGGCTAACAGTGTGCGATTCAACCGTTCAGAGGCGTTAGACTGAGGAGAGTATATGGGCGTCAGTTGGTGTTCGACGCCATACTGTTCGAGTAGGCCCTTAAACTGCCGAGACCTGAACTGTACTCCGTTGTCCGAGTACACACTCTCTGGAACCCCGAACACGTGGAATACCCGGCTCTCTAGGAATTTCACGATGTATGGATCAATCGCACGAGTTTTGTCTGGATCCGTTTTGATAGTGCCATGTCCGATGACATGTCCTAGGTATCGGACTTCGTTCATGACAAACTTACTTTTTTGTACGTTGATGGTGAGTCCCGCCTTACTGATGTGCAGGGCTACTTCTTGCCGGATTAAGAGATTTCCGTGATGAGTAAAAGATCATCCAGGTACACGAACACTTGGTGTTTCAGGTGAGGTGGGATGACTTTGTCCATCAGCCGGGTCATCGTTTGCGGCGCGTTACACAGGCCAAAGGGCATTGTGACGAACTGATATAATTTTCGTCCAGGCACTGTGAAGGCGGTCTTATCCCTCGACCCCTCATCGAGTGGAATTTGCCAGAAGGCATCTTTTAGGTCGAGACTGGTAATATAATTAGCTTTCGGCAGTCTCCCTAGTATTCCATCGATGAGCGGAAGAGGGTAAGCGTCCTTGATGGTCACCGCGTTTACCTTACGGGCATCTAGACAAAGACGGACTTTACCTGGCTTCACCACCAAGGTTACCAGTGAGGACCAGGCACTTTGGGACTCCCCTATAACCCCCAACTCGAGCATCCGATCCAGCTCCGCATACACCAATTTCTCCATGGCCGGTGAGATGGCATAGTGTCTCTGCTTAATTGGCTTACTATTGCCAACGTCGATGATGTGTGAGACTAGGGTGGTGCGGCCAAGGCCTTGGGTAGCGTAAGATGGAAAAGCAGCGATGGATGCTTCCAGGCGTTGCCGTTGGTTAGGCGTCAGTTCATGCCTATCGGGAATAGAAGCGAGTTCGTTGACATATCTGGTATTTAAAGACAAATCTGTGAATAAATCGGAGGCCAATCCAAAACGAAGGACGAAATCGACGCCAAGGTAACATTCTGAGTCAGGGACAGGATAATGTAGAAGGTATCCTTCGTCTGACCTCTGAACGTCACGAGTGTTGTCAGTCTACCTTGTATATCAGCTGTACTGATTTCAGTGCGCCAGGGCTTAATCAAGGTAGGATATGCATGGAGCACCTTCGAGCCAAGGCTCGAGGCAAGACAAGTGATACTGGCACCCGTGTCAATCAATGCAAACGTGATTTCGCCCAACACCTTAATTGGGTGGTAAGGTCTGATATCATTCTCAGCAACCTCCGAGATGTTACAAAAGTTTAGTGTTTGACGGCAGGTGCACACTCCCTTGCGGAAGCTCCGCCAACGACGAGTTGACCATTTTATCTTGCGCGGGCGAGAAATGACTTCTTCGGAAGCAAATATTCGCTCTCGAACCACCCGATATTCCTGCAGTCGAGCATGATAGGGTTTTAGTATGCGTATTTGAGGCTGCCGAGGTTCTTCTGGCAGTCACTGCGGTGGTCGCTTCAATACTGACGTTGGCGAGGCCTCCGGAAGACAGTGAACATCCGCAGTCATAGTGGTCATGGCTGATGGGTTATCGTCAGGTTTGTTGGGTTGAGCAGCTGGCTGGTGAACTACTGCGGGGTTTTCGAGTACCGCTGAGGTGGTAGGGTACTCGCTCGTCCGTTTTTTGGAGTGGCACCATCTGGGTAGTCCGGAACACACGTGTTCGACTCCGTGTTTTCTTCCAGATCTGTGTTGTTGCATTTTGATGCCACTTCCGCGATTCCACGTCGCGGACCCGTCCTCGCTTGCAGGTAAGGCCGTTCTTGGAGGTCTTCCTCAACCCCCCCCCAGTCGACTCACGACCCTCAGCAGTGATTCCATGTTCTGCGGGTCCGAGTTTGCGACATGGCGACGAAGTTCCGGCCTTAGATTCCGTTTCAACACCCGCAGCAGTTGAGTGGATGACATCGGCTCTGACAGCTGGTCTTTCAGCCGAAGGATGTCGGCCCGGTACTGGTGAAAGGGCTCGTCCGGACGTTGCCATCTGACACGAATCTTGTCCAGGACCCTCTCATCCATGTTGACCGTCGGGTATTCCATGCGGAGTACTTCCTTCACCCGTGACCAGCGTATAGATGGTGGAGCCGATGTAGTAAACGAGGAGGTAAGGTTCATAAAGAACGGAAACGATCCGTACATTGTTTGCAAATGAATCAACGTTTTTTATAGTCCCACATTTGCAGTTGTTTGATATCTCGCAATGCTCGCCAACCACGTGTTAAAATGTAGTATTATATTTGAATGCAACGAGCTCACCAAACTTACCATCGCTACCAATGAAAAATCTACCATTAGCAGCACTGCATTAGAAAGAATATCATCAAGCAACTGAATATCGCGAGCATCATTGTATTCAATTCTTCATGCTTTTGCCCATACAAAAAAATATCATTCATACTCCCCTAGCGCGCGGGAGATTATGTCGAATCCTTTTTTTTTCAGCTTATTTACTACGAGTATACAAACAAAATCAACTTTTGTAGTAGAGTGCAAAATGAAAAGTTAATAAGCAAGAGTAAAAGAAAAAAAAATAAATGCAAATAATACCTAAATCTATTAGTATTTGTTAAGAATTAACTAGTTCTAATCGATGATTTGAATGCAAGAATACAAAATAAATATATATATTTACATGTTAGCTTTGCAGTAGTTTAAATATTTATATACAAAAAAAAGAAAGAAAGAAAGCAAAAGCATACACCTGAAATCTAAATAAAATGAATTATTATAACTGTAAAATCACACAATGTAGTATTAAAAAAAAAAAATAAACAATCTATGAAAAAATAAGGTAACACTTACACACGATAATTTCAAATACACCAAACATTAATAAAAGTACTTTTGATCTAAGCGTGGGCTATAAGAAATGCGAAACATTGAATTGCGAACGAATATAAATCTTGATATGGTTTCCAAAATTCATCGATTATAATCCACACACAAACAACAATGCAACACAAAGCAACAGGTTTAACAAACCACTAAAGTATTTGTTGAGATATGAAATACGAAAAATGAATACATTAAATGTTGACCACTAGTAATTATTACTACATTCTATGTGATAAGGAGCTTACCAAAACAATGAATTTGTTTAAATGCCAATTAAATGTTGTTATGAAAAGCTAAGCATATGATGATCACTTTTTGCGCTAAGTACCAATACCAAAATACTTCTTAGATTTGTTCTTTTATGGAGGGAACAGTCAACTGTTTTATAGTTTCTGTACGTTGCATATCTGATTCTGAACAAATGGCTCCAATAATAATTAGGCACTTCATCGGCCTAGAGCTTAAATTCCCTTTGATTATTAAAAAAACATATACTCTGTTTCTTACGCAGAAACCTATCCCTCCATAACATTCTTTAGTATTTCGTATTTATTAAAAACACCCAACAAACACACTAGATGCAAACGCAAACATAAAACAGGACTTCAAAATACGAAATAGTAGGAATAAAAAGAAACAACCAAACTACCAAAATCATTCTACAATTTATTGATAAATATAACATTTAAGATAAGATAAATTTAGATATTTATTCTACAGTTATACAATACAATTACAAATACGAAATATTTTTTTCCTTTTATTTAGATATTTGAAATCTACTTTTTGTTTTTTCTCTCCTCGTTTTGTTTTAAACCGGTTACGCGTCACTGTTCGCGCTATCATTTCACGAATTCTTTTTGGGTTTGCACGTTTGTTTTCGCACCTTAAGAACTTGCTCGAAGAGTCTGCTCGAAACCGCCACGCAGCGCGGACGCCGTGAGTTGAATTCCCGCGCGAGTTAAATACTTAAAACTTAAAACATCCAAAAAAAACAAACGCTTCTTTTAAATTTTCAAACTTTATTATTGGATTTTTAAACCGACATAGCAACTACAAATGAAGAAAATGAACTGAACTTGCTAATGTTAATTAAATCAATTTATAGCAATAAAAGTTGCAATGTTGCTAGTTTACTTTAATGCAAAATTTTATTGAACTTAATTAGGTCAGCATTGATTGGAGCAATGTACCGGTAACATGTATGTTGAATGCTCAGGTAAAATGCTTACGTGAGCGCACGTGTGATTGAATTTTAATTGATCGCATAGCATGGCTATAACTCCTCCCCCCTAAGATGGCGACAGCTAGGTAAACGCAGCTGGAGCTTGATGCTAGTTTGGGTGCTGAATGAACTTCAGGAGCTTGAATCGTATGTAGATGATGACGATGATGAAGATAATGATTCCGCTGATCAGACTTGTGCTAGTAAAAAGAAAATATTTAGTTTCCGGGTTTTGGAAATCAAATAGCTGCCAAGGGTCTTCTTTCGAAAATTTGAATTTTCCTAAATCGTGTAGTTTGTAGTCCTCTAATTTGTCTGTATTGTTGATTTTATTATATGAGTTCGTAACTCGAAACATGTTGATATTCTCGAAGTAAATGCTGTTCTCGGCGCAATATGTCATCCCATTGATGGTTATATCACATTTGTCGAAGCGAATGAGTGTTGTTCCGCTGATTGTTTTGTTCGATACTCCGCAAGTTGACTCGAGTTGGGTCTCGGGGGCATTGACGAGAAGGATGTGATTTGGCTCGGGTTGATAAATTTCGATTTCTCCTGGGCTGTTCTCAAATCGACAGGATGCTGGTAGACCATTTAGTATGTTTGCTATACATCTGGAATTGCTCGATTCTTTAGTTTTAGTAGGGTTTTTGCAGTAGAATGTTCCTTCGATTTTCGGGCATTTTTCATCGAAAAATTGAACATTATCGGGATACAGGATTGCGTAGGGTTTGGTAATAATTTGTTTGTTGTGTTGGGGAAGAGGGATAATGTGGAAAAAAGGATATGTATTGTTTGACAGGATTGGTATTTGGATATTGAAGATAATATTTGAGCCATTATAGTAGGCTTGTAAATCCAGGAGCTCATAAATATTTTCTATCGATTCTACATCTATTGACTGCTTTCTTAGTGTTTTAGAAACTTCTATTATTTCAACAGGGCTTAGAATTTGTTTTGATATGATTTTTAAACGAGCAAGTATCACGGCTTCTGATATATCCGAGAGATGGTTATTGAGGAGATCGATATTGTAATTTATTTGATTTAAATATTGAATATGAATGATTGATTCGTATTCTCTCTTAACTTTGTTTTGTGAGTGTATCAGATAGTTGTTAATGATTGAGGTTTGATTATTGATGTGATTCGTGATATTATCGAATCTTTCCATCATTAAATTATTTAATTTCGTTTGGCGAAGAGCCACATTACCCAGTTTAGATTGATTCAGCATCAGCTCTTCGAGATTCTTGTTAATTTTTGCTGCATCTTCTGCGTCCATATTTCCTGTAATACCTTTTATTACAGAACCTAACCCATTGATCAGCCCTCTCTTCGGTCGTAGTCTTGGCATAAGTGTCTGTAGTCTGTGTATTAGTTCTTTTACTTTAAGTTTTGTTATTCTGAGGGTGTCTGTAGCTTCGGGTGCTTGGTCAAATTTATTTACGGAGGTTACGATGTTGTTGATAGCGTCTTCATAATTTTTTAGTCTCACTATATGTATTAAGTTCTGGTACGTTGTAATGGTTCTAGTCGTTCCGAGTTGTAGCGGTAAAAGCATCTGGTCGTTGTTCGGCTTCTGTATTTCTATTTTCTGAGCCTGGATCGTCAGGAACATCCTGAAATTTGCGTTTCTTTTTAATTTTTGATTTATGAAGTTTCTGGTTTTTATTGGTGATTAATGTAACTTTTAAATCTTTTTTCACTTTATGTTTACTGAAACGGGGGGTGGTTTTATTGCGTCTACATTCTTTGCGGAATATAGTTTCGTTTTCTTTGAAAACTGGGGGATCCGCCCTATTTAGGTTTAGCTTCTCTAAGTTAGTTCGGACTAACTCATCGACTTTATTTTTAATTTCCGGATAGATATGAGACCTGTATTCATTTAATTTTTTCAAATAGTCGTGTTCATTGCTGGGGGTGAAGGTTTTGTTAAATTCATGAGTTCTACCAGTGAATAGCTCGTAAGGCGTGTGTTTTGTTGTAGAATGTATGGCATTGTTGTAGGTGATGATTGCTTCGTTCAATATTTCCTCATGGTCTAGATCAAGATTTTGTTTCCGCCGTTTTTCCAAGATAATCCTGTAAATTTCAGTAATTGTAGAATGCCATCTTTCTACGTAGGCATTACTGCTGGACTGCTGATATGATGTATAGTGGATTTCAATGCCATATTGTTGGCAGAAGTCCTTGAATATGGTGGACATCATTTCTGTCCCTTGGTCTGCGACTATCGTTTTTGGTATGCCGTGAAGGCTCATAAAATGTCGCAAGGATTTGACAATGTGGATACTATTTTTCGTGCCTAACGTATATGCGGCCCCGAATTTCGAGAATCGATCAATGATGGTTAAGATCGATTTCCCATTTATTGTGTATACATCGATGTACAAGCTATCTAATGGCTTTTGGGGACTTTGGGAGACTTGATATATTATTTTAGGAGGACTCCTGTCATATTTCTGTGTCGTACAAGTTTCACAATTGTTTATTATCTTTGTTACTTTATCCTTAAAGTAGGGGAAGTAGTAGTCTCGCTTAAGGTGTTGGACAGTTTCATTTATACCCCTGTGGTTGTTATTGATGTGATAGTCATTAATTAATTTATCTTGTTCGTCGGAATCTGTGATTTCTTTAAGGATTTCGGTGCAACGAGCAAGCTTCAAGGTTCGAGCCTGTGAGAAGAATTTTGAATATACAGACTGAACGATTCGGAAAATTTCGTCGTTCGTGTAAATTGCATTCAGTTTATTTGGGGCAAAGAATTTCTTAAACAGTTCGGCTACATTATCATCGTTAAATTCGTTCATACGAATGGTTCGCCTTTGTCTGTTTTTAAAAGGCATTTCTACAGACGTTTGTGGCGTTCTATTAGTTTTCTCCAATATAATCTGAAGGTTGAAATCATTCAGAGGTTTTTCGGATATTGGAATTCCATCGTTCAAATCCTCTTGTGCAGAGTGAATAGTTGAGCTCAGTTCAGTTTGCTGCAAATCGTTTGTGGTTCCTTCGAGATTTTCGTTGGTATTCAATTCTGCTGGTTCTTCGGGAATAGTATCAGGAATTCTGATTCTGCTCAAGGCGTCTGCGTTAGAGTTTTGGCTTCCCTTTTTGTAAACTATCTCGTAGTCAAACTCCTCTAATTTAAGACGCCATCTCACTAACTTCGAGTTAGGTTCCTTCAGATTCATGAGATAAGTGAGGGGTTTGTGGTCCGTTACTATCTTGAACTTCCTTCCGAATAGATAAGGTCTAAAATACATTACGGACCAGACAATCGCAAGGAGTTCTTTCTCTATTGTCGAGTAGTTAATTTCAGAAGTATTCAGGGTTCGACTGGCATAGCAAACAGGTTTATAACTGCCTATTGTGCCTTGGGATAATACGGCGCCAATTGCAAAATTGCTAGCATCTGTTGTAAGAATGAACGGTTTACTAAAATCCGGATACTGTAGTATCGGGTCGTTCATTAAAAGATCCTTGCACAGTTCGAAGCTTTTTATGTAATTATCTGTTAGTAGTACTGTTCGCCCCTTTTTTAGGCATTCAGTTAGGGGTTTTATTAATTTAGCAAAATCCCTAATGAATTTGCGATAGTAACCTAACAACCCAAGAAAGGACTTTATTTCTCTTTGAGTTTTCGGAATAGGAAAATTTTTAATTGCCTGTATTTTATCCGGGTTTGGTTTAACCCCATTAGCAGTGACTATGTGCCCTAGGAAGGCCACCTCCTTACGAAAGAATTCTGATTTGTCGAGTTGGACTTTAAAATTGGCTTCTCGTAATTTTTTGAATACTCTTCTCAGGCTATCTCCGTGCTCTTGGAGTGAAGTCGAAAATACTATGATGTCGTCCATGTACACTAGGCAAATTTTTCCCAAAAGGTCATGAAGTATGTTGTCCATAACTCTTTGGAATGTCGAGGGAGCATTTTTTAAGCCGAAAGGCATCCGAACATATTCATAATGACCCCCCTCGACAGTGAAAGCGGTTTTCTTTATATCTTTCGGATCCATTTCGATTTGATGGAATCCACTAGCTAAATCTATGGTGGAAAAATAGAGGCTTTTGCCCAGTTTATCGAGTATGTCATTTATATTTGGCAAAGGGTAGCGATCAGTTATTGTTTTTTCGTTGAGTTTCCGATAGTCAATAACTAATCGCCATTTTTGCTTACCGCTTGCATCAGCTTTCTTCGGGACTATCCAGACAGGGGCGCTCCACGGAGAGTAACTAGGCTGAATTATCCCTTGGTCAAGCATGTCACTTATTTGTCTACGAACTTCATCCCGGTGGATGAATGGGTACCGGTATGATTTAGTGTAAATGGGTAAGTCATCGGTAGTTGGAATGGAATGCTTGATCCTATTTGTAAGACCAAGTTTTTGTCCTTCACGAAAAAAAATATCTTCGTATTCGTGGCATATCTTAAGGACAAGGTCTTTTTCCTCGTTGTTAAGGTGAGAGACTCGTACTAATTGCGAGACGTCTTTAGGAGTGATCAGACAGTCTGCTTCGGCAGTACAATCGACGCTAAAATTATAAATTTGGTCATAATTTGAGGGTGAGAGTTCTAAGGCTTTTAAAGGCTGTTCCAAGAAGGGTAACTTTTCCTCGTCCGTTTGATTGGTTATTTCTAGAAGACTAAACCAGTCTTTCGCTTTGTAAATACCCTCAGAGATGACGAGTCCTGGTTTGACTTCGGTATTTGTAATATATATATCACCTTCACGGATATCAACGGGTAATTTCACAACATATTTAGATTTAGGAGGAACTTTGTATTTGTTAGAGATAATATTTGGTTTAAATATCAGAGGAATTATGGTTTCGTTTGTTGTTAGCGTTTTGTTTGCCAAGTCTACTTTGGCTTGTAATTTAGTGAGTGCATCTAACCCAAGTAGCCCATCGAAGTACTGATGAAATTTGAATATAAGGAAAGTTATTTCGCCTGATTGCCTAAATTCTTTAAAAGTCGGAAGTTTTACTTGTTTATCTAGTACATGTTGGTTCAAGACTGTATTGATGACTACAGGCTTTGTTTGCTGTATGTCATTAGGATGTACAAATTCGGGGTTTATAAACGATGTTGAGGCACCAGTATCTATTAAGAATTTCAAATCTCGACCGAACGGTGACGATATTTTTATGTATGGAAGGTTAGATCCATGAGTATTAATATCTATATATCCTGTTGGGGCATCGAGGCATTTAATCGAAAATTTGCATCATCGATTTCGTAATTGGCTTCTTCCTGTATATTGGCGTCTATGTTTGTACTTGATAGGGATTGTTCAGTCTGTTGGTATTCCGTGTATGGTCCGTGGTATATGTCGGTGTCTTGGGTGTAGTCTGATGTGTCTTGTTGTCCGTAGCAATAGAAACTGTCTAGATCTTGTTTGTATGCTTCGTTTGGGGCTGGCTGGAAGTAGGAAATTTTATCATGACTTGGTGAGGGTGTTTGTAATTCGTTTACATTGTGTAACTCTTTTACAGTAAACCTTGGGGGTCCTGTGGAACGGAAAAAATTATTACCAGGAGGTTGATGAGGTTGTGGTTGTCTGTTACGAATGTGAGTATTGCCAGAGCTTGTGTCCATTGGTTCTGGTCTTGGTAACACAGGCCGTTGGGGAAGTACACCAAAATTATTAGTATTAAATCGGAAATTAGGGAATTGACTCTGAGGACTTCTTTGCTGAAATTGGTTCTGAAAGGGTTGAAATGGACGCGAAGTTTGTTGAAATGGATTTTGGTAAGTGCTTTGAAGTGAAAATGGTGGAGTTGTACGAACCAGACCTCGTGGTTGTTGAAATATCGATTGATGAGGAAAATATGAGGGTTGCTGTGGTCGGAAAATAGGTAATAAGTTGTTGTTTGTTGGTGTTTTTGGGACTGATGGTAAAATTTTCCGTGTGGTATGTGAGCCTTCATGTTTAGCATAAAAGATGTTCTGCTCTTGTATACAATAAGAAAAGGCAGTAGCTAAAGTATCAGGTTTCATTGCTCTGATCGTGGCGCCAAGTGGTTCGCGAAGCCCAGTTAAAAATGTATTTAGACACATTTCGGCGAATAATTCACGTTTTGCCTGTATAACGTTTGGGTTTGACTCATGAATATGAATATGGTTTATCATTGTTGCCAAAAGTTCCACGACTTCACTATAATATTTTTCTATAGGTTTGTCACCTTGTCTAGTGTTGTGCAAATCCCTTATTAGCGACGTTTCATTCCTTTTGTCGCTATAATGAAGAGTCAAATTTTTCTTAATCTCCCCCCAATCTAATGAGGTTCCATACATGTTTAAAACCTCATTTGCGGGACCCTCAATTTTGTTGCGTATAGCACGAAGTAAGATTTTATTATACACGGGGGTAGATTCAGTAATTAGCAAAAGAATTTCCTCAACATTTTCAATAAAATCCCTCAAGAGTCTAGGGTTGCCGTTGAATTTTGGCAAATCCTTAATTGCATCGGGGACTCTTAGAGCGTTAAAAATACATGAATCGGTAGCCATTGCTGAATTAATTTCCTCGGAGTTTACAGAATTATCCTCAATATTACTGGACCGATTCGATAAATCACTTTCACTATCTTCCACGATCGCACTTAATTCACTCGCGAGGGTTTCCGTTAAAGGGATTATTCTAAGGTCACGAAACCTTCTTTTATCATAAGGTCTTAATCTAATATTTTTATTAAAGAATGGCATATAAAAAGCAAATTGTGTTGAAAAATTCGTATTGTAAAAATATAATGGCAAATATTAAATGGAGAAAAAAAAATGTATAGAAATGATAGGAAATGAAAGGAAATGTTCAAAAAATTCGACTTACATGCAAAATCCTAAGACTATTGAGTTCATGTCTTGCTGCTTCCCAGGATCCTAATCGATGTTCGTTCGACTGAATTCTTGTCGGTAACGATAATTGAATTCTTGTAACGATATTCTTTCGTTGTTCAATTTGAAACACAATTGCGGTGTAAAGATATTCCTTCGTTGTTAATTGAATCTCGCTTGCACTTCGCGTTTTTTCTTTTCCGCGTATACTTCCGGAAAAAATTTTTTAACGTTAGAGCACAAGAAATCCGCACGACTGCGCCAGTTAAATACTTAAAACTTAAAACATCCAAAAAAAACAAACGCTTCTTTTAAATTTTCAAACTTTATTATTGGATTTTTAAACCGACATAGCAACTACAAATGAAGAAAATGAACTGAACTTGCTAATGTTAATTAAATCAATTTATAGCAATAAAAGTTGCAATGTTGCTAGTTTACTTTAATGCAAAATTTTATTGAACTTAATTAGGTCAGCATTGATTGGAGCAATGTACCGGTAACATGTATGTTGAATGCTCAGGTAAAATGCTTACGTGAGCGCACGTGTGATTGAATTTTAATTGATCGCATAGCATGGCTATAACTCGCGCCAGCGACAAGAAAATAGTAGTCTGTAATGTTGAAGGGAGAGACGCGGAAACTTATTCGATATAATTGCTTGAAATACTTCGAAAGGGAGTGTGTGTGACATTCTCATTTGTAGAATCACTATGGTTTCTATTTTCCCGTTATCAACTGTGAGAAAAGCAAGAAAGCATTCACCTACTGATACTGTTCGGACAGAAGCTCGTGCCTAATTTACGGTTAAAACAATTTAACGCGTTAAGTTTACGCAATAAAGGCAGTGCCAAGCTTTTCATGTTTTTGCAATTAGTTGTCTATCAAGCGATTCCGCGATTTACGGCACGTCCCAACTTTCCCTCATCTCCACTCGAAGAAAAGTATCGTATCTGATTCCTGAAGAGGAAAAGATCCAATTGCAATAGGAAAATTCTTGGATTCGAATGCGTTCGGGTCTTAATTACGAGGAAATGCGTGATTGCAACTTTGTCGGAGTTTTACGTTTCCGAGTGTGCGAAGCTTGTGAAAGCGATCATTTTTGTTTGTGGGCGTGTGTAACAACTGGTTGATTGTTTTGTTCAAGTCGAGGAGCAGCGAAACTGGAAGTGATTTGACTAGTTTGTATTTTGTGGAATATTTGCGGAAGGAAATTCCTTTAATTTGCGATACAAGAATATTCGGAAAGAGACGCAATAATCAGTGAATTTTCCCCTTTAATGAACGGAATATGGTGCTGTGGTTGCGGCAATTAAGAGAGGAATACGCGAGTGAAGTTTGATTTGAAGAGGGAGTTTTTGTGACAGCTGCAACAAGAAAAGAGATACATAGTACGCAAAAAGCGCAACAATAAGATATCATCCAGACATACAGTTCAAGTGAACTCTGGAAAGAGTGCTTAAAAACAAATAAAATATTCATAGAATAAGAGAGAGTGTGAAGCATCAAGTGTGTTAGATTTGTTTTATTATTTCCGTTTTAAGCGTTGGCTTTGTTCTTTTTGTTCGTTCCAAAGAGAGTTCAGAGAGAAAAGAGGAAGAACTTCGACGCCGATCTTTTTAAAATCGAATTTGGTGAAGTGTTTCAAACTGACGAAAGTCACTCAGAAAAAAAAAGAATTGCCATAATAATTTTGACCATTTTGATCGCGAACGTGTGCATAGTCTAATATAGTGCAATTTAAGAGCAAAATAAAAAGTTCCTATGAATATATCTAGTAGATAATCAATTGAAGAAGTGTGTATGCGCCATCAAACGGATAAAGATAATCGACTATCAATTCAGCAATATTAACGTCACATCAGGAATAATTAATTTATTACAGTTACAGGCCTTACCCGCCCCGAACATGAGCGCTCGTAGGAGGAGGTTTGGGGTAAGTACCCTTTCTTTTGATCAAAATTTTTTCTTGGCATATTTGCATTACATAATATGTACATATAAAAATATATCACTGTATTATCAAGAAAAGTCAAAATATGTTGTTGGAGTCCTTTTGACTATATTCTACACAATATAAATCAATTAAAAAAACGTAAAGTAATAAAAACGGCGAATTAAAATATACTTTTCGGTCTTTCCTTTCCCAAAATTCTGACCGAGTATAGGACCCGGTACGGTGGCAGGCTGCCCCCCAAAAAATGAGCCAGCCGCCGGGTACGTGATAATTCTTCTTTGTTTCAGGTGTCTTCGCGGGTTGAGTGGCCCAAGCAGAGTGCCTCTTTATGGCATAGAGTTATGCAATCGAATTGTATAATTCTATGGCATAAATTGGTCACCGGGGTACTCCCCTTCTGATGGGAAAGTTTATACAAGTCAAGTTGTATGAGTTTTCCATTCAGAAGAGGAATACCTGGCCACTGCAACAAAATATGGATTTAAATCCGGTTGGGTGGGTGCGAAGGGGCTCCATCACCACCCGGTAGCCCTTCTTTCATTTGTGGGCCATGAGCTTCGTCGGGTAACGACGAGGTTACCCCAAGTCCGCCCCTTTTTTCAGGTTCCACTTGTTCTCGGAACAAGTACTTTTTCTCTCGGTGTAGTTACCTACACTTTTTGCGACTTCGGTCGCCTCGTGTTAGACTGATCACAAAAATTCGTGAGTGCGAAATTTTTTGTAGTGGGTCCTCGTGCTGGGGAAATGAACCCGCCCCACGACACCGCAATGCTAGCCTGCCAGCGCATTCACGCGTCCCCAGACGAGGGCATTCTCGGCAGATATCTTCATCTTCTTCTGCCGAGGCAGACCTTTACGGACCTTTGAAACTTTTAAATTCACTACACTACTACTACACTATTACACTACCTGCTCTAAAACTACCTTGATACTCCCCAATAAAACTGTTGGCGTATGATCTGATTTTATTTTCTAAGATTTTAGAAAATATTTCATACGCCGTACAAAGTATTGATATGCCTCTATAATTTTCGCACTGTAGCTTGTCACCTTTTTTTGTGGATAGCGAATATAATTGATTGGCTCCACTCTTTCGGCATATGTTCTTCTTTCCAAATGTGCTGGATAACTGTGTGAATAGCTTTATGAACACTACTGTCACCATATTTGATGGGCTTCACTGGAATCTCATCAATGCCCGGCGCTTTATTATTCTTTTGGGCTTTGATGATGGAACAAACTTCATCCAGGGTTGATGGGGCCAATGGAAGCTCTCCGCAGACATCTATAAGCTCCAATGTTTTGGAGCTGTGCGGAGGATTAAGGAGGTTCTTGAAATATTATGCCCATGTTTCCTTAATCTGGATTTCATGAGCGATGATATTGCCGATGTCATCACGACAGAGCGTGGTTTTGGGCTGATGACCACGTTTCAGGCTTTTCACTACTCTTCTGAGATTTTCATAGTTCTCTCACTTTGTCCTGGTTTTCTTACCTATGTATTCTTTGTACGCCTGATTCTTTTTCTTTAACCCATTCTGGCACTCATCATCGAACCGATCATTTCTTTCGCTCCGGGCTTGATGTCCGATCTTCTGTCCTGTCACGGTCTAAATATTTCTCAAGTAGATGTACGAGTAATTAACACCGTGATATTGAACACATGTATAATAATTTATATGATGCATCTTTCCATAACACATGTTTTAAAACAAACCCAAAACTCGACCTCCGCAACTAATAACATAGTGTAATGATTTTCGTTTATAAACAACACACGAACGTCGAAATTTCCCAAAGGAAATCTGGACCGACCTCTCATCGCTTGAACGTTCAGTCTTAGAACGTGAAAATGGACTGTACCCTTCAGGTCAACAAGTCCGGACACCCTTAGTCCACTCCGAGATGGCTGCTGGCCAGCTAGCTAGTTCGGAGAGGGGTTCAGTCGCGGGTCTTACGCGAGCAGACTAAGTCCGAAATACAAGAATACAGCCTCCTGTTCACATGCCCGATTTAATAACGCATCTAAAACACAACCATACGGAAACGAAACCTATCTCTATTACATATTTCTTCCATTCCTTCAGACAACAAAAAAAAAAACTGGATCTAATTCCACGTTCCCGAATATCACCGACGCGGTGCCGAAAAACATCCTACTCTAACGCGAACTTCGAAACAACCTACTCTAATAAAAAAAACGCAAAGCAAATTATGGTACCACGTACCGAACGCGACGCGAAACCGGCCATCCGCGGATAACGAGAACCCTACCCTCGTAACGGCATACTCACTGTTCGCTGACCTTCCAGCTAAAAAGAAGGGTTTGCTGGGAAGGAAAGACATTGTTATTCTTAGCAATCCATATTATTTTACTCTCATTTTACAATAATTAATATTTCTTTCATTACAAGAGCCTCGATAGAGTAAAATTTTATTATTTCTTTTTAACAAAGATCATTCATCAAAATTACATTATTTATTTTCGCCCAGTTGAATCGAATCCTACACGAATCGAAGCCGAAATACTGAATATGTTCTAATATGTACAGGGCGAAAATTAAATTTAAGATTATTTTAGATATGTACAAAAAAAGGTATGAAAATATATGTTATTCTTTGTTGTTGATCGTTAATAAACAATTTTTAAAGCTTATAAATAATAAAGAGTTTATAATAGTTTATATATTATCATTTTGTTTGACGTTTTTGTTTTTGTCCTGCAACGTATCAGAATGTGATAAATGTTTCCTTAAAGACTAGCTCGGCTTCACACCTTCTATTTTCTACTCTAAATTGTTAATCAATTTGCCATATCGTACACATTTGGATTATCATAAACTACTTAAATATTCGAAAATGCCAAGTTAACAGCAATGGATATGCTAAACTAGTGCAATGGAAAATCAACTATTGAATAACAGCAATGTCGATACGAATCAATGAAAACGCAGGAGATAAATTCAAATGTATAAAATGAAAAAAAAACGTCGTTTTTTCGTATATCTGTCAATAAATGTGACCCCTGAAATGCCACACAAACTTATAAAACATGTAGCGATCTCGACTATTTCAGTGTGACTCGTAAGACTAAATGTGTTTGGAGAATGCTATCATCATTGGTTGAACGTCAGCTAAAATACTTTAATTTTTGCTAAGAGCCAATGAATAACTTAAAAATACATCTAATTCTAAAAGAATCATACGCCATAATCAACGTTTAGCCTGTTGTTTCTAAAGTACAGTTGAAAATTTTCAATAACGTTTTACGTAAGCCAAGAAAGATCCAAGTATCAATTTAGCCTAAAAAAAAACGATTTTAACCAAAGAACTAAATAGCAAAAGGTTTTGGTCACTAACAGTAAGTACAGTGCTGCAATTGCTTTCAAACACACCAATTTGTGTTTGCTATTCATTGAATAATTTTTCTCACAACACTATCATAAGACACCAAATTAAAATTAATTGGAAACCCTTTAGTTCTTGAGTCATTTTATTCTATTTTGCCTAAACATATATAGGGGTTCATAAAGGTACCTTCACCTCCTATTTCAGATCATAAAAAAACTATAGCACTATCCATTGTTTTGTTTTCTTTTCAATTGTTTCATCAGAACGGTTGGTCGACTATGTTCAGAAAGGAATCTGTAGCATACGCTTTTCTTAGCCGCTGTTTGGTATGCCTCAATATATATACTATAATCGCAATACTATAAATTATCTTTTTATTTTTCCGTGACTCTACTCCGTGCAACTTATACCTGCTCTACCTTCAGTTGCTTTCAATATTGTACCATTCTTTAAACAAAATTGCAGATGCTACAATTACGAGAGTGGTAAACATTACATAATTTACTGGTGTAACGATGCTTGTGTTAAAAATATCCAAGGCTTCATTCAAATAGTTCATTTGCACAGCGATACACATATCTGTTGCCAGGATTAAGATCCCAGGAAGGAATAGGAATAGGACGCCCTAACGCTTTGCAAAACATCACAGTTAAGCCACCGATTGACGAGCGCAGAATAATGTAAACGGCCACATTCACTCGACCATATTTTGGTGCAAAGTAGAATGCGATAAAAATAGCTACCGATACAATTACAATGACATATGTAATAAACGCCAGATCTTGGAGTTTTTCTATTAGCACATCTAGGTCGTCGACTTCTTTCAAACGGTATTTACACCACCACATGCAATTTGTGATGTTCCATCTGTTTGTATACCTATCATCTACCGTAACTTTTGGAAACAGCTTCCAAAACTAGATTTAATTTGTTGCACGAAATTAATGGCGAGATTGTATGCAAACCATATCTTGCTCCAGAACTTATCCCGTTAAATTAATGACGTGGGCACTGCCGATATTTCATCGTAAAACTTACTTGCTAACCTCCAAATCCTTCTATATATTTATCCATAACTATGTCACCTTTCTCGCAAGGCATCCTCCATCGCTTGGTTGTCGTGGGGCTCCTTGTTCCGTTCAACGTCCTTTACTAATGCCAGCCAAATTTAAGTTGAACTCCAACTGCACTACCGAAAACATTTTGCTTTCACCAACACGAGAGATATGACACAAGTAATAACTGCAGTTAAATCAATTTAGAAATAAATGCCCGATGACATTTAACAATCTCATGGGAGTGCAGCCATTTTGCTCGGGCTCTTCAGCTCTTTCTCTTCACCAGCACTTTCATCTTCTTCCCCGCTGTCAAAACGCGGTTATAGTAACAGCGAGTGGTTAAAGGGTCGTTTCCGAACCGTCGACGTCGGATCGTTGTCAGTGGCGTAGGGCTGATTCATTACAATAGATTATAAAATGTTGCAAACAATGGTACAATACATATAATCGCAGAGCCTTCTTGGAATCATGCAGCGATGCCCTTATAACATGTTACATCCCTGAGGAATGTAGTCATAAGAATAGTGCCTATTCCTAAACACAAAAAGGACCTAACTGACCTCAACAATTAAGAACAAAATTTTATTAATCATTGTGATGATCAAAACTATTAACTAGCGTATTAAGATGAAACTAAATAACATGAAAGAAGGCACTGGCTGGTTGAACCTTCTCTGTTTTGCGTACAAGAGTAACAAAACCACATCCACTTGCCTAAACACACTATTACTAAAAATATCCAGTGATCATATGGGCAAATTCAAAGATGGCCGTGATCATTTATATCGCAAATGCCTATAAAAGCGTTGATTTCGTTATAGCACGAACATCAGCCAGGTTTATATTGATTGGATACTCAGCTTCTTCAGCCTGAGAATTCTACAAAGCTCAAAGGGTAACGGTACGAAATGGTTTACCACAGGGACATCTTCTGAGCTCACTGCTCTTCACCATTTACACCAGATCCCTACATAATACAATGGACAGCATTACCAAGATTTTACAATATGCAAATGATTTCCTCATACTTTAAGGTGGGGAAAATATGTTCCACACAATTGAGGCCTTACAGATGCCGGGATCTTCGCCTATGGAAAAAGTACAAACTAACATATTCTTGAAGCGCAAAATTCCGGGTTTGAAACTACAGGTCAATATTAGCATTGAATGGAAAGATAACATTAGGTATCTTGCGAGAATGCTGAGAAGAACTGGATCCTATAAAGAGGTTGGATCGGAACTAACCAACAGAAAGATGAAATCCAACCCGATCAAAATTTTAGCTCGACCACTAAACAACCTTAGCCGCATTTTGGCCTAAAACCTGTATCGACCTTGTTTAGATCACCTATGCAAATGCGGCTTTGTACTTTTTTGACGAAATTCACTCTGTGAAAGCTGAGGTAATCAAACTTTGCCTGGGTCTCCCAAGAAGTGCTACAGGAACCGGCGGCTGAACCAAAGACAAAGGAAATGGCTGAGCTTCTCACAGCTAGAAAACTACCGAAATTAGTAGAAACAATACCAAATGTAGTTACAACCGCATTTATAATAAGTTTCAGGATATTTTTCGGAGATTAGAGCGCCCACAATTGCCCCAAGACAAAATAATTTCACCATACATACTCGTATCTAAGACAACATTCCATTTTTTGGGATTGCAAAGAACGGAGTTTTGATGATTTGGAACTTAAGTTCGCTCAAAAAAATGCTAAACATAACGAGAACTAATGCATTTATATCACGGATGCAGCCAAACACTTTGTTGGCGCTGGAGATGCCTTTATAAATCTGAACAAAAACAATTATGTTGAATTCAATCTGAATACTGAACTACAAGCCATTCGTGCTACCCTGGAGGATAAACTGATCCCAGAGATAACTGAGATAAATATTTTTACGGATTCCAGACTAACCTTAAGCGATATGAACAACAACAAAAGCCACAAGCAGGTAGTATACGACATTTGGAAAACTATAAATAGCAACCCTGAGCTAAAGTTAAAATTCATTTGGATCCTGGCCCATAGTGATATAATGGTGTCGGAATAAGTAGATAAAAAAGCTTAAAATGGAATAACATCCAACAGATTGCTATATCTACAACTTGAAATAGAAAAAATCTGTCTCAAAATTGACGAAAATATTTGGGCAAACGCTAGAAACAGAACAGCAAAGGAATAAAAATACCTAGAAGGGTGTGCGTGGAAGAACAACACCTCAAAAGGACCAAACCTTCGTTTGCCAAGTCAAGTCAAGTCAAAAGCGCTTTATTCAATAGTAATCGTTATCAATTTTAAAAGAATATAAGGCAATGGCCCAAATGGCTCTCTATATTTATACGTTATCAATGAAACATCTTTGATGAAAAAAAACAATCAAAACTGAGCTGAAATTCAAAACCTAAGTAACGAAAAGGACAAAAACAGAAAACAAACACGAATAATTTAGACATTGTCATTCAGCCACCAATACCTCAGCTCTACCAGCCTGAACGAATCTAGCAACAGAGTATCTCCATTGTAATTGTTGGTCTCGTGAACTCAACTGCAGAGGATATTTTATCTTCTTATCGGTGGCCCGTCTCTATATGTGATATATGATTGGGACACCGTTAGAATCAAAAACATACCGATTCATGTCCAAACACACGAATGCTTCTGGAGGAACGAAGCCAGTAGCGAGGCAAGTCGCAATATGAAATCCAGGAGTTTTCGCTCACAGATACAGATCTTGCGATATGATTCCGAAGAAGTTTCGATATGAAGATATCGACTCTTGTTTCGATAGCAGTTTGATAAATTTTTCTATTCAAAATATAATGCCTCCAATTCGTCTGAGGCTTTCTGTACAAACCAATACATGCAAGAAGACATTTCCTTTCGAAAACTCAACCTTTCCATAGTACTGGCACTCTGGTTGTACCAGATCTGACATCCATATGCCAAAGCTGGTCTAACCAGGGTCTTGTAACAGATAACTTTGACCTTTTGATCAATGTATCTAGCATGGAAGAGTCGTCGAGGGGCCATGACCACTTTTTGTGCTTTACTGAACATGAATTTGACATGTTCAGTATAGTACAGATACTGATCGAGATAAACACCGAGGTATCGAACACAGGATTTATGTGGGACCCATTCTATACTACCCTCACCACCCATAATGTGGAAATACTTCCAATAACTTTTCAGATCTAGCCCTGCAGCGCCGTCCGAAACAATATTTTTCGTACTTCTGCGCATTGATTGCCATTCGCCAACTGTCGGTGCAGAACTGCACATCATTAAACAAGTTTTTGATATTGCTCTGAGCTATTGTAGCTTTTCGGTCTGCCGTATAGATGATCAGATCAACAACAAACGCTACCAATAATCGCATTGGCGAGACGTTAAAATCGAAGCCGTTCAATAGCTTGCGAATGAACATTGAGAAAAGCAGAGGCGCAGTTACTGTTCTCTGACCTTGAAGTCGCGCATTGTCGTCAGATTTCCCTTAGTTACAACAAATGATTTCCCATACAACACATTGCACATCATGGCAACAAGGTGTGCGGGGAACCTCCCCTGAAGGAGTTTAAAAATTAGTCCATCTAACCACACCGTATCGAAGGCTTTCTCCATATCAATGAGAACGCTCCAACACATTTTTTGTTATTTAGTTTCCAAAGATGTCTGAGGTTACTTTCGTTATCACATGTATGGTCGAATGCCTAGCACGAAAACCAAATTGGCAATTCGGCATCAACTCATATTTCTCAATGTGGGTGTTTGCGTCGGGACTCTTTTGTCCCGGCCAAATTTAAAACTTCAATCGCGTTGTATTGAAAAACAAAGTTGTTTATTTTAAAGTCCTCCAAGGACTAAACTATTTCGTAATGTACTCAGTTATTTATAGCAAGTTTAAATTTATTTTGACAACTTTTCTAACCGTCGATCGCGACTACCAACTGAAGACTGCCGCGCAAAATTATACAACTCTAACGCCAAGCAAAACGCAACATAATTGCTGCAAATCATATCATATCCATTCATGCAAAAAGTGCACACGCACACACGGACGATCCGACGATTTGAGCTGACCGTGCGTACATGTGCACTCATCGTATGCAGCCACAGCGCGATACGATCACAGCATCATTTGCAATGTGCAATGTTCGCACAATGCAAATGATACCATGCAATGTATGCACATGTGGACGTTGCATATATGAAGGGTGGCCATGAAGTCGATACGGGCAATGAAATGCTCGTATCGGTTTCAGCAAATATTGTTGCAATAAAAAATGCAAAACAAATTTGGAATTCAACAGTGGGCGTTTAATTCTTTGTTGAGTATCACGTCAAACACCTTGCTGATGTTAGGCAGCAAGCTGATTGGGCGATAGCTTTTAGGGCTCGAAGATTCTTTTAGTTTCTTTAAGATCGGAAATACCTTAGCCTTTTTCCACTGATTTTTCTCCGCCTTTGGCGTGTATGTGAAGTGGGGAGCTTTCACACTATTTAGAGCATCTCTGACTAGCTTGAAATCAGTCAATGTTTTTGTTTTTATTGTGAGTCACTCTCTCAACTTTGAAATTTTCTATCTTATCCAATCTCTTTCATTCGATTTTCCGGGTCATTTTCACCTCTTTTTTAATACTTAAAACCAATGATTTCAGTTTTTTTGGGTGAATTTATTTTTTTATTTTGTCAGACGCGCGTTTCGATAGCTACTTACTATCTTCCTCAGTGTACAACTTCGTTTTGTATCCTATTCTACATATACAAGTTATTTATATCTACAGCTTTTTTCTACCTTTTATTACTTAAGTCTAATTGCTTATTCTATGTAGTACATCGTCCTTTTTTAATTGCTGTTCTTTAATTATACTAAACAATGGTGAATAGTTATTACCTAAGTCGACATTCATTCTTTTTTCTACCTCTACTCTACTTATGAATAAACTTTCGTAAGGGTCTAATTTCCATTGATTACCTACCTCTTTTACCACTCTTATGTTGTCCGCTGTTATGTCGTGTCGATTTTCAATGATATGCCGCGCTACCGTGGACTTAACATCTGTGCTCTTCTTTTTTCCTTGTTTCACGCTGTCAGCTTCTCTGATGTGTTCCTGCCATCTTACTCCTACCAGCCGTTTCGTTTGCCCTATGTAAACTTCGTCGCATTCGGGACATTCTATTTTGTAAATGCCATTCTTTTCCCACTTGACAAAACGTCAAAGAACCACGGAGACATAGGAACACTTATCCAAAAATTAAATAGAGCATACGAGTGTGAAGCAGCAAGAAAACAATGCATACACAAGAAGAAATTAAAAGAATTACTCCAAGCTAATAACTACAAAAGTACGAGACAAGAAGAAAAACCTATAATGAAGATAATCCCAGAATTTATCGTCAACAAATCAACAGAGCAATTCAGCAAAGAAGAATTGGAGTTCTTGAACAGAGGGTTAAATTATGCCATATCTCCCAAAACACAACCAGTACAAGATGTAATAGTGGACATTGAATGCGCGATCAAACACTTGAACAAAGCTCAGAAAGAGAATGTCAGAACAGAAGTTGAAAATACAATCAAAAACAGTAGCGGAAAGAGAATCAACAAACAAGATGCCAGTATAGTCAAAAAATTGCAAAACTAACCAGTTTATTATTTGAAGGCCGATAAAGGAAATAATGTAGTGATAATGAATAAACGCGTAGAAAAGGCATTAAAAGAATGCAAAGACGTTGTTAAAACACCAAGTAATCTGAGGATTGCGAATCCAGTTCTACCAAGAATCAGAGGACAACCAAAAATCCATAAAGGAGGCAACGAGATGAGAGAAGTTATAGCAGACGTCAGTTCCCCAACACACAAAATTGCAAAATGGCTAGTACAGGAATGCAACAGCATAAAAAGCATACACAGCGCAAGATCAATCAAAAATTCACAAGAACTCATCACGAAATTACAAAGCAGCGGTCCAATCAGCACGAACGAAACCATAGTATCATTTGATGTAAAAGCGCTGTTCTTCAGTATACCAATCAAAGCAGCACTATATGAATTCGAAAAATGGTTATTAGAAGAAAATGAAACAACGGAATGGAGGAAAAAAGTCTCACAATACACAAAACTAGCTACGGTATGTATGTCCGAAAATTATTTTACTTTCAGAAGGAAATTCTACAAAACGGTACGAGGAACAGCTATGGGAAATCCATTTTCACCAGTAATAGCGGAAGTATTTATGACAGCGTTTGAGAAGCAAATCGAGGAGCTAAGAATAATGCCAAGAGTCTGGTACAGATATGTCGACGATATCATCGCAATCGTGAATAAGGATGACATTGAAGAAACTCTGTGCGGAATCAATAGTATCAACAAAAACATACAATTCAGTATGGAAACGGAAGTGAACGGAAGAATCCCGTTTTTAGATGTCATGATAATCAGGCAAGGCAACGAACTCGAATTTGACATATATAGGAAACCAACGGCAACACAAAGGACGATACCAGAATCATCAAACCACGCGATACAACAAAAGCATGCAGCATATTACCAAATGGTCAATAAGCTAATAACAATGCCACTAACGGAAGAACGCTACAACAAGGAACTCAAATACATCGAATCGACAGCAGAAATAAACGGATATCGAAAAGATATCATTACAAAAATGATAAACAAGCTGATAAACAAGGAGAGCAGAGCGAATATGTCAAAATTAGTGCCAATAGGCAGCGAGACAAAAACAACTAGAACGGCAGTCACCTATTCAACAGCGTTCAACAAGCTGAAATGCATAATGAAGAAACAAGGTGTCGAAATCGTAGCTACGAACAGAATGATGCAAACGAAAAACATCTTAGGAGGCCCGAAAGACCCAAAAACCAAGTGGGAAAAGAATGGCATTTACAAAATAGAATGTCCCGAATGCGACGAAGTTTACATAGGGCAAACGAAACGGCTGGTAGGAGTAAGATGGCAGGAACACATCAGAGAAGCTGACAGCGTGAAACAAGGAAAAAAGAAGAGCACAGATGTTAAGTCCACGGTAGCGCGGCATATCATTGAAAATCGACACGACATAACAGCGGACAACATAAGAGTGGTAAAAGAGGTAGGTAATCAATGGAAATTAGACCCTTACGAAAGTTTATTCATAAGTAGAGTAGAGGTAGAAAAAAGAATGAATGTCGACTTAGGTAATAACTATTCACCATTGTTTAGTATAATTAAAGAACAGCAATTAAAAAAGGACGATGTACTACATAGAATAAGCAATTAGACTTAAGTAATAAAAGGTAGAAAAAAGCTGTAGATATAAATAACTTGTATATGTAGAATAGGATACAAAACGATGTTGTACACTGAGGAAGATAGTAAGTAGCTATCGAAACGCGCGTCTGACAAAATAAAAACATAAATTCACCCAACAAACGGAAATCATTGGTTTTAAGTATTCTATCTTATGTTCGGCTGCCAAAAGCCGAACCATATCCCCTTTGCGCTACAGAAAGACAATGATCGGAGGAACTTTCTCAGTTATCTTATTATTTTTAATAGGAGAACCAGCAGATACACCGGTTTGCTTCTCCTTCTCCTTATTTTTAGATTTGACGCATTCGATAAAGTTGTCACTAGAATCATTAATATTATCTATATTTTCTTGGCACTCCATCTCGGATCCATATCGTCATTCATCGCAGTAAGTACCGCATAGTAATTTGGGACGCATTATGGATTGTTGTCCTTTTCGTATCTTGTATTGTTGTTTTATTTGTTTGTTGAGCCTTTTGCTTGGCTACCTTTTTTCCGCTCGTCTGATTTATTGGACTTCTTGTTTTCCGGGCTTATGGCTTAATCATTTAGTTTTGTTGATGTTTGCTAATTTACGAATCATTTCTTCCAAATTTTGAATTCACAGTTTCATCTCTTCATTGTCTCTGGTCTCTTTCTAGTTCTTCGCTTGATAGCATAATACGCTTCCTATGTTCAAAACATTTTAGTTCGGTTGTTCTTTTCATGGGCTTTTCATTAGAAGCATTTAAAATGTTGGCCCCGAGTCACCCAGCGGCGCGAAGCCGTCGGGCTCCTCCCTGCCCCCTGGAATAATTCGACGGTGTAATAAGTTTTAAAAAATTAGTTTCAAATTGACGTTTTTAAAAATTATTTTAATTTTTTTAAGTTCTTAATAGGAGCTTTTAAAAACAGGTCTATACGCTACGAATGCAAGACGTAGAATCTCGTCCTGAGCCGCCCTCACCAGCCATAATGTGGAACACCTTCCAATTACGTTTCAGGTCTTGACTGGTCCCCTGCAGCGTTGTCCGAAACAAAATCGTTGCGCATTGATTGCCATTCGCCAATTGTCGGTGTAGAGCTGCAGACCATTAAACGTTTTTTGAAGATTGCTCTGAGCTATTGTAGCTTTTCGATCTGCCGTATAGGTGACCAGATCATCAGCAAACGCTACCAATGATCGCGATGGCGGGACGTTAAAATCAAAGCCGTTCAATAGCTTGCGAATGAATATTGAGAAAAGCAGAGGCGCAGTAACTGTTCCCTGCTGTAGACCATTCAAGACCTTGAAATCGCGCATTGTCGTCAGATTTCCATAAGTTACAACGAATGATTTCCCGTATAACATGTTGCACATCATGGCGACAAGGTGTCTGGGGAACCTGTCCTGAAGAAGTTCAAAAACGAGTCCATCTAACCACACCGTTTCGAAGGCTTTCTCCATTGAGGCCAGCTTTGTTCTTTGGTTAATATTAACTTTGGCACAGCTAATATCCCTCTAACCTACCCCCCGCATCCTATCGGGACTACATGGAGACCCCCTCCTCCTTTACTAATTGCGTAGCATTCTCTTTGCAGTACAGAAGATAATTTCGCTTTTTGGCTAATAAACGGTCGTGATCGCTGGCGCATAGGCCCAAGGTCGATGGCCAATTTTAGGCACCCAATTCTTCACCACCCAAATCTAGTTTAGTGGAGAAAAAAAAATTTACATAGTATCGGACTCTAAAAGTAGTTTTACTATTGGGTACCGGGCGATTTGAATGGTTAAATGATGGTGAGCGTGGCTAAACGAACTGCTGTATTGAAAACAGTTTTGTTTACTAACCTACATGAACTAAAATATGCGAACGCTGATGCCATGAGCTAAAAAGCTCAAAAATTTAATGCCGCGAAATGTAGGTTAGTGAGACCAATTGTGGTCACTAATGAAACACCTAAAGCTTTGCAACCGGCCGTTTTGATCCATAAAACACGTGACTTCCACTCCGGAACTAATTTTAATTAACGAGATGCAAGTCGGAAAGTTAGCCACTAGTATTTTGTAAAGTCAAACGAAATGGATGAACTCGCCAAAACAATGTACTATTATACTCGACTAAAATACTTGCTTAGTGCGGACCAGGCTTTAGTGATGTCAATTAATTGTTGCGCGTCTTTCGACTTGCCATCCGCGCGCTCCTGTTTGTGTGGGTGCTGTGCGAATATACTTATGACGAGCGCGCATTTGTATTAATATTTTTGCCCTAATTTAAACGAAAAATAAGCCCATGGCACAACAAACAAGACCCCTCCGCCAAACTTAAAAAATTTCTTCTAAATCACAATTCGTCAAGGTAATGTTGGTCTCATGCGGGTGATCGTAAATCATACAACAATGCAAAAATCCTACTTAAGATTGACCGGATTTGGGTTAGAGCACTCTTTTATCGAATGGTTACCGCTGCACCGATTGCGTTCAAATTTTGTATTCCGGAGCACTTTTTAATTCTAAAACCGATAAGGTGAGGAAAAATCCGATCCAAAACCTTTTTCAATATAATTTTATTAATTTTAAGTATCGAACTGACAGATGAGCACTACATTTATTCGTCAATTGACAACCTAAACATTTATTCAATTGTAATCAGATGTCGTCATATAACACAATTGAAGAAAATAACTTCTTAAAACAAAACAGAGAGGTGCCCTTGTCAGGAATAGAAGGGTGCTCTTTCAAAGAATAGAAGGGTGCCCTTCCAAAGAATAGAAGGGTGCCCTTCCAAAGAATAGAAGGGTGCCCTTCCAAAGAATAGAAGGGTACCCTTCTAAAGAATAGAAGGGCACTCTTCTTTCCTCAAGAGGAGCACCTTTCTATTCTATAGAAGGGTACTCTTCAAATGAATAGAATAGTATAGAAGGGTACCCTTCTATAGAGTACACGGAAGAGTACAAGTGTGCTTCCCGAGAGAATAGAAGGATGCCCTTCTATAGCATACACACTTAAAGAATAGAAGGTTGCTCCTCTAGAGAATAGAAGGGTGCTCCTCTAGAGAATAGAAGGGTGCCCTTCTAGAGAAAAGACGGCTGCTCTTCTAGAACCCGTCCTTGCACCATATATTACAGCAGCATCGGGGATCTGCCATTTCAAATATTATAATTTAAGGCCTTAAATTCCACCAAAATGTTGTTGAAATACAATTCCCATCCCATTTTCTTCAATTGTGTTAATGACAACATTTGATCACAATTGAATAAACGTGTGGGTTGTCAATTGACGAATAAATGTAGTGCTCATCTGTCAGTTCGATACTAAAATTAATATAATTATATTGAAAAAGGTTTTGGATCGGATTTTTCCTCACCTTATTGGTTTAAGGATTAAAAAGTGCTCCGGAATACAAAATTTGAAAGCAATCAGTGCAGCGGCAACCATTCGATAGAAGAGTGCTCCAACCCGGATATGCACAAACTGCAGAAATATTCCTTCTAAAAAAATACGTAATATGACCAATTTATTATTTAACATGGGCATTTCAATCACTTAACGCCAAAGAAATAAATCAATGGACGAGCAACGAGAATCTGTGTACTCGTCCATGTGGTAAGCAAATTTAACCATAGATAACTCAAAATAACTTACGCTCGCGAAACTATATGATTCTCTCTGCTTCTCCTTCCCCTTTGTTGACAGACAGGTTTTTCTTTCCGCTCTTCAGAGGAATCACTTCTCCCATTGACACCCGCACACACCGTTTCAAGAGTACACGATCACGCCTTCGTTGTGATTCGTTGAACAGTTTGACTATAAAACACAACAAACGTTCGCCCACACACAACAAACGTACACGTTGGAAAACTCGACTGTCAAAGCTAATCAAAATTCATAAAATTTGAATAAAAAAGTTGAACTAAAGTCCCGATTTCATACACGCGATTTTAAAATCAAAAACTTTATCAACGTGTAAGTGTTTCGGAGTGAATTTAAGTGCAAAAACCAAAACATGAAGTGCGCGGTTAAATCGTGTGGGAAAGTTCACAAGAAGTATTCACCGAATGTTTCATTCTTTAGGTGGGTCCTAGAACATTTTAAATTACTACTGTAATAATCACTAACACTTATTTTCGATTTAGTTCAGAATTGTCGCCTCGGCTTTTATTGAAAACGGAAGGAAAATTCAAACGTCAACCACCGATTAAAATGAACATATGCAAAACTTACGACAGATACAAGCCATATGGTAGCAATTTGCATATGTATTAGTCGGCCTACTATGGACAAGCTTCCGGTAGCTGTCATCCAACTGCGGAATTAGCAAATGCTTATATTTCGTCATATATACTATTTCCCGAATAAAAAACGTCCCGAACGCATTCCGTGCATGCTATAAATTCACCTTGTATAGCCCATTGTGCTCCTAAACTTTCCAAGACGAGCAAATGAAGCACACGTTTTGCACCTTCGACTGATAGCTCAGCGTTGAGATGTAAACAAACTCCTATAAATTCACTTTGAAAGGCGATAAA
>OZ017738.1:212430519-212443019 GCA_963969285.1 Odontomyia ornata
AAAAGAATTCGTTTGATTAGTGGGTCCCTTTGCAATTATATTGGAACAATTCTAGGTGGATTGTTTCAGTGATTCGACGAACTCTTCGTTTTCGTAATGGCCATTCAATTTTTATGTTGAAAACCTTTATAATCACTTCTAATCGTGCAGTTAGCTTTCGATAAGATAATCGAACTGTATCGGAATCGGCACACAAAATTTGGGTGTGTGTTGTTTAGACAAATTAAGGTGTTGTAAAACGAGTGGGAACGAAAATCTGGTTAGGATGCATAGTTGAAAAGTAGAATAAGAAGAAGTTCGGTCAGATTGAAAGAATTAAATAAGTGGGTGACCTTAGAGAGATTTCAATTTTGTGTTCACAATGCGATGAGATCATTAAACAGAAAGAAAAAGCAATAAACTAAAAGTTACAGTGTATGTTTTCGAAATTGAAAGAAGTTAAATAAGTGACAGTTTAGGTATACATATTAAAATCTAAACACGACATGGTGTTAAAAATATAACTAATAATAAAAAAAGTATATGAAATTTGTATGGAATAAATTGAATGTTCGGTACAACAACACAACAATATTTAAACAATTAATTGTCGGAATTCCTAAATACTGTTTTTGTTTTTATTATTGAATTATTGGAAAAAAATACAGTTATGGTTTTACAAAAATACGATTTAACGTAATGGTTTCAGCACGCAATCTCACTACATCACCAGCGGGTGCCCGGCGTGGAAGTCGGTGAGTACCGATTATTGTATTTAATTGCTTTATGTAATTGCTTTATTTCATTGCTTTATTCAATGGTTTGTAGATTATTATTGAAATATGATGTTTGTATGGAAATTTTCTTCAGTAAATTAAAAAAAAAAATAAAAATATTATTTTTTGGGCAAAAAAAATAGAATTTTTCTTTTTTGATACTTTTTCTATTACCCACATATATTTCATTAGCTTTTTGTATAGTTAAAGAAATGAAAATGCTTCATTAAAGATAACACCACCGGCTTTTCTATTCAGTGCCTTCTGACCGGATACAGGACCCGGCATGGTGGAAGGCTTTGTCGAAAAAATGGGCTAGCTATCGGGTGCGCTGCAACTGTTTTGTAGTTTCAGTGCCTCTTGCCGGGTTGGGTGGCCTTTGGTGAAGTGCCCTTTTTATAGCATTGGGCTATGTGACCCGATCACATAATTTTATGACATAAATTTGACACATTTATATTTCTCGTTTGATGGGAAGGCTCATGCAAAATATGTTTGTATGAGTTTTCTACTCAAAAGGGAAATATATGGACACTTCAACATTTGGATCTTGATCTGGCTGGGCGAGTGTGAGGAGGCACCACATCCATCCGGTTGCCCCACTCTTATTTGTGGGCCATGAGAATCGTCGGGAAACGACGAAGTCTTCCCAAGTCCGCCTGTTTTTACCCGTTTCAACTTGTTCTCTGAGCAAGTAACCGTATCAGAAGGATTGGGACCGCCGGATTTCCGCCATCACCTGTGCCCTGCGTTCGTCATACCACTCCACCACAGGTAACTCCCCGTACTTTGCCGTGTTCGGCCAGTACATGATCTGCCACGGAAACTCGTACTGGCTATTGCGGCAGTTAAAAGGTTTGGAAGACCCAATAAATGTTCTGGAGCCGCACGAGAAACTCCAAATTCTACGAGAACAAATCCGGGAGATTATTGAAGACAGTAGACGGGCGGGGGAGGAGTGTTATAACCTGCGATCCCATCCTTCTGGCTTCAAGGCAGGCGACGAAATCTACCGACGGAATTTCAGGCAAGGTGAAGCAAGCCGGCCATACAGTGCAAACTAGACAAGAAGTTTGTGAAGTGTCGTGTCCTACAAGTTTTAATTCCCACGCGATATCTCATTGCGGACATAACCGGAAAGGAGCTGGGAGTTTACCATGCCAAAGACCTACGACGGTGAAAAGTGCCACAAAGAGTTTCTTCCTCCCCGCTGTTCTCTCCTGCGTAGACGCGATCGCCTTCACCTGGGCTCAAAATATCAGCGCCCTTTTCGGGACAGAACGTGCAGTGGGAAGATTTGCCATCCACAAGTCCCACGACCTCTTTGGCCAGCATACAAGTAAAGCCATCTTATGGCCAACCAGCGTATCCTTCAGTCTCCCCATGCCTGGTTGGCATCGTGGACACTGCCCTGTAATGAATCGGCCCTACGCCACTACTGACTCGCACACATGCCCATCGCTACCATATGGCTTTCGAGCGAACGTCAGCTTTGGATGTCATTCCCATCCTACGTCAGTTTGAGTCAAGGAATGTCATCCGGGCCAGACGGCAGTTGGAGTCGATAGATGGCAGGACGGTCGAAGAACGGAGGAAAAGTTGATTCTACAAACGGCATTATAAGCACACGACTTTATCTTAATTAATAACCCATCGTAAAAGAAGTAGTTTATGTGATTTATATATTAGAGTGATTGTGTTTTGATTCAGATTATCAATAAAATCCGGCGCAAGGAACGTTCCCACGCATCAATTCACGTGTTTGACTTTTGCCAAATTTGTAGGAGAACTTTGCCGACAAGGGTGTTAAAATCAATACCAATAAACTGCCCCAAATGAAAAAGGGACGGTTTTGGTGAAAAGTACAAGAGGTTTTCTTATCAGTTCTCGCGTGAAAGCGGGCAAAAATATACAAGGTAACTGTATACCAAGATTTTTTTACACAATACTCTGGCATATTTGCATTACTATCATATCTATATTTTTATGCAGCGGAGATTGGGTTTTGCTTTGTGACATCGAAGGAGGATCTCAAACTTGGGATTGGGAAGGGATACGATAAGTTGTTTGGCTGGAAAATGTCTACGGTAGCGAAAGTGAGGAATGCTTTTCTGCGTAACAACTCGGTAGTGGGGAAAATAGAATTCGAAAGGGAACTAGTTGCCGTTTCCGGAAAATTCAGGAGTGAACGACTTGCATGAACGAATGTGCGTAAAATGATTACGGGGAGTTATTTACGGTAGCACAAAAGTTACCTTTTGTAGAGTTAAGCAACGAGGCGTTCATACAACGATTACAAAGTGGACAATTTGATTGGAGTTGCACTGATAATACACCGAATGATTTGAAGGAGATTTTGATATTATGCTGGAGTGAACGTCTCAAGGAGAGTCCAAGTTTCAGTTAGCTTTGTTCAGCGTTCAGTAAATCAATGCAAACAGTAAGTGATAATTAAATGGTAAAATAAAAAGAAAGTAAGATGAAAAATATAATGAAATAAATGTTAAGTAAAGGAGAGAATTCTGCAATAACTTCAAAAGTGCTCCGAAAATATTTTCAAATAATGATTCCTGAAAATTCTGCCCTAAAAACGCAAGACTAAAGGAAATATATATTCCGTTTATCAAACAAAATGAAAATACATGGGCTGATCATGGAAAACCTTACGGCCTCGTTAAAATCGTTCGCGCAAATTTTCGAAATAATTTACAACTCTGACTCAATGACTTATCTGATCTAATCTCATTACAAATATGTAAATTCACTTAATAATTCAAAATAACTCAAAAATATTCATTCCATACATAAAATATACTTTACATAAAAATACTTTACTTTTGACATATTAAACATATAATGTAAATCTAGATAACTATATTATTTTTGGAATTGTATATATATAGATCGCAAATTAATGAATAAAATTCAGTTGATTCATTTCGTTCAGTTCGTTCTCAAATATTGTATTGTTTGATATTATATAATAAAATATTATAATTCAATTCATTAAAAATATCTTTCTAATTGTAGGAAGAAAAAGTTTATACTTATAAACAATTACTAACAATTAGCAACAATCATTATACATCATTACGAACAACTGGTGACCCCGATAAGGCACAAGCGCCTTCAAAAATTCAAGACCTCCAGGCTAGAATTTTTTAGAAAAAATTGTGAGATTCCCTCGCAAAAGCTGCGACTTGCGTGACGCGGAAGATCGAATTGCGAAGAAAGTGAAGGAATCTGATTTTTCGTGGCGATTGAGTCGGTTTGTGCGATTGATTCACGCCTCGATAGATGAAAATTCTTGTGTCAATTGCGTCGGCAACGGTAGAAATATTATTTCGTTAGAGCAGAAAAACATGCGAAAAGGTCAAATCGCGATTTTATTTGCAATTTTCGACAATTGGTGGTACATTTACGGTCGTGTGTCCGCCCGCCCGCCAGCGAAACGCAAATTAGAATTGTGAGCAATTTCGAATTTAGTTATAGCATCTGGACAGGGCCTTAAGAGCAAAGCAAAACAATCATCAAATCAGCAGGCAGCCATTGATTTAGTACCACGAATAAACCGAGAACAGGCGGAAAACGGCGAAAAGTTCCAGCAGAAAATTCCAATCAGCGAACTCGTAAGACATCAAAAGTGGAAAACGACGAGCGAAGAGCGAATATCCAAGTGCAAAAACAAGAAAAATTTTGTCATGTTCAGCAGAGAGTCGAGAGGAGTTTTTGCGTTTGATCGATATTAGGACCAGATTGTGGATATTTCTGACATAATATTGCGTGGCAAAGATCAATTGGCAGTTTTATCAAGAACGATTTTCAAGGAAGTATTACAAACCGAAAGGTAAAGGAATTTAGGTAAGAGAATTTATGTACAACATTACATTCTACAATTACACACATTTAAAATTCATACATACATACCCGAATTTTTTAAATATTTCAAATATTTTTTAAAATTTCTAAATATTTTTAAAACTTTAAATAAAATTTTAATGATTCGATTGCAGATTAAAGGTAGGATATATCTTGCGACAGGGGGATATATCCAGCGTAGCGCACCCAGAACCCTTAGAGATTTATTTTTGCAGGGATACTAGTATAAATTATACTATGCCCCAAGATAATTTTCATGATGCGAGTCCTTCAGGGGATTCTACAGTAAATGCTGTAGCAGTGAAGCTACCTTCATTTTAGAAGGAGTTTCCTGAAACATGGTTTAAGCGTTCGGAGGCTTAATTCGCTCTGGCTGGGATTACGATGGAGTTAACTAAATTCAATTATGTTCTGGTAGCTCTTGATCCTGAAGCCATTAGGACAGTTACTGATCTAGTGAATAATCCTTCATCCACTACTCCCTACATAACTTTAAAAGAAGCTTTAATTTCCAGACTTTCAGCAAGTGAGAATACGAGATTAAGTCAATTAATTTCGAATCTCACTTTAGGAGATGGAGAGCCCTCACAACTTCTTCGTGAGATGAAACAACTTGGGGGGGGGATAAAGTTGGAGATGATCTTTTAAGATCATTATGGCTTCAAAGACTACCGGAAAACATGCAAGCAATATTAGCATGTAATCGGTCCAGCTCTTTGAATGATCTGGCATCAAGTGCTGATAAAATTTTTGAAGTTTCAAATAGACCATCAGTATTTACGTTTGCAAATTCCTCCAAATCAGAACCTAATGTTCAACAACAAATTACAGAGTTCAGAAGTCAAATTGCAGAACTTACTAAGGCTGTTGGAGAATCATTAAGATTTAGAAGTTCAAGATGGAATGATGACCAGTTTCAAGGTTTCCGTTCACGTAGTTCATCCAAATGACGCTCAAAAGATAGAGGATTTTGTTGGTATCATGCTAAATTTGGTGTCAATGCACATAAATGTATTGAGCCACGCAAATTTATTAACAAAAATTCTAAGGAGACTTTCAATAATTCAAAAAACTAAATCCTCTTAAGTCTCCGGCGGCAAACTTAAGTAGTATTTCTTCTAGCCGCCTTTTAATTCTCGATCATTCTTCAAAGAAAAATTTTTTAATCGATACAGGTGCGGAAATTTCTGTGATTCCGAAATCAAATAATTTAAAATTAATTCCATCGGGATTGAAACTTTCTGCTGCTAATGCATCTTCTATTGATACATATGGCAGAAAGTTATTAACATTAAATTTGGGACTTGAAGAGATTTTTCATGGCACTTTATAATTGCCGACATTACACGTCCCATTATAGGAGCAGATTTCCTTGGTCATTTCGGTCTTTTAGTAGATGTAGCTAATAACGCTTTAATTGACCCAGTTACCAATCTTAAATCAATAGCTTCTATTTCTACGGAAGAGTATTCAAATTTATCAATTCACGTTCAATCGGATGTTGATCCTAATGTTAAAGAATTATTAATTAAATTCAAGGCAATTTGATTTCACTAAAGTTCCAGTACATAATATTAAACATAAAATTGTTAGTTCTGGATCTCCAATCATGTCCGAACCTAGACGTTTAGCTCCGGACAGATTAGAGTCAGCTAAAAAAGAATTTAATTTGTTCTGGAACAAGGCATCTGCCGTCCTTCAGACAGCAAATGGTCCTCACCATTACACATGGTAAAAAAAAAGTAATGGTGAATGGCGTCCTTGTGGAGACTACAGACGTTTAAATGCCATAACCGTTCCAGATCGTTATCCGATTCCTAATATTCAGGATATTACTCATTTTCTGACCAATTGCAAAGCATTTTCAACTTTAGATCTTACCAAGGCATACCATCAAATTCCAGTCAAACCCGAAGATATTCCAAAAACAGCTATATGCACACCGTTTGGACTCTTTGAGTTTACCCGAATGACCTTTGGACTATGCAATGCTGCGCAAACCTTCCAGCGATTTATTAATTCTGTATCGAAAGATCTAAATTTTTGTTTTGTATATCTTGACGACATCCTGATTGCATCTAAATCAGTTTCTGAGCATTTAGCTCATTTGGAATTTATTTTTGAAAGATTACAAGAACATGGTCTTATAATTAACATTAACAAATGTAAATTTTTACAGACTGAGATAAAATTTCTTGGTCGTTTCATTTCGTCTGAAGGCATTCGTCCAGCTCCAGACAAGTGTCAAGATATTCTTCAATTCAAATTACCTGAGACTATTTTAGAACTTAGACGATTTTTAGGCATGATAAATTTTTATCGTCGTTTCTTGCCCATTGCATCTCAACATCATGCATTACTTAACAGTTATCTAATAGGAGCTAAAAAGTTAGACAAAAGAAAAATTAACTGGACTCCAGAAGCTATTGAACCTTTTAATTTTTCAAAACAACAATTGTTCGAAGCAGCAGTATTAGCTTTTCCTAACATGGATGCTCCTTTAGCAATTTTTGTCGATGCTTCAGATATTGCCATTGGCGCTGCACTCCAACAACGCATAAATGATGACTGGCAACCCTTAGGTTTCTTCTCTAAGAAACTCAATCAAGCTCAAAAAAATTATAGTACTTATGACCGTGAATTGTTGGCGGCTTATCAAGCAGTAAAATATGTTAGATTTTACATTGAAGCTCGTTCTTTCACGCTGTTCACAGACAAAACCCAGCTAAAGCTTCTCCAAGGCAACTCTGTCAACTAACCTTTATTAGTGAGTTTACTACAGACTTTCGACATATTTCTGGCAAAGAGAATGTAGTTGCTGATTCTCTTTCTAGGATTTCTCAAAAAGAAATTCCTAGTACAATACATTTCAAAGCTATTTCAGAAGCACAAATTGTAGATGAATGTTTGACAAACTTGAGAACAAATTCGAAATTTAAGTTTAGTCAAATTAATTTGCCAAATTCAGATATTGAAATTTTTTGTGAAATTTCTGATAAAACTATCAGGCCTTACATTTCAGAAAAATTTCGTGAACAAGTTTTCAAAACTGTTCACAATTTAGCACATCCTGGAATACGAACTACTCGTCGCATTATTGCGAGCAAATATTTTTGGCCTTCATTAAATAAGGATGTTGCAAACTGGACTCGAAGTTGTTTAGATTGTCAACGTTGCAAAATTTCAAGGCATAATAAAAGTGAAATTAAGACTTTTCCATTGGTATCTAAACGCTTCAAAGCAATTCATATGGATATTATCGGACCACTTCCTATTCACAAGGTTTCACGTATTGCTTGACAATTATTGACCAATTTTCAAGATGGCCAGAAGCTATTCCCATGACAAATAAAACAGCTCAATCTTGTGCGGAAGCTTTATGCAGTGTTTGGATTGCACGTTTTGGAGTTCCTGAAACTGATCAAGGTAAACAATTTGAAGCACAACTATTTGGCGAACTAGCAAGGACTCTAGGTTTTAAGCGCAACCGTACTACAGCTTATCATCCTCAAGCTAACGGTATGATCGAAAGATGGCATCGTACGCTTTAAGTGGCCATTATGACACATAATAATCCTTCATGGACCAAGAGCTTACCTTTTGTGATGTTAGGTTTGAGAACAGCAATCAAAGAAGATCTTAATACTTCTCCAGCAGAGCTACTTTATGGGGAAAATATGAAATTTCCGGGTGATTTTACAATTCCATCATTTGATAACCAAATACAAAACGATTTTGTTAAAGATCTGAAAGTTGCTATGTCGGTTCTCAAACCTATTCCGGCTGCAAATCATGGTAATAATAACACAAAAATTATTAAGAGTTTAGATACATGCACCGAAGTTCTAGTCAGGATAGAATCGGTTCGTCCATCGCTTAAGCCACCATACCAAGGTCCCGTTAAGATATTGCAAAGAAAAGAAAAATATTTCACTATTGAGATTAATAACAAAGCGTGTAATATTTCGGTAGATCGATTAAAACCTTGTTTTTCCGCAATTAAGAAAAAAGTTATAAAAAAATAATGGAAATAAAGAGACCAAAAAGTATCGTTTGACATCAGTAAAAATTAAACAAGATTTATAACATGATATTTATGAATGGCAAACGTTCCAATAAGGCTCAAAGAATAATTTTACATTAACATTAAAAAATTAACCAGTAACAGTTAACTAACCCCACATAAGTAGTTTTCCTTTTATCGCGAAATATAAATATTTCACTAGGAGGAAGTTCTGTGGCGGTTATATTATTTATATATAATTCAAAATAACTCAAAAATATTAATCCTTTACATAAAATATACTTGACATAAAAATACTTTACTTTTTACATATTAAACATATAATGTAAATCTAGATACCTATATTATTTTTGGAATTGTATATATATAGATTGCAAATTAATGAATAAAATTCAGTTGATTCAGTTCGTTCAGTTCGTTCTCAAATATTGTATTGTTTGATATTATATAATAAAATATCATTAATTAAATTCATTAAAAATATCTTTCTAATTGTAGGAAGAAAAAGTTTATACTTATAAACAATTACTAACAATTACGATCAATCATTATACTCGTACATCATTACGAACAACATCATTCATTGCATTGATGAGAAGAAATGAAATTGAAGAGAATGTTCGTCCTCAATTAATTGATTCTCGACAACCATGACTTTCAAAGAAAAAAGAAAATAAAATTTCATTGACTTGAAACGCAATTTAAGACTGTTGTATATATAGTTATGAATTTTTAAGATTTTGAAGGTTGTTTGCACACTGCCTTTGATGCATACTAAAGTATGGTTAATCATTTTCTTCGATTCAAAATAATGTGCTTGATTTTTAGAAAAACAAAAAAAAAAACAGAAATAACCCCTCCTCAGCTGGCGAGTGCTTGAAAGGCCCAATGCGAGGGTGTTTTATGTTTTTAATATACTAATACAGTTAATTTATTGTGAATGCATTTTTTCCTTTCTTATTTCTCGTCTATATAGCATGAAGTTATTAGAAGAAGCCTAAATGAAATAAACTAATAACCCAAGGTTGATGTCCTTGTATCCCATATGTTTCCATAAAAAAAAGGATTGTCAAAAAGGAAGTTATTACAGATCATGTTAAAATTGATTCACTCGTACAATAGCTTTGTTATATATGTAAAGAATTCTTTAGATGCTGCCTTTCCTTCAAATTTTCTTTTTTTTCCATCTGAATTTCAAAATTTTGGAATACTTATTGAAATAAAAATAGGGTTTCGAAATAGTCCTTAAAATTAAAAAAACAAAAAAAATAATGACGCAAATCTTTGTTGGTTAAATTAACTACTTAATAATTCTTTTTCTAATTAAATCTCAACGATTAAAATAGTAATCGTGAATAGCTGGCGGTAGGGCTACAGATGCCTGACGCAGACATTTAGTTTCCTCTTAAAAACATATATTGACACTAGTGTATAACATTCAGCTTATTTTATTAATGGAATATATTTTCACTATTATATGTAAAACAGAGCAATTAGATAATATTATATTTACTATATTTGTTTTATGACCCAACATCTCGAATAAATATGAATTGCTAATCGGACCTAACCAGACTTTCCCTTCCAGCCCACCCGTTTTTTTCAGCAGGAGGGAGAGTGAACGGTAAGTATGCCGCTAAGAGGGTGGGGTTTTCAGAAATCCGCAGATGTCCGGTGTTGCGTCGCGTGCGGTACGTGGTAGCTTTGTTTGCCTTGTTTTTTTTCCTTAGTGTAGCATTCGTCGGATTCGAATTAACGAAGTATATTTTCCGGTACCGCGTCGGTAAAATTCGGGAGCGCGAAATAGAATTTAGTTTTTTGATTGACTAGAAAAATGAAGAGAGTACGGAATAAAGTTAAGTAGGTTTCTTTTCCGTATGTTTTTGTCTTCGACGCGTTTGAAACGGGTATTTAATGGTGGCTGAAATATGTAATTGAAAGTAATGCATTTGAAGACCTGCGCCTGAAATCCTCTCCGAACTAGCTGGCCGACAAGCAGCCACGTGAAATGGATTACGGGTGCAGGAACTGGTTGACTGATTGGTACCATTCGTTGGCAAGACTCAGACTTCACGTCTAGAACTGATGAGAGGTCGGTTCCAAATTCGTTCATACGAGTTTAGACGGAAAATCGTTACAAACTCTCGGCCGATATTACCATCTTCTCTCGCCGAGGCAGCAGACCATCGCTGCAGTCCTTTACGGACATCTTAATACCTACCTACTTCACTACAACCATTTGTCTCGGTCTCTGCGCAAATGACAAAACAACAATAGGCTCAATACTTTTCGAAATACCCAATATATATATATATATATATATATATATATATATATATATATATATATATATCTTACATCTATCGTATCTGCATGTATGTACTTAAATTTATGTGTATATATGTATATATATATATATATATATATATATATATATATATATATATATACAATATATATATATATATATATATATATATATATATATCTATATATGTACATATATATATATATATATATATATATATATATATATATATATATATATATATATATATATATATGTAAATATATATTCATATATATAAATATCTTATATCTATCGTATATGCATATATGTACTTAAATTTATATGTATATATATACTATATATATATATATATATATATATAGATATATATATATATATATATATATATATATATATATATATATATACATATATGCATATATACAGATATTTATATATATATATATATATATATATATATATACATATATATATATATATATATATATATATATATATATATATATATATATATATATATATATATATATATATATATATATATATAAGCAGGTTGCTTACGGTATTTGAGGACATGTTCAATGTAACTATAAGTTCGCGAATTTTTTTAAATGTTTTTTCCTTTTCAGATAAGTAATGACGGACTACAACATCACTCAAGAAATGAAGAGATATGCTGTCATCGCCGCTTTATGTTCGAACCATACAGATTTAGAGATCTCTAATTTTCTTAATTGCGCCCATTCATTCGTGCATAAGGTCGCCGTGAATTGGAAGCATCATGAGGCGATACAGAATCGGTTGCATAACGCAAAAAACACGAACGTTCTGACACTGTCCGATCTGCGGAATTTTTAGAGCAAGTGCAAGCGATCATAGACGAGGATCCTCCAAAATCAATGAGGGTCCTTGCGAATGAGCTTCATGTTTCTGAGCGTCTTATTCGTAGAGTTGTGCACGAAAACCTTCGATATAAGTCTTACGTGATGCGCAGAGGACAGTTCATGTCGTAACGAACACGGGAAAAGTGAGTTCTCCGGTCAAAACGTCTTTTAAACAAAATCAAACTCCCTGAGGTGCCCAAAATGTTATGGTTTTCTTCCGACGAAAAAAATTTTGACATAGATCAAAAAACCAATCGCGGAAATGACAGATGGCTATGTTCAAATCCTACGGAGGTTCCTGTTGTGATGCTCACAAAATTTCCAGCCACTGTTATGGTTTCAGGTGTTGTCAGCAACGAAGGACATGTTATGCCACCCCACTTTTTTACTCAAGGACTTCGAGTGAGCTCTGCTACATACATCGAGATTTTGGAGACAGTAGTGAAACCCTGGATAGACAATGTTAGCGGAGGCAGACTATACATTTTTCAACAAGACTCTGCTCCTTCACATAAAGCGATGGCGACACAAGATTGGATAGCCGAAAATTTTCATAACCACATAACACCAAACCTAGGGCCGCCTAGCTCCTCAGACCATAATCCTTTGGATTATTACGTATGGCGCAAAGTTGAGTGTGAGACCTA
>OZ017738.1:212455519-212468019 GCA_963969285.1 Odontomyia ornata
CGAGTCGCAATTGAAGCTTCCAAAAATAGAATTGCCAAAGTTCGATGGAGAATATATAAAATGGCCACAATTCGAAGACTTGCTCAGGCAAATGGTTCATGATCAGCCTATTGGCAATTGCCAGAAGTTCTGGTATTTAAAGATGAACTTAACGGGGGAGGCAGCCAAGCTCATTATGCATTTGCCAATCTCAAACAGCAACTACATCGTGGCGTGGGATATGTTGCAGAATCGATATGCCAACAAACGGTTGTTAGTTAACGCTTTGCTGGATAAATTAATGGCACAACCAGCTATCAATATTGAGTCAGCAGCAGCGCTCAAATCATTACATGATACCACAAAAGAGTGTATGTTCACATTGCAAACTATGGGAATTTCCGCAAAAGAACATTGGGACCCGAAAGTAGTACATACAATTTTGAAAAAACTGGACAAAACTTCTTATACGCTTTATGAGCAAACATTAAAATCGCCAAGAGACCTACCGTCATTAGATGAGTTGTTAAAATTCATTGAGATCAGGTTTCAGACGTTAGAAACACTCACTCAGAGAACAAGCCCATCTAAACAGCAGAGCAAACCAGTTAAGCAAGCAGCGTTGGTGGGAAACAATATGGAGCTACAATGCAAACTCTGCCAAAAGGCACATGCAATTTATCACTGCGATTCCTTTTTAAAATTATTCCCTGCAAAGCGGCTAGAAAAATCCAAACAGCTGAACTTGTGCACAAATTGTTTGAAGAAAGGCCACGGGAACAAAAAGTGCATGTCAAGAGGTTGTCAGAAATGTGGAAAACGACATAACACGCTCTTACATAATCCAGAGCCCGCAGAGACATCGACGGAAGCACAAAACACAAATCTGGCTGCCCAATTTAGTGAAACAAATGGATACGTGGTCTTGGGAACTGCGCTAGCAGTAGCAATTAGCTGTGAAGGAAAGCCCATCAAAGCACGAGTTTTACTTGACTCAGGCTCGCAATTGAACTTCATTAGAGATAAGTTGCGGAAGAAATTAGGATTCGGCACAAGCTACCCAAAGATTAACATTTCGGGCATCGGCAACACACAAGTGAAGGCAAGTGATAGAATCAACATTACTATGAAATCTACATGCAGAGATTTTGCTACGCCATTAGAGGTCTATGCGATCAAGGAAATCACAAATAATCAACCTGTAATGATTTTCGACCTTTTAATTCGAACGCGGAACCGACCTCTCATCGGTTCTAGACGTTAAGTCTGAGTAGTGCCAACGGATGGTACCAACAGGTCAACCAATCCGTGCACCGTAACCCATTCACGCGGTGACTGCTTGTCGGCCAGCTAGTTCGGAGAGGATTTCGGTCGCGGGTCTCCGAATGGGTTACGCTCAATTACAATATTTCAGCCACCTGAACATGCCCGTTTTCCAAAACGCGTTATCAAAACAAACCATACGGAGAAGGAACCTACGTTACGTTACTCCGTATTTCTTCTTATCACCAGTCAAGAATACCAAAATCTAATTTCTATTTCACGTTCCCGAAGTTCCGACGCGGTACCGAAAAAAATGCTACTCGAAGTTAACCCGACGAAAACTACTCTAATAAAATGTCAAAACTATAAAGGTACCGCGTACCACGCACGACGCGAAACCGACCTCAGCGGATTTGGCGAAACCCTACCCTCGCGACGGCATACTTACCCTGCACTCACTTTTCCCACTGAAAAAGAAAAACCGCTGAAAAGGAAAGTCGTGGTTATTTTTAGCAATTCATGTTGTATTTATAAAATTCCTTGGTTCTTTAAAATATAGCTACAATATTTTTAAATTTCATTTTCATTCGTCCATCATCTTGTTTCTATTTTTTTCTCTCTCAAAATCTACATATAGAGTTAAGGTGTATTCGCATATAATGATAAAACTAGTTAGAAAAAGGAGAAAGTTGATTTCATGCAATTAAGATGTAGTGTGTGTGGGTTTGTTGTGTTTCCTATCGTAAATTACTCTTACAATAATCATGTTCACATAAAATACATACTGCGCGACTCAGTAGCAATAATAAACAATGACCAAAATGTAATGTTAGCGCTATATCTGTAGAACGTTTTAATATTAATAAAATTATGCAAAATACAACTAATTATGTATATATGAATTCGCTTGTAACTTGCTTTTGTCCCTCCGTAGACTCTAAATATTTATATATATATATCGTAAAACTAGTATAATATATTAACAATGTTTTTCCTTTCTCTAAGCAAGATTTTTTCTGATCATTTAGAATGTTTCACAAATGTATAAATTGCTAATTCAATTGATATAATTTTATATAATTCACATCTCATATGTGCTTAAGTTTAATATTATAATGATTAATGTAAGGCGTTGCTACAATCAAGTATAATAATAAGCATACTAAAAGCTCAATATAATTCACTTGGTATATATTTTCATTGTATAAAAAAAATGAACATAAATTCCTAACTACTGTAAAAAATAGGAATTAAACAAAATTTTAAATTATATTGGGATACACAAATCAGGAATGTTTCAACATGTTTCACTAATTGTAAGTACTACTTTAAGTAGTTTTACCAGTTACTACGCTCTTGCGCTAAGTTATTACAACTTCTACTACTACTACAATATGTATTCAAATGCACATTTTTCTCACAGATATATTTTGTATAGGCTGCTTTCGAAAAGACTAGTATACAGTAGTGAATAAGGATTAATGATAAAGTATAACATTACACAACGCTTAGGATTATAGGAGGTATATTATAAAAATATTTCTCATATCAAATATGTTTGTATGAAGTGTGCGAAAGGTTGATATATGTGTTTGGAATGTTTCTTACTTTTACTGTTCGATCCCAAGGTTTCTTGTTGGATTTGTATAAAAATATAAAAAAACCTACAATTCTATCTCATTAATTGGTTTCAAACGTTTTTCGCTTAATAAAGCTACTAAAATTAAGCCTCTAAGATTCAAGTCTCATCAGTTTGTTTAATTTCGATACTGCTTTTCGATTCAGATTTCAATCACGAGATTCGTCGATAAAATGAAGTAGTCGACTATATCTTTTGCAACCGAATTTAAATAAAATTAGACGGCATTTATCAGTCTGAATAATTGTTTTATAGCCAACATTTTGAAATGATTGTTGGTCTTATCTATTTTATAGTAGATTGCGAATTTTTTTATGTAATCTGAATCGAATTCACTTATTCTACCCAGCCTACTATCATAAATTGGTTCCCTACCGAAATGACTAATTATTAATTTCGTATCTAATTAGGCAATGGGAAGAAAATTAGCAAGAGAAACGTTACAATAAACTGCAAGATAAAATAATACTAAGAATCTTAGAGTTATGAGAAATCAACTTCTCAGAATCACACGATTTCTTGCTAATCAGGCTACTACCGGCCTTAACATTTATACCTAACTCCCCTTTGTTCGCTTGTATGTTTTCCTCGAAAAATTCAATGCGTTTTGTAGTTATCTTTTGTGGAATATTACAATCAGTATTAACATCATTCATATCTCTTTCAAATCCTAACGAGTTGCCTACTTTACTGTACTTCATAACAATTAAGTCGTTCACACCTGAACTATCATTTTTGTAACTAGCTTCATCATTCATTTCGTTACAATTTACATATGTCGAGCAATCTAAACCGTTTATTTTACAATTAGCTTCACCACCACTATTATTTACATCCTCTTCATGTTCCACTTCCTCTCCAATGTTGTTCAAATAGAAATTCATTTCTTTGGTACTACCATTATTGAAAAAGTACAACTTCCTCTCAATGATTTAGTGCACAACAGTGCGCCAAACTATTTGCCTGAACTTAGCTTGCCATCGCATGAATGTAAATTGCAATTTTCACGCGACAATTTACACCACCGCAACGCCACTATGCAATTTTCGTTCGATTTACCTTCTTTGACGTTTCCCAATTGACATAAACACCAAGAAGCCAAATGACTTGACAGTTTACTTGCGAGAGTGACACATTCCACGAGAGCGAGGCAAATTCTCGTTTCCACTCGTGGCTTCTTCCTTCGTGACTTTTGCTTTTTCTATATCGCATTATGAATGCGGGGTATTAGGGAGCGCCAGTGCAAGTGCAATCGATTTCTTCAGCGCTATCATGCACTTGTTCCGCTCAATGCAAACATGCACAATGCAATAACACTCACGACGCCAATCATGCACTTTTCTCGATCGTACTTCAACGAATCCCACACCATGTAGCGTTAAAGTTCATCGAGCGATGGAAAAATAAACAGAAGCCTTGCACAGAAACGCGCGAAATATTCACGACTCTTCACTCGGGATTAGTCCGATTGGAATCGAGGGCAATGCCCTTGCCTTGGGCAGATTAACCACGTCAGTTTACCAGCAGCTAACGGTTAGAGGTTAATGTACAACTCCCGGTTTATTTCACTAAGAGTTACACCATGGATATTGGCCCGCTTCAGTTCCCATTCCCGTACGAAACAGTTATGTAACACATTAATATGATGTTCAGTAATGCAATTGATCTGCACTTCCTAATGATACTTAGCTGGGCAATTAGGATCCTCCACAGCCTCCTTCAACGGTAGATTAGGTGCATTTGCTTCCACAGTCGTCGAGTTTTCCCGCGATTCTCCACCTTGAAGGTTGGGTCAGCAATTTATGGAGCAATTCTCTGCAAGCAAACATGGTAATGCATTCGTCGATGTAAGCCGAACGAAAAAAATTACCTCTTAATTAGTTTTATTCCCCTTTAGTACCGCGCCAACATGCTGCTACCGCCACCTTCCTTTTTACTGCAGCCAAACCTCCTTCCACTCCATGTGGCTGTCAAATTCGACCGGTTGTCACATCGGACAAAACAGATGTGTGTGGAATGGCACGCCACATGGCGGCAATGTGCCTCTCCATTCGTCGCCAGTGGCATAGTTTTTCGATGGCCACGGTGGAGGGGCATTTCCAGATGGATATGTCTCGAAATGTGTCGGGATTTGGAGTAATTTTATATTTCGAATATTTATATCCACAGATCTAAATATTTGGACAGAAAAGAAATATTTTCTGCGCAACGATATCCGCACGAAAGATGAAGTCCGCTGGCACTTCGAGGACATACCCATCTGGCCGGTTGCAAGGGTTCGGGATCGGAATCACTTCGATTCCCGGGCGTAGGCGTCACATTACAAACCTCAATACTACATTAATACCGATGGCTGGAACATTCCTGAACATATCAAACTTGCCGACCCAACGTTTAATAAACCAGGCAAGATTGACATCCTTTTGGGGGCGGAAGTGTACGGCGAAATAATGAGAAACGGCCAAATTCGGTTGCTGGAGAAGCTACCAATACTACAAAATACTACGTTAGGTTGGGTAGTTCTAGGAAAAGCTTCAAACTGCACACTATTTGGCATGATCTCGAACATAAATTTGGAACGGCAACTAGAAAAATTCTGGGAGCTGGAAGATTGCTCCGGTCCAGTCATACTATCATCTACTGACAAAAAATGCGAGGAATATTTCGAAGCTACAACAACTCGAGACTCCAGCGGCCGTTTTATAGTCAATTTACCATTGCTGGGTGACGCTTCTTTACTTGGCGAATCAAAATCATTGGCATATAAACGGCTACTCTCAATGGAAAGAAAATTATCCAAACAACCAGTTTTAAAAGGGCAATGTGACCAATTTCTACAAGAATATGTAGATCTGGGTCACATGAAAGAAGTTCCAGCATTAGATTTCAACGGTCCGCATTATTTTATGCCACATCATTATGTGCTCAAGCCCGATAGCAGCACCACAAAACTGCGAGTGGTCTTTGATGCATCGGCAAAAACAAAGAACAATTTGTCGCTTAATGATTTGCTGCTTAAAGGACCAAAAGTTCAGGAGGATATTAGTGCTATTATTACAAGATTCCGCTTAAAGCGCTACGTATTTACGGCAGACATAACAAAGATGTACCGTCAAATTTTAGTGGCAGATGAAGACCAAAATCTTCAACTAATCATGTGGCGAAAGAATATCAATGACGAATTAAAATATTATAAACTGTCCACTGTCACCTATGGCACCAAGTCTGCACCGTACCTGGCAATCAAGTGCTTGAAAAAATTGGCCGAGGAAGGAGCCAGCCAGTACCCATTGGGAGCTGCGGCAATACAGGACTTTTATGTGGACGATGTCCTAACAGGCAGCGATAATTTGGAAGAAGCTTTGAAGATACGCAACGAGCTGCAGCCGTTATTGGCCTCGTCAGGATTTCATTTTCATAAGTGGTGCGCCAACCATCCCAAATTGATTGAAGGCATTTCAAACAAGGACCTCGATATTGAATTGGACTTCACTAAGATGGACGGTGATACCATAAAAACACTAGGCGTAATTTGGCAGCCGATCACTGACATGTTTACCATAACTACGGATTTGAAGGAGCATCAAACAATTACCAAGAGAAATATTCTAGCCGATATTTCGCAGATTTTTGACCCTTTAGGACTAGTAAGCCCAGTTATTGTAAAGGGGAAGCTGCTCATGCAAGAATTATGGAGATCCCAAGTGGGTTGGGATGAAGAAATACCGGATGAACTTCAATCGATATTGCATAAATATAGGCAAGAGCTGCCAGGCTTGAACAAAATCAGCATCCCACGGTACATGTTCAGTGAGAATGAGATCATAGACATACAAATTCACGCTTTTGCTGACGCTAGTGAGAAGGCATACGGTACCTCGGTCTATATCAGATCAAAAGACAAAAGAGGTCATGTGACAGTTAAATTACTTTGCGCCAAGTCACGAGTAGCACCAATCAAACCCACGACCATTCCAAGATTGGAATTGTGTGCCGCACAATTAGCAGCCCAATTAGTCAGACAAGTAAGACTCACAACCAATATAAAAGCGGACGCAGTCTTCTATTGGTCCGACTCGATCATCGCTATCAGCTGGATTCGAGGGGATCCATCTATTCGGAAAACATTTGTCGCTAACAGAGTTGCTGCCATTCAAGATTTGACGTCGGTAAATGACTGGAGATATGTGAATACAAAGGACAACCCTGCTGATCTTGTTTCACGTGAACTTTTTCCTGAAGAACTGAAGCAATTACAAATATGGTTCAATGGTCCATCTTTTCTTAAACTTCCAAAAAGCAGTTGGCCAGTCGAACCCTATACAAACAACATTGCGGACGATGAAACTAAAGTCATCAAGTGTGCTATCACAGCTACGGTTGAAGCTGACGTACATCCATTATATATGATTGAACACAGAAATTCCCTCCGCAAATTGATACGCACAATGGCATATATCAAGCGAGCAGCAATGCTATTCAGGAACAGAACTTCCAATATAGAGGCGAAATTTCTGTCGCCTCGCGAATTGAATGATGCACTTTTCACGCTCATCAAGGAAGTGCAACGCAGCAGCTTTCATGAGGAGATTACTTCACTGAAGAAGGATGAGGGAGTTGCAAAGTCAAGTAAACTTCGAACTTTAACATCATTTCTAGCTCCCGATGGCATTATCAGAGTTGGGGGAAGGTTACAGGCGGCAGAAGTAAACTACGACACCAAGCATCCCATCGTTTTACCGGGAGACCATTTTCTCACACGGTTACTCTTAACTAATATTCATCGAGAAAATTTACATGCCGGACCACAAGCACTTCATGCCATAGCAAGGCAAAGGTATTGGATTCTGAATGGAAGGAATATATCCAGGACCATAGTCACAAATTGCGTATTATGCACTAAATTTCGACCGAGGTTGTTAAATCAACAAATGGACAACCTACCAAAAGATCGAGTTAAACTGACACGGCCATTTTTAAACTGCGGCATAGACTTCTGCGGGCCAGTGTATACTCATTTTAAAATTAGAGGCAAAAGGCCCCAAAAGACATACCTGGCTGTTTTCTGTTGCTTTGCGACAAAGGCAATACATTTAGAAGTGGTTTCAGATTTGACCACTGACGGTTTCTTGGGAGCTCTTAAAAGATTTGAATCCAGAAGAGGCAAATGTGAGAACATCTACTGTGACAATGGACGAAACTTCGTTGGTGCCAATAATCAGCTGAAGGAGCTAGAAGCCATTTTGACTCAACAACAGAGCATTGAGCAAATAGTCAACACTTGCTCAGGCACCAACACTCTGTTTCACTTCATCCCTCCCAGATCGCCACATTTTGGTGGGCTCTGGGAGGCTGCAGTGAAGTCAACCAAGTACTTGTTACAACGAACCATAGCCTCTGCATCATTAACCTACGAAGAATTATGTACGGTAGCCTCAGAAGTCGAAGCGATTCTCAACTCTAGGCCTCTTACACCACTATCGGCTGACCCGAACGATTTGGCTCCATTGACACCAGCACATTTTCTGATCGGGGAGCCACTTGTAGGCTCTACGAATGCAGCCAGCGATACAACGAAAATGTCGTTAGCATCCAGATGGCAGTTGACCAATCAACTTAAGAACGAGTTCTGGATGCGGTGGGCGAACTGCAGAAACGCACAAAATGGACTACCAAACAAAATAACATCAAAATTGGGACTCTGGTTACCATTAAGGAAGACAATTTGCCGCCTTTCAAATGGAAATTAGGACGAATAGTCGAAATCATCCAAGGCCCCGACGGACGCGTACGCGTTGCAGATATTCGGACCAGTACTTGAATCATACGACGATCCATTCATCAATTAGCTCCACTACCTATCGATCCGGATGAGACTGTAGAAGCAGCTGCCAAACCAATAGAGACAACCACTGCCGTAGAGCAGAATTCCAGAAAGCGTAAGGGCTCTCCCACGAGGCTGAACTCACTTAAAACATGTCTACTTACGTTACTAGTTTTACCGCTATTCACTCCCCATATGACATCCGCAGACAAGCCACCAATCGAAATAATTGAGGTGGAAAATAATATTGGCATTTATTTTGAGAACATCGGGAACGGAAGAATATCGCCAAGCACCTGGAAGCTCATAGTCTTTTATGATTTAAAAGGATATTGGGAAACATTCAAAACTATTGAAGCTGGCATAAAGCAATTAGAGAGGTTAAAAGACGCGATCACAAACAACACGTATCATGAAGCAATTGTAACGCAATATCGGCATCTACTGCAGCGGTTAGATCAAGACAACATCATTTTACAAGAATCTACTAAATTAAGGCAAAAAAGATCCCCCTTTGATATAGTCGGATCCTTAGCAAACAAGCTTTTTGGGGTTTTGGACAACGAATATGCCGCTACAATGAGTGAGACTATCTCTAAAGTCAAAGCCAACGAAAATCATCTTAATGAACTGGTCAAGAAACATACATCAATTTTAGATGCGACGATCAATGTTATCGCAAAGTGTGAATTGGAAAGAGCAAACCAGACGAAAAAGATTCAAAAGGCATTTGATTATATATACGAAAACATGAAGGACTTCAATTCGGAAGTCAAACAACAGAAAACAATTGAAGCATTTAACACCCTGTCAGTGCTCGTTATGTCATTAATAACTGAATGCCAAGAAATGCAACAGTCGTTGATAGAAGTAATTATCGACGCCCACCATGAGTCTGTAAATCCCAATGTCATACCACCTCAACAATTCAAATCACAGATCGCATACACCAAGGATAACTTACCTCAATATCTGGAACTGCCAGCTTTTGGGAACCCTATCAGAGTGTCACGCATCTACCAAATAGTCAAATTACAGTATACTAAGGAAGGGGATTTTCTAATATTTGCCTTAACGCTCCCACTATTGCTACCAACAAGGTTTCATGTTCTTCGACCATTGCCGTTACCAACCATGATCAACAACACTTTCCTATCGTTAGCATCTGCACCCGACCTAATAATGGTGAACGTTTTCAAGGATCAGTTCTACCCGATGATGGTGACTGAACTCATGCAATGCCAAACTCCAAAAATCAACTCTTTCATATGCAGCGAACATCGACCCATAGTGCACAAAAGTGACACAAACGTTGACTGCATGATAGAGCTGATCTCAAAAAATAGACTTGCACCCAGTTGTATCTTCAGTCAGGACCATCGACGGAAACTCTGGCAGCAATTGAATTCACCAAATCAGTGGCTTTTTTCGCTATACAAGTCATACGACTTCACGTTTGCGTGCAACAACCAAGTTTTCCAGCATCACCTACCGCGCACAGGAATCCTTAAAATGCAACCGGGCTGTACATTGAAGGATGACGAGCTGAGTCTCCGATCATTTAACACTCAACAAACCTCGCTAAATGTTTCTTTTCACCCGGTTATTAATATATCTATTACAGATTTAACCAAATTCACCGAGTCATCACGATCGTTTCACCATCCTTGGATAGCCCGATCTACTGTGGACATCGACAAGCTAACCCAAACGATGGACGAACTATCAACCAAACAATCTGAATTGCAGCAACTAGGATCCCTTGGTATACACACAATATCAGTAAGCTACATTGCCCTGGGAGTCATCCTCATTATAGCTAGTTGGTATCTTTACACGCGTCTAAGGCCTACACGAAATCCTAGACTCATCCAAAAACCAGTTCCAGCCCCACGAAGATTATCTCACGATCAACAATATTCTTTTGAAGTATAATACTTCAACAGGCGGCAGTATGTCTAAGATCATCATTTTTTGGAAAACAAAAGTAAAATCAAATAAACTCCCAAGTTCATATAGATTCAATTTAGTTAATTTTAAAATATGCTTCTTGACCTATATTCATTGCACTTTGATCATGAAATATGTATCTAGTAACTGTAATTAGCATTTGTCTAAGATCATCATTTTTTGGAAAGCAAAAGTAAATTCAAATAAACTCCCAAGTTCATATAGATACAATTTAGTTAATTTTAAATTATGAAATATGCATCTTGACCTATATTCATTGCACTTTGATCATGAAATATGTATCTAGTAATTGTAATTAGTATTTAAGCTCTTGTTATGCAAAATAAAGATCAGAGTTGTTAAGTAAGCGAAAGAGTTTAATTAGCAGCTCGCGAAGTCAAGAAGTAGAGAATCCTGCTCTCTTGTCTTTCATTATACAAAAAAAAATAATTAACTCCAATATTCGAAGTAGAGGAAATCCTACTTTCTAATATTTCAAGGAATTACACAAGGTATTGGTTTTTTAGTCAACTCTAATATTAGAAGTAGTGCAATCCTACTCTCTGATATTTTAGGTAGCTCAAAACCATTCATCGTTCAAGCAACAGACGTTCTTAATGATTATGAAAACAACTGCGACAGTAGCTCGCAGAATTATTTGTACATGTAATTATTTGTACATGTAACAATATATATATATATATATATATATATATATATATATATATATATATATATATATATATATATATATATATATATATATATATGTATATATATATATATATATATATATATATATATATATATATATATATATATATATATCTATATATAAATATATATATATATATATATATATATATATATATATATATATATATATATATATATATATATATATAAATATGTACATGTATAATTATATATACACATATATATAGATATATATATATATATATATATATATATATATATATATATATATATATATATATATATATATATACATATATATATATATATATATATATATATATATAAATATATATATATATATATATATATATATATATATATATATATATATATATGTTTATAAATATACATATTCATAAATATATATATATATATATATATATATATATATATATATATATATATATATATATATATCTATCTATATATATACATATATATACATATATAGATATATAAAAATATATTTATATATATATATATCTATATATATGTATATATATATATATATATATATATATATATATATATATATATATATATATATATATATATATATATATACATATATATAGATATATCTAGATGTACACGTGTATATATATGTACTCGTATATATATACATATATAAATATTTATATATATATATATATATATATATATATATATATATATATATATATATATATATATATATATATATATACATTTATATAGAATAATCTAGACATATACGTGTATATATATGTGTATGCAGTCTTCCACAAAAGTCAAGGTACAGAGAATCGATAACTGAAAATTGTATTACTGAATCAATATTTTTATTTGAAAACCAAAAGTTATGAAATGGTAATAATACGAGTTCTGTTGAATTTAAGTTTTCATAAATTTTTAAGGGATTCGGCAATAATGATCATTGAAGACAATAATTTTTTGTTGGCAATGTCTCTTTTCTACTCCACAAAAGTCTTGGTACAGTTGCAGAAAATGCCCTGTTATTTGTAAAAAGGGGAATCCCCCAAGTTCATATTATCAGAGTGAGTTAACAACCGTAGGCCGCTGTCTTTAATATCGCGTCCGTATTCG
>OZ017738.1:212473019-212475519 GCA_963969285.1 Odontomyia ornata
TAAAGGACCCGGAATTGCAGCAAGCCTTGCGTTTAGTTAAAAAGCAAACGGTTAAGGACGCATTGGCTTACAGTCTGAACTTTGAAGCGGCGAAGAATGCGACTCGTACCACTGCCCGGGTCCGTGAGGTAGTTCCAGACGAGTGCAGGTGTGAGCGCGTCGAAATTGAGCGAGACCCGCATGTAAATGGTGCGCCTAGATGCTGGAATTGCGGAGAGAAGGGGCACCTGCAAAGAGACTGCAAGAAGCGAAGAAAACCGAGCTATTATCCAGGGTGTGCAGCTAGGAGGAGATCCAGACCGAGTCAGGAGCCCAGAATGGAAACCCTTCAAACAGAGGGGTCGGGAAACATGTAAGAGCCAACTTCGTGGGGCAGAGGTTGGTTAGGAGGATCGACGTCCCCAGCATCACCGTGTCCAGATTATATCGTGGAGAAGCGGACTTATGCCTTCCGGGTCAAGTTGACGGAGAACACTGCACCATAACAATCGACACTGGTGCAACCCGATCGATTATCCGACCAGACCTAGTTAGACAGCAACAACTTCACAAGGGCAGAATTTTCTCACTACGGACAGCTACGGGAGGAACTGCACCTGTTCATGGAGAGGTCAACCTCCAGATACAGTTGGGAGACCTTGTATTCCGACATAATTTTCTGGTCGCGAACATTATGGATGACTGCATTCTCGGAATGGATTTTCTGCGACCACATGGAATCACGTTGGACTTGGGCAAACGAGTATTGAAATGGCAGAATGTCGAAGTACTGGTGAAGGATCCCAGCGTCCAAATCCCCAAGATGAATGTAGTGGTATGTACTGACACTGATGTACCGAGTTCTTCCGAAAGCATTGTATGGGCCAAGCTTGATGGTGATTCTGGAGACCACCGATCTTATCTGATAGAGCCAACGAAGACATCCGCATTGCGCAGTTTGATTGTAGGACGAAGCCTTGTAAGATCTTTAAGGAACGGATATGTGCCGGTTAGAGTCCTTAACACCGCAGACTCAACCACGAGCATCAAAGCGGGAGAAGTCATCGGCAGCTGCCAGCCTGTTTCCACCATCACCACTTTGGAAGCTACTCACAACCATCATTGGAAAAGGAGGCAAGACACAGACAAAGCCCGGGAATCCACGTCTGCAATATTGAAGCAGGTCAAATTGCCGGTGCAGCTTTTCAAGCGAGCCTCTGATCTGGTCAACAAGTACAGTGACATCTTCTCAACAAGCCCGGATGACCAAGGCCGAACGAGTCTGGTAACTCACGTCATAGATACACAGGGAGCCAAGCCGATTCGACAAGCACCAAGACGTCTCCCTATAGCCAAACAAGGAGAAGTGAGCGCGCTGATCTCGGACATGGAAAAACAAGGCATTATTGAACCTTCTGTAAGTCCATGGGCCGCGCCTATCGTTCTAGTAAAGAAAAAGGATGGTAGCACTCGTTTTTGTGTTGACTATAGGCAGCTTAACGACGTCACTAAGAAAGATAGTTACCCGCTCCCACGCATCGATGACATCATGGACACTTTAGCGGACGCAAAATGGTTTTCTACACTCGATCTCAAGAGTGGCTACTGGCAGGTAGAAATCGACAAGAAGGACCGAGAGAAGACCGCATTTTCAGTTGGGACCGGATTGTGGCAATTTGTGGTGATGCCGTTTGGGCTTTGCAATGCTCCAGCCACTTTCGAACGCTTGATGGAATACGTGCTACGTGGTCTAACCTGGAAAACCTGCCTGGTGTACCTAGATGACATCATCGTCATCGGGAGAATGTTCGAAGAGCATGTGCGGAACTTAGAAGAAGTTTTCTCCCGACTGCGACTGGCAAATTTGAAACTTAGTCCCGACAAGTGTACCCTTTTCGCAGCTGAAGTAAAATACCTGGGACATGTCGTATCAGCAGAAGGGGTCAAAACAGATCCTGAGAAAATTGAAGCCGTGAAAAGCTGGCCAACACCAAACAACAAGCACCAACTACGAAGTTTCCTGGGTCTGGCAACGTACTATCAAAGATTCGTCAAAGACTTTGCCAAAATAGCTAAGTGTCTCCATCAGTTAACCGAGAAAAATCGTCCGTATGTCTGGAACGAACAATGCCAGACAGCCTTTGAGACCCTGAAGGAAAAGCTGTGTGAATCACCCGTGCTGGCATATCCGAAACCCGGAAAAATGTTTGTAGTTGACACTGATGCAAGCAACGGCGGTATTGGAGCTGTACTCTCCCAGCAGATCAATGGCGAAGAAAGAGTCCTCTCGTATTACAGTCGAGTCCTTTAAAAAGTGAGAGAAACTACTGTTTGACCAGGAAGGAGCTATTGGCTATAATAGAGGCCACCAAGCAGTTCCACAAGTACCTATATGGCCAGAAATTTGTTCTTCGAACGGACCATGCATCGCTGAGATGGCTACTTAACTTCAAAAACCCCGAGGGACAACTTGCGAGATGGATCGAAAGGTTGCAGTCATACGACTACGAAATTGTTCATC
>OZ017738.1:212480519-212543019 GCA_963969285.1 Odontomyia ornata
CTCGTGGGTTCGAGTAAATTCATTTTTTTGATGTTCTTAATGGTTGTGAGAACAATTGCGACAGTAGCTCGCAGAATTATTTGTACATGTAACACTGCCCCCACCTCAGTTCTTTTCGCCCCGAAAAGATGTGTCGCCATTTGTAGTCAATCCTTCCTGGGTGTAATATGGGGCAAGACGGTCCAAATGCACAGTTTTCTTTTTGGCTCTCGGCTTACGGTGTTCCTGTATGCGATATACGACGTCGTTGATTCGCTTTGTAACCCGTAATGGTCCCTCCCAATTATGTTGCAACTTTGGAGATCCTTCCCTTTCGCCGTTGCGGGTTATATAGCCACACCAAGTCATCTTGCTGGAAGCCAGTAGAATTTGCCTTGAGATCATACCTGGTCTTCATGCGGTCAGTAGCCGATTCGAGGTGTTTTCGCACTGTCCGATGTATCTGATTCAACCGTTGTCTTAGCTCACTTGCGTGCTCCAAGATCGTTTGGGGTTTCTCAGGGAGTGTTCCGAGCTTTATATCGGTTGGCAGACGCATAGACTTTCCAAAAATGATTTTGGCTGGGGCTTGGCCGATCGATGCATGTTTGGCAGCTCTGTACGCCATCAAAAATAGTGGGATATGTTGGTCCCAGTCCCTTTGGTTCTCGTCAACCATCTTGGCCAGATGTTTATTGAGCGTGCCGTTGAAACGTTCGACCATTCCATCGGATTGGGGATGCAGCGGTGTTGTCCTCGTTTCCCGTATTCCCAGTAGCTCACACATTTCGCCAAAAACTAGTGACTCAAAGTTTCGGCCTTGATCCAAATGTAATTCGCAAGGTACGCCGTACCTACTGACGCAATTTAGCACTAGCTGTTCGGCTACGGTAGTTGCTTCCTGGTTGGGAATGGGGTAGACCTCGGGCCACTTGCTGAAATAATTGGCTACAACCAGCGTGTATCGATTTCCCCATTCAGATTCAGGAAAGGGTCCTGCGATGTCAACAGCAATCCTTTCAAACGGTACCCCCACGTTATAGGTTTGCATTTGTCCTCTCAGTCGTCACTTTGGACCTTTGACGGAAGCGCAAATTGTGCATCTGCGGCACCAGTCCTCTACGTCTTCTCGAGCGTGGAGCCAGTAGAACCTTTCCCGCAATTTCGCTAAGGTCTTGTTAACACGAAGGTGACCTCCCGAGGATCCTTCATGCATTTCCTTAACCACATCGTGGATTCGGCTTTTGGGTAGTATAGTTTGCATCCTATAGGAGCTGCCATCCGCCGTTTCCCATTTCCGCTTGAGTACGCCACCCTCCACCTGAGGGGAGTTCCATTGTGCTCAATAGCTTTTCAGGGTTGCGCCATGCATTGAAACGTCTTTCCACTCAGGTCGCCCAGATGTCTCCTTCCATACGAGCAATGGTCCGATGTCTTCATCTGCTACCTGCGCATTTGAAATCTCCTCCGGTGACCAACCTTCATCGAATTCGGTCGTTATCAATCGCAGATCAATGGGCGGTTCCTTTCCTCAATCCGTCGGCAATGCTTGCAGTTAGCTGGACATGGACGACGAGATAGGGCGTCAGCATTTCCATGAACTCCGCACTTCCGATGAACAATTTCGTAGTCGTATGTGTAATGATTTTCAACATTTCAAGTTCGAACGCGGAACCGACCTCTCATCGGTTCTAGACGTTAAGTCTGAGTAGTGCCAACGGATGGTACCAACAGGTCAACCAATCTGGGCACCGTAACCCATTCGCGCGGTGGCTGCTTGTCGGCCAGCTAGTTCGGAGAGGATTTCGGTCGCGGGTCTCCGAATGGGTTACGCTCAATTACAATATTTCAGCCACCTGAACATGCCCGTTTTCCAAAACGCGTTATCAAAACAAACCATACGGAGAGGAAACCTACTTTACGTTACTCCGTATTTCTTCTTATAACCAATCAAGGATTCAAAATCTAATTTTTATTTCGCGTTCCCGAAGTTCCGACGCGGTACCGAAAAATATGCTACTCGAAATTAAACCGACGAAAACTACTCTAATGAAATGACGAAACAACAAAGGTACCGCGTACCGCGCGCGACGCGAAACCGACCTCAGCGGATTTGTCGAAACCCTACCCTCGCGACGGCATACTTACCCTGCACTCACTTTTCCCACTGAAAAAGAACGAACCACTGAAAAGGAAAGTCTTGGGTTATTTAGCAATTCATGTTCGCCTTTATTTTTTTTTTTCTTTAAAGAGAAATCCGGAGGAAATAGTTTTAAAATTATAATTCTTTCCAATTGAATTATCAAAGTTTAAAAATTATCTACTGGTATCATGTTAAAATTAACTCAAATCACATTCAATAATATTTAGGTATATATACATGCATGAGTTGCCGTCCACCCTTCAATAACTCATTCGAACAGGAATCGATTGTTCAATAAAAACATACATTAAAAACGAAAAAAAAACAATCCATTATTGGTTGTGTTTTAAAATGTGAAACTTAAACGTTTTTAAGAGCATTTACTGTTTTAACATAATCTTTTCGTACTTTCTTCCTTTTATTTTTAATTCGTTCTATTATTCATACTAATTATTTTCTACGCGATTCATTGAGATAGTTGTACAGTATACAAAATATATAAATGTATAATTCTTACATAGATATCTTATTGAAAAAACGTTGAAATCAAACTAGTGCTTTAACCAACTACGATAGAACAAATATATAAATGGTCGATTAAGACTTGAAGTCTAACTCAAATTGCAATCAGGACATATCTAATAAATTCATTCTTTTTCTCATCTAAACTTTATCAGCTAATTTGCAAATGATCTACACATAATGCTTTCTGCGCTAATTATTGTATTTCTCTAGTTCCATAACGAATTCTTCGATTGTTTGTTGCATCGTGCTTTTTGTGGTATTTATAAAAGAACTTATTCGCAAATTGAACGGAAAATATTGTTTTCTTTGCAATCACAGAAGGTTACCGTATCAATTGGTTTTTATTTGCTTGTCAAAACCTTTTGTTTTGTATCGAAAAAAATCAAAATCGTGTGTTTAAAATCGAGGCACGTTTTTCGTAAATTTCACATTGTTTATCGTGTAGTTGTTATATCACAAATTGTATCGAAATATTTTCCTAAAGTTGTTTCTGTAGTTGTCAGGTCAGTAATTTCCATATGTCCTTGTCTTTCGCTAGCGTTCTGTTTGTTATTTAATTTTATTTACTATCACGTCAAGATTCAAACCATATTTTTAAATGTTTCCTCGTTTGTTTAAGTAAGAAAATATATGGAACTTGAGAAAACTATTTAAAAAATCTAGATCAACACATTTGAACAAATATATGGTCGTGTATATAATATGTTTTCATTTTTCTATATTATGCATATACGTCTATAATTTTGGGTTCTATTAGACTACGTTAGTTGCAGATAAATTTTTTTTTTTCGTTTATATCGTATCTAAGATGAATATTTTATTTTAATTCTTTCTTTTTCATAAATCATCAACAGGAGTTCGCTCTATGATTTTGATGATTGCAAAACAAATGTACTTTTGCATTCTACTTGTCATTTTTCTTTCGTTTCATTATGTACTTACGTATTATTCGTACACCAGAAAGAGGTCATTCCAGTTTGAGCAGTTCGTAGCGATGAGTTAATTCCAAACATGTGCCTATAAGACTATGGCAACGATCCAGTCAGACGAAAGCTTAGGTGGCTTATTAATTAGTTAAATCTGTACGCGATGAATGTTATTTTCTTCTGAAACTTGTACGTAGCCAAGAGCTGGATGTATTGTATTCGCGCACAAACTTCCGTTTTGAAAGGTGGTTGTGGGGCACTGCAGAAGGTTAGGTCAGCATTCCAATTTATGGAGCGATTAACTTTTTTATTAGTTTTACTCCCATTTAGTACCGCGCCAACATGCTGCTACCGCCACCTTTCCTTTCACTGCAGCCAAAAACTCCTTCCACTCTCATGTGGTTGTCAAATTCGACCGGTTGTCACATCGGACAAAACAGATGTGTGTGGGATGGCACGCCACATGGCGGCAATGTGCCTCTCCATTTGTCGCCAGTGGCATAGTTTTTCGATGGCCACGGTGGAGGGGGCATTCCCAGATGGATATGTCTCGAAACGTGTCGGGGTTTGGATTAATTTTATATTTCGAATATTTATATCCACAGATCTAAATATTTGGAAAGAAAAGAAATATTTTCTGCGCAACGATATCCGCACGACAGATGAAGTCCGCTGGCACTTCGAGGACATACCCATCTGGCCGGTTTCAAGGGTTCGGGATCGGAATCACCTCGATTCCCGGGCGTAGGCGTCACATTACACATTCCCCCCCCCAAAATCGAAGTAATTACGATCCCGCCTCCGTGGCGGGTCGAAGGTCGGTTTCGAGGAATAGGCTACAACCATGTTCGTGAAGACTCGACAGTGACTATACCGTAGGGAGTCAGGGGTTACTCGGAGGTCTTCGTCCAGGCAGAGATTTGGGTAAGCCAAGGTTTTTCGTGGGAAATAGTTGCACTTCATCGTCTAAAGTCTTTTGCGTGGTAAATTCCCAGGGTTTTACCAGCCATGTCCGCGATGAGGTATCGGGTGGGGCTTATTACTTGTAGGACTCGACACTTCACGAATTTCTTGTCTAGTTTGGCATTGTAATGTCGGGTGGCATCGCTCTGTCGGAAGTTTCGACGATATATCTCGTCGCCTACCTTAAAGTCAGAAGGATGAGATCGCAAGTTGTACCGCTCCTCTCCCATCCGTCGACTTTCTTCAATCTTCTCCCGCAGTTGCTCTCGCAGAAGTTGGAGCTTTTCGTGCGGTTCCAGAACCACGATTGGGTCCTCTAGCGATTTCAGTTGCCGCAATAGCCGGTAAGCGCTCCCATGACAGATCATGTACTGGCCGAACAATGCGAAATACGGCGAAATGCCGGTAGTGGCGTGGTACGACGAGCGCAGCGCACTGGTGATGGCGGACAATTTGCGATCCCAGTCCTTCTGATTCGGGTGGACATAGGCGCGAATGGCCGCTATGAGCGTACGGTTCAGTCGTTTGGATGCATTGGCTTGTGGTGAATAGACGGCGGTTCGTTGGTGGATGATGCCGTATTTGGACATTAGGTCTCGGAACTTGCTGGAGGTGAACTGGACCCCGTTGTCGGAGACAAGTTTCTCCGGAACTCCAAACATGTGAAAGACTCGGTTCTCCAAGAAGCTGATTATAGGTCCAGTGTGCATGTTACGCAGTGGTTCTATGATAGGGAATTTAGAGAGCTGGTCCAGGACCACGACAGCTCCCGTGTGACCAGAAGCAGATCGAGGGTAAGGACCGATAAGATCAATGTACAAGCGCTGGAACACGCGTTCGGGGACCTCAACCTTACCCATGGGAGGCCGAAGAATGGTGTTGGGCGCTTTAGTGCACTTGCATAGCTCACAAGAGGCTACGTACGCTTTTATCTGTTGTGCCATCTTAGGCCAAAAGAAGCAGGTTTTCAACCGCCTAAGTGTACGACCGTAACCGCCGTGCGCACTTGATGGGTGGTCATGGGCCCGTCTGATAAGATCAGTGGTTAATTCTTCAGGCACCCACAACTTCCACTGTTCTTCTTCTTGTATGGGGTCTCCGGATGCGTGTCCCATCCGCTTATAAATAAATCCATCCGTCAACCGCAGTTCAGGAAGCTGGGGCAGTTGATTCTGGATAGTGTGAATCAGTTGGGTGTAGGTTGCTGACTTGAAGGCAGGATGGTCCAGATCGATCAATTGGGGGCTGTCTTCCTCTTGGACCAACTCGGCTCCTTCAGGGGCGAACATTCTGGATAGGGTGTCGGGGACTACATGCTGGCTTCCCTTTCGGTGGCGAATTGTGAAGTCAAATGCCTGTAGTTTCAGTGCCCACCTGGCCAATCTGCCGTTGAGATCAGTCTGGCTCATTAGCCATTTCAGTGAAGCGTGGTCTGTAACGATTTCAAAGGTGTGTCCCTCCACATAGGCTCGGAAGCGTTTCACTGCCAACACCGCAGCTAGACATTCCTGCTCGGAGACCGTGTAATTTCGCTGGGCTGGGTTCAACTTGTGAGACATGAAGGCTATAGGTCTCTCCTCGCCGTCTTGTGCAACCTGGACTAAGACTGCTCCCACCCCATGTTGACTCGCGTCACAATGGATTGAGAACGGTTTGTCAAAGTCCGGGCTGTGCAGTACGGGGGCTGTAGTCAGACTCTTCTTTAGCTCTTCAAAGGCTCGCAAGCTGGGCTCTTCCCAGACGAATTTACGTCCCTTACGCAGCATGTCGGTCAAAGGAGTGGTAATGATGGCATAGTCACGTACAAAACGCTGGTACCATCCGCATAAACCTAAGAATCGGCGTAATTGTTTGGTGGTCTTGGGTAATGGAAAAACGTCAATCGCTTGAGTCTTTTCCGGATCGGTCTTGATATGGCCATGCCCAATGATGTGACCTAAATACTTCACCTCCGTCATCACGAACTGACTCTTCCGTATGTTGATGGTTAATCTGGCCCTCCGGATGTGTAGAGCCACCTCCTGAAGCAGGTCGATGTGTTCGTCAAAGGTCTCGGTTATAAGCAACAGATCGTCCAAGTAAACGAAAACTTGGTGCCGCAAATGAGGTGGTATCACCTTGTCCATAAGGCGCGTCATTGTTTGGGGGGCATTACACAATCCGAATGGCATGGTCACGAATTGATATAAGGGCCGGCCTGGGACTGTGAAGGCTGTTTTCTCCTTTGAACCGGGGTCTAAAGGAATTTGCCAGAAGGCGTCCTTGAGGTCTAAGCTCGTGATGAAATGGGCTTTAGGCAATCGACTCAAAATGCCTTCGATCAACGGTAGAGGATATGCGTCCTTGACTGTGACGGCGTTCAAGCGTCTGGCATCTAAGCATAACCGGACCTTGTTCGGCTTGACAACTAAGGTGACTGGGGAAGCCCACGCGCTCTGTGATTCTTCGATTACGCCTAATGCTAGCATTCGATCCACTTCGGCATATAACGATTTTTCCTTCGCCGGAGATATGGCAAAATGTCTCTGTTTTATGGGTTTAGCATCCCCCACATCTATCGTGTGGAACACCAGGGCAGTCCGCCCGAGACCTTCTTTCTCGTGCGATGGAAAAGCCGATATAGCCGAGTCAAGACGCAGTTGCTGATTTACATCCAGAGTATGTCGTAGTAAGTGAGAGGGTTGAGATTGGTCGGGAACGGTGGTGACGGACTCCAGGGTCGTACCGGAAAATAGTGCCGGGGCCAAGTTAAATTTTCGAACGAAATCCACTCCTAGATAAAGATTCTGGGTTAATTTAGGTATGATGAAAAATTCCAGAGGTTTAGTTACTCCTTTAAAGGTGACATCCGTCATAATTTTTCCCACTACAGAGTGGCGAGTTCCGTCCGCCGTGCTTAACCAGGAGGTGAAATGACGGATTTGGTCCGCGTGCCTTGCCAGTACCTCCCCTGCAAACTCGGCCGATATGCAATTCACACTGGCTCCCGTATCGACTAAGCCTGACACTCGTTTTTGCAGGAGGTGTACTGACGCATATGGCCGAACATCATCCCTCAATAATTCATCTAAGTGTATGTCCTTCAGCACCTTCCTCGACTGCCTGACTTTTCTCCAGAAGCTCCGCATCCGACGCGTGGCTCGCTTGCTTCGCGGTGGGACATTTGTAGCCAACTCCTCATGGAAGATGCGCTGTCGAGTAGCCAAGTAATTCCGCAGCCTGACATGAAAAGGTTTTACATACCAAGGAACTTTCGCTTCGCTATTATTTCCCTGCGCGTTAGCCTTGGTGAAGGATGGCGTCGGTTGTGGAACTTCGGGAGAACTGTGTTTGGCGGTGCGAGTCAGCAAAATGGGAGTCATGTCGGGAGCTGGGTCATAGCTAGTGATGGGGTCTGGATTGGTTCGTCCGGGGTTTAGGAGTGCCGACGGGTGGTCGCGGCACTCGGTGGCAAGTTTTTTCGCCCTTTGCAATTTGCACAGTCAGGTGCGTATGTGTCGGCCTTCCCGCATCGGTAGCAGAAAAGCGTCGGCTCCGCTGGACATGCATAGAACCGATGTCCCGGTTGTCGGCAGTTCCAACAGACCGTCGGGCTTGTAATTGCTTCAAGGGAGGGTCGATCAATCAATGCTGGGTCCTCAAGCTCCGGAGGTGCTCCGCTCCTCGGTACTGGTACTGGATCAGCAAGCAGGTGGTCCGCTGCCATCAACTCCGCGGTGTGATGATTTCGGGGATTTGGTCCCGTTATGCGAGGTTGTGGACGGAAGGTACCTCGCCGCTCATCCAAGTGTTCTTGTCTACGGGCATGGAGTCGCAATCCCTGTATGGTGTTGATGGGAAAATGTAGAAGGCTGTTCTGGAGATCCCAGCGCATGTTCTCCCTGATAATTTCTACCAGTTCGTCCTCGGGCATGGTTGTTCGCAAGCGAGTGCTCAATCTCACTATACTTGTGTAGTACTGGTCGAACGGTTCGTGAGCGCCTTGTTTCCGTTTCTTTATTTGCTCCTTTAGCTCTCTCTCAGTGAAGCCATCCTCAAATCGATTGCGGAAGGCTGCACTGAAAGAGTGCCAAGTGGGACGTGGCGTTGATTCTTTAAATCTCCAGTACCAGTCGGCAGCGTCACCGCTGAACAAAAGATGTGCATGCCGGAGGAAGGCCGAGGAATCACCTCCCAGGGTGCTGGATACCAACGCCTGAATCCGGAAAAGGAACCGGTCCGCCGATATCATATCGTTGAACCCTGTAAAGTTCAGGCGCCAACTCTCCATGATACGAGGCGTCGGGTCTCGAAAAGGTGTCAATGCGTTCCCGGGGGGAATCACATCCTCGATTGACCTGTTGTACTGAACGGCCTCGGGGGCTAGAGGCGCCAACGGAGGTCCGGTACTGTGTCGTGGTCTATATTCGGGAGCTCTGGGATCCATTCCCGAGTTCCTTGGAGGTGGGACCCATTGTTCGGATTGTCGGGAGGGGGGCATCGCCAAACTGGGATTGGGCTCCCAGCCAAGCGGAGTTCTCACGCGACTGGGTGGTTGGCTCATAGGGAGATTCTGGAGCTTTCCCTCCAGGTTGCCAATCCTCTCCGACATATCCCTCATCAACGCCACGAGGGTGTCAATGGAGTGGGCGGAAGGCATGGGTGTCACCTCGGACACGACACTTGCGGCCGGAACTTCACCGCCTACGGCTCCTTGCAGGTCTAAAAGTGGTTGTGACGGTTCAGCCTCTGGAACTCCTTTCGCCACTGCTCCACGTGTTGGTAGGGGCGTTCCGAGGGGGACGTCTAGGGCGGTCCGCTCGATGGGTCGCCGGCATAAGGGACACAGCTCGGACGTGAGGAGGAGCTGTTGGACACAGGCACGGTGGAATAGATGTCCACAATCCAATCGCACGCTGTGTACCCCCTCCACTACGTCCTCGAAACAGATCCCGCAGTTCGCGGGTTGGACCGTTTTGGACCGGGTCCACCGCTTATCGGGAGTCCGCTTCGTTGCCATTTCGTGTGGGTTTATTATGGGTGGTTGCTAGTATGAAACGAAAAAAAATATAAAATATAAAATATACTTATTCCTACTATATAAGTGAAAAAAAAGAATTCAATATTAATTGAGTGGCCGATAGTGGCGAGCTATTAAAAGTATGATAGGAAAAAAAATTTATTTGATACACTTTCCTTTTCAGTGGTCGACTCCCTCAACGGGAAATGAGAGTGCGTGGTAATCTGCCGAAGAAAGGGTGCTTTTGGTCGATTTACTAAATTTAACCCCATAACCCACATACATTACAAAACGTTTCTAATCTTCGTTAACTGACTCGACGAGACAAGTGGTATAGCTACCGTAACAGCTTAGTACGCGGTCAAAACTCCCGACGCGTGGAAGCATTCCGGGCTTCGCAATTCCAGCATACGCCACCGAACGTTGAACCGATACCACTCGTCTATCACGCATACGCAATAATTAGAATCCTTCCGCGACATAAAGGCAAGGTAGCCTTCTATTTTCTTGAGAGTCCATGCTGATAGGTAAACCCATCAGACTGGCAGTTCCATCAAGAAAATAGAAGGTCCTTACAGGGGTTAACCTGGGACAACACATCGGAAAGATTCTGTCGCAAAAAAAAAATCAAAAAAAGGAGAGCGGAAGCTAAAACTCACAAGAAGCGACTTCTAGTGTGTATCACACAACTCCACTGCTCCTGATAGTGGGACTCGAGTACCAGAGTACCTTACATCCTCCGTAAAGGACCAACTCGTCAGAAGACGCGAATTTCTTTCCCCCTTAGGATGTTTAGGCCCCACGTTGGGCGCCATTTGTAATGATTTTCAACATTTCAAGTTCGAACGCGGAACCGACCTCTCATCGGTTCTAGACGTTAAGTCTGAGTAGTGCCAACGGATGGTACCAACAGGTCAACCAATCCGGGCACCGTAACCCATTCGCGCGGTGGCTGCTTGTCGGCCAGCTAGTTCGGAGAGGATTTCGGTCGCGGGTCTCCGAATGGGTTACGCTCAATTACAATATTTCAGCCACCTGAACATGCCCGTTTTCCAAAACGCGTTATCAAAACAAACCATACGGAGAGGAAACCTACTTTACGTTACTCCGTATTTCTTCTTATAACCAATCAAGGATTCAAAATCTAATTTTTATTTCGCGTTCCCGAAGTTCCGACGCGGTACCGAAAAATATGCTACTCGAAATTAAACCGACGAAAACTACTCTAATGAAATGACGAAACAACAAAGGTACCGCGTACCGCGCGCGACGCGAAACCGACCTCAGCGGATTTGTCGAAACCCTACCCTCGCGACGGCATACTTACCCTGCACTCACTTTTCCCACTGAAAAAGAACTGAAAAGGAAAGTCTTGGGTTATTTAGCAATTCATGTTCGCCTTTATTTTTTTTTTTTTCTTTAAAGAGAAATCCGGAGGAAATAGTTTTAAAATTATAATTCTTTCCAATTGAATTATCAAAGTTTAAAAATTATCTACTGGTATCATGTTAAAATTAACTCAAATCACATTCAATAATATTTAGGTATATATACATGCATGAGTTGCCGTCCACCCTTCAATAACTCATTCGAACAGGAATCGATTGTTCAATAAAAACATACATTAAAAACGAAAAAAAAACAATCCATTATTGGTTGTGTTTTAAAATGTGAAACTTAAACGTTTTTAAGAGCATTTACTGTTTTAACATAATCTTTTCGTACTTTCTTCCTTTTATTTTTAATTCGTTCTATTATTCATACTAATTATTTTCTACGCGATTCATTGAGATAGTTGTACAGTATACAAAATATATAAATGTATAATTCTTACATAGATATCTTATTGAAAAAACGTTGAAATCAAACTAGTGCTTTAACCAACTACGATAGAACAAATATATAAATGGTCGATTAAGACTTGAAGTCTAACTCAAATTGCAATCAGGACATATCTAATAAATTCATTCTTTTTCTCATCTAAACTTTATCAGCTAATTTGCAAATGATCTACACATAATGCTTTCTGCGCTAATTATTGTATTTCTCTAGTTCCATAACGAATTCTTCGATTGTTTGTTGCATCGTGCTTTTTGTGGTATTTATAAAAGAACTTATTCGCAAATTGAACGGAAAATATTGTTTTCTTTGCAATCACAGAAGGTTACCGTATCAATTGGTTTTTATTTGCTTGTCAAAACCTTTTGTTTTGTATCGAAAAAAATCAAAATCGTGTGTTTAAAATCGAGGCACGTATTTCGTAAATTTCACATTGTTTATCGTGTAGTTGTTATATCACAAATTGTATCGAAATATTTTCCTAAAGTTGTTTCTGTAGTTGTCAGGTCAGTAATTTCCATATGTCCTTGTCTTTCGCTAGCGTTCTGTTTGTTATTTAATTTTATTTACTATCACGTCAAGATTCAAACCATATTTTTAAATGTTTCCTCGTTTGTTTAAGTAAGAAAATATATGGAACTTGAGAAAACTATTTAAAAAATCTAGATCAACACATTTGAACAAATATATGGTCGTGTATATAATATGTTTTCATTTTTCTATATTATGCATATACGTCTATAATTTTGGGTTCTATTAGACTACGTTAGTTGCAGATAAATTTTTTTTTTTTCGTTTATATCGTATCTAAGATGAATATTTTATTTTAATTCTTTCTTTTACATAAATCATCAACAGGAGTTCGCTCTATGATTTTGATGATTGCAAAACAAATGTACTTTTGCATTCTACTTGTCATTTTTCTTTCGTTTCATTATGTACTTACGTATTATTGGTACACCAGAAAGAGGTCATTCCAGTTTGAGCAGTTCGTAGCGATGAGTTAATTCCGAACATGTGCCTATAAGACTATGGCAACGATCCAGTCAGACGAAAGCTTAGGTGGCTTATTAATTAGTTAAATCTGTACGCGATGAATGTTATTTTCTTCTGAAACTTGTACGTTGCCAAGAGCTGGATGTATTGTATTCGCGCACAAACTTCCGTTTTGAAAGGTGGTTGTGGGGCACTGCAGAAGGTTAGGTCGGCATTCCAATTTATGGAGCGATTAACTTTTTTATTAGTTTTACTCCCATTTAGTACCGCGCCAACATGCTGCTACCGCCACCTTTCCTTTCACTGCAGCCAAAAACTCCTTCCACTCTCATGTGGTTGTCAAATTCGACCGGTTGTCACATCGGACAAAACAGATGTGTGTGGGATGGCACGCCACATGGCGGCAATGTGCCTCTCCATTTGTCGCCAGTGGCATAGTTTTTCGATGGCCACGGTGGAGGGGGCATTCCCAGATGGATATGTCTCGAAATGTGTCGGGGTTTGGATTAATTTTATATTTCGAATATTTATATCCACAGATCTAAATATTTGGAAAGAAAAGAAATATTTTCTGCGCAACGATATCCGCACGACAGATGAAGTCCGCTGGCACTTCGAGGACATACCCATCTGGCCGGTTGCAAGGGTTCGGGATCGGAATCACTTCGATTCCCGGGCGTAGGCGTCACATTACATATGACTGCAATCTTTCGATCCTTCTCGCAACTTGTCCCTCGGGGTTTTTGAAGTTAAGTAGCCACCTCAGCGATGCATGGTCCGTTCGAAGAACAAATTTCTGGCCATACAGGTACTTGTGGAACTGCTTGGTGGCCTCTATTATAGCCAATAGCTCCTTCCTGGTCACGCAGTAGCTCCTCTCACTTTTTGAGAGAACTCGACTGTAATAAGAGAGGACTCTTTCTTCGCCATTGATCTGCTGGGAGAGTACAGCTCCAATACCGCCGTTGCTTGCATCGGTGTCAACTACAAACATTTTTCTGGGTTTCAGATATGCCAGCACGGGTGATTCACACAGCTTCTCCTTCAGGGTCTCAAAGGCTGGCTGGCATTGTTCGTTCCAGACATACGGACGATTTTTCTAGGTTAACTGATGGAGACACTTAGCTATTTTAGCAAAGTCTTTGACGAATTTTCGATAGTAGGTTGCCAGACCCAGAAAACTTCGTAGTTGGCGCTTGTTGTTTGTTGTTGGCCAGCTTTTCACGGCTTCAATTTTCTCAGGGTCTGTTTTGACCCCTTCTGCTGATACGACGTATCCCAGGTATTTTACTTCAGCTGTGAAAAGGGTACACTTGTCGGGACTAAGTTTCAAATTTGCCAGTCGCAATCGGGAGAAAACCTCTTCTAAGTTCCGCACATGCTCTTCGAACGTTCTTCCGATAACAATGATGTCATCTAGGTACACCAAGCAGGTTTTCCACGTTAGGCTACGTAGCACGTATTCCATCAAGCGTTCGAAAGTGGCTGGAGCATTGCAAAGCCCAAATGGCATCACCACAAATTGCCACAATCCGCTCCCAACTGAAAACGCGGTCTTATCTCGGTCCTTCTTGTCGATTTCTACCTGCCAGTAACCAATCTTGAGATCGAGTGTAGAAAACCATTTTGCGTCGGCTAAAGTGTCCATGATGTCATCGATGCGTGAGAGCGGGTAACTATCTTTCTTAGTGACGTCGTTAAGTTGCCGATAGTCGACACAAAACCGAGTGCTACCATCCTTTTTCTTTCCTAGAACTACTTGCGCGGCCCATGGACTTACAGAAGGTTCAATTACGCCTTGTTTTTCCATGTCCGAGATCAGTGTGCTCACTTCTCCTTGTTTGGCTATAGGAAGACGTCTCGGTGCTTGTCGAATCGGTTTGGCTCCCTGTGTATCTATGACGTGAGTTACCAGACTCGTTCGGCCTTGGTCATCCTGGCTTGTTGAGAAGATGTCACTGTACTTGGTGACCAGATCAGAGGCTTGCTTGAATAGCTTGTGGCGGATCAGCCACCCACACGCAGCGAATATCCTGCAACACCTGAACAACGGACCGACAGCAGACATCCAGCCCCCGACTGCCACCTACGCTTCGCCCATCTGGGTTGTATGAATGCTCAACCGAGCATCAGATAACAATCGTCAGCATATGGATGCTCGAACAACGAAACTCAAGCGCGTGCTCGAGAAAATGCACAGCAGGCAGTCTGGCTGGTGGATGAGCGTGGACGTCTCAAGTATCAACAATGCATATTCGTCGGCAAGGGATGGCGTCCCTCGTCAGAAGTTTATGCACATTTCAGCGGCCAGCGCATGAATTCTCTGCGAGTTTAGTTTGGTTTCTAACGTGCGACAACGAGTCGACAATTCAAAATTATATTCTCAATATTTTAGTTATATGTAGAAATAATTAAAATAAATATCTTTATAGGATAGTGCAACCACGGAGGCATTAATCTATCCCATAAGCTGCGCTGGCAATTTGACCTGCTTGAATATTGCAGACATGGACTCCCGGGCCTTCCCTGTGTCTTGTCTCCTTTTCGAATGTTGATCATGAGTAGCTTCCAAGGAGGTGATGGTGGAAACAGGCTGGCAGCTGCCGATGACTTCTCCCGCTTTGATGCTCGTGGTTGAGTCTGCGGTGTTCAGGACTCTAACCGGCCCGTATCCGTTCCTTATAGATCGTACAAGGCTTCGTCCTACAATCAAACTGCGCAAAGCAGACGTCTTCGTTGACTCTATCAGATAAGATCGGTGGTCTCCAGAATCACCATCACGCTTGGCCCATACAATGCTTTCAGAAGAATTTGATACATCAGTGTCGACATATACTACTACGTTCATCTTGGGAATTTGGACGCTGGGATCCTCCATCAATACTTCGACATTCTGCCATTTCAATACCCGTTTGCCCAAATCCAACGTGATTCCATGTGGTCGCAGGGAATTCATTCCATGCAGTCGTCCATAATGTTCTCCCAACTGTTGTTGCCTCACATGGTCTGGTCCGATAATCGATCGGGTTGCACCAGTGTCAATGTTTATGGTGCAATGTTCTCCGTCAACTTGACCCAGAAGGCATAAGTCCGCTTCTCCACGATGTAGTCTTGATACAGTGATGATGGTGCTGGGGACATCGATCCTTCTAGCCAACCTCTGCCCCCCGAAGTTGGCTCCTACATGTTTCCCGACCCCTCAGTTTGAAGGGCTTCTATTCTGGGCTCCTGACTCGGTCTGGATCTCCTCCTAGCTGCACACCCGGGACAATAGCTTGGTTTCCTTCGCTTCTTGCAGTCTCTTTGCAGGTGCCCCTTCTCTCCGCAATTCCAGCATCTAGGAGCAACATTCACCTGCGGCTCTTGCTCAATTTTCACGCGCTCACACCTGCACTCATCTGCCACTATCTGGCGAACCCGGGCAGTGGTACGAGTCACATTTTTCGCTGCCTCAAAGTTCAGACTGTAAGCCAATGCGTCCTTAACCGTTTGCTTTTGAGCTAAACGCACGGCTTGTTGCGATTCCGGTTCTTTCAGTGCGCTGATAAATGCCTCTATTGCTGCATCATCTCGATGTTCTGGGTGGTAGGCTGGGTAAGCCAAAAGTGCTAGTCGTTCGATGTCTTGGGCTAGCTGCTGTAGGGTTTCACCAGACCTCTGCACCCGATGCCTTAACTGTGACTGATAAATCTGCTTCAGATAATCGTCTCCATAACGCATGTCGAGCGCATTCATTATAGCAGCCGTGTTTGAATGCAACTCATTGAGGATGGTCTGCAACAGCTCGGCAGCTGGGCCTCTTAGAGCAAGAATCAATGCAGTTGCTCGTTCCTGATCATTCCAGTGATTTATGTGAGCGGCTGCTTCAAACTGGGTTTTGTAAGTAGTCCAGACCGTTTGCCCGTCGAATATTGGTGCTTGCACATTTCTGGATGAGCTTTGCACTGCGGTTGTAAGCGAGGCTGGTGAGGTAGTTACTACTGCCTTTGCTGCTTTCAATTCCTTTTTCATGTTTTTCATCTCATAGTTGATTCTCTCCTCGGCCTGGTTGACCTTTTCCTCGACCTGGCCGACGTTTTCCTCGACCTAGCTGTCCTTTTCCTTGACCTGGCAAATCTTTTCCTCGACCTGGTCAACCTTTTCCTCGACGCCTTCAATTTGTTTGTTCAGACTACCGAGCTCCGCTTTGATTTCGGTTGACTGTTTCTCCAGCTTCTGTGTGATGTCTGCGTTGATTTCGATCGCTTGTTGGTCCAGCTTCGTTGATTGTTCATTAAGCTGCGCCGATTGTTCATTAAGCTTCGCTGATTCTTCATCTAGCTTCGCAGTTAGACTGGATGACATCAGCATTAACATTTGCATTAGCGCATTTTCTGGATCCTTTGATTTTGGTGTTTCCACTTCTCCACCTTCTGTGCCTTTTTCCGCATCTGAGAGCTCACCCGAACCCAGATTCCCGCCTTCCGACTCGATCGCGTCACGCAAGCGTGCAATCAGTATGGCCTTTGTACCTTGCGTGGCCAGATTTCGCTGTTCCAACTCCTCTTTGAGCTCCGATATGCTCAATTGATTAATTTTTAGATGTAAGTTTCCTGGCATTTTTTAGGTCTATGTAAAAAAAATTTTTACAAAGACCTACTAGTTTCGCGACCTGTCTGTCCGTCTGTCCGTCCGTCTGTCCGTCTGTCCGTCTGTCCGTCCGTCCGTCCGTCCGTCCGTCTGTCCGTCTGTCCATGCGTCACAGCTGATTTCCTCAGAAACTAAAGAAGCTAGAATGCTCAAACTTTGTGAAAAAATTTAATAAATGTTTAAGGGGGGTCCCCCCTAACAACGAATTGGCCCTTAAAATTTTTTTTTAATCAAAGGTAGTCGAGTGGGGTATCAAATGAAAGGTCTTATTTAGCACTTTTAGAACCTGAAATAAAAATATCATTTGATGAATTAGGGGGTCCACGGGAAGGCAAAATGTACCCAAAATTTGTGTCCCCCCCCTCGCGATTGGACACCTTTGAGCCGAAAAATCTGAAAATTATCACGAATATGGATCTTTATGAGTACAAGGGCAACAAATACCTAAGAAATCGAAATTTGCTCAACTTTGTTAATAATAGTATGATTTGTAGATTTTACATTTTTGCCCATAAAATCAAAACGGTACCTTTAAACTTCTTGAAATGTTGCAATTATATAGACTGATATAAGATATATATTTTCACAAAATTTAATTGAGATCGAATCATAATCAAGTGAGTTATAGCCATTTAAATTATATGGAATTACAACAACGATAACACGTGTTTATGGTTCATATAGGGCTTTCCAATAAGAGGTGTTATTTTGATATTAAATGAAAAATGCCATTTTTCAAAATAAATGATCGAATGTTTAGTTCATTATAAAGAAGAAGATATGCCGTTAATAACATGGGGCAAATAACCACTACGACGCGCTTACAGGACCATATCCTCTTCATGAAATTTTCCATAACTAAATCGCAAAGTGGCTGCCCTATGTCCTCGATAGCCTCACGAATTTCATCTTTGAGATCTTGAATTGACGCTGGACTATTGGCATAGGCCTTCTCTATCACGTGGCTCCAAAGGAAGAGGTCGCAAGGTGCTAAATCAGAAGATCTATTCAAAATAACACCTCTTATTGGAAAGCCCTATATATATTTAAAATTGACTTAGGCACTTTTATTTTCTTTCAATTTTCGTGAAAATGTAAGGAATAGTGTTTAACTTGAACATGTTTAATCGGCCGAGCATTCAGAAAAATCATTTAAGCTAGATTAAAATGGCGGCTGCGCTGTGCTTATGAAAGAAACTGTGCATCTTTTGTATAAATTTGAACGATTTCATATCTAAGTATTGGATGAATAATTCAAGTTATCGATTCATGCCATTAGAAAACTTGCTTCTAACCCTAGGATGTTTACAAAGACCTTCTGGTAGGAGCACTCTCCTGCTTACTCAACTTGTTTTTTGATTGTTTCGGCTATTTTTTCACCAGTTTCCACGTTAATTTACACTATTGTGCACTTTAAAAATGCTTAAACGTTTTCACTTCCAAAATTTTCTTTCTCACTTCTTGACACCACTGTCGCGTGTTATGGTTCGCGGCCAATAATTTAATGTTCCGGGAAAGTGATAACGCAATGTCTTTTAAATTAAATGAGTTTATTTATTTAATTAAAAATGCACAATCACTTTACTAACCATTTCACAACTTTGATTTTCACTATTAAAATTCTACCTTCCACTTGTCCATAAATTTCTATCGCAATTGTCTTCTAAAATCACTTCACTATTACTTGATCGCTTTTCAATTCGCTTTCCGCACACTATCGAAGTTTTTTTTCGCAGTTTTTATCGCGGTCGAATGAATGATCCCCCATTCATTCAGCTCGCCTTAATATAGGGTCTCTAATCATTCAACTCAGTTCTCGTACATTGGTGAATTAGCGGGAACATTCCAGCAGCGTAATGACTGGAGCAGTGACTTACCTTCAGATGTTGATCATGCTTGGCGGGTTCTCGTGGTTTCGAGTAAATTCATTTTGTTGATGTTCTTAATGGTTGTGAAAACAATTGCGACAGTAGCTCGCAGAATTATTTGTACATGTAACAATATCTATATATATATATATATATATATATATATATATATATATATATATATATATATGTATATATATGTATATATATATATATATATATATATATATATATATATATATATATATATATATATATATATATATATATATATATATATATATATATATATATATATATATATATATATATATATATATATATATATATAGATACTTAGTCCTGCCATAAGTTCTGTCACATGTATATGGGCAATTTTTGTATAAATGAAAAAGAGTTTTTGACAAAGGAGAATATATTTTATTTTGGCATACTAATGGAAGTAAAATAAACAACAAATTATTCAAAGTGGCCGCCTTTAGCCTTTACACAGCTTTTTAATCTGTTGGGCCAGTCATCGATAGCAGTATGCACTGATTCTAGCGGAAAATTAGCTACTGCTTCTGTCAAAGATCGCTTAAGGCTCTCGATATTTGGGTGTCGTCTCGTGCACATCATGGACTCTAACTCCGCCCACAGTTTGTAGTCCAGGGGATTCAAATCTGGGCTCCCAGAAGGCCATTCCGTAGCCCTTATAAACTCTGAAATATTGGTTTCCAATCACGTTTGTATGGTTCGAGCTTTGTGGGCTGGCGCAGAATCTTGCTGGAAAACCCAATGTCGGTTGTTGAATAGCGTAGAGCTCAGCGGCTTCACACATCCCTCCAGAATGTCCGTTTGATAATTTTTTGCTGCAGTTTTTACGCCTTTTTCGCAAAAATGAAGCTCGGTGACCCCTTCGTAGCTGACACCCCACCATACCATGACTAATGCTGGATGATGTCCTCGCTGTACCCTAGTGGCAACTTCTCGGGCTTCTCTGGAGCTGTGGGCATACACCTTATCATTTTGGCGGTTGAAATGTTCCTCCACCGTTAAAGTTTTTTCATCGGTAAATAAAATTTCTCGATGTTTGTTGTTGCCGTACCGCCGAAGGAGCTCTTTCGATCTGGTGCTCCTAATTTGCTTCAACTGCTCAGTCAGCAAATGTCCCGTTGACCGTCGAAAGGCACCCATCCCGAGGTCCGATTTTATGATGCGAGACATACTTCGGGTGGAGATGTTCATCTCTCGAGCCATGATTCGTTGTTTACAAAGCGGATTTCGACGAATTCGACTCTCGACCACTTTGATGGCAGCAGAAGAACGTACATCACGCGGTCGTCCAGAACGAGGTCGTTCTTCAATAGTCTGGATCTCGTTATATCTCTGGATCGCACGATACACAAATCTTTGCGTTATTTTTAACGGGCACAACAACTTGAAAATTTCACTCGCGGATTTTCCACACTTATGTAGTGCAATCACTGCAATTCGGTTTTCATTTACACCCCATTCCATCTTCACACGTTTACGAACAAACTTTAAATGACCATCAACTGTCAACAACATTATGACGTTTATAAAACTGGCGGATATTGAAATGTCACTCACAAAATAAAGGTGTTACCAATGTGAGAAATTATGTGACAGAACTTATGGCAGGACTATGTATATACATATATGTATATATATATATATATATATATATATATATATATATGTATATATTTATTTATCTATATATATATATATATATATATATATATATATATATATATATATTTATATATATATATATATATATATATATATACATATATATATATATATATACATATATATTTATATATATGTATAAATAGATATATATATATATATATATATATATATATATATATATATATATATATATATATATATATATATATATATATATATATATAGATAGATATATAATTTAGTTTCAATTTCTCAACAAACAAAGTGTATTGAAAGTAGGCTTTAATTCTTAGGAGAAAATAACAGATTTGTGCCTCAGTCTTCCCCTACAGTTCTAGCACGTCCTAGTGCCATCGAAGATCTTGATGCAATAAAAATACTCCGAGACTGTTTAAGGGACCTTCAACCGTTCGAAGGAAACCCCGTGCAATATGTGTCATGGATCCACAGTGTGGAGACAATCCTGCAAGACTATAAAATAGTTCAGCACAAACCGATTTACAGGGCCATTCTCAGGCACGTCAGGCAAAAAATACGAGGAACGGCAGATGCCGCCCTCATTTTTTACAATATTTTTGACGAAGATTGCCAAGCATTAAAAAATGCTTGTTTTTACATTACGCTGGTAAACATGATGTAAAGACGCTTGTTTGCGGCCGGACTCTTTTGTCCTGGCCTCTTCCTGTCACTTAATTTTCCAAAATATGAACTCGTAGCACCGTAACACATCAACGCATTTATTATCTCCCCTAATATTAAATTAGATATTGTCAGTTTTAAATTATATTCAATTTTATTTACATCCGGAGCTAGAAACGTTAAGGATTTTGTTCTCGCTGTCGCGACGATCTGTTGACGACTGACTATTACCTTCCCACACCGAGCAAAAGGCGCCAGCACTTCCCACGCACGAAAATGCTGACGCTTGAGCGTCCACAAGCATTCGCTTGAGCGTCCACAAGCATTCCACGAAAAAATGCTGACGCTTGAGCGTCCACAAGCATTCCACGAAAAAATGCTGACGCTTGAGCGTCCACAAGCATTCCATGCCCGGAAACCGCTGACGCCCGCGTCTGGTACGGGAGAAGACGCTTGGTTTCGCATTGCAATGCGTTTATGCGGCCACATCATGCATGCAAATGTGGTGCTTGTGTCTTCCGATCGTTTTGCTGACGCGTATAAGTTAACAAGATGATTCGAACATCACGCGAAACTGCTGACGCCCGCGTCTTTGGCGATGCAAAATGTGGCCACATGAGACATGCACGCATCTATGATTTAGCAACTAAGTCAAACAATATTAGTCACATAAGGTGACGAAATTAATTATCCATCCTTGCACATACGAATTGTAAAATAAAATTTTTACTTAAGTCTAACGCCACTGATCGGCCCCGCAGGGGGAATGCCGGTCGACAAGAGCTCTCTTGGAGGCTAGCATTCTTTGGGGAGTTCCGCCCCCACGTACCCGAGGAAACTCCGCAGGGGGAATGCCGGTCGACAAGACCACTCTTGGAGGCTAGCATTCTTTGGGGAGTTCCGCCCCCACGTACCCGAGGAAATTCCCGCAGGGAGAAAGCCGGTCGACAAGAACATTCTTGGAGGCTAGCATTCTTTGGGGAGTGCCGCCCCCACGGACCCGAGGATATGGGGGGTGCCGTGAGGTTCCCTCTTATTGTATCTGGATTACGCTTTGGACAACGAACTGGAATTGACGCTTTGGGCTGGCGGATGTGATGGTTTGGACCTAGTTGCTTTGCACAGTAGCGCCGAGGTGAAACTCGTGTGTGAACGGCTCCAATTCAACTATCATACCGTCTCCGTCCCGGTAAAACCTTGGCAGGCCTCGGAGTACGTTCGAAGTTCGCACCATTGGGTTGGTGGTGTAGGTTCGGTTGAGACGGACTCCCGATTAGCGCTGGTCTGGCTCTGAGCACTTGTCCCCATAAGGGCTTGTGCCAACCCTCGCATGGCCTCCCTGCTCTGCAAAGATAACCATGGGACCAAAAAGGCGACTACACACACGAACGGAGATAGCGGCTCCGAGGGGGGACCCAATAAAATGGAGCAAACAAATGAAACTACAAGCAAACAGGACGCTAGCACGGAGAACCCTTTCAGGCAAAAACCGCTGTTGGCAAGAACACCGATAAAACAAGTCACCGATTGCGGGGGGAGGCAGCAAACCCCAGAAACACTGTTAAAGTCAACACCACAGGTTAAATCATCGGAGACAGACCACAGACGGACTAACGAACGAAAGAAGGCAGAGTGCGTTGTGCAACCTGGCATCATTGCAGCCTTTGGGCGCAGTAGAAGGACTATGCGCACCCCGGAGCGCCCAGTGCAAGACGTACACAATCCGGATCAAGTTGCGACACCAACGGAGGCCAGTGTAAGACTGGGGGAGGGAGAAGTTTTGCCGTTGGCCGACGCCACTTCAAACGCAATCCAAGCGATAGAAGAAAAAGGGCTAGGAAACGGGGGCCTCTCCCAAGAGGTGGCGCCAAATAACACAATCGCCCTTGACCGCGCCGAAGAGGAGCGGCTTACTCGGAAAGCGGGGAATATCGTCAAACAACTGAGGGCTGCCTGCGAAGTGCAGAAAAACATAGGCAAGAGTGTCAAGAATGGCATTCTTGAACTGGAGGAGCTTTTTGGCCGCATAACGCACTACAGGCGGAGGTGGCTTGCAGCCGAGAAGCACCAAAAAGACACGCTCTCCCTCGAGGCATCAGTGGGTCCTAGCAGCAGCAAAAGAATGGCCGGTAGCCCAATTGAAGGCGACTGTGAGAAAAGGAGGAAGGACGAGACCATAAACGAAGTTGACACTCCAGGCGAGGAGTTTCATGTGGTGCGAAACAAGGCAGCGAAAAAAGCGGCCAAAAAGCTACTCCTAAAAAAAAAAGACAAAGAGCTCAACCACGAAGAGAGCAAGGAGCCCCCCGCTATACCGCAGAAAACAAAAAGCAAACCGCGGCACAAACCCTTGCGAGAGGCACTGCTTATTAAACCCACTAAGGGCCGAACCTACGCAGATGTCCTCCGTGAAATTAAAGGAGCGGTCAAGCCAGACGACACCAAAACTGCCATCAAAGCAGTTCGACCAACCCGGACCGGCGGCTTGCTGGTGGAATTCGGGCCAGAGGCCACAAACAAAGATGCATTCCGTGACGCGGTTCAAAAGGTTCTTGGAGATGCGGCAACGGTTGCCTCGCTCGAACCAATGGCCACCCTGGAAATCAGGGACCTCGACTGCGTCACGGACAAAGCTGAAGTAGAGGATGCCATTAGGAGGGAGTTCCCCAGCTTAAGTGAAGTCAAGGCAAGATTGACGCGTGAAAACACAAGGGAGCAACGCATGGCTATTGTCGAACTAGCTGATAAAGACGCCCAGCAAATCCTGGCGAAGGGCAAAATTAAGATAGGTTGGGTGATCTGCAGGATACGGAGAAGAGCGATCCCTATCCGCTGCTTCAGATGCCTCGAATACGGACACACCGCGTATGGCTGTAGGGGACCCGACAGGAGATCTCTGTGCTACAAATGTGGTGAAACGGGGCACAAAAGGAAGGAGTGCACGAACGAGGCAAAATGCATTCTTTGCAAGGACGCTAAGCTAGCACCCGGCGACCTCAAACATGAGCCGGGGACAGGGAGATGCCGGGTTTTCAAGGAGGCGCTAACTAAAGCCAAATCGATACTCAAATGATCCGTATCCTGCAGGTCAATTTGCACCGAAGCACAAACGCCCAGGACCTACTTGAGCAGTTTGCGAGGGATAAGAAAGCTGACCTCCTGTTGCTGAGCGAGCAACATCATAACAAGGACTCGCAAGCGTGGTACCCTGACAAAACTGGTACCTCGGCCATCTGGGTTCGAGACAGCGCCCGCCTTCAGGTGCAGGGCCATGGACGCGGGGATGGTTTTGTGTGGGTGCGGTGTTCAGGGATAACATATTTCAGTGTTTATCTGACGCCTAACGAGGCAATGCGATCCTTTCGAACCAAACTCGATGCCCTGGAGGACGCTGTCTCGAACACAGAGGGCCACATGCTGGTCGGGGGAGACTTCAACGCTAGAGTCATCGAATGGGGTATGCCACAATCCGACCCAAGGGGAAAGCAAATCTTGGACATGGCGGCCAGAACAGCGCTTTTTGTCCTAAATACTGGTAACACCCCTACTTTCCGCCGCTGGGGTTGCGTAGGAACCATACCCGATGTGACACTCGCTTCGGAGTCCCTGGTACCTAGAGTACACAACTGGCGAGTACTAGAGGACTACTCGGCTAGTGATCACCAGTATATTGCTGTTGAGATTCACGACGCTGCCACTCTGCGTGCATATGCCCAAACTTCAATCCTTGGATGGAGGACTGGGAGGATGGACGTCGAGAAGTTCACTGACGCGCTTACGGCAGGCGCACCGTTGCTGGGAGCTCCGCCAGGGAGTGGAGGGCCTACAGCCAAGGACTTGGTGAACTCAACTATGAGTACCATCATAGCTGCTTGCGAGTCTTCCATGCCCCGCCGGAGACCCCGACATGGTAAGCCTCCAGTATACTGGTGGTCAAACGAGATCGCCGAACAAAGAAGCGAGTGTCACAAACTTCGGCGAGAGGCCCAGCGGGCGCGAACACGGGAGGAGGCAGACACTAGGCTAGCAGCATACAGGTCCGGCAGGAAATATCTTCGCAGGCTTATTAACAAGAGCAAGGTCCGATGCTGGCAAGACCTCGTGGACGATGTAAATAGGGATCCGTGGGGCCTTGGCTACAAGCTGGTCATGGGGAAACTTGGTGCCCTACGGAAGCCTTGTATACATGACGCGGAAAAGATGGACGCGATAGTGCGGGGACTCTTCCCCGCCCATCCCGTCCGTGTTGACGCTGTCCATGGTGAAACAGCAGTCGAGTGCCCACTCTTCACACAGCTGGAACTGGAGGAGGCAGTCCTCTCCCTGAAGGCAAGGAAGGCTCCAGGTCCAGATGGTGTTCCAGCTGAGGTTTTGCAGCTCGTCTATCACCATTGTCCTGACTTGCTGCTCAGCACATTCAACGCTTGCCTACGGGACGGGGTTTTCCCGGTACGATGGAAGGTGGCGGGGCTCGTGCTGGTCAGCAAGGGGAAGGGAAATCCCGAATCGCCGTCTGCATACCGCCCGTTATGCATGCTAGACACGGCTGGGAAAGTGCTAGAAAAACTCATCAAGGGAAGACTCACTGACGCGATTCGTGCTGCTGGGGACCTATCTCCTCGGCAGTACGGCTTTAGAGCAGGACGTTCTACCATTGATGCGATTGCAGAGGTGGTGAACGCGGTCCAAAAGGCAGAGGCATGTAGTCGCACCAAGCGACGGATCGTCCTGTTGGTGACACTCGACGTCAGGAATGCCTTCAACTCCGCTAGATGGGTGGATATTCTGGATACGCTGGAAAACTCTTTTCAAGTTCCAGAATATCTAATGCGGCTTTTGAGGAACTACCTAAAGGACCGAAGCCTGCTCTACGACACGACACAGGGCCAACGAAGGATGGCGGTTACATCGGGTGTTGCCCAGGGATCTATCCTTGGTCCGGACCTGTGGAACGTGTCTTACGACGGGCTACTGAGACTTGAGATGCCAGATGAGTCGCGCTTGGTCGGCTATGCGGATGATGTTGCGGCTCTGGTCGCCGGACGCACCGTTGAACAAGCGCAACTTAGGCTAGGTATGCTAATGCGCCGAGTGAGGGACTGGATGACTACTCGCGGGCTCAGTCTAGCACTGGAGAAAACCGAAGTGGTCATCTTGACAAAAAAGAGAATCCCTAGAGTAAGGATGATCAGTATTGGAGATATACAGATCGAATCGAAGCCAGCGGTGAAGTACCTGGGGCTACTGATCGACTCGAAGATGAGTTTCTCTGAGCAAATCAGGGCAACGGCTGAGAAGGCTGCTTCGGGAATATCGGCCCTGAGTCGACTTATGGCCAACGTAGGGGGACCCAGCCCATCAAGAAGACGCCTCTTGATGAGTGCTGTAGGGTCAGTGCTACTGTATGGAGCAGAGGTATGGGGCGACGCTCTCAGCAAGGAGGTATACCGAAAACGATTGGCACAGGTACAGAGAAGAGGAGCACTGAGAATTGCATCTTCGTATCCAACAGTCTCCGACTCGGCGGTGAGAGTGATTGCAGGCGTGATACCTGTCGCCCTCCTTGCTAGAGAGCGCCGCGCTATTTACCTGCGCCGAAACGAGGATGCGAGGGAGATGGTTGTCCGCGAGGAGAGACAACGCTCGCTCAACGATTGGCAGCAGTCTTGGAGGAATTGCACGAAGGGAAGGTGGACTGCGCGCCTCATCCCGGATGTGAGACCGTGGCTAAATCGAAGGCATGGTGAGACTGACTTCTATCTGACCCAGCTTTTGAGCGGGCACGGGTGTTTTCAGTCTTACCTGCACAAGATCGGCAAGTCACAGTCTCCCGATTGTCGGTTTTGCCTAGGAGAGGAGGACAATGCCTGTCACACATTTTTTGCGTGTACCAAATGGGCCAGGCTGCGAAGGGAACTCTACAGGGAGACGGGAGAGCTCACCCCGGATAATATAGTTGCGGTGATGCTCGAATCGGTTGACAAATGGAACCAGGTGGCACATTATGCTCGGGCAGTCCTAAAATATAAAAGGGACTCACAGCAGCCGGAGGCACTGGGGCTGGGGGATCGCTCTTCTGGCAATTCCTCTTCCCCCCTCCCCTCCCGCTAGGAAAGGGACTCCCCAGCTTGAAGGCGCCCCACGGCGTAACAAAACGAGACCTGGCCCGAAGTAATGTGTCAAACGGTTCCAGGCTAGGTTCTCAGATTGACAGGGGAGGTGTTTAGTGGGTAGTCCAAGGGTATCCTCCATGGGAGTCCCACACTGCCAGACTCGGTGGGCATAAATGCCTTCACCTCCCTACCACAAAAAAAAAAAAAAAACTAACATCCACCCCCCCGTTGAACGGTCTGTTCAACCTCTTCCAGTTTGTGGGGCAAGCTGTGACGTCTAGGCAGTGGCACTGGTCTCGGTCGTTACGATCGTGGTTGGCAGCTTACATTTTCGGCCTTGCACCATAGGAAGGCGACAATAGCGAGAACTGCGACGAAGCTCAGATATCCTAGTGCATACTGGTGAACATCATGCACATCCAGCTCCTTGAGTTGATTTCGCAGATCGTTGATCTCCGAAGTATGCGTCCGGAAAGGTGTGGGCTCAAGGAGCTGTTGTACATGTCCCAGGTTGTCGTGATCAGTTTAATAATAGGTCTTCGGCTGAGTCGTTTTGATTGAGGATTCATATATGCGGTGACCGTTGATAATTACTGCATCGGATTTGAGCGTGTAGTCGGGAGTCAGCTGCAGAATTCCGGAGCCCTGCAGTGTCAGGATGGATGTGTTGCCACTGCACACCAGCTGGGCCACCATCGGTGTGGTGAAAGTATAGATCCACTCATTGGACTGTGGGATATTCGTCCACGAGAAGGATGTAAGCAGCTCAACTAGGTGACAGTTGGTCATCGTCGGCATTCCCCTTAGCAGCGTCACTTCGCAAGTGCTCATATTGGCATCCTTGTGATACAACGGATGGGACTGTCAGCACAAGTGGGTGTTTGGCTCCATCCAGTTACAGGCAGCATAATCCATCTCGTTGAGCGGATAGTAGACGTCGCGATGTGGGCTGATGATCAGATAAGGAGCGGTTGGCTGTATAGCAACGAGATGGTTGCGTTTTGCCGTTGGAATTGGTAGGATTCGATAGAGCTCAAACGTTGATACATCGATGAGTGGCATCTTGAGCTCGAAAAGAATGAAGTTCGCATTTGCCTTGGCCTTGATAGATGTTAGCCCAAATAATTTCAGAAAGTCTTCTCGGCCAACAGGGAGACGCTGATTTTCCGGCAGGTGATCCCTGATGTCGGTCATTGCCGCATTAAGTTGCTGTTGAGACAACAGCAGAGGATTGAAGTTCCCATGCTGTGTGTCTGTGATTACGTCCAAGAGGCTGGATTGGATGCGCTGCAAATTGAGTGTTGCCAGGGTCATCTGGAAAGATAGAATTGAGATTAAATCTGGTACTCGGGCTGCAGTGCCTTCGAGTTGCGGACCCTTGACCTCGTTGGAGAGTTTCGTCAGTTCGTGCTCTATGGAGGCAAAACGTTTTTGAGCCACCTGTTCCGTTTGACCGAGGAGATTCAATGTCGAGTCGATGATTGACGTTTGGTTTTTGAGTAAGGAGTGCAGCTTGGTCTGATCTCCCTGCATCGTCTTAATGGTTTGAGCCATTTGATTAGCGTACTCTTCGTCCAGAACTCCGAACAACGATCTGGCCAGTCCACCCACTGCGTTTATTGCGCCTTGCCTTGACCTGATCCTCAGCATCTGGTTTGCGCTAGAAAACTGATCGGTCAAGTGTCGGAACTGCTCATGCAGATGCGAGCAGTCGGCTGGTCGAGAATCACGATCACATAGTTGTTGTAGCCAAATCGTGCCGTTCTGCAGCGTAGCCAGCTCCGTCCAGTAGGCTTCTAGGTCATAGTAGACCAAGAGTTTCCACTCGCTTGTTGACAGGAAGGCATTTCCCAATGATTGAAAATGCAGTCCTAGATGTGGTCCAGTTGATGACACCTTGATGGGGTTGGTTGCTGTCAGAGGGCTCAGTAGGCAGACCAGCAGGAGCGATAGAAGAGGCGTCCTTCTGCTCCCGGATCGGAGCCCGGTGTGGCAAGTATCGGGTGTGTCTGCTTGATGCGGTGCCTCAGGTTGGTTTTGAGTATTCGCTTCAGGCCCAGCTGCTTCAGGTATAGTGGTCTCCGTCACTGGTAGTGGCGCTAGACGATGAATGGGCCTTCTTACTATTCCAGTGGCTGTTTTTACGTCTGCAACTCTGACAAAGCCATCAGCCCCTTGATGCGTGTCAATGATTCGTCCCAGAGGCCATTTCATAGTTGGTAGGTTGTCGTCCTTGATGATGACGATGGTTCCCCGGGTAGCATTTGGTTGACCTTGTTGCCACTTAACGCGAAGTTGCAGTTGGTTCAAATATTCGCGGGACCATCGGCGCCAAAACTCGTTCTTCAAATGATTTATCCGCTTCCATCGTGTATGAAGTTCGCCTGCGACCGGCTCTGCCTGAGCATCCACCATGGCCGTGAGGGGCTCACCGATAAGAAAATGGCCCGGAGTCAACGCCGCCAGGTCATTGGGATCGTCGGACATCGCAGTTAAAGGTCTGGAGTTGAGGATGGCCTCCACCTGGACCACCAGGGTATGCAGTTCCTCGTACGTGAGTGTGGCTGATGAAGCGCCCCGGCGAAGCAGGTTCTTGGCTGATTTGACGGCCGCCTCCCACAATCCACCAAAGTGGGGGGCGCGAGGGGGGATGAAGTGACATTGTATTCCCCGTGTGCTGCAAGAGTCGGTCACCTTGTGTTGACCCTCGGCTGAATGAAGTGATGAAGACAGCTCGCGTAGTTGACGTTGCGCACCTACAAAATTAGTCGCATTGTCACAATAGATGTCCTTGCAGAGACCTCGTCTCCCGATGAAACGCTTCAGAGCACCGATGAAGGCTTCTGTGCTGAGATCGCTCACCATCTCCAGATGGACGGCCTTGGTAGCGAAGCAGCAGAATATAGCGATGTATCCCTTCTGAGGCCGCACGCCTCTACCCCGGTAGTGTATCAGCATTGGCCCGCAAAAGTCGACGCCCGAACGGATGAAAGGGCGAGCCGCTTGCACGCGAGCACCTGGTAGATTTCCCATAACTTGATTGAACAGTTGTGGCCTTGCCTTAACACATCGCACGCATTTTTGAACAACCGCCCGGGCCAGCTGCTTCCCCCTGATGGGCCAAAAGCGTTGTCTCGTGGTAGCTAGCAGTGCCTGAGCTCCGAGGTGGCAATTATTGCGGTGAATATCCGTCGTCAGTAGTCTAGTAAGTGGATTCGCGAACGGCAGCAACATAGGATGCTTGGCCTCGAAAGTGAGTTGTGACGCTTCTAGCCTCCCGCCAACGCGCAGGATTCCGTCCGAATCCAGGAAGGGAGTCAGACTCGATAGGGGGCTGTTTTTGCTGATCTGCCCGTGTAGTTGGATGTCTCGTCGATCCTCACGAAAATCGTGCTGCTGTGATCGTCACTCCGGTTGCTGTGGAGAGTTCATGAGTTGTTACTGCGCGGCTGCGCGCCTGAGAAGACTGGGAGCTTGCCCTGCAATGTGTCACAAAACGCAGCATATAAACGATCACCCGTTGAAGCCTTCCAAATGAGTTGCCGTGTTGAATTTCGTAAACAAAATGGTTGCTTGCATTAGCTGTTGTTGTCATTGCAATCCTGATTTGTTTTCGCTTGACTTCGCAGGCCTCAGTGCCCTTGTATGGAGGCGGCCAGTCCACCTCAGGTCCAGTCAAGAAGGAGGGCCCCTGTAACCAGAGCTTGCAGTCCCTTAGCGCAGCTGGCGCCAGGCCACGGGATAGGATGTCCGCAGAATTGTCGTGGGACGCCACATGTCGCCACTGAGTTGGTCGTGACAATGTTTGGATGGTCGCAACACGATTGGCCACGAAAGTGCTGTAGGATGAAGCGGTTGAGTTAATCCACGCCAATGCGACCTCTGAATCGGACCAGAGAACGTGAAAAACATCCGGCAGACTGAGCGCTCTCTTGACTCGACTCGTCAATTCCGCTCCCAGCTTGGCGGCACACAGCTCCAAACGCGGTACTGTCAACACCTTGATGGGGGCTACCCTGGATTTGGAACAGAGCAGTCGAACGTTGACTTGACCGCTCGGGGACCTTGAGCGAACATAGATCACAGCGCCATACGCCCTCTCCGAGGCATCGCAGAAGGTGTGTGGCTGCAGCTGAATTGGTTTCTCGCAGGCGATAACGTGTCGCAGGCGAACCCTTTGCAATGATGGTAGCTCACTGCGGAACTTGGCCCACTGTGTATGTATTTCGAGTGGCAAAGCTGCGTCCCAGTCTAATTCCAACCGCCATAGTGCCTGCAGGAACAATTTTGCGGTTACGATAACCGGCGCCAGGATACCCAATGGGTCGAACATTCGGGCGATGTCTGAAGCGATCGTCCGTTTTGTGAACTTGACCTCAGCGAGGTCCAAGTTAATGCCGATTTGGAAATCGTCCGTTTTTGGGAGCCAAATTACCCCCAAGGTTTTGATATAGTCTTCCGACAAGCTACCAAAATCCAGCTGGACCTCCTGATCCTCGACACTGATTTGCTGTAGAAGATGCGGATGATTGGCACACCATTTGTACAAATGCATCCCTGCACTGGTAAGAATCTGACGCAATTCCTCCTGTGTTCGGATTGCCTCCGTCAAGCTGTCTGCCCCCTGTCATGACGTCGTCTATGTAACAATCATGCTGCAAGGCGCTGCTGCCTAAGGGTGCTCGATTTTGTTCGGCTTGTGCCAGAACCTGGAGGCATTTAGTTGCCAAGTACGGGGCACACGTTGTGCCGTACGTAATGGTCTTGAGTCGATAATATCGCAAAGGCTGGGTTGGACTTGTTCTCCAAATCACCAATTGAAAATTGCAATCGTCATGCTGAAGCCTTATTTGCCGATACATTTTGACAATGTCGGCAGTGAAAACGAAGCGTGGCAAACGGAAACGGATCAAAATCGCAAATAGATCATCCTGAATCGTGGGTCCTGTATGTAGGATATTGTTCAGAGAAACGTTCGTTGATGTTCTGCTGGACGCGTCGAAAACCACCCTCAATTTAGTGGTACTACTACCTGGTTTCAAGACGCAATGGTGCGGCAAAAAATAATGTGCTTTCTTATTCGCTGACCATGTGATTCGCTCCATATGTCCCAGTCGTTCGTATTCGTCCATGAATTCGCAATACTGAAGTCTTAGGTCGGGGTTCTTCTCCAGTCTGCGCTCTATCGCCATGAATCTGCGTATGGCAACGTCCTGCGAGTCACCAAGCCCTTTGGGATCTTCCTTGAAGGGGAGCCGTACCAAGAAACGGCCATTGGATTCACGTTGAGTCGTCTGGGCGAAATGTACTTCGCACGCTCTTTCAGTCGCTGTGAGATTGTGTTGTGGATCCGATACCTCCTCAACCTCCCAGAATCACTTGATAGCTTGAGTCAGCTGAGTCTCTTCCGTGAGGACTCCACATGTTACTGGTAGCCCTTGAGGTGTTACTACCTTTGCGGCAACAATCCAACCGAGGAGCGTGTTCTGGAGCACAGGGAGTTCAGGGCCCAACTTGATTTGCCCGATGGCAAGAACTTCGTAGAAATGCTCCGCACTCAGCAGCATGTCGATGCGCTCTTTTCGATGGAATTCAGGATCCGCCAGCTTGATGTTCCCAGGAATCTGCCATTCCGATGTGTCCAGACTCTGAGAAGGTTGAGGAGATATGATTTGATCGAGGACGTAGGCCTCCAACTGCGCGGCATATCCAGACACTCTGGATTTTAGGCCAAGCTCCACCTTACGATGCGCCTTTTCGATGTTTCCGCCCACTCCCTCAATCAGTGCAAATTGCGGCGAAGCCGCTAGCCCTAGTTTCTTGATAATGCGCTCGGTTACTAGGTTGATTTGCGAGCCAGGGTCCAATACTGCTCGGCAGTCGGTCACTCTTCCATTGCTGGCAACCACCTTTACAACGGCTGTGCTCAACAGAACATTTTTCCTCGCTTCAGGTTGCATGAGAGCCGTCAACGTGAGGGCGGGCGGCACAGGTGGCGGCTGAATGTCTGGCTTCTTGACTGTGGAGCCAGGCGTTGTCATCTTGGTCTGCTTGGAGATTTTGCTTCCCGTCATATGTAACAAGGTATTGTGTTTTCTGGCGCACTCCTTGCAGCTTCTTGCCACGCAGCCGGAAGACTGGTGACCTTCTCGCAAGCAATTTACACCTAGCTTCTTTAAACGTACAAAGTTTAGCATTTTCACAGCGTTGTCTTGGAGAAACTCAGGGCAGTAGTATAGCGGGTGATCCTGCGAGCACCTTGGCCATCGCAATGCAGCCACGGCGGCCACGGTAGCTTTGGTAACCTTCTTGTGATTGCGGTCTGGGTCCTTAGGCGTACTACCAAGCGCTTCGAGTGCCTGGAATCGCACTTGTAGGAAATCCAGTAAACCCTACAAAGGTGGCAGCTCGCGCGGGTTAGCTAAAGATTGCTGATAAAGGGCATGCGTTGTCGAATCCAATTTTCGCAGCAAAATGTGCAGTAGCAATGGATCCCCATCCCTTGTGGATATTTGCAGGTTTTCCAGGCCTCTGAGACACTCTTGTGTGGTGTCATGCAGTGACCTTACGGCTACCGCTGACGGTTTTTCACTGGCCTGAGATGGCTGCCCCATTAATTTGTCGATGAGGGCCGACACCAAGAGTCGTCGATTGTCAAATCTCTCATTAAGTGTCTTCCAGGCAGTTTGATAATTTTCGCCTGACAACGCAAAGTTTCTGATCAAGGATCCAGCCTCTCCTGTGAGGTTAACCTTCCGATACCACAGCTTCTGGCACGCGGACATCGGCTGGTTATGCACCATTTGCATAAACAAATCCCGGAAATGTCGCCAGTGGAGGTAATCTCCGCTGAAGGTGGGCAAAGCAATTTTTGGGAGCACCAAGCCTGGAGTCGCAGCAGGCGTAACAGACGAGGGCGGCATTTCGGTGGTGGCGTTGACCTTTACTTGCAAGCGAACAATGCAGTCCTGCACGTCCTCCCCCAACCGGATATGCTCTTCCAAATTAAAGCCCTGCGCTTCAGGATCCTCACAGGATTCATAGACTTGCTGATGAAGCTCATCCAATTGTTGCCAGCCTCGTTGCACTACCTCCGCTCTAGCCTTACACCAAGTCTTCGTGTTTTCTGGCGGTTCTAGACGAGCCATCGTCCTTCTCAGTGAATCTGCCGAGGCCCGATACCGTCGCAACTTGCATGTGAAAACTGCATTTTTCTGTACCGAGACCAGTGCGGCTGAAGGCTTGTCATTGCTATCGTGTGCTGATGAGGGTGGATGCGACATTGGAAGTGCCGTGCCCTTTAGAGCGTTGATCCTTTCAAGGAAGTGCTTCTGAAAAGTGTCGTAATTTATCTTGGTCGTTTCATACGTTTCGCCCTTGAAGTAGTCGTGTTCCGGTGTGACTTCGGGTAAGGATTGAACTTCGGTGTCCTTGCGTTCGAATTCCTCCCAGGCAGTTTCTAAACGCCACAGCCGCTCTTCATAGTAGCTGACATCTAGTTTGCGGCTGGCCGAATCCTTCTTATAGTTGGAAATTACGGCCTCTACAGCTCTGGCCAATAACTTCAGCTCCCGGAACACGACCTCCGTATCAACCATTTTATGTTACGCACACCCGACAGGCACGTTTACCGGCACAACACCACCACCACTTGACACTACCACTTGACACTGGTAATCCAAATGCAGACGAGATTGCGAGTGTTAACCTCGCCGGGGCCTCCAAAATGTTTGCGGCCGGACTCTTTTGTCCTGGCCTCTTCCTGTCACTTAATTTTCCAAAATATGAACTCGTAGCACCGTAACACATCAACGCATTTATTATCTCCCCTAATATTAAATTAGATATTGTCAGTTTTAAATTATATTCAATTTTATTTACATCCGGAGCTAGAAACGTTAAGGATTTTGTTCTCGCTGTCGCGACGATCTGTTGACGACTGACTATTACCTTCCCACACCAAGCAAAAGGCGCCAGCAGTTCCCACGCACGAAAATGCTGACGCTTGAGCATCCACAAGCGTTTGCTTGAGCGTCCACAAGCATTCCACGAAAAAATGCTGACGCTTGAGCGTCCACAAGCATTCCATGCCCGGAAACCGCTGACGCCCACGTCTGGTACGGGAAAAAAACCTTGGTTTCGCATTGCAATGCGTTCATGCGGCCACATGATGCATGCAAATGTGGTGCTTGTGTCTTCCGATCGTTTCGCTGACACGTATAAGTTAACAAGATGATTCGAACATCACGCGAAACTGCTGACGCCCGCGTCTGTGGCGATGCAAAATGTGGCCACATGAGACATGCACGCATCTATGATTTAGCAACTAAGTCAAACAATATTAGTCACATAAGGTGACGAAATTAATTATCCATCCTTGCACATACGAATTGTAAAATAAAATTTTTACTTAAGTCTAACGCCACTGATCGTGTGGACGGGCATTAACAACGCTTGAGTACCAGCTTCATGCTATGTGCCCAAAGAACTTGAGCGTTGACGAGTTTTACGCTAATGTCAACCGTCAACTTTCGTTGCTGATTAATAAAATTAAAACTGAGGACCATTCTGCAGAAACAATTTCCGCCTTGACTGGGAGCTATTGGAATCGAGTTCTTGACGTGTTTATTCGAGGCTTGAATGATGATTTCTCTAGAATGCTCATTATTCAAAAGCTTCAAACCTTACCAGAGGCATATGCATCTTGCCTTGAATTGAACGCATCAATTCATGATAGATTTTTCAAAAATACAGTGACTGCTCCAATCAATCAAACATTTCATCGACAGCCTGATAATACCAGACTACCCTTTAATACTCAACAAAACCAAACATTTTCAGATCGAATCAGAGCTTACAACATCCAGAGAAACACTTACCCCCAAAAACCGCTTAGTTACAATAGACCACCACCTCCAAGGCCGCATCAACCGATACCTCCTGTACCAATGAAGATTGACAAGACTATACAAACCCGCCAAATAGACTATCAGAACAGATCTGGAAACTTCCAGCCAAACAAACGCCCTAACAGTTCCTTGCTGTTCCCGCGGAAATCCCAAAAGCTTTTCAATATTCAAGTCGAAGAGGACCAGAACACCCAACAGGATTCCGAAAAACCAGAAGACACGTGCATCGAGGCTCGGCCTGAAGATGAGGGAGCTGATCAAAAATCTGCAGAGGAAAATTTTGACCTAAATTTTATGATGGACGCCTATCCAGCGTACCATACATAGAATATTGTGCCAAAGATGGAAGAATACTTAAATTTTTGGTGGACACAGGGACAAACAAAAATTTTTTAATACTAAGTTACCGCAAGAGGCTAAACTTTTAAATAAACCGTTTGTCATTAATCGTGCAGCAGGCGCCATCGAAATAAATTCAAAAATCAGTGGAGCTTTTTTCAGAAACGTTGGTAATGACACTATACTTGATTTTTACGTTCTTCCTGGTCTCTCCTCCTTTGACGGCATAATTGGCGATGACACGCTCAAATCATTAGAAGCTATTATTGATAGGAAGCATAATATTCTCTACCTTAGCCGTAACATAAGGATTTCTTTAAAATCCAGATTCTCCAAACAAGTTAACGCTATCGAAGCTAAATGCCTACACCTTAGTCCGAGTTCAATTCTAAACTGAACGAAATCCTCAAAGAATTTCAAAATATCTTTGGTCCCATATCTGACAGTGAAATGATCGAAACTAATGTACGGGCTGAAATAAAAATAACTACTTCAGACCCAATATATACTAAATCATACCCATACCCCATTACTTTGCGGCCGGAAATCGAAAAACATATCGCAAAAATGCTTGAAGATGGCATAATTCGCGCATCAAAAAGTCCTTACAATTCACCACTTTGAGTGGTGCCAAAAAAGGCTAGTTCATCTGGTGCTAAGCAATACAGGGTTGTAATTGATTTCAAGAGGTTAAATGCTGTCACCGTTTCCTATTCATAACCCACTCCAGATATTACTAATACCTCAGCCAGCCTCGAAAGTTGTAAGTACTTCACGACTTTAGATCTCACGTCCGGTTTTCATCAAATACGCATGAAAGAAAGTGATATTCTCAAGACAGCATTCTTGACAGCAAATAGGAAATATGAGTTTACTAGGCTCCCATTCGGGCTTAAAAATGCCCCCACTTATTCCAACGAGCAATAGATGATGTATTGAAGCCTTTCATCGGCAAAATTTGTTTCGTGTATATAGACGACATTATCATCATGGGTCAAAATGAGGAGGAACATCTAATGAATCTTCATACAATATTAACGCAGTTAAAGAAGGCAAACTTCAAAGTGAATGTCGAGAAATCTAAATTTTTTCAATAAAAGGTAGAGTCTTTTGGTTATATTGTCTCGGAAGAAGGTATTCTTCCGGATCCAAAGAAAATTAGTGCCATACAAAAGATAAAGCCTCCAGATAATCTCAAGGATCTCAAAGCTTTTCTTGGGCTTGCTTCTTATTACAGGAAGTTTGTAAAGGATTTCGTGAAGGTTGCAAGGCCGCTAACACAACTCACAAGGGGTGATAATGCCCAAATTAAGAAAAAGAAAATAAGTTTAGGAGAAGCGGAATTGAAGGCTTTCAATTTCTTGAAAACACTTTTAACTTCCACCGAAATTTTGGCTTTCCCGAACTTCAAAAAACCGTTCATCCTGACGACTGACGCACCCAATCATGCGATTGGAGCAGTTTTGTTGCAAGGCGAAATCGGCAAGGATAGGCCAATAACCTACATATCGAGGTCTCTGAACAAAACTGAAGAAAGTTATGCGACCGGAGAAAGGGAAATGCTGGCGATTGTCTGGGCACTTGACAAACTTAGAACATATTTGTATGGCGCAAAAAAGGTAAAAATTGTTACGGACCACCAACCACTCACATTTGCCTTAAGCAATAGGGATTTCAATGCCAAGCTAAAAAGAGGGAAATCACGTATATAGGAGTTTAATTATGAACTTCTCTACAAACCGGCGAAAACAAATTTTGTAGTTGACGCTCTATCGAGATTGCCTCTAGAAACCAATATGATAACCACTGGCTCCATGACGGCTCACAGTGCTCAGGAAGACAATAGTGACCTGATTCCATACTGCGAAGCACCTATCAATGTTTTTAGAAGGCAGCTTATTTTTTCGGAGTGAAATAATATTATTGCTCAAGAAGAGCCTCACCCCAACTTATTATTATTAATAAGGAAAGCTTACTTCCTGTCTTACGACAGTATCTCAACCCAAATGTTATAAATGGAATAAAAATTTCTTAGACCCGCATACAAAAGTTACAAATACTCTGCCAGGTCACTGTTCACGAATATAAAGGACTGCTCATGACCATGCACCAAGGTTATGGCAGGATTATCGACGGAAATTTTAAAATCATTCATACCATCAATATCTCCACGTACCACGATATCCTTAATACAGCACGGGTAACCATACAACGAAATGTTAACAGATCTAGCATACTCCTTCCACAACAACATTAATCCATGACACAAATCAACGACCTATTGGACCAGTTAAGTTCAAGTAGGCCTAATCGGTCAATAAATTGGTTAGGATCAGCTTGGAAGTGGATCGCGGCCAGCCCGGATGCAACAGATCGGGACAGTATGCTTAAAAGCCAAAATAACTTAACTAACAATAACAACAAACAATACAAAATAAATCAACACTTAACACACCTTTCGACTAAGCTAATTGAAAATTACAACAGAATAGATTCAGATATTTATAATGACAATCGTGATAAATTCGAACAGCTACTTTTCAACCGACTAAGTTTTATAAAAGACGAAATCAAAGAAATTGTTTTGGCTTGCCAATTTGCGAAGCGTGGTAGTGTAAATTCAAACCTTTCAAGCCACGTGGAACTTCAAAAAAATATATCCCGAATCGAAACGTTACCGTATGAAAATGAGGTGCATGCCATTGAATACGCAGAGCCCCTCGTTCTCACGAAAGAGTCATTCCTTCTTTATGTGATTTGCCTCCCCACAACAGGAAAAATGACCTTCAATAATATTTTGGTTCGACCTACGGCATCACAAAACAAAGCCATTCTCCTGAATTTCTCAAATTTGTTTGTCGCAGATGATTCACGATATGGTGTAAGAGCAGGTTGTTTAAAATGCAAAATGTTACGATTTGCAACAGGAATCAAATCCAATGATTGGACAAAGATGATTGCGTCTCGCAAATCCTTGACGGATTGCATGCCTTTTGTACTTACCAGTACCACGAGAAGCAAATCGTAGAGATGATAGGAGATAACGCAGTATATATAAGTAATTTCGCAGGTAAACTGCAGTTCCAGCTCCTTAACGGATCCTTTGTAGTCACCTTTCAAAATGACACAATCCGTCTAAACGACATTACATATCAAAGAAGTACCATCGAAACTTTACATCTTTTACCTGAAATATTTCTACAAAACCTTATGTAATGTGACGCCTACGCCCGGGAATCGAGGTGATTCCGATCCCGAACCCTTGCACTCGGCCAGATGGGTATGACCGCGGAATGCAAGCGGACTTCATCTTTCGTGCGGATGTCGTTGCGCAGAAAATATTTTTTTTTCTCTCCAAATATTTAGATCTGTGGATTTAAATATTTGCAACAGAATATTATTCAAAACCCCGACGCATTTCGAGACATATCCATTTGGAAATGCCCCCTCCACCGTGGCCATCGGAAAACTATGCCACTGGCGACAAATGGAGATGCACATTGCCACCATGTGGCGTGCCATTCCACACACATCTGTTTTGTCGGTGGTTGTCGGATTGACAGTCCGGCGCCACGAGAAAAAGGAACGGGGGAAATAACTGGGATTTTTAGTGGTCAACGAAAAAGTGTTCTTGTGAATAGTTAGATCGGTTGGAGAAAATTGCAAATCCCGGAAAGTTGGCAAAGTTTTCTCGATCTGCGCTATCGCCGCGAGTTTCATAAGAATATCACGGCGACGATAAAATTTGAATGAGAAATTCTTTCTCGTTCGGTCTTGCGTTTGCCATCATCGGGTCTTGTGCATAAGAAGTTGGAGCGGTTCTCGATAATTTCGAGATTGAAAGGCCAATTGGACATTCTGGACATCGCGAGGGTGTTAATAAATGTCGAGAAACAAAACCCTGCGCCGGAAAGCGCTGAGTGCGCTTCGTGGCGAAACGTAAGTGCGAACACAAAATGACGGTACCGTTTGTTTTTAACAGTTGGAATCTTTGAAAACGGGCATGTTCAGGTGGCTGAAAATATTGTAATTGAGCGTAACCCATTCGGAGACCCGCGACCGAAATCCTCTCCGAACTAGCTGGCCGACAAGCAGCCACAGCGTGAATGGGTTACGGTGCACGGATTGGTTGACCTGTTGGTACCATCCGTTGGCACTACTCAGACTTAACGTCTAGAACCGATGAGAGGTCGGTTCCGCGTTAGAACCTAAAAGGTTGAAAATCATTACAAATGGCGCCCAACGTGGGGCCTAAACATCCTAAGGGGGAAAGAAATTCGCGTCTTCTGACGAGTTGGTCCTTTACGGAGGATGTAAGGTACTCTGGTACTCGAGTCCCACTATCAGGAGGAGTGGAGTTGTGTGATACACACTAGCAGTCACTTCACGTGAGTTGTATCTTCCGCTCTCCTTTGTTTGATTTTTTTTTCGCGACAGAATCCTTCCGATGCGTTGTCCCAGGTTAACCCCTGTAAAGACCTTCTATTTTCTTGATGGAACTGCCAGTCTGATGGGTTTACCTATCAGCATGGACTCTCAAGAAAATAGAAGGCTACCTTGCTTTTATGTCGCGGAAGGATTCTAACTATTTCGTATGCGTGATAGACGAGTGGTATCGGTTCAACGTTCGATGGCGTACGCTGGAGTTGCGAAGCCCGGAATGCTTCCACGCGTCGGGAAATTTTGACCGCGTACAAAATCGTTACGGTAGCTCTACCACTTGTCTCGTCGAGTCCTTTAACGTAGATTAGAAACGGTTTGTAATGTATGTGGGTTATGGGGTAAATCTCGTAAATCGACCAAAAGCACCCTTTCTTCGGCAGATTACCACGCACTCTTCTTTCCCATTGGAGGAGTCGACCACTGAAAAGGAAAGTGTATATCAAATAATTTTTTTTCTCTAACTTCTATATATAGCTCGCCACTATCGGCCACTAAAGTACCTATAAGTTTTTTATATATACACATATATTAGGGATATAGTCAGGTTTTAGGAGTTATCTTAGGAGTTATCTTATATCATATATTTTAATTTTTTTTTCAGCACTATTAACATCACCCAGATTAAGCAGAGCCAAAAATGGCAACGAAGCGGACTCCCGATAAGCGGTGGACCCGGTCCAAAACAGTCCAACCCGCGAACTGCGGGATCTGTTTCGAGGACGTAGTGGAGGGGGTACACAGCGTGCGATTGGATTGTGGACATCTATTCCACCGTGCCTGTGTCCAACAGCTCCTCCTCACGTCTGAGCTGTGTCCCTTATGCCGGCGACCCATCGAGCGGACCGCCCTAGACGTCCCCCTCGGAACGCCCCTACCAACGCGTGGAGCAGTGGCGAAAGGAGTTCCAGAAGCCGAACCGTCACAACCACTTTTAGACCTGCAAGGAGCCGTAGGCGGTGAAGTTCCGGCCGCAAGTGTCGTGTCCGAGGTGACACCCATGCCTTCCGCCCACTCCATTGACACCCTCGTGGCGTTGATGAGGGATATGTCGGAGAGGATTGGCAACCTGGAGGGAAAGCTCCAGAATCTCCCTATGAGCCAACCACCCAGTCGCGAGAGAACTCCGCTTGGCTGGGAGCCCAATCCCAGTGTGGCGATGCCCCACTCCCGACAATCCGAGCAATGGGTCCCACCTCCAAGGAACTCGGGAATGGATCCCAGAGCTCCCGAATATAGACCACGACACAGCACCGGACCTCCGTTGGTACCTCTAGCCCCCGAGGCAGTTCAGTATAACAGGTCAACAGAGGATGTGATTCCCCCCGGGAACGCATTGACACCTTTTCGAGACCCGACGCCTTGTATCATGGAGAGTTGGCGCCTGAACTTTACAGGGTTCAACGATATGATATCGGCGGACCGGTTCCTCTTCCGGATTCAGGCGTTCGTATCCAGCACCCTGGGAGGTGATTCCTCGGCCTTCCTCCGGCATGCACATCTTTTGTTCAGCGGCGACGCTGCCGACTGGTACTGGAGCTTTAAAGAATCAACGCCACGTCCCACTTGGCACTCTTTCAGTGCAGCCTTCCGCAATCGATTTGAGGATGGCTTCACTGAGAGAGAGCTAAAGGAGCAAATAAAGAAACGGAAACAAGGCGCTCACGAACCGTTCGACCAGTACTACACAAGCATAGTGAGGTTGAGCACTCGCCTGAGAACAACCATGCCCGAGGACGAACTGGTAGAAATTATCAGAGAGAATATGCGCTGGGATCTTCAGAACAGCCTTCTGCATTTTTCCATCAACACCATACAGGGATTGCGCCTCCATGCCCGTAGACAAGAACACTTGGATGAGCGGCGAGGTACCTTCCGTCCACAACCTCGCATAATGGGACCAAATCCCCGGAATCATCACACCGCGGAGTTGATGGCAGCGGACCACCTGCTTGCTGATCCAGTACCAGTACCGAGGAGCAGAGCACCACCGGAGCTTGAGGACCCAGCATTGATTGATCGACCCTCCCTTGAAGCAATTACAAGCCCGACGGTCTGTTGGAACTGCCGACAACCGGGACATCGGTTCTATGCATGTCCAGCGGAGCCGACGCTTTTCTGCTACCGCTGCGGGAAGGCCGACACATACGCACCTGACTGTGCAAATTGCAAAGGGTGAAAAAACTTGCCACCGAGTGCCGCGACCACCCGTCGGCACTCCTAAACCCCGGACGAACCAATCCAGACCCCATCACTAGCTATGACCAAGCCCCCGACATGACTCCCATTCTGCTGACTCGCACCGCCAAACACAGTTCTCCGGAAGTTCCACAACCGACGCCATCCTTCGCCGAGGCCAACACGCAGGGAAATGATAGCGAGACGAAAGTTCCTTGGCATGTAAAACCTTTTCATGTCAGGCTGCGGAATTATTTGGCTACTCGACAGCGCATCTTCCATGAGGAGTTGTCTACAACTGTCCCACCGCGAAGAAAGCGGGCCACGCGTCGGATGCGGAGCTTCTGGAGAAAAGTCAGGCAATCGAGGAAGGTGCTGAAGGAGATACAATTAGACGAATTATTGAGGGATGATGTTCGGCCATATGCGTCAGTACACCTCCTGCAAAAACGAGTGTCAGGCTTAGTCGATACGGGAGCCAGCGTGAATTGCATATCTGCCGATTTTGCAGGGGAGGTACTGGCAATGCACGCGGATCAAATCCGTCATTACACCTCCTGGTTAAGCACGGCGGACGGAACTCGTCACTCTGTAGTGGGAAAAATTATGACGGATGTCACCTTTAAAGGAGTAACTAAACCTCTGGAATTTTTCATCATACCTAAATTAACCCAGAATCTTTATCTAGGAGTGGATTTCGTTCGAAAATTTAACTTGGCCCCGGCACTATTTTCCGGTACGACCCTGGAGTCCGTCACCACAGCTCCTGACCAATCTCAACCCTCTCACTTACTACGACATACACTGGATGTAATCAGCAACTGCGTCTTGACTCGGCTATATCGGCTTTTCCATCGCATGAGAAGGAAGGTCTCGGGCGGACTGCCCTGGTGTTCCACACTATAGATGTGGGGGATGCTAAACCCATAAAACAGAGACATTTTGCCATATCTCCGGCGAAGGAAAAATCGTTATATGCCGAAGTGGATCGAATGCTAGCATTAGGCGTAATCGAAGAATCACAGAGCGCGTGGGCTTCCCCAGTCACCTTAGTTGTCAAGCCGAACAAGGTCCGGTTATGCTTAGATGCCAGACGCTTGAACGCCGTCACAGTCAAGGACGCATACCCTCTACCGTTGATTGAAGGCATTTTGAGTCGGTTGCCTAAAGCCCATTTCATCACGAGCTTAGACCTCAAGGACGCCTTCTGGCAAATTCCTTTAGACCCCGGTTCAAAGGAGAAAACAGCCTTCACAGTCCCAGGTCGGCCCCTATATCAATTCGTGACCATGCCATTCGGATTGTGCAATGCCCCCCAAACAATGACGCGCCTTATGGATAAGGTGATACCACCTCATTTGCGGCACCAAGTTTTCGTTTACTTGGACGATCTGTTGCTTATAACCGAGACCTTTGACGAACACATTGACCTGCTTCAGGAGGTGGCTCTACACATCCGGAGGGCCAGATTAACCATCAACATACGGAAGAGTCAGTTCGTGATGACGGAGGTGAAGTATTTAGGTCACATCATTGGGCATGGCCATATCAAGACCGATCCGGAAAAGACTCAAGCGATTGACGTTTTTCCATTACCCAAGACCACCAAACAATTACGACGATTCTTAGGCTTATGCGGATGGTACCAGCGTTTTGTACGTGACTATGCCACCATTACCACTCCTTTGACCGACATGCTGCGTAAGGGACGTAAATTCGTCTGGGAGGAGCCCAGCTTGCGAGCCTTTGAAGAGCTAAAGAAGAGTCTGACTACAGCCCCCGTACTGCACAGCCCGGACTTTGACAAACCGTTCTCAATCCATTGTGACGCGAGTCAACATGGGGTGGGAGCAGTCTTAGTCCAGGTTGCACAAGACGGCGAGGAGAGACCTATAGCCTTCATGTCTCACAAGTTGAACCCAGCCCAGCGAAATTACACGGTCTCCGAGCAGGAATGTCTAGCTGCGGTGTTGGCAGTGAAACGCTTCCGAGCCTATGTGGAGGGACACACCTTTGAAATCGTTACGGACCACGCGTCTCTGAAATGGCTAATGAGCCAGACTGATCTCAACGGCCGATTGGCCAGGTGGGCACTGAAACTACAGGCATTTGACTTCACAATTCGCCACCGAAAAGGGAGCCAGCATGTAGTCCCCGACACCCTATCCAGAATGTTCGCCCCTGAAAGAGCCGAGTTGGTCCAGGAGGACGACAGCCCCCAATTGATCGATCTGGACCATCCTGCCTGCAAGTCAGCCAGCTACACCCAACTGATTCACACTATCCAGAATCAACTGCCCCAGCTTCCTGAACTGCGGTTGACGGATGGATTTATTTATAAGCGGATGGGACACGCATCCGGAGACCCCATACAAGAAGAAGAACAGTGGAAGTTGTGGGTGCCCGAAGAATTAACCACTGATCTTATCAGACGGGCCCATGACCACCCATCAAGTGCGCACGGCGGTTACGGTCGTACACTTAGGCGGTTGAAAACCTGCTTCTTTTGGCCTAAGATGGCACAACAGATAAAAGCGTACGTAGCCTCTTGTGAGCTATGCAAGTGTACTAAAGCGCCCAACACCATTCTTCGGCCACCCATGGGTAAGGTCGAGGTCCCCGAACGTGTGTTCCAGCGCTTGTACATTGGTCTTTTCGGTCCTTACCCTCGATCTACTTCTGGTCACACGGGAGCTGTCGTGGTCCTGGACCAGCTCTCTAAACTCCCTATCATAGAACCACTACGTAACATGCACACTGGACCTATAATCAGCTTCTTGGAGAACCGAGTCTTTCACATGTTTGGAGTTCCGGAGAAACTTGTCTCCGACAACGGGGTCCAGTTCACCTCCAGCAAGTTCCGAGACCTAATGTCCAAATACGGCATCATCCACCAACGAACCGCCGTCTATTCACCACAATCCAACGCATCCGAACGACTGAAACGTACGCTCATAGCGGCCATCTGCGCCTATGTCCACCCGAATCAGAAGGACTGGGATCGCAAATTGTCCGCCATCACTAGTGCGCTGCGCTCGTCGTACCACGCCACTACCGGCATTTCGCCGTATTTCGCATTGTTCGGCCAGTACATGATCTGTCATGGGAGCGCTTACCGGCTATTGCGGCAACTGAAATCGCTAGAGGACCCAATCGTGGTTCTGGAACCGCACGAAAAGCTCCAACTTCTGCGAGAGCAACTGCGGGAGAAGATTGAAGAAGGTCGACGGATGGGAGAGGAGCGGTACAACTTGCGATCTCATCCTTCTGGCTTTAAGGTAGGCGACGAGATATATCGTCGAAACTTCCGACAGAGCGATGCCACCTGACATTACAATGCCAAACTAGACAAGAAATTCGTGAAGTGTCGAGTCCTACAAGTAATAAGCCCCACCCGATACCTCATCGCGGACATGGCTGGTAAAACCCTGGGAATTTACCACGCAAAAGACTTTAGACGATGAAGTACAACTATTTCACACGAAACACCTTGGCTTACCTAAATCTCTGCCTAGACGAAGACCTCCGAATAACACCTGACTCCCTACTGTATAGCCACTATCGAGTCTTCACGAACATGGTTGTAGCCTATTCCTCGAAATCGACCTTCGACCCGCCACGGCCCTAACCAAGACCTTTTACATAGGAGGCGGGATCGTAATTACTTCGATTTTGGGGGGGGGGGGAATGTGTAATGTGACGCCTACGCCCGGGAATCGAGGTGATTCCGATCCCGAACCCTTGCACTCGGCCAGATGGGTATGACCGCGAAATGCAAGCGGACTTCATCTTTCGTGCGGATGTCGTTGCGCAGAAAATATTTTTTTTTCCCTCCAAATATTTAGATCTGTGGATTTAAATATTTGCAACAGAATATTATTCAAAACCCCGACGCATTTCGAGACATATCCATTTGGAAATGCCCCCTCCACCGTGGCCATCGAAAAACTATGCCACTGGCGACAAATGGAGATGCACATTGCCACCATGTGGCGTGCCATTCCACACACATCTGTTTTGTCAGTGGTTGTCGGATTGACAGTCCGGCGCCACGAGAAAAAGGAACGGGGGAAATAACTGCGATTTTTAGTGGTCAACGAAAAAGTGTTCTTGTGAATAGTTAGATCGGTTGGAGAAATTTGCAAATCCCGGAAAGTTGGCAAAGTTTTCTCGATCTGCGCTATCGCCGCGAGTTTCATAAGAATATCACGGCGACGATAAAATTTGAATGAGAAATTCTTTCTCGTTCGGTCTTGCGTTTGCCATCATCGGGTCTTGTGCATAAGAAGTTGGAGTGGTTCTCGATAATTTCGAGATTGAAAGGCCAATTGGACATTCTGGACATCGCGAGGGTGTTAATAAATGTCGAGAAACAAAACCCTGCGCCGGAAAGCGCTGAGTGCGCTTCGTGGCGAAACGTAAGTGCGAACACAAAATGACGGTACCGTTTGTTTTTAACAGTTGGAATCTTTGAAAACAGGCATGTTCAGGTGGCTGAAAATATTGTAATTGAGCGTAACCCATTCGGAGACCCGCGACCGAAATCCTCTCCGAACTAGCTGGCCGACAAGCAGCCACCGCGTGAATGGGTTACGGTGCACGGATTGGTTGACCTGTTGGTACCATCCGTTGGCACTACTCAGACTTAACGTCTAGAACCGATGAGAAGTCGGTTCCGCGTTAGAACCTAAAAGGTTGAAAATCATTACAAATGGCGCCCAACGTGGGGCCTAAACATCCTAAGGGGGAAAGAAATTCGCGTCTTCTGACGAGTTGGTCCTTTACGGAGGATGTAAGGTACTCTGGTACTCGAGTCCCACTATCAGGAGGAGTGGAGTTGTGTGATACACACTAGCAGTCGCTTCACGTGAGTTGTATCTTCCGCTCTCCTTTGTTTGATTTTTTTTTCGCGACAGAATCCTTCCGATGTGTTGTCCCAGGTTAACCCCTGTAAGGACCTTCTATTTTCTTGATGGAACTGCCAGTCTGATGGGTTTACCTATCAGCATGGACTCTCAAGAAAATAGAAGGCTACCTTGCTTTTATGTCGCGGAAGGATTCTAACTATTTCGTATGCGTGATAGACGAGTGGTATCGGTTCAACGTTCGGTGGCGTACGCTGGAGTTGCGAAGCCCGGAATGCTTCCACGCGTCGGGAAATTTTGACCGCGTACAAAATCGTTACGGTAGCTCTACCACTTGTCTCGTCGAGTCCTTTAACGTAGATTAGAAACGGTTTGTAATGTATGTGGGTTATGGGGTAAATCTCGTAAATCGACCAAAAGCACCCTTTCTTCGGCAGATTACCACGCACTCTTCTTTCCCATTGGAGGAGTCGACCACTGAAAAGGAAAGTGTATATCAAATAATTTTTTTTCTCTAACTTCTATATATAGCTCGCCACTATCGGCCACTAAAGTACCTATAAGTTTTTTATATATACACATATATTAGGGATATAGTCAGGTTTTAGGAGTTATCTTAGGAGTTATCTTATATCATATATTTTAATTTTTTTTTTTTCAGCACTATTAACATCACCCAGATTAAACAGAACCAAAAATGGCAACGAAGCGGACTCCCGATAAGCGGTGGACCCGGTCCAAAACGGTCCAACCCGCGAACTGCGGGATCTGTTTCGAGGACGTAGTGGAGGGGGTACACAGCGTGCGATTGGATTGTGGACATCTATTCCACCGTGCCTGTGTCCAACAGCTCCTCCTCACGTCTGGGCTGTGTCCCTTATGCCGGCGACCCATCGAGCGGACCGCCCTAGACGTCCCCCTCGGAACGCCCCTACCAACGCGTTGAGCAGTATCGAAAGGAGTTCCAGAAGCCGAACCGTCACAACCACTTTTAGACCTGCAAGGAGCCGTAGGCGGTGAAGTTCCGGCCGCAAGTGTCGTGTCCGAGGTGACACCCATGCCTTCCGCCCACTCCATTGACACCCTCGTGGCGTTGATGACGGATATGTCAGAGAGGATTGGCAACCTGGAGGGAAAGCTCCAGAATCTCCCTATGAGCCAACCACCCAGTCGCGAGAGAACTCCGCTTGGCTGGGAGCCCAATCCCAGTGTGGCGATGCCCCACTCCCGACAATCCGAGCAATGGGTCCCACCTCCAAGGAACTCGGGAATGGATCCCAGAGCTCCCGAATATAGACCACGACACAGCACCGGACCTCCGTTGGTACCTCTAGCCCCCGAGGCAGTTCAGTATAACAGGTCAACAGAGGATGTGATTCCCCCCGGGAACGCATTGACACCTTTTCGAGACCCGACGCCTCGTATCATGGAGAGTTGGCGCCTGAACTTTACAGGGTTCAACGATATGATATCGGCGGACCGGTTCCTCTTCCGGATTCAGGCGTTCGTATCCAGCACCCTGGGAGGTGATTCCTCGGCCTTCCTCCGACATGCACATCTTTTGTTCAGCGGCGACGCTGCCGACTGGTACTGGAGCTTTAAAGAATCAACGCCACGTCCCACTTGGCACTCTTTCAGTGCAGCCTTCCGCAATCGATTTGAGGATGGCTTCACTGAGAGAGAGCTAAAGGAGCAAATAAAGAAACGGAAACAAGGCGCTCACGAACCGTTCGACCAGTACTACACAAGCATAGTGAGGTTGAGCACTCGCCTGAGAACAACCATGCCCGAGGACGAACTGGTAGAAATTATCAGAGAGAATATGCGCTGGGATCTTCAGAACAGCCTTCTGCATTTTCCCATCAACACCATACAGGGATTGCGCCTCCATGCCCGTAGACAAGAACACTTGGATGAGCGGCGAGGTACCTTCCGTCCACAACCTCGCATAATGGGACCAAATCCCCGGAATCATCACACCGCGGAGTTGATGGCAGCGGACCACCTGCTTGCTGATCCAGTACCAGTACCGAGGAGCAGAGCACCACCGGAGCTTGAGGACCCAGCATTGATTGATCGACCCTCCCTTGAAGCAATTACAAGCCCGACGGTCTGTTGGAACTGCCGACAACCGGGACATCGGTTCTATGCATGTCCAGCGGAGCCGACGCTTTTCTGCTACCGCTGCGGGAAGGCCGACACATACGCACCTGACTGTGCAAATTGCAAAGGGCGAAAAAACTTGCCACCGAGTGCCGCGACCACCCGTCGGCACTCCTAAACCCCGGACGAACCAATCTAGACCCCATCACTAGCTATGACCAAGCCCCCGACATGACTCCCATTCTGCTGACTCACACCGCCAAACACAGTTGATGATCTTATCAGACGGGCCCATGACCACCCATCAAGTGCGCACGGCGATTACGGTCGTACACTTAGGCGGTTGAAAACCTGCTTCTATTGGCCTAAGATGGCACAACAGATAAAAGCGTACGTAGCCTCTTGTGAGCTATGCAAGTGTACTAAAGCGCCCAACACCATTCTTCGGCCACCCATGGGTAAGGTCGAGGTCCCCGAACGTGTGTTCCAGCGCTTGTACATTGATCTTATCGGTCCTTACCCTCGATCTACTTCTGGTCACACGGGAGCTGTCGTGGTCCTGGACCAGCTCTCTAAATTCCCCATCATAGAACCACTACGTAACATGCACACTGGACCTATAATCAGCTTCTTGGAGAACCGAGTCTTTCACATGTTTGGAGTTCCGGAGAAACTTGTCTCCGACAACGGGGTCCAGTTCACCTCCAGCAAGTTCCGAGACCTAATGTCCAAATACGGCATCATCCACCAACGAACCGCCGTCTATTCACCACAAGCCAACGCATCCGAACGACTGAACCGTACGCTCATAGCGGCCATCCGCGCCTATGTCCACCCGAATCAGAAGGACTGGGATCGCAAATTGTCCGCCATCACTAGTGCGCTGCGCTCGTCGTACCACGCCACTACCGGCATTTCGCCGTATTTCGCATTGTTCGGCCAGTACATGATCTGTCATGGGAGCGCTTACCGGCTATTGCGGCAACTGAAATCGCTAGAGGACCCAATCGTGGTTCTGGAACCGCACGAAAAGCTCCAACTTCTGCGAGAGCAACTGCGGGAGAAGATTGAAGAAGGTCGACGGATGGGAGAGGAGCGGTACAACTTGCGATCTCATCCTTCTGGCTTTAAGGTAGGCGACGAGATATATCGTCGAAACTTCCGACAGAGTGATGCCACCCGACATTACAATGCCAAACTAGACAAGAAATTCGTGAAGTGTCGAGTCCTACAAGTAATAAGCCCCACCCGATACCTCATCGCGGACATGGCTGGTAAAACCCTGGGAATTTACCACGCAAAAGACTTTAGACGATGAAGTACAACTATTTCACACGAAACACCTTGGCTTGCCTAAATCTCTGCCTAGACGAAGACCTCCGAATAACACCTGACTCCCTACTGTATAGCCACTATCGAGTCTTCACGAACATGGTTGTAGCCTATTCCTCGAAATCGACCTTCGACCCGCCACGGCCCTAACCAAGACCTTTTACATAGGAGGCGGGATCGTAATTACTTCGATTTTGGGGGGGGGGGGGAATGTGTAATGTGACGCCTACGCCCGGGAATCGAGGTGATTCCGATCCCGAACCCTTGCACTCGGCCAGATGGGTATGACCGCGAAATGCAAGCGGACTTCATCTTTCGTGCGGATGTCGTTGCGCAGAAAATATTTTTTTTTCCCTCCAAATATTTAGATCTGTGGATTTAAATATTTGCAACAGAATATTATTCAAAACCCCGACGCATTTCGAGACATATCCATTTGGAAATGCCCCCTCCACCGTGGCCATCGAAAAACTATGCCACTGGCGACAAATGGAGATGCACATTGCCACCATGTGGCGTGCCATTCCACACACATCTGTTTTGTCAGTGGTTGTCGGATTGACAGTCCGGCGCCACGAGAAAAAGGAACGGGGGAAATAACTGCGATTTTTAGTGGTCAACGAAAAAGTGTTCTTGTGAATAGTTAGATCGGTTGGAGAAAATTGCAAATCCCGGAAAGTTGGCAAAGTTTTCTCGATCTGCGCTATCGCCGCGAGTTTCATAAGAATATCACGGCGACGATAAAATTTGAATGAGAAATTCTTTCTCGTTCGGTCTTGCGTTTGCCATCATCGGGTCTTGTGCATAAGAAGTTGGAGCGGTTCTCGATAATTTCGAGATTGAAAGGCCAATTGGACATTCTGGACATCGCGAGGGTGTTAATAAATGTCGAGAAACAAAACCCTGCGCCGGAAAGCGCTGAGTGCGCTTCGTGGCGAAACGTAAGTGCGAACACAAAATGACGGTACCGTTTGTTTTTAACAGTTTGAATCTTTGAAAACGGGCATGTTCAGGTGGCTGAAAATATTGTAATTGAGCGTAACCCCTTTGGAGACCCGCGACCGAAGTCCTCTCCGAACTAGCTGGCCGACAAGCAGCCACCGCGTGAATGGGTTACGGTGCACGGATTGGTTGACCTGTTGGTACCATCCGTTGGCACTACTCAGACTTAACGTCTAGAACCGATGAGAGGTCGGTTCCGCGTTAGAACCTAAAAGGTTGAAAATCATTACACTTACCGAAAAGGATATCCAACTCGATCTCCATTATCTCCATAGACTACATTTAGAAAATGTGAGAACAATAGAAACTTTTTCAGCAAATAGTACGATTTCAACAATCTCCGATCAAACCATCATATGCGTAATAATTATCCTTACTGCAGTATACTTTGTTTGGAAATCAAATCGTTTTAACGTGAAATTGCAAAGCCAAGTCCCTTACACTTACCCAAATCTTGTTGAAATCATCCCGAAAAATATATAAATCTGAGGGACACGAATTTTTTAAGGAGGGGGGAGTTAACACAAATTCCTGAACCATATCACCTTTCCATGTTTACCATTACCGTACATTCTTCCCACATTTGCATGTTTCCCGTAAATTGTCTACGCGGGCATTCTATTCCATGCGCGGCGTCCTATTTCGTCTAGCTAAAGTGAACTTCGATGACCCGCATCCTGCAGCTAAACCTACACCGCAGTTCAACCGCCCAAAATCTGCTTGAGCAGTTTGCAAGGAACAGAAAAGCCGACTTCTTGCTGCTGAGTGAGCAACACCAGACTAAAAGTCCTGCATTATGGTACTCTGATGAAACTGGTACTGCCGCTATCTGGGTTCGGAACAGTGACTTTCAAGTGGGGAGTTGTGGACGGGGGAATGGTTTCGTGTGGGTTCGGTGCTCAGGGATCACCTTCCTTAGTGTGTACCTAACGCCTAACGAGCCGATATCATCTTTCCAAGCCAAGCTTAATGCTTTGGAGGGCGCTGCCCCGAACGCAGACGGTAAAGTGCTCGTCGGGGGCGACTTCAATGGTAAAGCAATCGAATGGGGCATGCCTCAGACGGATCCGCGGGGAAAACGAATTCTGGAAATAGCGGCCAGGACGGCGCTCGTCGTACTAAACTCCGGAAATACGCCGACTTTCCGCCGTATTGGCTGTGAGGGAACCATACCGGACGTGACATTCGCCTCGGAGTCCTTAGTACGGAGGATACACAACTGGAAAGTATTAGAGGACTACTCAGCCAGTGATCACCAGTGCACCAGCACGATGGAAGGTGGCGAGGCTCGTGCTGATCAGCAAGGGGAAGGGAAATCCCGAATCGCCGTCTGCATACCGCCCGTTACGCATGCTAGACACGGCTGGGAAAGTGCTAGAGAAACTCATCAAGGGAAGACTCACTGACGCGATTCGTGCTGCTGGGGACCTATCTCCTCGGCAGTACGGCTTTAGAGCAGGACGTTCTACCATTGATGCGATTGTAGAGGTGGTGAGCGCGGTCCAAAAGGCAGAGGCATATAGTCGTACCAAGCGACGGATCGTCCTGTTGGTGACACTCGACGTCAGGAATGCCTTCAATTCCGCTAGATGGGTGGATATTCTGGATACGCTGGAAAACTCTTTTCAAGTTCCAGAATATCTAATGCGGCTTTTGCGGAACTACCTAAAGGACCGAAGCCTGCTCTACGACACGACACAGGGCCAACGAAGGATGGAAATTACATCGGGTGTTGCCCAGGGATCTATCCTTGGTCCGGACCTGTGGAACGAGTCTTACGACGGGCTACTGAGACTTGAGATGCCAGATGAGTCGCGCTTGGTCGGCTATGCGGATGATGTTGCGGCTCTGGTCACCGGACGCACCTTTGAACAACCGCAACTTAGGCTAGGTATGCTAAGGTGCCGAGTGAGGAACTGAATGACTGCTCGCGGGCTCAGTTTAGCACTGGAGAAAACCGAAGTGGTCATCTTGACAAAAAAGAGAGTCCCTAGGGTAAGGATGATCAGTATTGGCGGTGAAGTACCTGAGGCTACTGATCGACTCGAAGATGAGTTTCTCTGAGCAGATCAGGGCAACGGCTGAGAAGGCTGCTTCGGGAATATCGGCGCTGAGCCGACTTATGGCCAACGTAGGGGGACCCAGCCCATCAAGAAGACGCCTCTTGATGAGTGCTGTATGGTCAGTGCTACTGTACGGAGCAGAGGTATGGGGTGACGCTCTCAGCAAAGAGGTATACCGAAAACGATTGGCACAGGTACAAAGAAGAGGAGCACTGAGAATTGCATCTTCGTATCCAACAGTCTCCGACTCGGCGGTGAGAGTGGTTGCAGGCGTGATACCTGTCGCCCTCCTTGCTAGAGAGCGCCGCGCTATTTACCTGCGCCGAAACGAGGATGCCAGGGAGATGGTTGTCCGCGAGGAGAGACAACGCTCGCTCAACGATTGGCAGCAGTCTTGGGGGAATTGCACGAAGGGAAGGTGGACTGCGCGCCTCATTCCGGATGTGAGACCGTGGCTAAATCGAAGGCATGGTGAGACTGACTTCTATCTGACCCAGCTTTTGAGCGGGCACGGGTGTTTTCAGTCTTACCTGCACAAGATCGGTAAGTCACGGTCTCCCGATTGTCGGTTTTGCCCAGGAGAGGAGGACAATGCCTGTCACACATTTTTTGCGTGTACCAAATGGGCCAGGCTGCGAAGGGAACTCTACAGGGAGACGGGAGAGCTCACCCCGGATAATATAGTTGCGGTGATGCTCGAATCGGTTGACAAATGGAACCAGCTGGCACATTATGCTCGGGCAGTCCTAAAATATAAAAGGGACTCACAGCAGCCGAACGGCTGGGGCTGGGGGATCGCTCTTCTGGCATTTCCTCTTCCCCTCTCCCCTCCCGCTAGGAAAGGGACTCCCCAGCTTGAAGGCACCCCACGGCGTAACAAAACGAGACCTGGCCCGAAGTAATGTGTCAAACGGTTCCAGGCTAGGTTCTCAGATTGACAGGGGAGGTGTTTAGTGGGTAGTCCAAGCGTATCCTCCATGGGAGTCCCACACTGCCAGACTCGGCGGGCGTAAATGCCTTCACCTCCCTACCACAAAAAAAAAGTGAACTCTGTCTTAGTTTCCCACATTATGTGAATGCACGTGTCTCATTGTCAGCAAGATTATAAAATAAAAACGAAATATAACTTAGGTTTAAGGTGCAGTTCTTCAAGATTATTAAACGCGCACAGTTACATGTAAATTTGTGTTTTTTTAAACGTGTCGAGAAGAAATTCCATAAATTATATATATATATATATATATATATATATATATATATATATATATATATATATATATATATATATATATATAGATATATAAATATACACGTATATATAAAATTATATATGTATATATATATATATATGCATATATATATATATATATATATATATATATATATATATATATATATATATATATTTATATATATCTATATATATATATATATATATATATATATATATATATATTTATGTATGTATATATATATATATATATGTATATATATACATCTATATATATATATATATATATATATATATATATATATATATATATATACATAAATATATCCATTTACACATACATATATATATATATACATACACAAATATATATATATATATATATATATATATATATATATATATATAGATATATATAAATATATATATATATATATATATATATATATATATATATATATATATATATATATATATATATATATATATAAATAAATATATATATATATATATATATATATATATATATATATATATATCTATCTATATATATATATATATATCTATATATATATATATATATATATATATATATATATATATATATATATATATATATATATATATATATATATATATTGTTACATGTACAAATAATTGCATGTACAAATAATTCTGCGAGCTACTGTCGCAATTGTTTTCACAATCATTAAGAACGTCAACAACTGAATTTACTCGAACCCACGAGAACCCAACAAGCGTTATCAACATCTGAAAGTGAGTCACTGCCCATTCATGCTGGAACGTTCCCGCATATTCACTAATGTACGAGAACTGAGTTGAATGATTAGAGACCCTATATAAAGGCGAGCTGACTGAATGGGGGGATTCATTCGACCGCGATAAGAACTGCGATTGTGTGTGGGAAGCGATATTATTCGAGTAGTAGAAAAGTGATTTTCGTAATAGTGAAATGATTTAGAAGACAATTGCAATAAGAAATTTATGGACAAGTGTTAGAATTTTAAAAGTGAAAATTAAAATTAGGTGAAATAATTAAATAAATGATTGTGCATTTTTAATTAAATAAACTCTTTTAACTTAAATTAAGAGACATTGGCTGCGAACCGAAAACACGCGACAATGGTGTCAAGAAGTGAGAAAGAAAAATTTTGAAAGTGAAAATTTGAACAATTTTATAGTGCACAATAGTAAAATTTAAAGAAACATTAAAAATGCCACGAAGCTTAAACTTAAAAATTCGTGAATTGACCATGTCGGAGCTTAAGGAAGAGTTGGAACAGCGAAACCTGGCTACGCAAGGTACAAAGGCCACACTGATTGCACGCTTGCGTGACGCGATCGAGTCGGAAGGCGTGAATCTGGATTCGGGTGAGTTCTCAGATGCGGAAAAAGGCGCGGAAGGTGGAGAAGTAGAAACACAAAAATCAAAGGAGCCAGAAAATGCGCTAATGCAATTGTTAATGCTGTTGTCATCGAGTCTGACTGCGAAGCTAGATGAACAATCAGCGAAGCTAAATGAACAGTCATCCAGTCTGACTGCGAAGCTGGATGAAGAATCAGCGAAGCTAGACCAACAAGCGTTGGAAATCAAGGCAGACATCACACAGAAGCTGGAGAAACAGTCAACCAAAATAAAAGCGGAACTCAGTAGTCTCAACAGCCAAATTGAATGCGTCGAGGAAAAGGTATACCAGGTCGAGGAGAGAATCAACCTTGAGAACAGCCATGTCGATGAGAGAATCAACCATGAGATGGAAAAAGTGAAAAAGGACTTGGAAGCAGCGAAGGCAGTAGTGACTGCCTCACCAGCCCCACTTATAACGGCAGCGCAAAGCTCATCTAGAAACAAACGGTCTGGACTATTTACAAAATCCAGTTTGAAGCAGCCGCTAGGATAAATCACTGGAATGAGCAGGAACGAGCAACTGCATTGATTCTTGCTCTAAGAGGCCCAGCTGCCGAGCTTTTGCAGACTATCCCCGTTGAGTTGCATTCAAACCCGGCTGCTATGATGAATGCGCTGGACATGCGTTATGGAGACGATCATCTGAAGCAGATTTACCGGGCACAGCTACGGCATCGGATGCAGAAGTCTGGCGAAACCTTGCAGCAGCTAGCACAAGATATTGAGCGACTGGCACTTTTGGCTTACCCAGCGTACGACCCAGAACATCGAGATGACGTAGCAGCAGAAGCATTCATCAGCGCCTTAAAGGACAACGAATTGCAACAAGCCGTGCGGTTAGCTCAAAAGCAAACAGTCAAGGATGCATTGGCTTATAGTTTAAATTTTGAGGCAGCCAAAAATGTGACCCGTACCACTGCCCGGGTTCGCGAGATAGTGGCAGATAATTGCAGGTGTGAGCGCGTGGGAAGTGAGCGAGAGCTGCAGGTGAATGGTGCACCTAGATGCTGGAATTGCGGGGAAAAAGGGCACCTGCAAAGAGACTGCAAGAAGGGAAGAAGACCGAGCTATTGTCCAGGGTGGTGGAGATCCAGACCGTGTCAGGAGCCGAGAATGGAGGCCCATCAAACTGCAAGGGCCAACTTCGTGGGGCGAACGTTGGCTCGGAGTTTCGACATCCCCAGCACCGTGCCAAGGCAACATCGTGGAGAAGCAGACAGATGCCTTCCTGGTCAAGTTGATGAAGAACATTGCACCCTAACAAACGAAACTAGTGCAACCCGATCGACGATCCGACCAGACCTAGTGAGGCCCCAACTGCTTCACAAGGACAGAGTTCATGGAATTGCTGACGCCCTATCTCGTCATCCATGTCCAGCTTACTGCAAGCATTGCCGATGGATTGAGGAAAAGGAACCGCTCGTTGATCTGCGATTGATAACGGCGGAATTCGATGAAGGTTGGTCATCAGAGGAGATTCGAAATGCCCAGTTAGCCGATGCAGACATCGGGCCATTGCTCGTATGGAAGGAGACGACTGGGCGACCTGAGTGGAAAGACGTTTCAATGCATGGCGCAACCCTGAAAAGCTATTGGGCACAATGGAACTCCCTTCAGGTGGAGGGTGGCGTACTCAAGCGGAAATGGGAAACGGCGGATGGTAGCTCCTATAGGATGCAGACTATACTACCCAAAAGCCGAATCCACGATGTGATTAAGGAAATGCATGAAGGATCCTCGGGAGGCCACCTTGGTGTTAACAAGACCTTAGCGAAATTGCGGGAACGGCTCCACGCTCGAGAAGACGTAGAGGACTGGTGCCGCAGATGCACAATTTGCACTTCCGTCAAAGGCCCAAAGCGACGACTGAGAGGACAAATGCAAACCTATAACGTGGGGGTACCGTTTGAAAGGATTGCTGTTGACATCGCAGGTCCCTTTCCTGAATCCGATTGGGGAAATCGATATATGCTGGTTGTAGCCGATTATTTCAGCAAGTGGCCTGAAGTCTACCCCATTCCCAACCAGGAAGCAACTACTGTAGCCGAACAGCTAGTGTTAAATTGGGTCAGTAGGTACGGCGTGCCTTGCAAACTACATTCGGATCAAGGCCGAAACTTTGAGTCACTAGTTTTTGGCGAAATGTGCGAGCTGCTCGGAATACGGAAAACGAGGACAACACCGCTGCATCCCCAATCCGATGGAATGGTCGAACGTTTCAACGGCACGCTCAATAAACACCTTGCCAAGATGGTTGACGAGAACCAAAGGGACTGGGACCGACATATCCCACTATTTTTGATGGCGTACAGAGCTGCCGAACATGCATCGACGGGCCAAGCTCCAGCCAAAGTCATTTTTGGAAAGACTGATATAAAGTTCGGAACACCCCCCGAGAAACCCCAAACCATCTCGGAGTAAGCAAGTGAGCTAAGACAACGGTTGAACCAGATACATCGGACAGTGCGAAAACACCTCGAATCGGCTACTGACCGCATGAAGACCAGGTATGATCTAAAGGCTAATTCTACTGGCTTCCAGCAAGATGACTTGGTGTGGCTTTATAACCCGGAACGGCGAAAGGGTAGGTCTCCAAAGTTGCAACATAATTGGGAGGGACCATACCGAGTTGCAAAGCGAATCAACGACGTCGTATACCGGATACAGGAGCATCGTAAGCCGAGAGCTGAAATGAAAGTCGTGCATCTGGACCGTCTTGCCCCATATTGCCTCCAGGGAGAATTGACTACAAATAGCGACACATCTTTTCGGGGCGAAAAGAACTGAGGTGGGGGCAGTGTTACATGTACAAATAATTGCATGTACAAATAATTCTGCGAGCTACTGTCGCAATTGTTTTCACAATCATTAAGAACGTCAACAACTGAATTTACTCGAACCCACGAGAACCCAACAAGCATTATCAACATCTGAAAGTGAGTCACTGCCCACTCATGCTGGAACGTTCCCGCATATTCACTAATGTACGAGAACTGAGTTGAATGATTAGAGACCCTATATAAAGGCGAGCTGAATGAATGGGGGGATTCATTCGACCGCGATAAGAACTGCGATTGTGTGTTGGAAGCGATATTATTCGAGTAGTAGAAAAGTGATTTTCGTAATAGTGAAGTGATTTAGAAGACAATTGCGATAAGAAATTTATGGACAAGTGTTAGAATTTTAATAGTGAAAATTAAAATTAGGTGAAATATTTAAATAAATGATTGTGCATTTTTAATTAAATAAACTCTTTTAACTTAAATTAAGAGACAATGCGTTTTCACTTTCCCGGTACATTAAATTATTGGCCGCGAACCAAAAACACGTGATAATATAGAGGGTGATTCATGACAAGTATACACATGTGAATGGGCCTTAACTCCTAACTCTTATTATTCAGGTTCTGACAGTTTGGTCTTTTACAATTCTAACCATTGAGTCATACACATCAGCCGAACGTTTTATTATTGTTATATATATATATATATATATATATATATATATATATATATATATATATATATATATATATATATATATATATATATATATATATATATATATATATATATATATATATGAGGAGTGTTCAAAAAGTATCACGAATTTTGAATTTTCGTGGGTTACGTATATTCGAATTTCGATTTTTTTGTGGCGTTAGGTTGGTACTCATGTCTGTCACTTATGCCGACAAGCTCGGCCATTTTGAATGTTCACTTAATTGGTGATAGCTGCTTTACTTGCACGTGTTTTCAATCGTCTTCGATTTTTACTTATTCAAAAAAATGGATCAAAGAACGTGTATCAAATTTTGTGTGAAAAACGAAATTAAGTGCGCGGATGCATTCCAAATGTTGACTGTGGCATACGGAGAAGCTACCTTGGACCGAAGCAACGTTTATCGGTGGTACAAAATGTTTTTAGAAGGCCGAGAAGATGTGAACGACGAAGAGCGTGCCGGACGCCCGAGCACTTCAACAACAGACGAAAAAATTAATGAAGTGGAGAAAATGGTATTGGCCAATCGTCGAATCACCGTTAGAGAAGTTGCTGAGGACCTAAACATATCGATTGGCTCGTGCCATTCAATTTTTATCAACGATTTGGGCATGAGACGGGTCGCCACGAAATTCGTGCCAAAATTGCTCAATTGCGACCAAAAACAGCAACGCATGAACATTGCTAATGAGATGTTAAACTCTGTCCGCGACGAACCAAATTTGCTCCAGAGGGTCATAACTGGTGACGAATCGTGGGTTTATGGTTATGACGTGGAAACCAAACCTCAATCATCTCAATGGAAGCTGTCGCATGAACCAAGACCGAAAAAAGCGCGCCAAGTTCGGTCGAATGTGAAAGTTTTGCTGACAGTTTTCTTCGATTGCAGGGGCGTGGTGCATCATGAGTTCTTGCCACAGGGAAGAACGGTCAACAAGGAATATTACCTGCAAGTCATGCGCAATTTGCGCGTAGCAATCCACCAGAAACGCCCGGATTTGTGGGAGAACAAAAATTGGCTTTTGCACCACGATAACGCCCCTGCTCACACATCGTTGCTTGTGCGCGACTTTTTGGCCAAAAACAACACACTAATGATGCCGCAGCCACCGTATTCCCCAGATCTGGCCCCCTGTGACTTTTTCTTGTTTCCTAAACTGAAGAGGCCCATGAAAGGACGACGTTACGCTACGCTTGACGAGATAAAGACGGCATCGAAGGAGGAGCTGAACAAGATTAAAAAAAATGATTTTTTGAAGTGCTTCGAAGATTGGAAAAACCGTTGGCACAAGTGTATAATATCTCATGGAGATTACTTTGAAGGGGACAAAATAGATATTCATGAATAAATAAATAATTTTTGAAAAAAAAAACAATATTCGCGATATTTTTTGAACACACCTCGTATATATATATATATATATATATATATATATATATATATATATGTATATATATAAATCTACATATATAGATATATATATATATATGTATATATATATATATATATATATATATATATATATATATATATATATATATATATATATATATATATATATCCATATAAACATATATATGTATATATACATATAAATGTATATATATATATATGTATATATATATATATATATATATATATATATATATATCCATATAAACATATATATGTATATATATGTACATATATATGTATATATATATATATATATATATATATATATATCTATATATATATATATATATATATATATATATATATATATATATATATATATATATATATAT
>OZ017738.1:212550519-212593019 GCA_963969285.1 Odontomyia ornata
CTATGTAGATGGATAAACTTTTCCAAATGTCGAAATTTTGGCGGGATGTCATAATTTTCAGTGCAAAATTAAATGTCCCGCACAGGACAGGCTAAGTCCGGGTTTTTGGGATCACCTCAATGGACTGAGGGAAATCGAAATACATACTGATTCTGTGCTACTCTAGTTGGAGTAGATTAACTACGTTTTAATGGGGACATTACGGATATTCGACAGAGACTTTGAATAAATTAGTGATATCTGAATAGTTCAAAGGTATCGAAGACTTCAACAATGTTTGCAGAAATTTTCAAACATACATATGCTGATTTCGTGTTTCATGAGCTCTCAAACATAAACTCATAGGGTTTTGTAAAGGTATGTTACAAAGCCCTAAAAACTGTGCAGATTTTTTGGAGCATATTGCACCAGTTTCAATAGTTGAGATTTCAGGTGCGATTATATTCATGCTGGTTTTCAATTTTTTTGCTTTCAAAAATTTATCGCCATTACCTTGGACCTAAATTTAGGCTTTTTCATGAAACTGATATGTTTCAATGATTTGCACTGATTGTTTAGTTGAAGATATAGTAATTACCATTATTTAAGCAAAAGCATATTATACTATTGCTTAAATAATGGTTTCATGGTTGACTGTATAAATTTTTTTGGAATTTTGTTTGTTTAATTGCTGAAACAGAACTGCAAAAGTTGATGCTTGCAGCTATCCGAAGGAATGATCTCGTTCCGCAGTACATGTATAAAGTTTGTTCTCTTCACTTTAAAGAAGAGGACATTATCCAAGCCGGAAGACGTAGTCGGCTGCGTTTACATGCAATCCCTTACTTGTTAGATCTAGCTGATTCCAGTGAGAATGAGGTTAAGTTCGAACAACATATTTTTTAATCGGCTTGATGATTTTATTAAAATTTTATTACTAGGAAGTTGAGCCTGAGTCCGTATCAAACGGTATAGGAGGTCCACAGCCAACGCAAGGAGAATAGACAAAGTTTAATCGAAATTTTACATTCATGATTAATATTTTCAAAAATTTCAAGGGGGTCATGAAGCAATGTCAAGTGTTACCGGATCCTCACCGAGTACACGGGTATATTCCTCGGTGGAGGAAAAGGTATAAATCATACAATAGTTATAATTGGATATATTTACTTCAGTAATATTTTGTAAATTTTATTTCCGTCCGCTCATCTGAAGTTATTCAGCAAAGCTTTCCACCAATGGGTAATGCTACGATTGCCGAGAGTTTAATAGTTCTTATTATTTATATTTGTCGGGAATTCTAGTATTTCGCATAGTGAGCAAAGCACACCAGAGTCAAGCCAGAGCTCAATGGTGATTTCGATATAAAAGCCAAGTACATCTGAACTGCCTCAAGAGGTTGGTGAAACTTTTTGTTCATTGACATATTTATACTAAAATTTTTGGTTTCAGGGAGCGCAGATTACTCTCAAGGGCGCTATGGTATCAACTCGGAGCGATTCATCACAGGCCACTCCAAAAAAGAAAAGGTTGCATGGTAAGATTAAAGTTAAAAAAATATTAGGGAAAAAGAAAAAAATTTAAAAAGATTAAACAAAAAAAATTTGGAGGGGTAAGAAAAAAATAGATAGTTTGAATACTCTTCTAGGCTAAGCTTTGCAGAGAAATATTTTATCACAAGATGATTTTAATCTTTTTTTGAATCTGAACGATTTGCAGAAAGCTTTTATTGAGCGTGTCCTTCTCAAGTCAAAAGGAGTTCCTATCTCTTAAGTTTATTCTCCAACTTTGTGTTCTTTTGCTCTTAATTTGAATTTTCTTTCCCTAAAGGCATCTAATTTGTTCTACCTTATCCTAGAACTATTTCAAACTGGTATCAAACAGTTTATTGTGATCCTGGGCTCACAACAGAATCATTTGATGCTATCCGTTTAGCTGTGGCAAAAGCTCATGAAAGTGGAAAAAGGCTTTATTTGAACATCGTATTTGATGAAATTTACGTCCGACAGCAGATAGAATGGGATAGGAATAGAGCATGGGGATATGTAGGAGTAGGAAATGATTAAATGGGGTAGGAATAGAGCATGGGGATATGTAGGAGTAGGAAATGATTAAAATTGCAATGTTCGTGCCACACAAATTTTAGTGTTTACGGCCGTTTGCATTAATCAAGCTTGGAAAATACCATTAGGATACTTTCCCACTCACTCTTTGCTAGCTGTTCAGAAATAAAATTTGATAAGCCATTGTTTAAATGCACACATCAAAACAGATGCTCAAATTTTGTGCTTACTTTCGACGGCTCTCCTGTAAATTTTTAACTTAATGAACTCAGCATTCCTCCAATATTTCAAATTTCTGATATTTCTGAGACGTATTGTGTACATCCGATCCTGTTCAGATGCTGAAATTAATTAGAAACGCTTTCGATGATATGAACGTTTTTGGAACTGTTGATGGAGAAGAGATCAAATGGAACTTTCTTGAAAGCCTTGTTGACGTCCAAGAAAAGGAGCAACTTGACTTTGGCAATAAATTGAGAAGTCCTCATATTTTTTTAAAGATCAGAAGATGAAAGTCAGGCTTGCTGTTCAAACTTTAAGTAAGTCAGTTCAGATGGTCTAGACTTCTGTAGAGAGAAGCTTAAAATTCCTGAATTTCAAGGTTGGGTTTTAAATAAGCATTAAACGAGCGAAATTTTTCCACACTTTTAGATTCTGCAAATAAGGCAAACGCTTACTTTTCAAGTCTTTATACAAGCACTGGTGATCGTTTAATTCACTCATTCACTCGGCTTTATCGGTATGATTGCAGCTCTAAGATGTTTGAACATCTTATATAAGAAATTTACAAAAAGGAAGCATCTCTCTTTCATACCTACATATAAGTTGAACCAGAATCATATTGCGCTCTTTTTCTCATCCATCAGGAGTGGACTAGGACATAGTAATAATCCATCTATAAGGCAATTTCGTAATTGTTACAGGAAGCTCTTGGTACGCTCAGAGAAAATGGATGCCTTTGCAGAATATGCCAGTTCTTAATTAGTTTGATTTAAGCCCTGTGGAGAATATTAACATAAGCTGCGAAAGATATATTATGTCGACATCAGATGAACACTCCCAGCCTTCCAATGATGAATCAATCCTTCTTCAGAATGGTCATATATTCGACGTTGACAGTTTATCATTTTATGCCTCCCATGTGGTCGAATATGTTGCGGGGTTTGTAGTTCTCAAACATCGGCAAAAATTACATTGTCAAACGTATTTGTTGGCTATTCAAGGTGAATTTAATAAGCATTAGCTTCTAGCATATAAGACAAAATTTTACCCTCTTCAGATATGTATATATATATATATATATATATATATATATATATATATATATATATATATATACATATATATATATATATATATATATATATATATATATATATATATATATATATATATATATATATATATATATATATATATGCATATATGCATATATAAACATGCTTATATATTTACATATATATAAATATATACATATATATACATATATATTGTCGCGTTTTATGGTTCGTGGCCAATTATTTTAATGTTCCGGGAAAGTGAAATTTGCATTCTGCCCAGCCGATATATATACATATATATATATATATATATATATATATATATATATATATATATATATATATATATATATATATATATATATATATATATATATACATATATATATATATATATAAATATATATATATATATATATATATATATATATATATATATATATATATATATATATATATATATATATATATATATATTGTCGCGTGTTATGGTTCGCGGCCAATAATTTTAATGTTCCGGGAAAGTGAAAACGCAATGTCTTTTAAATTAAATTAATAGAGTTTATTTAATTAAATTACAAATGCACAATCATTTATTTTACTATTTCACAATTTTGACTAGAATCTAACTTTCACTTGTCCATAAATTTCTATCGCAATTGTTTTCCGAAATTACTTCACAATCACGAAAATCACTTTTCTATTACTCGAACAATATCGCTTCCCACACACTATCGCAGTTCTTATCGCGGTCGGATGAATGATTCCCCCATTCATTCAGCTCGCCTTTATATAGGGTCTGTAGTGATTCAACCTAGTTCTCGTACATTGGCGAATTAGCGGGAACTTTCCAGCAGCCTAATGAATGGAGCAGTGACTCACTTTAAGATGTTGATGTTTGGTGGGTTCTCGTGGTTTCGCGTAAATTCATTTTGTTGATGTTCATAATTGTTGTGAAAACGATTGCGACAGTAGCTCGCAGAATTATTTGTACATGTAACACTGCCCCCCCCCCTCAGTTCTTTTCGCCCCGAAAAAGTTGTGTCGCCATTTGTAGTCAATTCTCCCTGGATGTAATATGGGGCAAGACGGTCCAGAAGCACGACTTTCATTTCAGCTCTCGGCTTACGATGCTCCTGTATTCGGTACACAACGTCATTGATTCGCTTTGTAACTCGGTATGGTCCCTCCCAAATATGTTGCAACTTTGGAGACCTACCCTTTTGCCGTTGCGGGTTATATAGCCAGACCAAGTCATCTTTCTGGAAGCCAGTAGTGCCTTTAGATCATACCTAGTCTTCATGCGGTCAGTAGCCGATTCGAGGTGTTTTCACACGGTCCGATGTATCTGGTTCAACCGTTGCCTTAGCTCACTTGCGTACTCCGAGATGGTTTGGGGTTTCTCGGGAGGTGTTCCGAAGTTCATATCAGCTGGCAGACGAATACTCTTTCCAAAAATGACTTTGGCTGGGGCTTGGCCCGTCGATGCATGTTCGGCAGCTCTGTACGCCATCACAAATAATGGAATGTGTCGGTCCAAGTCCCTTTGGTTTTCGTCAACCATCTTGGCCAGGTGTTTATTGAGAGTGCCGTTGAAACGTTCAACCATTCCATCGGATTGGGGATGCAGCGGTGTTATCCTCATTTTCCGTATTCCCAGCAGCTCGCACATTTCGCCAAAAACCAGTGACTCAAAGTTTTGGCCTTGATCCGAATGTAGTTCGCAAGGTACGCCGTACCTACTGACCCAATTTAACACTAGCTGTTCGGCTACAGTAGTTGCTTCCTGGTTGGGAATGGGGTAGACCTCGGGCCACTTGCTGAAATAATCGGTCACAACCAGCGTGTATCGATTTCCCCATTCGGATTCAGGGAAGGGTCCTGCGATGTCAACAGCAATCCTTTCGAATGGTACCCCCACGTTATAAGTTTGCATTTGTCCTCTCAGTCGTCGCTTTGGACCTTTGACGGAAGCGCAAATTGTGCATCTGCGGCACCAGTCCTCTACGTCTCCTCGAGCATGGAGCCAGTAAAACCTTTCCCGCAATTTCGCTAAGGTCTTGTTAACACCAAGGTGGCCTCCCGAGGATCCTTCGTGCATCTCCTTAACCACGTCGTGGATTCGGCTTTTGGGAAGTATAGTTTGCATCCTATAGGAGCTGCCATCCGCCGTTTCCCATTTCCACTTGAGTATGCCACCCTATACGTGAAGGGAGTTTCATGGTGCCCAATAGCTTTTCAGGGTTGCGCCATGCATTAAAACGTCTTTCCACTCAGGTCGCCCAGTTGTCTCCTTCCATACGAGCAATGGTCCGATGTCTTCATCGGCTAACTGGGCATTTCGAATCTCCTCCGGTGACCAACCTTCATCGAATTCGGTCGTTATCAATCGCAGATCAACAGGCGGTTCCTTTTCTTCAATGCGTCGGCAATGCTTGCAGTAAGCTGGACATGGACGGTGGAATAGGGCGTCAGCATTTCCATGAACTCCACCCTGATGAAGAAGTTGGGGCCTCACTAGGCCTGGTCGGATAGTCGTTTGGGTTGCACCAGTGTCGTTTGTTATGGTGCAATGTTCTTCATCAACTTGACCCAGAAAGCATAAATCTGCTTCTCCAAGATGTTGCCTCGACACGGCGATGGAGGTGCTGGGAATGTCGGCCCTTCTAGCCAACGTCCGTCCGACGAAGTTGGCCCTTCTAGCTTGATGGGCTTCCATTCTAGGCTCCTGATTCGGTCTGGATCTCCACCATCCTGGACAATAACTCCGTTTTCTTCGCTTCTTGCAGTCTCTTTGCAGGTGCCCCTTCTCACCGCAATCCCAGCATCTAGGCGCACCATTTACCAGCCGCTCTCGCTCATTTTTCGCGCGCTCACATCTGCACTCGTTTGCCATTACCTCATGGAGCCAGGCTGTGCTACGAGTCACATTTTTCGCTGCCTCAAAGTTCAGACTATAAACCAATGCGTCCTTAACCGTTTGCTTTTGAGCTAATCGCACGGCTTGTTGCAATTCCTGGTCCTTGAGTGCGCTGATGAATGCTTCTGTTGCTGCGTCATCTCGATGTTCTGGGTCGTACGCTGGGTGCAATGGTTCCCAATATTCCATACATAATTTGCATAACACAAACTCAATGTAATGATTCATTCATATGATGCATAATACAAAACTCAAATTGTATTCATACAAATTACATAATGAATGTAAACTCAATTTGTTGTTCTCGTAACAAATACATTTCGTCTCATATTCCAATCCCATGGCAAAGTCATAAATTACTTTCATGAGCCATTGCATTGGAATATGAAACCAATATATATCGCAAAGACAAATGTGACGAAGAACGTATGTAACATAATACCTACCTCATTACTCAACGTTCAATTTCTTTCACTCTTACTTTTCTTCCGCATTCGAATTGCCATGTGCATACTGGTGACCTAGTCATATGCACTTTGATACGATGGAATTTATGACCTAGAAAATAGGTCATAAATTGCATTCGTACATATGGATAGATATGATGAGTATAATGAATGGGAATGCGAGCTGTTAATGACCACACAAATTGAACATTGAATAATGAGGGCGTGGGAAGTAGATTTATGAATAGATTGGGTATAAAAGGAAAATGAATGTATTGATTCGGGATCAGTAAATTCTGACCCGTCCAGTAATAAAGGGTTCGGCCAAAGTAACTCTTAGGCTGGTTTTTATTAAAAGACGAAAAAGGGATTTATTGTTCGAAATACTTTGGCTGGTTTATTCGGCTAAACTTAGTTTAGCTTGCTGCATAGAAGTTTGTTACTTTGGTGCTACGTCCAATTTGGCCAGATACAAATCAGGCTAGACGACACTATAGGTAAATATTAATCAAATAAATTAAATCCTAAAAGGACTAACACGATATGGCGATCCTGCAAATTATAGGCAAAAATGGAAGCGTTGTTCGACGCAACTGAATTGGAAGCATTGAACAAGAGGTTCAATGAATTGCTGGCACAAGCGGAGGATGATTTACGAAGGAAGAGTATAGAATATCAACCTGAGTCAACAAGTACGGTTGAAGCACCTGCATACACTCCAGCCCCAATCAACGAACTAGGACCAAAGAGGTTAACGGTAGAAGAGTATTTACAGCAACAAAAGCGACCAACCCCGATAGTCAGCGCAGTACAACAGCGTAAGAAAAAACATCGTGCAGGAAGCAAGGCAAAATTAAGGGGAGAACGGAAAGAGCTTCATCGTTTAATAGCAATCTCGGAAGGAGAAGTACAGAAGAGTTTATTCAGGAAATTAAATTCATTGAGTGGAAAAAAGAAATTGTAACATGGGAAATAACTGTTCGACAACTAATATCACAGATTCGTTTGTAGTAGAATATAAGCAAAGTATAGTAACGTCAATTATTTTTTGTATAATTTTAACAATACTGTATGCGTATCATGTAAAAAATAGAAACGATGTTAGAAGTAGAATAAATAGAAACATAAATGTCTAATATCTGAAGGCAATCATCTTCTTAATGCAGCAATTAGAACAAATAGTGAAGGAATTAGAACAACTTTTGGCAAATATAAAAATATGTAGAAATCGTCCCTATACAGAGGAGACGATAAATTTGAAATCAACAATAATTGAAAATTTGAGGAAAGAAGCAAAACAATTATTTAGCAGTGAAATAGAAGAAAAAACATTGGAATTAAAAGAGAAATTCGTAAAGTTAATATTTTTGTTATCAGAAAATCTAGATTGTATGAGAAAACAGAATCAAGCAAAAATGGCAGAGTTCAATTTAGAGATTTGTTTAAAAACAATTCCTGTTCTTGAAGGATGTTTTAAATCACTACAGCAATTTTTGAAGCTTGTAGAAATATTTTACAAGACACTATCTACAGAAGGAAAAGAAGCCCTAATTGATTTTGTATACAATATAAAACTATCAACTAGTGTACAGACCTCTATAGTAAGTTCAGGAATTTCCAAGACATTTGAGGAATTAGCGCCAAAATTACAAACCAAATACAAGAGCCTAAGCACCATCTCTCAAATACACACCACTTTAATTGGATTTACCCCGCGGAAACTTAGTGTATCTACTTATAAGGATAGAATATCAGAGCTAGTAGATGAATTAAATAGCCTGCAAATATCTAACCTTGGCGTAAGTGCCACTCAGGATCAAAGGAACATGATTATAAAAATGAACGATTCCTATGCCCTAACAGTATTTAAGAATGGCCTTAATGATCAATTAAGGAGCACAATCTTTGCGGCTAGACCAAAGAAATTTTCAGATGCTACAGATTTAGCTCTGGAGGTAGAGAAGACTGAGGCGAGTCAGGTTAATAATGTATTTTATTATAAGAAGAATAGAAATAATCAGAATCAGGGTAATAGGAGAGATATTAAGAATTAAAGGAATAGAAATAGAAATAATGATAATAGGAGAAATAATGATAATAGGAGATATAATGATAATAGGAATGATAATTGTTCAATAATGAATCAAGGTCCTGTACCTAAAATATTCAATACTGATTATACTTGTAGTAGTAATACGCCCACCTTCGCTGTTGGAACTTAACTCAACTATATTTTAATCATCCGTTTCTTAAATACATAAAATTTTGCTTATCCTAACATTTTAGTGTGGGAAAGGAAAATCGTAAACATTTCATTCTAACGTTTGATTCTCACGTTATTCCTCATCATAGTCAAAACAATTGCATATGCATATCATTTTTCATATTTTGAGTTTGCAAGATTCATTCTAGACAAGAATGCATATCGCATGGGAATTTAGTTTGAGACAAAGAATTTGTTTTGACTATGATTCAGATTACAAAAGAATTTATAAAGACAGCAACGTGAGAACAAGAACATAACAAATGGAATTCAAGTACTTGGAAATTATTTTAAGCGCTAGAGATTTATTTAGACTATGTTAAATCTGCTTGAACATCCTCCGCCACCTTGAATTCTCCCTGGAGAATTTCAACATTAGTTTGTGCTTGATTTGCATGTTGACGGTGTCCATTCCAAAAACGTTTTTTGCATCCATATGTAATCACGATGATTACGATGCCCAAGGTCGTGTAGTTAAGTATGTAGTTGTGCGTATCGTGTGTGGTGATAGTTTCGGGTAGTTCTGCGGATAGTTGATTTTTGATTTGTTTCGAAACTTCGTCATACATGCTGGAATTTAGAGTCCAATTGTATAAATTCGGGGGGTCTGAAACTATAGACTTTCCTCCAGTGATGAACGCTGTTAGATTAACCACGGGTGAAAATGTGAAACGGTTTTGTGTTGACAAAGTGCTGTGACTTGTGATGACCATTGTTTTGTGGTTGATGATGCATCCTGGCTGTATTCTTAGGATGCCACTGCCTCTGATCCTTTGCCTTGACTATTTTCCATTGCAAACAATTTCCAAGGTTGACGGATCTCGTACATAGAATATCCAGCTGTTTGTAGTGGTAAGTTGAATCCAATGATTGTGCACAGATTTCATTTCGACCTGACATGAGGCTGATACTTCCTCGTGATGCATCAGCAAGGACATTTCGCATTGATTCACGGTTGATTCCGTGGAGTAAATTGGATGTTTTGACGGCAAATTAGGTAGTCAGCGTCAAAATGTACGCATTGTTGCTTCTCGGCTTCTGCAAGTGGATAATGCTTGTCTCGGTTTATTGTAACGGCAAGGTAGTCAGTTGAAGGTTTAATGTAGGCGGTAGTTTCCTTAAAAGTTGATGGAACTGGATATAATTTGAGGAGTTGATAATTGTCAGGACTTAAAAGTGGAAATTGGATTTCGAACAAGATGTTTTTCTTTGTAGCGCGTGTATGAACGGAAGCAACTTGATATAAATTTAATAATGATTTCGAGGAAATGGGAAAAGTTTGATCCACTGTAAGGTGCTCTCTGATAGTCTGGATTTGTTTTTGAAGCTGACTAGCTGATAGGATTAATGGATTGATTTTTCCATGATACGTATTTGTAATTAATTGAAGCAATGTTCTTTGGTTAGCTTGAAAATGAGTCATGAGCAAAAGTGTGTGTAGTGAAAGTACGTTAAATTCATACATTTTCTCTTCGCTCTTTTGTGTCTTTAGTGTAAGTTGTTCAATTTGACGCTCAATCGAATTTATTTGCTGTTGGACGACATTTGTGTTTTTCTTCAAAATGTTGACGGTGGCTTCTACAATACTCGTTTGGCTTTCCATTAGCTTTAGAATATGTTCTTCATTTGTTTTCACTTTACGAATATCTTCTTCGTATTTTACAGCAAACTCCTCATCTAATATGCCAAACAAGGAGTGTGAAATTGAACCAATTATGTTTAGAGGCGACTTTTTTTTCCGATTTCTAATTGGAAAGGGGTGCTGATATAATGCTTCGTTTTGTTCTTGTAATTCTGCATGCAAGTGCTGAAACTCCGAAACGATGCCGTTGCAAAACTCTTTAATGTTTTCTTTGTCTTGGGAAACACAGATGTTCGTCAAGCATATGATTGCTCTTGAAATGCCTTCATATTCTGTCCAATAGCTAGTCATATCGAAAAATGTTATGATTTTCCAGGTGCTATGTGAGAGTTTAATGTTGCCAACTTCTTCAAAATAAATGCCTGACTGATTGTTGAACGGTACTATTTCAACAGATTGGCTTCTAGTTGCTTCAATTTTTTGGATGTTTGGAAGGGCTAGTAACACGCATAACAATGCTTGCAGAAGAAACCCTTTCCCTCCTTTATTATTTTTAGGTTTATTTGTGTTGCGTTTGATTGGTTGAGTTGGAATAAGGGCTGAGTAATTAGAAGTGACCGGGGCTATTTTGACCTTTCCTTTTGGTAGTTTAGAGGGCTCGTCATCAGGCGTTGAGTCCTCAGTTGCTTCGGGAGTTAATATCGTGTCTGGCAGTGGACATAATGTATGAACGGCTCTAGAAAATACTCCTGTTGCAGTTTTTACCTTAACTGTTCGCACATAATTGTCCGCACCCTTGATGACCTCCACCACACGTCCCATACGCCACGTTAGAGGAGGAAGATCCTTTTCTTTTAAGATGACCAGTGTTCCTGGAGTAACGTTGGGCTGGGGTTTTTGCCACTTGTATCTGGTTTGTAGCTCTTGCAAATATTCGTTAGACCATCTTTCCCAGAACTCCATATGTAATGATCTGACTTGATTCCACCTTGTTGTTAGAGACAGTCTTTGGATTTGATCAGTTGTTTCAGGTAATGTTAACAGAGGCTGTCCAATCAGAAAGTGCCCTGGAGTCAGCGGTTGGAGGTCATTTGGGTCTGTTGACATTGGAGTGAGTGGTCGGGAGTTCAAAATGGCTTCGATTTGGCAAATAACAGTATGCAGATATTGTTTCAATGCCCTCATTTTGTTTCAATGCCCTCATTTTTGATATGATCGAGGAACATTTGTTTGAGCATATCCTGCAATCAATCTGGTATGGGTTTCAGAATGACATACATATTCCGTAGATCTTTTCGTTTCTCTTGTGATACCATTTCTTTGCATTCAGAATAGAGGAAATCAAGATGGTCATTTATAAATCGCTCTTCACACTCCTGACCTCTTCAGTTACTACATACGTCAAGGATGTTGTTCCAAGTTTACGCTTTAAATGATACTTAGCGGACTTGACTGCTGCCTCCCATAAGCCGCCAAAATGAGGGGATCTAGCGGGAATTCGAAGCCATTCAATGCCTTCAGAACTGCAAAACGTATCGAAAATATCCTGGCCGCTCTTCTCGTGAAAGAGTTTCATCAATTCTTGAAGCTCTGAGTGTGCTCCGACGAAATTGGTAGCGTTACCACTGAATATTTTTGCCGGTCGTCCTCTTCTTGATATGAACCTTTTTAGAGTTCCAATGAATGCTGCAGCTGTCAAATCCGAAGTCAATTCTAAATGAACTGCTTTTGTTGAGAAGCATATGAAAAGCGCAATATATGCCTTCACTGGCCTTTTCCCTCTCAGGTCAAAATGTATTTGAATGGGACCGCAAAAGTCCACTCCAACATGTAAGAAGGGTCAAGCTTCTTGAATTCGTTCAGCGGGTAAGTCACCCATTATTTGTTGAAACACCTTGGGCTTAGCTCTGGTGCACCGGACGCAATTTCGCACGGTTGCTGTGGCGAGTAGTTTCCCGTTTATACACCAAAGTCCTGCAACTGCATCTCACGTACTATCAGTTTCAATGCTGTGTCCATTTCTTTGGGGGTCGGCTTGATTGCTGCTTCCTTTGTGCTATATGCGGGCATATTATTAGTGCATCGAACAATGAATCTCAAAACTTCTTGTAGTCTCTGGAAGTTGTTGTTGTGCCTAATTTGTTGTATGAAGTGTGGTGCTGATGCTTGTATTGTAAGGACATATCTTTTGACCTTGAGTTCATGTTCTGGAGTTGCTTGATCGTCGCTCCATGAAGGTCTACCTTGAATTTTAATTGGATGCCGAAGAAATGATGGCCCATCAAACCAAAGTCTTGTCTCCAAGAATTGTGATGGAAGCATTCCTCTAGAAATGATATCAGCTGGGTTTCGTTGCGATCCTACATGTTGCCAAATCCCGTCCTTAGTTGCTAGTTGAATGGCAGCTACTCGGTTTGCCACGAACGTCGTGAACTTGGATGGAGTTGACACTAACCACTGTAAAACAATCGTGGAGTCAGTCCATAGAAATGTTTTTTACATGTTGATTTGCAGGGCTTGTTTTACTTGATCGACCAATACCACTAATAAGTGTGCTGCACAGAGTTCGAATCGCGCAATGGAGCGTTTTGTCACTGGAGCAACTCTACCTTTTGAGCATACGAAGAAAACCTTTGCATCTTTATTATTACCACCTGATCGCAAATAAACGCAGGCGCCATAGGCCAATTCACTTGCATCAGAAAAACCGTGAAGCTGAATTGGATCAGAATGATAGAAGCATCGTATCTTTCTTGGAATGTGAACATTTTCGAGCATTGGCAATTGACTTCTGTACATTTTCCATCTTTGCTGTAGGACATCTGGCAGAGGCGTATCCCAATCAAGTTTAAGCTCCCATATTTGCTGCATAAATATTTTGGCCAGCACAATGACTGGATTCACCAAACCAAGAGGATCAAAAAGCTGTGACATCTCTGAGAGCACTATTCGTTTGGTCACGGGTCGTTGGTTGGAAAAGCGAGTGATCTTGATGTTAAACTCGTCGGTGCTTGGATTCCAGCTCATACCTAAAGTTTTAATAATGTTTGGTGTTTCAAGATGTGTCATATCAAACTCGGTTGCTTGATCCTTTGAAGGTATTTTGCGTAATAACTTCCAATTGTTTGAACACCACTTGTGTAGATGAAATCCTCCCCTTTCCAACATCTTTCTGAGCTGTTTTTGCAATGCTTTAGCTTCTGTTAAGCTGTCTGCACCTGTCAATAGATTGTCCACGTAAAAGTCACGGGATACCACTTTTGCCGCCAAGGGAAACGCCATATGTTCGTCTTCGGCTAATTGTTGTAAGCACCTTATCGCTAGATACGGGGCGCATCTAGTTCCGTAAGGAACTGTCTTCAGCCTGTATGTTTTTACAGTATTTTCACCTGGTGTTTTCCATAGTATGAGTTGAAAATCACGATCATCTTCATGCAGAATCACTTGCCGATACATTTTTTGAATGTCGGCACTGATCGCGTACTGATGAGAACGGAACCTGACCAAAACATTGAAAAGGTTTTGCTGTAAATTTGGCCCAGTCCTCAAGATATCATTTAATGATATGTTGCTGGATGTCTTCGCAGAGCCATCAAAGACAACTCGCAGTTTTGTTGTCGTGCTTTCTGGACGTATCACACAATGGTGTGGTAGATAGTAATGAGGCTTAGATTCATCTATATTGTGCACTTCTTCCAGATGTCCCAGTCTTCGATACTCTTCGATGAAGTCCATGTAATCTTTCATCAATTGAGGATTGCGGTTGAATCGTGTTTGTAGCCCACAAAGTCTTTGAACGGCTACCTGCTTAGAGGTTCCTAACGCCTTTGGATCCTCCGAGAATGGAAGCCGTACGATATATTTGCCCGTCAAATCTCGAGTTACCGTGTTTTCAAAGAATCTTTCACATTTTTTATCTTCCCCTGCTAAATGATTGATTGCCACTTGTGGAACCTCCTCTAGTTCCCAAAAACGCTCTAATTGTTCATCTAAGTTAGTGACCGCTCCACAAAACTTCACATTACTGTTGCTAGATTGAATTTTTCCTAGAGCCATCCATCCCAAAACTGTGTCATGTAGACATGGTAAGTGATTCGCCATAACGATCATTTTTGGCTTAATGATATAGCTATAAAGCTCAGCACCCAACAGCAAATCGACAACTTGCGGCTCGTTGAATCTTGGATCAGCAAGTGTAAGGTTTGGTGGCAGTGGCCACTCGGATGTATTTAGATGTCTGTCAGGATGTTTGCTGGTAATTGCCTTCAGCACAAACGCTTCGAATTCGATGCTGAATGTTTTCACTCTAGATGAGAGCCTCAGGTGGACACGTTTTGATGATTGTTGCCGGCAATTTCCAACACCCACAATTTCTTGCATGCTCATTGATCCGTTCAGCTTCAGTTTCTTGCACATTCGCTCAGGGATAAAACTGAGCTGAGGGTCTGTGTCCAACAATGCTCTCGCTGGAATCGCATCTCCTTTTATGCCAGTTAGATTGACCACAGCAGTGCCAAGAAGCACATAAGAGTCACAATTGGTGGGATTTTCCGTTGATGTAAGAGCTTGGCTGGCAGTATTTGGTGAGGGAGCCTTCTACCTAGTGCTTCAAGTGCTTGAAATCTCAGTTCTAAAAAATTTAGAAACTGTTTCAGTTGTGGTATCCCCTTTGGCTGTTGTAACGTTTGTTCAAATAGGATATGAGTGTTTCTGTCCAGCTTTTTGATCAGAATTACTACCAAGATTGCGTCCCAATGCTGCACGGGAATCTCAAGAGCACCTAATGCCCTAATGCACTCCTGTGTAGTATCATGAAGCGATTACAATTCTTGTGCCGCTTCACCGTTGACTGATTTTTGTGACAGCAATTTGTTGAGCGCTGCATTCACTAAGAGTCTTTTGTTTTCATATCGCTCTTTAACAAGGCTCTATGCAGGCTCATAGTTGCTATCACATATTGTCATATGACGAATGAGACGTTCTGCCTCACCCGTCAAGTTGGTTTTCAGGAACCAAAGTTTTTGGGCCGGACCTAGCGTGCTGTTGTCGATTAGTTGGACATATAAGTCATGGAACTCTTGCCATGCGAGATAGCTTCCATCAAATTTAGGACGCTGAATTCGAGGAAGCTTTACCGTCTGGCTCGTTTCCTCCGATCCTGAAACCGCCTGTAATAATTTGAGCTGCACCATTTCAACCCAAATTTCAGTGCTTTCGAAGACTTTGGGGCTGTATTTTTCTGGAACGTCACCGCTTATCAGGATTTCCAAGTGCTTAGCCCTGATTCCATCCCAATGCTTCTTGATGGCCTCTAACTGAGCCGACTTGAATTCCCTGGGTGGCTCCGTCTCTAATCTTCCTTCCGTTCTTTGCAGCAAGTTGTCGAAGAGTAGCAAGCATGATACTTTCACATCTTGTTGAATTGGCGGCACCTTTGCTATCAGCTGTTGAACGTTCTTCTGTGATAGACGCTGCACTACTTGAGCCTCGCTGCCTTTGTATAGCTTCCAGGATTTTTTGAACCACGACTTTGATTTGCTCAAAGTAATTATTCTTGGAATAATCTACCTGAGCAACTTCGGTAAAGTTCTCCAGAATTCCATCGTTGATTTTAAATTTTTGGAAGAGTGTTGATACTTCTTCTTCCCTTGCATCCAAATAGCTCGTTGTCTTCCTTGCTTCTGGATCCTTTTTGAAGTTGCGATGGATTCTCTCAATATCTTGTCCTATCTCCAGCTGCTGTTTCAGAATAGCATCCATGTCTGGGGTCACCAAAATGTTCAATAATGAATCAAGGTCCTGTACCTAAAATATTCAATACTGATTATACTTGTAGTAGTAATACGCCCACCTTCGCTGTTGGAACTTAACTCAACTATATTTTAATCATCCGTTTCTTAAATACATAAAATTTTGCTTATCCTAACATTTTAGTGTGGGAAAGGAAAATCGTAAACATTTCATTCTAACGTTTGATTCTCACGTTATTCCTCATCATAGTCAAAACAATTGCATATGCATATCATTTTTCATATTTTGAGTTTGCAAGATTCATTCTAGACAAGAATGCATATCGCATGGGAATTTAGTTTGAGACAAAGAATTTGTTTTGACTATGATTCAGATTACAAAAGAATTTATAAAGACAGCAACGTGAGAACAAGAACATAACAAATGGAATTCAAGTACTTGGAAATTATTTTAAGCGCTAGAGATTTATTTAGACTATATTAAATCTTCTTGAACAGTAATAGAGACAATGATAGGGGGCGTACTTATAATAATAACAATGATAATACAAATAATGATAGTAGCAATAATGGATATAACAGGAACAATCATAGAAGAAGAGGTAACCATAGGAACAATCAAAACAATACATACAATAGAGGTAGTAATAGCAATACTAGAAGTAATAGACGCAATAATGATAGAAATGGGAACAATATAAATATGGTACAGGAACAGGAAAACTTGCAGGACTCCGGAACGGAGTAAAGATTCCTTCCGGGCAGAAGATATACAAAATTTCAGATAATTGTGCGAACTACATTAGTGTATTTTGCAAAAATGCCTCACAGAACTTAAGATTTTTAATAGACACAGGAGCAGATGTTTCCTTGTGTAAATGCGAGAAAATTAACAAAAATGAGCTATGTTGGTCGGATAATAAATGCAAATTAACGGGGATTACAAGTGAAACAATTACGTCTTACGGATCAATAGATCTTGAAATGAATTTGAATGATGAAGACATCGTTCAAGGAAAATTTTATATTGTGGGTAAAAAATTTCCTATGACTGATGGAATTATAGGTAGAGATTTGTTGGAGAAGTTCTTTTGCAAGATAAATTATGAGACCTACACAATATCTTTTCTAATAAATGATAAAGAAGTGACTCTACCTATGCATTACAAGCAAAGCAAAATTGCGCAGATTACATTACCTGCCAGAACCGAAACTATTTTTCCGATTAACTTGGAAACTAAGGAGGACATGGTAATCCTAAATAAGGAGATAATGGAAGGTATATTTGTAGGAAGTATCATTATACCATCCAAAGGGATCAAACATATAAAAATTTTGAATTCAAGAGATTCCGAAGTCACAATTGATGGTATTGAGAATCTTATAGATACTGTACCTTTAAGCAATTATGATGTCAGAGCATTGAATAAATGCAAAAGTACTCACACTAGATGACTGAATACACTTCTGAATTCTATCAATATATCTTCGTATGATCCCAAAGCTAGAGATAGTCTTCTGGAAATTATAAAAGAATATCAGGATGTTTTTCATCTGGATGATGAGAAACTGAATGTTAACAATTTTTACACTCAAAGTTTGAATGTAACCGATAATATACCTGTTTACACAAAAAATTATCGACTTCCTAATTCTCAGTGCGATGAGATCAAAAAACAAGTCCAGGATCTTTTAAAAAATAAGATAATTGAGCCATCCGTAAGCCCTTATAACTCACCGTTACTTTTGGTACCAAATAAGAGTGATGGTACTGAGAAGAAATGGCGTTTAGTTGTGGACTTGATTTCGAAGCTTTTCTTTATGTTGATGATGTAATTGTTTTCGGATGTAGTATTAATCACCACAACGAAAATCTGAGAAAAGTTTTCAAAAGATTGAAGAAGTTTAATCTTAAACTTAATCCTGATAAATGTCAGTTTTTAAAGACAGAAGTCATCTACTTAGGTCATCTCATTACCAAAGATGGCGTAAAAACTGATCCCTCCAAGTACCAAGTCATCAAAGATTATCCAATCCCGAAAAATGCGGATGAAGTTCGTAGATTTGTAGCATTTTGCAATTGTTATAGACGTTTCATTCTGAACTTTGCGAGCATTGCAAAACCACTCAATTCGCTTCTTAAGAAGAATGTAGATTTTATATGGAACGAAACATGCCAGAATGCATTCAAGTCATTAAAATCAAAATTGATGAAACCACCGATATTACAGTATCCGGACTTCGATAAACCATTTATCTTGACGACAGATGCGTCTAATTATGCATTAGGAGCAGTCTTGTCTCAAGGAGAAATCGGTTCTGACCTACCCATTTCCTATGCAAGTAAATCATTGAATAAATGTGAACTCAATAAGCCGATAATCGAGAAGGAGTTACTTGCAATACACTGGGGTATAAACTTTTTCAAACCATACTTATATGGCAGAAAATTTATTGTGATAACAGACCACCGCCCACTAGTTTCACTGTTTACTCACAAAAACCCATCCTCAAGGCTCACACAAATCAGATTAGATTTATCCGACTATGATTTTGAGATTATTTACAAAAAAGGCAAAACCAATACGAATGCTGATGCTTCATCTCGCATTGAATTAAATACTGATATTTTACGAAGCATGATTCCTCCAGAAGTAGACGCATCAGTAAAGAAAACTTTACCTATTACAAGGGGTATGAATAAAAAGCAACAAGATACATGTGCACAAGAAAGCAAAGTAACCGATGCCAATATCCAATCGAAGCCTGATCAACTTCACATTTGGAATTGCACATCGTTAAATGACGTCAAAAATGTTACAAAGCATAGATTTAATACACCGCGGATAAATGAATTAAGAAATCCTACACTAGAAATTGTACGTACGTCTGATGAAATAATAGTATATGTTGGTAACGATACATTTTCCAGAGAATCAGTTCCTGATGAAAAGAAGTTATCATCCTTTATCTATACATCAAAGAGCAATAATCCTGAAAGAAATCTAGATTTCATTATGGAGAAACTCATTGATGCTTTGCGCAAAATAAAAATAAACGAGCTCGCGTTATCAAGCAGTGATAACTTATTTGATAGTGTACACATTGAGGATTTCAAGAAGATATATAACGAGTTGCAACTAGATAATAATTAAACGCGTTTGTGGACTAATATCCTAATATACACCCCAGCTTAGAAAATTTTGAACAAAGATACCCAGAACAAATTGATAAAAGAATACCACAGCTCACCACATGGAGGTCATCTAGGAGTTAGAAAGACTTTACTAAAATTAAAACAAAAATATTGTTGGAAGAATATGAGCGTTATGGTCAATAAATTTGTTAATAATTGTGAGATTTGTGCTACTAGCAAATTATATAGGCACACTAAAGAAAAATTTGTACATACGAGTACACCATCAACAACTTTCGAGACAATTCAAATTGACACAGTTGGTCCATTGAGACATTCTAATGACTTTCGTTATATTCTCACAATGCAATGTGAATTATCGAAACTTGTTGTTGCCATCCCAATTGAATCAGAGGATGCGAAGACTATAGCGACAACCTTAGTGAAAGATTTTATTCTAAAGTATGGCCAATTTAAAATTTTAAAATCAGAAAGAGGTACTGAATTTTTAATTGAGCTAATGAAGGAGGTTTGTTACAAATCGAACAGATATTTTCAACACCGTATCACCATGAAACTTTAGGCGTAGTTGAAAGGAACCACAGGTTTCTCAATGAATTCTTACTCGCATTCACTGAAGATTCAGAATGGGATACTTGGCTTCCGTATTATACTTTCGCTTATAATACATCACCTAATGTAGATACTGGTTATACACCATACGAATTAGTTTTCGGAAAATTAGCTTATTTTCCAAATGATGAAAAATTGTCTGCGAAAACATACAATCTTGACAACTTTGCCAAAGAATTAAAACTAAGATTGAAAACAACCATATATAAAACAAAAAAAATAATAGAGAAAGTTAAAAAGAAAAGATTAGAAAAGCAAAGAGATATTAATGCATTAAACATTGAAATAGGTGATAAGGTATTAATTAAGAATAATAATCGTAAGAAAAATCAAAAACCATATATGGGTCCTTTTATAGTAAAAGATAAGAAAGGTGTAAACTCCATAATTGATGTCAATGGAGTATTAAAAGAATTACATATGTGACGCCTACGCCCGGGAATCGAAGTGATTCCGATCCCGAACCCTTGCAACCGGCCAGATGGGTATGTCCTCGAAGTGCCAGTGGACTTCATCTGTCGTGCGGATATCGTTGCGCAGAAAAATATTTCTTTTCTTTCCAAATATTTAGATCTGTGGATATAAATATTCGAAATATAAAATTAATCCAAACCCCGACACATTTCGAGACATATCCATCTGGAAATGCCCCTCCACCGTGGCCATCGAAAAACTATGCCACTGGCGACAAATGGAGAGGCACATTGCCGCCATGTGGCGTGCCATTCCACACACATCTGTTTTGTCCGATGTGACAACCGGTGGATTTGACAGCCACATGGAGAGGACGTACGAGTAGACAATTTCTTAAACATAAGACGCGAAAAATACCTCCGAGGCCGGGAAAATAATTAAAAAAAAAAAACGAAAAAAAAGGAAAAAATAGTGGTTCCCACTCAAGTGGACAATCGTCCGAATTACTTTTTCGCTTTATTGCGACTTCGTAACACATCTGTTGTGCGGGGTGCCATTGAACGCGTGAAGAGTGGCAGTCACCAGGTAAATCGACAAGTATTTATGGTCCTCGACTGATTTGGAAATTTTTTAGCTTCAACTAGGGGAATGCGGACCGCGATCGCGCACCGTTGCGCACGTGACAGTTCCCGGGTGCTCCCGGACACCACTCCGGATTGCGGATGGCTGCGCCTCCAGCGGCACCATCTGGGTATCCCACGACGGGCGAGCTCTCGATAACGTACAAGACGGACCTGCGTCGGCTTCTTCCAGTCCCCCGGAAAGTCCACGTGGCAGTCGAAATCGTAGCACGTAGCAACTACCAAGCGGCGCTAACAAGTAAGTGGCATAGCGAAATATCGGCAGTGCCGGATGGTGCTTGTCGTTTAGACAGATAGCCATCAAATTTTAAAACAATTCAGTCCCCAAAATCGTGACCATTTGGGGATGATTAAAGTGTCTCTCGATACAATCCCGAAAGACCGCAAAATGACACTAATCCAACTTGCATCCGTAGAAGATGCTGTTTTAGCTCTCATTAAAATGCACAATCATCAACTATCGGAATCCAATCATTTACGTGTAAGCTTCTCCAAATCAAACATTTAAAAAAAGTGATATTGAATGTGTGAGAGAAAACTACAAATAAGAAAATTAAGATAAGAATGCCGAAATGAAATTGACACAAGTAGGCGAAAGATGTAAGCAGCTAATTAGAATTCTTTAACAAACAAAAGAAATTAAGTAAATATAATTTCAAGTGTGATTGAACACCTTAAAAATTAAAGAACCCCTAAAGATGAAAAACGATTAGTTATGCAATAGACGCAACAAGATAGATACTTGAAATTTATTGATTAAGTATATGCGAAGTGAAACTAAGGAGACATTATTATTATTAATATAATTACTATTAGATAAAAAAAAAAAAAAAAAACAGAAAGTATCTCTATTTCGGTACTGAGTAATGTAGACTAATAATTATAATAGTTCAAAACAAGAAAAGCAACAAAAAGAGACTAGAAACAAATTATGTTAATATTATTGATAGTAAGGGACACAAATTTAGGAAGATAGTTCTATTATATACTATAGGACTCTTATTAAAATCCCAAAACTGTCTCTATACATTTCTATTATTACACACAAATCATATCTAGCTATTGAAAAATTGATAATTATAGATGAAAGCAAACAATCAACTCTGTAGTAAACGTATACACAAATACTGAAAAACAAACCACCCTACGAGTATGTAAAATTGAATGCTGGAATAGTGGGAAAAACGATGAAAGCGAAGAAAAAACTTTACAATTTCGTCTCTATTTACACACACGTCCTACTTCCTCTTAATGTCCTTCTACAAACTCCTGACATTCATGTCAACCATATTTCAAATACCTCAAATTCGTTAATAAAAGTCGAATGTAAAAGGTTTAGTACGGATAAAGAGAAATGTGAAAGTTTTTTGTTCGTTCTTAACTTTATAATTTTACGTTTTTTCCTTTTAACAAACTAAAATCATCGTCAAATAACAAAGGAACTATATATATGTATATGTGTAATGTATTTGAATCTTATTAAATTATAAGCAGGGCGAGGACGAAAGTAAGTCAAATTATAAGAAAAAAATAAAGGAAAAAATAAGTAGAGGACAAAATATTATGCGAAGAAAGAAAGATGAATAAATGAAAAATTATGTTTTATAGACTGCACTTTTTTAAGTGACTCTTTTGAAGTTGCTCTTTTTTACGGAAAATATTCTAAGTAAATGAAAGATATAAATTGAAATAATTTGGGAAAAGTAAAACAAACAACCAAGAAAGAATAATATTTGTATGGCAGAAATGCATAAGAAGGAAGCTATAACGTTTATATCATCCTACAATTGCTCTCAACTACGGTTTCCAATTCCATATCACAACCTAAAATTACTTCTTGTGCGATGACAAAGACATTCTTTTCAATTTCTCTACTTTTATTTTTTTCTAATATCGTTAACATTTAAACTCATTTATTATTGTAAAACTCCGTTTTGATAGTTTATAAAAATGTGTTAGTTTATTAGTTTTCTCATTTCATATTCTATTAGCACATAAAGACAAAAAAAAAACAAAATGAAAGGGAGTGCTATCGTTATTTGTAGGAATGTATTTCTATAATTTTGAATAATTAAAAATGAATTGCTAAAAATTTAACCACGACTTTCCTTTTCAGCGGTTCTGCTTTTTCAGTGGGAAGAGAGAGTGTAGGGTAGGTATGCCGTCGCGAGGGTAGGGTTTCGACAAATCCGCTGAGGTCAGTTTCGCGTCGCGCGCGGTACGCGGTACCTTTGATTGTTTCGTCATTTCATTAGAGTAGTTTTAGTCGGTTTAATTTCGAGTAGCATATTTTTCGGTACCGCGTCGGTGATTCGGTAACGCGCCTATGGGATTTTGTAGCGTTTTTGATTTGAGATCTGTGGAGAGATCACATCCAGAATTAACGTAACGTAGGTTTCCCGTTCTGGATGAGTAGTTGTTGACGCGTTTGGAAAACGGGCATGTTCAGGTGGCTGAAATATTGTAATGGAGCGTAACCCATTCGGAGACCCGCGACCGAAATCCTCTCCGAACTAGCTGGCCGACAAGCAGCCACCGCGTGAATGGGTTACGGTGCACGGATTGGTTGACCTGTTGGTACCATCTGTTGGCACTACTCAGACTTAACGTCTAGAACCGATGAGAGGTCGGTTCCGCGTTGAACTAGAAATGTTTTAAATCATTACAAATGGCGCCCAACGTGGGGCCCAAAACATCCTAAGGGGGAAAGAACTTCGCATCTTCTGACGAGTTGGTCCTTTACGGAGGATGTAAGGTACTCTGGTACTCGAGTCCCACTATCAGGAGCAGTGGAGTTGTGTGATACGCACTAGAAGTCGCTTCACGTGAGTTGTAGCTTCCGCTCTCCTTTGATTGATTTTTTTTCCTCGCGACAGAATCCTTCCGATGTGTTGTCCCAGGTTAACCCCTGTAAGGACCTTCTATTTTCTTGATGGAACTGCCAGTCTGATGGGTTTACCTATCAGCATGGACTCTCAAAAAAATAGAAGGCTACCTTGCCTTTATGTCGCGGAAGGATTCTAACTATTTCGTATGCGTGTTAGACGAGTGGTATCGGTTCAACGTTCGGTGGCGTACGCTGGAGTTGCGAAGCCCGGAATGCTTCCACGCGTCGGGAATTTTGACCGCGTACTAAAATCGTTACGGTAGCTCTACCACTTGTCTCGTCGAGTCACTTTAACGTAGTTTAGAGACGGTTTTTTTTGTAATGTATGAGGGTTTAGGGGATAAATTTTGTAAATCGACCGAAAGCACCCTTTCTCCGGCAGATTACCACGCACTCTCTTTTCCCGTTGGAGGAGTCGACCACTGAAAAGGAAAGTATACTTTAAATAAAATTTTTTTTTCCCCACTTATCATTAGCTCGCCACTATCGGCTACTAACGTATTCCTAAGTTTTTCTATAGTTTTTCTATATATATATATATTAGGGTTATAGTAGAAATAAGTGTATTTTATATTTTTTTTTCTCTTTCCAATATTAGCAACCACACAAAAAAAAAAACCGGCAAGAACAAACATGGCAACGAAGCGGACCCCAGATAAGCGTTGGACCCGATCTAAAACGGTCCAACCAGCTAACTGCGGGATCTGCTTCGAAGACGTAGTGGAGGGCGTACACAGCGTGCGATTGGATTGTGGACATCTATTCCATCGTGCCTGTGTACAACAGCTCCTCCTCACGTCAGAGAGTTGCCCATTATGTCGGCGACCCATCGAGCGGTCCGCCCTAGACGTCCCCCTCGGAACGCCCCTACCAATGCGTGGAGCAGTGGCGAAAGGAGTTCCGGAGGCCGAACAGTCCCAACCACTTTTAGACCTGCAAGGAGCCGTAGGCGGTGAAGTTCCGGCCGCAAGTGTCGTGTCCGAGGTGACAACCATGCCTTCCGCCCACTCCATTGACACCCTCGTGGCGTTGATGAGGGATATGTCGGAGAGGATTGGCAACCTGGAGGGAAAGCTCCAGAATCTCCCTATGAGCCAACCACCCAGTCGCGTGAGAACTCCGCTTGGCTGGGAGCCCAATCCCAGTGTGGCGATGCCCCCCTCCCGACAATCCGAGCAATGGGTCCCACCTCCAAGGAACTCAGGAATGGATCCCAGAGCTCCCGAATATAGACCACGACACAGTACCGGACCTCCGTTGGTACCTCCAGCCCCCGAGGCCGTTCAGTACAACAGGTCAATCGAGGATGTGATTCCCCCCGGGAACGCATTGACACTTTTTCGAGACCCGACGCCTCGTATCACGGAGAGTTGGCGCCTGAACTTTACAGGGTTCAACGATATGATATCGGCGGACCGGTTCCTCTTCCGGATTCAGGCGTTGGTATCCAGCACCCTGGGAGGTGATTCCTCGGCCTTCCTCCGGCATGCACATCTTTTGTTCAGCGGCGACGCTGCCGACTGGTACTGGAGCTTTAAAGAATCAACGCCACGTCCCACTTGGCACTCTTTCAGTGCAGCCTTCCGCAATCGATTTGAGGATGGCTTCACTGAGAGAGAGCTAAGGGAGCAAATAAAGAAACGGAAACAAGGCGCTCACGAACCGTTCGACCAGTACTACACAAGTATAGTGAGATTGAGCACTCGCTTGCGAAATACCATGCCCGAGGACGAACTGGTAGAAATTATCAGAGAGAATATGCGCTGGGATCTTCAGAACAGCCTTCTGCATTTTCCCATCAACACCATACAGGGATTGCGCCTCCATGCCCGTAGACAAGAACACTTGGATGAGCGGCGAGGTACCTTCCGTCCACAACCTCGCATAACGGGACCAAATCCCCGAAATCATCACACCGCGGAGTTGATGGCAGCTGACCACCTGCTTGCAGATCCAGTACCAGTACCGAGGAGCGGAGCACCACCGGAGCTTGAGGACCCAGCCTTGATTGATAGACCCTCCCTTGAAGCAATTACAAGCCCGACGGTCTGTTGGAACTGCCGACAACCGGGACATCGGTTCTATGCATGTCCAGCGGAGCCGACGCTTTTCTGCTACCGCTGCGGGAAGGCCGACACATACGCACCTGACTGTGCAAATTGCAAAGGGCGAAAAAACTTGCCACCGAGTGCCGCGACCACCCGTCGGCACTCCTAAACCCCGGACGAACCAATCCAGACCCCATCACTAGCTATGACCCAGCTCCCAACAGGACTCCAACTCTGCTGACTCGCACCGCTAAACACAGTTCCCCCGAAGTTCCACAACCGACGCCGTCCTTCGCCGAGGCCAACGCGCAAGGGAATGATAGCGAGGCGAAAGTTCCTTGGCATGTAAAACCTTTTCATGTCAGGCTGCGGAATTACTTGGCTACTCGACAGCGCATCTTCCAGGAGGAGTTGTCCACAAATGTCCCACCGCGAAGCAAGCGAGCCACGCGTCGGATGCGGAGCTTCTGGAGAAAAGTCAGGCAGTCGAGGAAAGTGTTGAAGGACATATACTTAGACGAATTATTGAGGGATGATGTTCGGCCATATGCGTCAGTACACCTCCTGCAAAAACGAGTGTCAGGCTTAGTCGATACGGGAGCCAGTGTGAATTGCATATCTGCCGAGTTTGCAGGGGAGGTACTGGCAAGGCACGCGGACCAAATCCGTCATTTCACCTCCTGGTTAAGCACGGCGGACGGAACTCGTCACTCTGTAGTGGGAAAAATTATGACGGATGTCACCTTTAAAGGAGTAACTAAACCCATGAAATTTTTCATCATACCTCAGTTAACCCAGAATCTTTACCTAGGAGTGGATTTCGTTCGAAAATTTAACTTGGCTCCGGCACTATTTTCCGGTACAACCCTGGAGTCCGTCACCCCAGCTCCTGACCAATCTCAACCCACTAACTTACTACGACATACTCTGGATGTAAATCAGCAACTGCATCTAGACTCGGCTATATCGGCTTTTCCATCGCATGAGAAAGAAGGTCTCGGGCGGACTGCCCTGGTGTTCCACACTATAGATGTGGGGGATGCTAAACCCATAAAACAGAGACATTTTGCCATATCTCCGGCGAAGGAAAAATCGTTATACGCCGAAGTGGATCGAATGCTAGCATTAGGCGTAATCGAAGAATCACAGAGCGCGTGGGCTTCCCCAGTCACCTTAGTTGTCAAGCCGAACAAGGTCCGGCTATGCTTAGATGCTAGACGCTTGAACGCCGTCACCGTCAAGGACGCATACCCTCTACCGTTGATTGAAGGCATTTTGAGTCGGTTGCCTAAAGCCCACTTCATCACGAGCTTAGACCCCAAGGACGCCTTCTGGCAAATTCCTTTAGACCCCGGTTCAAAGGAGAAAACAGCCTTCACAGTCCCAGGTCGGCCCCTATATCAATTCGTGACCATGCCATTCGGATTGTGCAATGCCCCCCAAACAATGACGCGCCTTATGGATAAGGTGATACCACCTCATTTGCGGCACCAAGTTTTCGTTTACTTGGACGATCTGTTGCTTATACACGAGACCTTTGACGAACACATCGACCTGCTTCAGGAGGTGGCTCTACACATCCGGAGGGCAAGATTAACCATCAACATAAGGAAGAGCCAGTTCGTGATGACGGAGGTGAAGTATTTAGGTCACATCATTGGGCATGGCCATATCAAGACCGATCCGGAAAAGACTCAAGCGATTGACGTTTTTCCATTACCCAAGACCACCAAACAATTACGCCGATTCTTAGGTTTATGCGGATGGTACCAGCGTTTTGTACGTGACTATGCCACCATTACCACTCCTTTGACCGACATGCTGCGTAAAGGACGTAGATTCGTCTGGGAAGAGCCCAGCTTGCGAGCCTTTGAAGAGCTAAAGAAGAGTCTGACTACAGCCCCCGTACTGCACAGCCCGGACTTTGACAAACCGTTCTCAATCCATGGTGACGCGAGTCAACATGGGGTGGGAGCAGTCTTAGTCCAGGTTGCACAAGACGGCGAGGAGAGACCTATAGCCTTCATGTCTCACAAGCTGAACCCAGCCCAGCGAAATTACACGGTCTCCGAGCAGGAATGTCTAGCTGCGGTGTTGGCAGTGAAACGCTTCCGAGCCTATGTGGAGGGACACACCTTTGAAATCGTTACGGATCACGCTTCTCTGAAATGGCTAATGAGCCAGACTGATCTAAACGGCAGATTGGCCAGGTGGGCACTGAAACTACAGGCATTTGACTTCACAATTCGCCACCGAAAAGGAAGCCAGCATGTAGTCCCCAACACCCTATCCAGAATGTTCGCCCCTGAAGGAGCCGAGTTGGTCCAAGAGGACGACAGCCCCCAATTGATCGATCTGGACCATCCTGCCTTCAAGTCAGCAACCTACACACAACTGATTCACACTATCCAGAACCAACTGCCCCAGCTTCCTGAACTGCGGTTGACGGATGGATTTATTTATAAGCGGATGGGACACGCCTCCGGAGACCCCATACAAGAAGAAGAACAGTGGAAGTTGTGGGTGCCCGAAGAATTAACCACTGATCTTATCAGACGGGCCCATGACCACCAATCAAGTGCGCACGGCGGTTATGGTCGTACCCTTAGGTGGTTGAAAACCTGCTTCTTTTGGCCTAAGATGGCACAACAGATAAAAGCGTACGTAGCCTCCTGTGAGCTATGCAAGTGCACTAAAGCGCCCAACACCATTCTTCGGCCACCCATGGGCAAGGTTGAGGTCCCCGAACGCGTGTTCCAGCGCTTTTACATTGATCTTATCGGTCCTTACCCTCGATCTGCTTCTGGTCACACGGGAGCTGTCGTGGTCCTGGACCAGCTCTCTAAATTCCCTATCATAGAACCACTACGTAACATGAACACTGGACCTATAATCAGCTTCTTGGAGAACCGAGTCTTTCACATGTTTGGAGTTCCGGAGAAACTTGTCTCCGACAATGGGGTCCAGTTCACCTCCAGCAAGTTCCGAGACCTAATGTCCAAATACGGCATCATCCACCAACGAACTGCCGTCTATTCACCACAAGCCAATGCATCCGAACGACTGAATCGTACGCTCATAGCGGCCATCCGCGCCTATGTCCACCCGAATCAGAGGGACTGGGATCGCAAATTGTCCGCCATCACTAGTGCGCTGCGCTCGTCGCACCACGCCACTACCGGCATTTCGCCGTATTTCGCATTGTTCGGGCAGTACATGATCTGTCATGGGAGCGCTTACCGGCTATTGCGGCAGCTGAAATCGCTAGAGGACCCAATCGTGGTTCTGGAACCGCACGAAAAGCTCCAACTTCTGCGAGATCAACTGCGGGGGAAGATTGAAGAAAGTAGACGGATGGGAGAGGAGCGGTACAACTTGCGATCTCATCCTTCTGGCTTTAAGGTAGGCGACGAAATATATCGTCGAAACTTCCGGCAGAGCGATGCCACCCGACATTACAATGCCAAACTAGACAAGAAATTCGTGAAATGTCGAGTCCTACAAGTAATAAGCCCCACCCGATACCTCATCGCGGACATGACTGGTAAAACCCTGGGAATTTACCACGCAAAAGACCTTAGACGATGAAGCGCAACTATTTCCCACGAAAAACCTTGGCTTGCCTAAATCTCTGCCTAGACGAAGACCTCCGAATGACACCTGACTCCCTACTATATAGTCACTGTCGAGTCTTCACGAACATGGTTGTAGCCTATTCCTCGAAATCGACCTTCGACCCACCACGGCCCTAACCAAGACCTTTTACATAGGAGATGGGATCGTAATTACTTCGATTTTGGGGGGGGGGGGAATGTGTAATGTGACGCCTACGCCCGGGAATCGAAGTGATTCCGATCCCGAACCCTTGCAACCGGCCAGATGGGTATGTCCTCGAAGTGCCAGCGGACTTCATCTGTCGTGCGGATATCGTTGCGCAGAAAAATATTTCTTTTCTTTCCAAATATTTAGATCTGTGGATATAAATATTCGAAATATAAAATTATTCCAAACCCCGACACATTTCGAGACATATCCATCTGGAAATGCCCCTCCACCGTGGCCATCGAAAAACTATGCCACTGGCGACAAATGGAGAGGCACATTGCCGCCATGTGGCGTGCCATTCCACACACATCTGTTTTGTCCGATGTGACAACCGGTGGATTTGACAGCCACATGGAGAGGACGTACGAGTAGACAATTTCTTAAACATAAGACGCGAAAAATACCTCCGAGGCCGGGAAAATAATTAAAAAAAAAAAACGAAAAAAAGGAAAAAATAGTGGTTCCCACTCAAGTGGACAATCGTCCGAATTACTTTTTCGCTTTATTGCGACTTCGTAACACATCTGTTGTGCGGGGTGCCATTGAACGCGTGAAGAGTGGCAGTCACCAGGTAAATCGACAAGTATTTATGGTCCTCGACTGATTTGGAAATTTTTTAGCTTCAACTAGGGGAATGCGGACCGCGATCGCGCACCGTTGCGCACGTGACAGTTCCCGGGTGCTCCCGGACACCACTCCGGATTGCGGATGGCTGCGCCTCCAGCGGCACCATCTGGGTATCCCACGACGGGCGAGCTCTCGATAACGTACAAGACGGACCTGCGTCGGCTTCTTCCAGTCCCCCGGAAAGTCCATGTGGCAGTCGAAATCGTAGCACGCAGCAACTACCAAGCGGCGCTAACAAGTAAGTGGCATAGCGAAATATCGGCAGTGCCGGATGGTGCTTGTCGTTTAGACAGATAGCCATCAAATTTTAAAACAATTCAGTCCCCAAAATCGTGACCATTTGGGGATGATTAAAGTGTCTCTCGATACAATCCCGAAAGACCGCAAAATGACACTAATCCAACTTGCATCCGTAGAAGATGCTGTTTTAGCTCTCATTAAAATGCACAATCATCAACTATCGGAATCCAATCATTTACGTGTAAGCTTCTCCAAATCAAACATTTAAAAAAAGTGATATTGAATGTGTGAGAGAAAACTACAAATAAGAAAATTAAGATAAGAATGCCGAAATGAAATTGACACAAGTAGGCGAAAGATGTAAGCAGCTAATTAGAATTCTTTAACAAACAAAAGAAATTAAGTAAATATAATTTCAAGTGTGATTGAACACCTTAAAAATTAAAGAACCCCTAAAGATGAAAAACGATTAGTTATGCAATAGACGCAACAAGATAGATACTTGAAATTTATTGATTAAGTATATGCGAACTGAAACTAAGGAGACATTATTATTATTAATATAATTACTATAAGATAAAAAAAAAAAAAACAGAAAGTATCTCTATTTCGGTACTAAGTAATGTAGACTAATAATTATAATAGTTCAAAACAAGAAAAGCAACAAAAAGAGACTAGAAACAAATTATGTTAATATTATTGATAGTAAGGGACACAAATTTAGGCAGATAGTTCTATTATATACTATAGGACTCTTATTAAAATCCCAAAACTGTCTCTATACATTTCTATTATTACACACAAATCATATCTAGCTATTGAAAAATTGATAATTATAGATGAAAGCAAACAATCAACTCTGTAGTAAACGTATACACAAATACTGAAAAACAAACCACCCTACGAGTATGTAAAATTGAATGCTGGAATAGTGGGAAAAACGATGAAAGCGAAGAAAAAACTTTACAATTTCGTCTCTATTTACACACACGTCCTACTTCCTCTTAATGTCCTTCTACAAACTCCTGACATTCATGTCAACCATATTTCAAATACCTCAAATTCGTTAATAAAAGTCGAATGTAAAAGGTTTAGTACGGATAAAGAGAAATGTGAAAGTTTTTTGTTCGTTCTTAACTTTATAATTTTACGTTTTTTCCTTTTAACAAACTAAAATCATCGTCAAATAACAAAGGAACTATATATATGTATATGTGTAATGTATTTGAATCTTATTAAATTATAAGCAGGGCGAGGACGAAAGTAAGTCAAGTTATAAGAAAAAAATAAAGGAAAAAATAAGTAGAGGACAAAATATTATGCGAAGAAAGAAAGATGAATAAATGAAAAATTATGTTTTATAGACTGCACTTTTTTAAGTGACTCTTTTGAAGTTGCTCTTTTTTACGGAAAATATTCTAAGTAAATGAAAGATATAAATTGAAATAATTTGGGAAAAGTAAAACAAACAACCAAGAAAGAATAATATTTGTATGGCAGAAATGCATAAGAAGGAAGCTATAACGTTTATATCATCCTACAATTGCTCTCAACTACGGTTTCCAATTCCATATCACAACCTAAAATTACTTCTTGTGCGATGACAAAGACATTCTTTTCAATTTCTCTACTTTTATTTTTTTCTAATATCGTTAACATTTAAACTCATTTATTATTGTAAAACTCCGTTTTGATAGTTTATAAAAATGTGTTAGTTTATTAGTTTTCTCATTTCATATTCTATTAGCACATAAAGACAAAAAAAAACAAAATGAAAGGGAGTGCTATCGTTATTTGTAGGAATGTATTTCTATAATTTTGAATAATTAAAAATGAATTGCTAAAAATTTAACCACGACTTTCCTTTTCAGCGGTTCTGCTTTTTCAGTGGGAAGAGAGAGTGTAGGGTAGGTATGCCGTCGCGAGGGTAGGGTTTCGACAAATCCGCTGAGGTCGGTTTCGCGTCGCGCGCGGTACGCGGTACCTTTGATTGTTTCGTCATTTCATTAGAGTAGTTTTAGTCGGTTTAATTTCGAGTAGCATCTTTTTCGGTACCGCGTCGGTGATTCGGTAACGCGCCTATGGGATTTTGTAGCGTTTTTGATTTGAGATCTGTGGAGAGATCACATCCAGAATTAACGTAACGTAGGTTTCCCGTTCTGGATGAGTAGTTGTTGACGCGTTTGGAAAACGGGCATGTTCAGGTGGCTGAAATATTGTAATGGAGCGTAACCCATTCGGAGACCCGCGACCGAAATCCTCTCCGAACTAGCTGGCCGACAAGCAGCCACCGCGTGAATGGGTTACGGTGCACGGATTGGTTGACCTGTTGGTACCATCTGTTGGCACTACTCAGACTTAACGTCTAGAACCGATGAGAGGTCGGTTCCGCGTTGAACTAGAAATGTTTTAAATCATTACAAATGGCGCCCAACGTGGGGCCCAAAACATCCTAAGGGGGAAAGAACTTCGCATCTTCTGACGAGTTGGTCCTTTACGGAGGATGTAAGGTACTCTGGTACTCGAGTCCCACTATCAGGAGCAGTGGAGTTGTGTGATACACACTAGAAGTCGCTTCACGTGAGTTGTAGCTTCCGCTCTCCTTTGATTGATTTTTTTTCCTCGCGACAGAATCCTTCCGATGTGTTGTCCCAGGTTAACCCCTGTAAGGACCTTCTATTTTCTTGATGGAACTGCCAGTCTGATGGGTTTACCTATCAGCATGGACTCTCAAGAAAATAGAAGGCTACCTTGCCTTTATGTCGCGGAAGGATTCTAACTATTTCGTATGCGTGTTAGACGAGTGGTATCGGTTCAACGTTCGGTGGCGTACGCTGGAGTTGCGAAGCCCGGAATGCTTCCACGCGTCGGGAATTTTGACCGCGTACTAAAATCGTTACGGTAGCTCTACCACTTGTCTCGTCGAGTCACTTTAACGTAGTTTAGAGACGGTTTTTTTTGTAATGTATGAGGGTTTAGGGGATAAATTTTGTAAATCGACCGAAAGCACCCTTTCTCCGGCAGATTACCACGCACTCTCTTTTCCCGTTGGAGGAGTCGACCACTGAAAAGGAAAGTATACTTTAAATAAAATTTTTTTTTCCCCACTTATCATTAGCTCGCCACTATCGGCTACTAACGTATTCCTAAGTTTTTCTATAGTTTTTCTATATATATATATTAGGGTTATAGTAGAAATAAGTGTATTTTATATTTTTTTTTCTCTTTCCAATATTAGCAACCACACAAAAAAAAAACCGGCAAGAACAAACATGGCAACGAAGCGGACCCCAGATAAGCGTTGGACCCGATCTAAAACGGTCCAACCAGCTAACTGCGGGATCTGCTTCGAAGACGTAGTGGAGGGCGTACACAGCGTGCGATTGGATTGTGGACATCTATTCCATCGTGCCTGTGTACAACAGCTCCTCCTCACGTCAGAGAGTTGCCCATTATGTCGGCGACCCATCGAGCGGTCCGCCCTAGACGTCCCCCTCGGAACGCCCCTACCAATGCGTGGAGCAGTGGCGAAAGGAGTTCCGGAGGCCGAACAGTCCCAACCACTTTTAGACCTGCAAGGAGCCGTAGGCGGTGAAGTTCCGGCCGCAAGTGTCGTGTCCGAGGTGACAACCATGCCTTCCGCCCACTCCATTGACACCCTCGTGGCGTTGATGAGGGATATGTCGGAGAGGATTGGCAACCTGGAGGGAAAGCTCCAGAATCTCCCTATGAGCCAACCACCCAGTCGCGTGAGAACTCCGCTTGGCTGGGAGCCCAATCCCAGTGTGGCGATGCCCCCCTCCCGACAATCCGAGCAATGGGTCCCACCTCCAAGGAACTCAGGAATGGATCCCAGAGCTCCCGAATATAGACCACGACACAGTACCGGACCTCCGTTGGTACCTCCAGCCCCCGAGGCCGTTCAGTACAACAGGTCAATCGAGGATGTGACTCCCCCCGGGAACGCATTGACACTTTTTCGAGACCCGACGCCTCGTATCATGGAGAGTTGGCGCCTGAACTTTACAGGGTTCAACGATATGATATCGGCGGACCGGTTCCTTTTCCGGATTCAGGTGTTGGTATCCAGCACCCTGGGAGGTGATTCCTCGGCCTTCCTCCGGCATGCACATCTTTTGTTCAGCGGCGACGCTGCCGACTGGTACTGGAGCTTTAAAGAATCAACGCCACGTCCCACTTGGCACTCTTTCAGTGCAGCCTTCCGCAATCGATTTGAGGATGGCTTCACTGAGAGAGAGCTAAGGGAGCAAATAAAGAAACGGAAACAAGGCGCTCACGAACCGTTCGACCAGTACTACACAAGTATAGTGAGATTGAGCACACGCTTGCGAAATACCATGCCCGAGGACGAACTGGTAGAAATTATCAGAGAGAATATGCGCTGGGATCTCCAGAACAGCCTTCTGCATTTTCCCATCAACACCATACAGGGATTGCGCCTCCATGCCCGTAGACAAGAACACTTGGATGAGCGGCGTGGTACCTTCCGTCCACAACCTCGCATAACGGGACCAAATCCCCGAAATCATCACACCGCGGAGTTGATGGCAGCTGACCACCTGCTTGCTGATCCAGTACCAGTACCGAGGAGCGGAGCACCACCGGAGCTTGAGGACCCAGCCTTGATTGATCGACCCTCCCTTGAAGCAATTACAAGCCCGACGGTCTGTTGGAACTGCCGACAACCGGGACATCGGTTCTATGCATGTCCAGCGGAGCCGACGCTTTTCTGCTACCGCTGCGGGAAGGCCGACACATACGCACCTGACTGTGCAAATTGCAAAGGGCGAAAAAACTTGCCACCGAGTGCCGCGACCACCCGTCGGCACTCCTAAACCCCGGACGAACCAATCCAGACCCCATCACTAGCTATGACCCAGCTCCCAACAGGACTCCAACTCTGCTGACTCGCACCGCTAAACACAGTTCCCCCGAAGTTCCACAACCGACGCCGTCCTTCGCCGAGGCCAACGCGCAAGGGAATGATAGCGAGGCGAAAGTTCCTTGGCATGTAAAACCTTTTCATGTCAGGCTGCGGAATTACTTGGCTACTCGACAGCGCATCTTCCAGGAGGAGTTGTCCACAAATGTCCCACCGCGAAGCAAGCGAGCCACGCGTCGGATGCGGAGCTTCTGGAGAAAAGTCAGGCAGTCGAGGAAAGTGTTGAAGGACATATACTTAGACGAATTATTGAGGGATGATGTTCGGCCATATGCGTCAGTACACCTCCTGCAAAAACGAGTGTCAGGCTTAGTCGATACGGGAGCCAGTGTGAATTGCATATCTGCCGAGTTTGCAGGGGAGGTACTGGCAAGGCACGCGGACCAAATCCGTCATTTCACCTCCTGGTTAAGCACGGCGGACGGAATTCGTCACTCTGTAGTGGGAAAAATTATGACGGATGTCACCTTTAAAGGAGTAACTAAACCCATGGAATTTTTCATCATACCTCAGTAAACCCAGAATCTTTACCTAGGAGTGGATTTCGTTCGAAAATTTAACTTGGCTCCAGCACTATTTTCCGGTACAACCCTGGAGTCCGTCACCCCAGCTCCTGACCAATCTCAACCCACTAACTTACTACGACATACTCTGGATGTAAATCAGCAACTGCATCTAGACTCGGCTATATCGGCTTTTCCATCGCATGAGAAAGAAGGTCTCGGGTGGACTGCCCTGGTGTTCCACACTATAGATGTGGGGGATGCTAAACCCATAAAACAGAGACATTTTGCCATATCTCCGGCGAAGGAAAAATCGTTATACGCCGAAGTGGATCGAATGCTAGCATTAGGCGTAATCGAAGAATCACAGAGCGCGTGGGCTTCCCCAGTCACCTTAGTTGTCAAGCCGAACAAGGTCCGGCTATGCTTAGATGCTAGACGCTTGAACGCCGTCACCGTCAAGGACGCATACCCTCTACCGTTGATTGAAGGCATTTTGAGTCGGTTGCCTAAAGCCCACTTCATCACGAGCTTAGACCTCAAGGACGCCTTCTGGCAAATTCCTTTAGACCTCGGTTCAAAGGAGAAAACAGCCTTCACAGTCCCAGGTCGGCCCCTATATCAATTCGTGACCATGCCATTCGGATTGTGCAATGCCTCCCAAACAATGACGCGCCTTATGGATAAGGTGATACCACCTCATTTGCGGCACCAAGTTTTCGTTTACTTGGACGATCTGTTGCTTATACACGAGACCTTTGACGAACACATCGACCTGCTTCAGGAGGTGGCTCTACACATCCGGAGGGCAAGATTAACCATCAACATAAGGAAGAGCCAGTTCGTGATGACGGAGGTGAAGTATTTAGGTCACATCATTGGGCATGGCCATATCAAGACCGATCCGGAAAAGACTCAAGCGATTGACGTTTTTCCATTACCCAAGACCACCAAACAATTACGCCGATTCTTAGGTTTATGCGGATGGTACCAGCGTTTTGTACGTGACTATGCCACCATTACCACTCCTTTGACCGACATGCTGCGTAAAGGACGTAGATTCGTCTGGGAAGAGCCCAGCTTGCGAGCCTTTGAAGAGCTAAAGAAGAGTCTGACTACAGCCCCCGGACTGCACAGCCCGGACTTTGACAAACCGTTCTCAATCCATGGTGACGCGAGTCAACATGGGGTGGGAGCAGTCTTAGTCCAGGTTGCACAAGACGGCGAGGAGAGACCTATAGCCTTCATGTCTCACAAGCTGAACCCAGCCCAGCGAAATTACACGGTCTCCGAGCAGGAATGTCTAGCTGCGGTGTTGGCAGTGAAACGCTTCCGAGCCTATGTGGAGGGACACACCTTTGAAATCGTTACGGATCACGCTTCTCTGAAATGGCTAATGAGCCAGACTGATCTAAACGGCAGATTGGCCAGGTGGGCACTGAAACTACAGGCATTTGACTTCACAATTCGCCACCGAAAAGGAAGCCAGCATGTAGTCCCCAACACCCTATCCAGAATGTTCGCCCCTGAAGGAGCCGAGTTGGTCCAAGAGGACGACAGCCCCCAATTGATCGATCTGGACCATCCTGCCTTCAAGTCAGCAACCTACACACAACTGATTCACACTATCCAGAACCAACTGCCCCAGCTTCCTGAACTGCGGTTGACGGATGGATTTATTTATAAGCGGATGGGACACGCCTCCGGAGACCCCATACAAGAAGAAGAACAGTGGAAGTTGTGGGTGCCCGAAGAATTAACCACTGATCTTATCAGACGGGCCCATGACCACCCATCAAGTGCGCACGGCGGTTATGGTCGTACCCTTAGGTGGTTGAAAACCTGCTTCTTTTGGCCTAAGATGGCACAACAGATAAAAGCGTACGTAGCCTCCTGTGAGCTATGCAAGTGCACTAAAGCGCCCAACACCATTCTTCGGCCACCCATGGGCAAGGTTGAGGTCCCCGAACGCGTGTTCCAGCGCTTGTACATTGATCTTATCGGTCCTTACCCTCGATCTGCTTCTGGTCACACGGGAGCTGTCGTGGTCCTGGACCAGCTCTCTAAATTCCCTATCATAGAACCACTACGTAACATGCACACTGGACCTATAATCAGCTTCTTGGAGAACCGAGTCTTTCACATGTTTGGAGTTCCGGAGAAACTTGTCTCCGACAATGGGGTCCAGTTCACCTCCAGCAAGTTCCGAGACCTAATGTCCAAATACGGCATCATCCACCAACGAACTGCCGTCTATTCACCACAAGCCAAGGCATCCGAACGACTGAATCGTACGCTCATAGCGGCCATCCGCACCTATGTCCACCCGAATCAGAGGGACTGGGATCGCAAATTGTCCGCCATCACTAGTGCGCTGCGCTCGTCGTACCACGCCACTACCGGCATTTCGCCGTATTTCGCATTATTCGGGCAGTACATGATCTGTCATGGGAGCGCTTACCGGCTATTGCGGCAGCTGAAATCGCTAGAGGACCCAATCGTGGTTCTGGAACCGCACGAAAAGCTCCAACTTCTGCGAGATCAACTGCGGGGGAAGATTGAAGAAAGTAGACGGATGGGAGAGGAGCGGTACAACTTGCGATCTCATCCTTCTGGCTTTAAGGTAGGCGACGAAATATATCGTCGAAACTTCCGGCAGAGCGATGCCACCCGACATTACAATGCCAAACTAGACAAGAAATTCGTGAAATGTCGAGTCCTACAAGTAATAAGCCCCACCCGATACCTCATCGCGGACATGACTGGTAAAACCCTGGGAATTTACCACGCAAAAGACCTTAGACGATGAAGCGCAACTATTTCCCACGAAAAACCTTGGCTTGCCTAAATCTCTGCCTAGACGAAGACCTCCGAATGACACCTGACTCCCTACTATATAGTCACTGTCGAGTCTTCACTGAAATTGTGGTAGCCTATTCCTCGAAATCGACCTTCGACCCGCCACGGCCCTAACCAAGACCTTTTACATAGGAGACGGGATCGTAATTACTTCGATTTTGGGGGGGGAATGTGTAATGTGACGCCTACGCCCGGGAATCGAAGTGATTCCGATCCCGAACCCTTGCAACCGGCCAGATGGGTATGTCCTCGAAGTGCCAGTGGACTTCATCTGTCGTGCGGATATCGTTGCGCAGAAAAATATTTCTTTTCTTTCCAAATATTTAGATCTGTGGATATAAATATTCGAAATATAAAATTAATCCAAACCCCGACACATTTCGAGACATATCCATCTGGAAATGCCCCTCCACCGTGGCCATCGAAAAACTATGCCACTGGCGACAAATGGAGAGGCACATTGCCGCCATGTGGCGTGCCATTCCACACACATCTGTTTTGTCCGATGTGACAACCGGTGGATTTGACAGCCACATGGAGAGGACGTACGAGTAGACAATTTCTTAAACATAAGACGCGAAAAATACCTCCGAGGCCGGGAAAATAATTAAAAAAAAAAACGAAAAAAAGGAAAAAATAGTGGTTCCCACTCAAGTGGACAATCGTCCGAATTACTTTTTCGCTTTATTGCGACTTCGTAACACATCTGTTGTGCGGGGTGCCATTGAACGCGTGAAGAGTGGCAGTCACCAGGTAAATCGACAAGTATTTATGGTCCTCGACTGATTTGGAAATTTTTTAGCTTCAACTAGGGGAATGCGGACCGCGATCGCGCACCGTTGCGCACGTGACAGTTCCCGGGTGCTCCCGGACACCACTCCGGATTGCGGATGGCTGCGCCTCCAGCGGCACCATCTGGGTATCCCACGACGGGCGAGCTCTCGATAACGTACAAGACGGACCTGCGTCGGCTTCTTCCAGTCCCCCGGAAAGTCCACGTGGCAGTCGAAATCGTAGCACGCAACAACTACCAAGCGGCGCTAACAAGTAAGTGGCATAGCGAAATATCGGCAGTGCCGGATGGTGCTTGTCGTTTAGACAGATAGCCATCAAATTTTAAAACAATTCAGTACCCAAAATCGTGACCATTTAGGGATGATTAAAGTGTCTCTCGATACAATCCCGAAAGACCGCAAAATGACACTAATCCAACTTGCATCCGTAGAAGATGCTGTTTTAGCTCTCATTAAAATGCACAATCATCAACTATCGGAATCCAATCATTTACGTGTAAGCTTCTCCAAATCAAACATTTAAAAAAAGTGATATTGAATGTGTGAGAGAAAACTACAAATAAGAAAATTAAGATAAGAATGCCGAAATGAAATTGACACAAGTAGGCGAAAGATGTAAGCAGCTAATTAGAATTCTTTAACAAACAAAAGAAATTAAGTAAATATAATTTCAAGTGTGATTGAACACCTTAAAAATTAAAGAACCCCTAAAGATGAAAAACGATTAGTTATGCAATAGACGCAACAAGATAGATACTTGAAATTTATTGATTAAGTATATGCGAACTGAAACTAAGGAGACATTATTATTATTAATATAATTACTATAAGATAAAAAAAAAAAAAACAGAAAGTATCTCTATTTCGGTACTAAGTAATGTAGACTAATAATTATAATAGTTCAAAACAAGAAAAGCAACAAAAAGAGACTAGAAACAAATTATGTTAATATTATTGATAGTAAGGGACACAAATTTAGGCAGATAGTTCTATTATATACTATAGGACTCTTATTAAAATCCCAAAACTGTCTCTATACATTTCTATTATTACACACAAATCATATCTAGCTATTGAAAAATTGATAATTATAGATGAAAGCAAACAATCAACTCTGTAGTAAACGTATACACAAATACTGAAAAACAAACCACCCTACGAGTATGTAAAATTGAATGCTGGAATAGTGGGAAAAACGATGAAAGCGAAGAAAAAACTTTACAATTTCGTCTCTATTTACACACACGTCCTACTTCCTCTTAATGTCCTTCTACAAACTCCTGACATTCATGTCAACCATATTTCAAATACCTCAAATTCGTTAATAAAAGTCGAATGTAAAAGGTTTAGTACGGATAAAGAGAAATGTGAAAGTTTTTTGTTCGTTCTTAACTTTATAATTTTACGTTTTTTCCTTTTAACAAACTAAAATCATCGTCAAATAACAAAGGAACTATATATATGTATATGTGTAATGTATTTGAATCTTATTAAATTATAAGCAGGGCGAGGACGAAAGTAAGTCAAGTTATAAGAAAAAAATAAAGGAAAAAATAAGTAGAGGACAAAATATTATGCGAAGAAAGAAAGATGAATAAATGAAAAATTATGTTTTATAGACTGCACTTTTTTAAGTGACTCTTTTGAAGTTGCTCTTTTTTACGGAAAATATTCTAAGTAAATGAAAGATATAAATTGAAATAATTTGGGAAAAGTAAAACAAACAACCAAGAAAGAATAATATTTGTATGGCAGAAATGCATAAGAAGGAAGCTATAACGTTTATATCATCCTACAATTGCTCTCAACTACGGTTTCCAATTCCATATCACAACCTAAAATTACTTCTTGTGCGATGACAAAGACATTCTTTTCAATTTCTCTACTTTTATTTTTTTCTAATATCGTTAACATTTAAACTCATTTATTATTGTAAAACTCCGTTTTGATAGTTTATAAAAATGTGTTAGTTTATTAGTTTTCTCATTTCATATTCTATTAGCACATAAAGACAAAAAAAAACAAAATGAAAGGGAGTGCTATCGTTATTTGTAGGAATGTATTTCTATAATTTTGAATAATTAAAAATGAATTGCTAAAAATTTAACCACGACTTTCCTTTTCAGCGGTTCTGCTTTTTCAGTGGGAAGAGAGAGTGTAGGGTAGGTATGCCGTCGCGAGGGTAGGGTTTCGACAAATCCGCTGAGGTCGGTTTCGCGTCGCGCGCGGTACGCGGTACCTTTGATTGTTTCGTCATTTCATTAGAGTAGTTTTAGTCGGTTTAATTTCGAGTAGCATATTTTTCGGTACCGCGTCGGTGATTCGGTAACGCGCCTATGGGATTTTGTAGCGTTTTTGATTTGAGATCTGTGGAGAGATCACATCCAGAATAAACGTAACGTAGGTTTCCCGTTCTGGATGAGTAGTTGTTGACGCGTTTGGAAAACGGGCATGTTCAGGTGGCTGAAATATTGTAATGGAGCGTAACCCATTCGGAGACCCGCGACCGAAATCCTCTCCGAACTAGCTGGCCGACAAGCAGCCACCGCGTGAATGGGTTACGGTGCACGGATTGGTTGACCTGTTGGTACCATCTGTTGGCACTACTCAGACTTAACGTCTAGAACTGATGAGAGGTCGGTTCCGC
>OZ017738.1:212598019-212620519 GCA_963969285.1 Odontomyia ornata
TTGCATAGCACACAAATGAGTTGGCGCATGCGTTACTGGCAAAGACATACCTTCAAATGAGTATATTAGTTCTACGCATGCCTGAAGTTCCTTTGCAAATCTTGTCGTAGTGTGTTCGTATTTGCGTGTTAAAAATCGCTGGTTACGACAGGAAAATCGCAATGTGGCCGAACCTTATATCTATGCCTACGACCTTCTTGATTTAGAATCATTGAGTAATTAAATTATACTGGAGTCTTTGAGAATGGAACACTGGAGTGGAACATCAACTCAAGTTTTGTCATCATTTCCCGATGCGCCACGAACGCTGCTCTTTGGATTTAATTTTCGAAGGGTTTAGTTTAAAAAGGGAGCTACAATTTAGAAATATTTGAGTATGTAAAAGTTAACTGCCATTGCATAATTGATCGATAATGTTCCTATTTCAGACTTGAATAGTTGGCGAAATTTTATTTAGATAAATAGAAACTCACAGCGACATTTAATAAGCAAAAACTAAATCTGTTTCTAAGGTAATTACAAATTCAACTACTACTAAAATTGTAATCGTTCATTCTTTTATACTTTCTCATCTCCCTTTTCCTTTCATAACCAGGCTTTGGATCATCTTCAGTGGAATTAAGGTGAAATATATAATCGTTGAGTTTAATCTTCGCAATGTGTGAGAGAACTCCATGTCTTTAAGGTGAACTAATTTGTTGAGATATCGCTTAACAGAAATTTATTCTGACTTTAATTTCGCATTGAATAAGTTTTTTGTGTTGATGTATTTTACTGCTATAAGCTTAAATAACAAGCTGAAGTTTCGTTTGTTGTTCACTCGCTCACCATATGCAACAAAGAGTTGCTTTCCGATGCATGCCACTTCAACATTTTTAAGTATACTATTTAGAGTAATAAAAGTTTCTCGTAGCTGGCAGTAAATTGCCTTACTGTTAATATATTGCTATAGCCGAGGCTTGATCGAATGGATGAAAAATAGCCTAATGTTATCTTGATTTAATTTATACGAGGGAACAAATTTGAGCATATATTGGTTATAAATAGGTCGTCTATTACTGTTGAATTTCTCAAACCAGTAATTAGTCCTGAAAAGCCAACTTTTCTCTTTGAATGAGTTTTCCTGCGCCCAATAATAAATTTATCTCGTTGACATAGGCTTTAAAATTGATCGAAAGTTGAATACAAAATTCGAATTATTTGTACAAAGCATCTTTTTGAAGAGTTCATATATCCTTCTACTTGTTAACATGACGACTAATTATTTCGAAATTACTTTTATTCATTTGAAAATTCAATAATATAATAAATGGAACTCATTCAATACATGCCTACAGTTAAAAGAAAAATACTAACAACGCCGGGATTCTGCTTTCCACTTTCGATGATGAAATAGCGTTCACATCCAGAGAGGCGTTTGAAATCAATACTGTCACTAAGCTCGTTGCATTTGCCTGCAAAAATAAAAATAAGTCTGAGATCCAGACGAGATCTATAAAAGTAAACAGTTTACCGATTGTTGCCCATTAATTATTTTTTCATCTCCATATATTCGTATGTCCAGTATCATTTAACAGACTCCTGGAAAAAGAAATAAAATTGATTTCATCAATAAAATTATTCAAGCAATATGCTAGCAAAACTTGCCCCCAAAATGCAGGCGCTACTACGCGAAAACTAATCGAATAAAATGGCCGCCACCGAAATGTAAACATATTCATGCATGAATTGGAAGCAGTGATTTTCAGTGAAAAAACACTTCTAAATATTGTATTGAGCTTTCTACATTTTATGTTGTTACTTACCTATGAAATGATACTCCTGTGGGCTGACGGTGTTTTCTATTATTGCATATTTTCGCAATGCAAATGATTTCAAAAACTTCTTTGGATCTTCATACTTTTACGTTTAAATATACTGTTTTCTCACTTGCAATCTAACCGATAGATTGTCTCTTATTGTCTTGTTCATGTTTAGTGCACAAATCACTAATTTTCACTGATTTTAACAAAAAAACCCACAGTAAACGAGTTTGTTTACGCGTTTTTACAGTCGAATGCAAAAAATCATACGATAATATGAAGATTTCTCTTTATCGACAGCGAGAATTGATGACAAGAAAAATCAGTGTTCCATTAGCAGAGCATCATAGAGATACAAGACTGTAGAGAGGACAATAAACAACTTTTTTGTCCGAATTTCCCCTTCATTTACTAATACTTATATAAATTTACAACTACCAAACAAATTTGTTCAGAGATGACGGAAAGTAGGGGCAATAATTCATTCATTTTCATTGCAGTAACACATAATAAATTTAATGTGGATTGTTTCATTAAAATCAATATTTTACAATTTATTTTGCTGAGGCTAAATAATTTAACAAGTTTTTAATTCTATAAGATTTCAGACTAAAATAATAGCATCCAATTTCTATACATTAGTTTATTTTGCATTACTGATATTCATGATCAATCATTTCACAAAAAATTAGAAGCAAAAAACATATCCAAGCGAAAAATTATTTGCTGCATCTGAAACTTAATAATGTACAGAAAAATTAAAATTAAAAATTACTTGCATCATCCAGAACTCGAAAATTAGCAAGCAAAATATTTCATACAATACCAAATAACAAAATTTTAAAATTTCAATTACCCCCATTAATATTTCCATTTGACTATTTCACTGACTCTTGGGAAACAAACTAAACGGGAATGTAAGCTGAGCACGAAGAAAATAGCACGAAGGACTAAGCCATGCCCACGTCAACTAACGGATGAAGTACTGACTGATTATCAAGAAAACGCACGTAATTAACACTAACTAAATCAAAATGTTCAAAAAATACACGCGCACTCAAAAAATAAAGCAGTAATTGCTAACTTACTTGTGAAAAGATGTTCCTGGCGACCGGCTTTTCGTATCATTTCCGCACGTAAACACTATGCACTTCATTATTAGTTTTCTATGTTTGTAACTAATGTCACTACCACTTAATCACTTCACTATGTTCTTTAAACCTCACCTCACGTATTACACGATATTAAAATCAAATCAAAACTTTCGATTTGAAATTATTTGATCAAACGACGCGTAAAATTTTTACTCACGTCGATTTGACAGAAGTGTAACTTCGGGTTCAATTTAAGAGACACGAATTAGCTTAGTTGCTACGGATGGGGAAAACGAATTTTTAAGTAATGACTTGTTCACGCTAAGTGAGTGATCTCATACCATCAAAGGTTGGTTAATGAGTTGCGTCCTAACTGGTTAAATATGAATTGAATGAATCAGAGTTAACGCTATCTATAATATGCGGCAATTTTCGTTTGCAGTTAATGTACTTTTATCAGTTTTGTCGTAAAACTATAATGAAAGTTAATAAAACTGAGCAAAAGCGTGACTATACCTTAACACCAAATATCTTCCTAATGGCATTGTAAGCTGAGTGACAGTTTCTAGCCCGAGTGTGCCCGAAAATGTGCACAAATGTAAATATTAATTTGAATTTGATATTTATGAATTAAAAAATTGATTTACATTCAAAAATATGAATTTGTAACTTGTAAAATATGTGTATGAAGCTGATGTAACGAATATTAATCCCTTACGATTTATTTAATAAAAACTTTATCAATGCGAATTTGAAAGTGAAATACAATAAATTTTTTAACGAATTTTTACGTTTCCTGACGAAAATTAGAAATTTCTTGCGCTATAGATTTGCATTAGATTTCTAGGTAATGAGCCATTAGAATTTTGAACGCTATAAGTGCTGTCCGCACTCATAAATCTACAAAAAGTCATACATGACCAGGCTGGTTTAATGTATACTAATCTACAATACCCACGAAAAGAGCCGAAGGTGGTAACAGCTAATGCAGAGAAAAACTGGTCAAATCAAATTTTTGGGACGCTCACGGACAGGAATTTATACAGTTACAGCCCCTCTAATATCTTGTTCCTCTAAGAAGAGCATATATACTAACTAGCACTTGCAATCGAGGAGCTGTCAAAATGATGAGAGAGAGGCAAACAAACGTGTAAAAGATGGATTAAAGTTTACCTTGGATTGGTGGAATTGCAAGCAAATTCAAGTTTTTGTTTATCATACATACGCACTTTTAATCTTATTCTCTCTACTCCATAAGTACCGTAAGCAATAAAAATTGTTCTAATTGCAGCTGCTATTTAGTGGATATGCTCTGCCATTAGCATCGGGCCGTTCCTGTTTGCTATCTGTTCCAAAACTGGAGTGGACAGCCACGTGACCTTTGAGAATGGAACACTGGAGAGGAACATCAACTCAAATTTTGTCATCATTTCCCGATGCGCCACGAACGTTGCTCTTCTGATTCAATTTTGGAAGGGTGTAGTCTAAAAAGGGAGCAAGAGTTTAGAAATATTTGAGTATGTAAAAGTTAGCTGCTGTTACGACCCTGCGATGCTATGCATGGGTTGTATTCAACATCATCTGTCGTCCCTACACTTACCTATATCCTGTGCCTCTACTTTTTCCTTTCAGGCAAAATATTAGTTTGTATATTTACCTAGTAATTCTGGAGCGTCTAGGCACGCATATAGTTAAGGCGATCAACGCCGGATTGATTGTCTTCATGGAAGAAAACAGAGGCGAACTCGCCGATTTAAGTTAGACCAAGAAGTGATTTATTTCCACATCAACTTATCCTATTTATACAATTTTACTTCGTCTTGAATACAAATACATATTCAATTTCTTAACATATTCTAAACATATTCTGTCTATTCTAGCAAAAATATTTTACATACAATTTCCTATCTCTAATATTCTTTCCCGAAAAACTATGCAAAAAAAATTCACATTCTTATTAGCAATTCTACACGATGCATTTCCCATGTTGAAAGCATTATTCAAAAAAAATCTACATTCTTAATAGCAATACCAAATATATTGCATTTCTCATATTGATAAAAAAACTTTAGTTCAACGTGAAGTAAATGCATTCATCTTCGCGTGTTTATTTTCCTATAAGAAAAAAATAGAAACAAGACATTGCATTCATATGAGAAGTTCTTAGACCCCGCATATGAGCGATGTCAAGTGCATCAAGGGAAGCGAAAGTGTTGAAGGCAATTTGTTTTTGTTTGTAGCGTGTGCCTTTAACACTTTCATGTAATTTAATACGCGATAGTCTTCGTTCATTATACGTTTGTGCTGTTGTACATATGAAACCATGTGTACACAGAATTATCTTTGTTCGTTGTACGTTAGTACTGTTGTACATATGAAACCATGTGTGTACGGAAATGTTTATATGTACGAACGTGTTTTCATATGGGGCTAATGGTAATGTACGTTTAAAAGATGTTCATTGTTTACGATTTCCTTTCGATTTTAATGAATGCATTACAATTTTCCTTTCCGTAATACTTCAAGAAAATTCATATGCAAGTTCAAGCTCAACTCGATACTTTTCATAACATTTTCATTGACGGTGAACATCTTCTTTACCGTGATTCTTTATTAAAATCTTGGCGCAAGTTTCTTACAGAGCAAAATACATTACGAACAAAACGACTATACCTCTCGGGTATTCCATCACTCGTCGTACGGAAAGAGTTTCTAGACGCTTGATTCATGATGAAATTTAACCAAAACAATAACAAATGTGGACATGTGTCCATAGTGGCACGAGCCAATGCTTTTGCTTTTAGTTCCGCCGAGTGTTATTTGAGCTGGGAATCCCCTTCGTGGTGACGTATGTGGTGAATGACTGTTTGGATAATTTAGTGGTCGCTCAAAATGCTTAAATGGACAAATGAAGACTTTTTAAAATGTTATCGATATTTATTTTTATAGCGTACTCATCTCAATCAGACTTGGGGTGATATTTAGTGGAAGACACTTACAGAGGAACCTTTAGTAAATGCTTTGGCATTTAACTACATGGTAGCTGGAATAGTTCCTTCTGTTCAGCGTGTCTTTTAGGGCGTAACACTGCCATTGCATAATTGATCGATAATGTTCCTATTTCAGACTTGAATGGTTTGTAAAACTTTATTGAGATAAAAAGAAACTCACAGCGACATTTAATAAGCAAAAACTAAATCTGTTCCTTAGGCAATTACAAATTCAACACCTACTAAAGTTATAATCGTTCATTCTTTTATACTTTTTCACCTCCCTTTTCCTTTCATAATCGTCTTCAGTGGAATTAAGGTGAAATGTATAATCGTTGAGCTTGACCTTCGCTATGTCTGGGAGAACTACATGCCTTTAAGATATACTAATTTGTTAAGATATCGCTTAACAGAAATTTATTCTGATTTTAATGTCGCAATAAAATAGTATTTTGAGTTGATGTATTTTACTGCTATAAGCTTAAATAACAAGCTGAAGTTTCGTTTGTTGTTCACTCGCTCACCATATGCAACAAAGAGTTGCTTTACGATGCATGCCACTTCAACATTTTTAAGTATACTATTTAGAGTAATAAAAGTTTCTCGTAGCTGGCAGTAAATTGTCTTACAGTCAGTATATTGCTATAGGCGAGACTTGATCGAATGGATGAAAAATAGCCTAATGTTATCTTGATTTAATTTATACGAGGGAACAAATTTGAGCATATATTGATTATAAATAGGTCGTCTATTTCTCAAACCAGTGATTAGTCCCAAAATGAAAAATCCTGTGTCCCGATATTTGTAATGTGACGCATACGCCCGGGAATCGAAGTGATTCCGATCCCGAACCCTTGCAACCGGCCAGATGGATATGTCCTCGAAGTGCCAGCGGACTTCATCTGTCGTGCGGATATCGTTGCGCAGAAAATATTTTTTTTCTGTCCAAATATTTAGATCTGTGGATATAAATATTCGAAATATAGAATTATTCCAAACCCCGGCACATTTCGAGACATATCCATCTGGAAATGCCCCTCCACCGTGGCCATCGAGAAAACTATGCCACTGGCGACAACTGGAGAGGCACATTGCCGCCATATGGCGTGCCACTCCACACACAGATGTTTTGTCCGATGTGACAACCGGTGATTTTGACAGCCACATGGAGGCGAAGGAGAGACCAAAGAACTTTTTGTGGTGATCGATGGTTCGGATCGTGTTTTGTGCTGTCTAGAACATTTCAAGTGCTTTTCTGCCTCTTAACGTGCTTTCGTTGACGATCGTTTGTGTGTAGGATTCGGTCAGAGCGAGGCGTACTCAAGATGGCTGCAAGTGGAACATCAAACACTTGAGAAATTCACCGGAGCATTGCCTCAGGCTGGAGCACGAAGCTCTGTCAAGGTCGGAAAGAAGATCAACAGGCAAATTATGAAAGAGGTTAGTTCAGTTAATAAAGAATTAGAAAGGTTAGCAATATTTTGTCTGGTCTGCAGCGGAAGGCAGTGTGAACTGTATCGGAACCAGTAGACGTTGATTTGACGAGCAGCTTGGATTCAGTCGATAGGTTATCTCACTCAATAAAAAGCCAAAGTGGATCGGCATTGAACGGAATCGACGACAGGAAATTGTTCACAGAACTTGACGCCAAAAGTGGGGACTTAATCCGCGAGTGGAATAAGGTCATGCGAATTCATCGCTCAAGCAAAGACAGTATTAGTTCACAATTACCCGCACGTGCAACTCGCCTGCTCAACAGGTCCCGCGTGCAACAGAGCACGCTCAGCAATACCGGGTCAGATAGTCCTAGATCAATAGATAGTCTTCCCCACAAACATCTCCGTTCATCGCTGACGGGCAAGGATATAGTCAGCTCGTCAGACGATCTCCTGTTTATAGATAAATCTTTTAGGAATGCAATGATTCAAGATGTCCAATATTTTAAGAAACAGTTGACACGTCTCCGAAGGATTTTACAAGATTCGGAAACTCTCAACCCATTCGAGCAGAGTAATGGGAAATTATTCGCATCTTGTGAATTGGACAGTAGTGGTCAATTGACCGCTGATGATAAGGACACAAGTAGCCTGGCTTCGTCAATAACCGATGATCCTAGACAGGAGTTAGCCGATCTACGAAGACAGGTTGTTTACCTTCAGGTATTTGCACGTCGTTTATTTTATTTTTTTATTCTATTCAGAAATAAGTTACTGAATGAAAATAAAACGAACAATTGTTCCTCCAATACCGTATCCCTGAAAATAATGCATATCGTAAACAACATTCTTTAGTACATTTACCAATAATAGCAATTAGTAATTAATTCGATTTGAATCGTACAATTTACGTTTGATTCCATGTTTGGTTTACTTAAGGTAATTCCATTATTTTCTACTAAATAATGTTTACTAATTGATTTTTCGATGTATGGATCTTAGTCTCCAAAAAAAAAAAAAAAAACACAAGAAAACGCAAACAAACGAATTGAGTAATTTTACACTTTTCTATTTCTATATTCCACCGCTTGTCCATAGTAATGAGTACAGTAAAAGATGATAATACAAAATAACTCTTAGCGTAATAACTTTTGTAAGAAAATGCGTTAGCTAAATCGGACGTTAGTTGAACGATATGAATGATGCGGTCCTGATTTCTATCCAGAACATATGATAGTTTTTTTTATAGTTTTCACGTCATCCCTACTTTTAAATCTTTGTGTACGTTGGACAGTGTGCTTTATATCGTTAAAAATATTGCAAGAAATGGAGGGATTGCTTTTTGTCGCAGAGAATGGAAAATCGAATATTTTTTTTTCTCACCCCCAATCATTCATGGTTAGTTCAATCGTTTCCAGTAACCTTCCCATTAACTTCAAGCAGCGACTGATTGTGAATCAAATCCTCAATTTTAAAACACTATTTCAATAAAAAAAAAAACACATTTCAAAGGCATTAAACATTAAAGTAACTGATAAACAATAATAATAAACTGGCTTGTAAATGTTTTGTACTCACCAAATGATTGTTAAAGATCGCGCTCAAATATTGTTACACCGCTTCGTATTTTTATATAATATTCAAAGTTAAACGCCGTACAAGGGGAATGAAAAATGGTAAAAGAAGTGGAAAATTCCAGATAAAAAGCAATAAAAAAATGAAATCGATTCTTCCGTTTTTTTTCGATACAAAATCTCTTGCATCGTTTCCTGATTTGTTATTAATTATTGTATACGTAGATAAGCCATCATTGCTGCTTCCATTTCGCTTCTTGATTTTGACGCACGATTAGATTCGTCACTAACGCGTACTTGCACCACTTAGAAATATTTAATGTACGAATTTGTTGAGAAAACAAAATTTAAATTATTTGAAACCAAACAAGAACAATCAATATTAAATCCACCTTGAAAAATTAAAAATAAATGTTTAATTTGGCGGTTTATTGTAAAACGAAAAATTTGTTTGTGTTCGCAAATTTATATTCAAAAATAATAAAAGGTGAAACATAAACTAAGAAACAAGTTGTTAGCGGTTTACCTTAGTAGGTAATTGTCTTTAAAAAAAAATTATTATAACTATTATCACTATTATTATTATTAAATTATCGCTCGATTCTTGCAAAAACACTTTAAATACGTATTAAGGAAATCATACTTTATGTTCCGTTTCTTGAAATAAATGTTAAAAATGAATTGCTAATTTAACGAACGACTTTCCTTTTCAGTGACTCGTTCTTTTTCAGGGGGAACAGAGAGTGTGAGGTAGGTATGCCGTCGCGAGGGTAGGGTTTCGACAAATCCGCAGAGGTCGGTTGCGCGTCGCGCGCGGTACGCGGTACCTTTGATTGTTTTGTCGTTTATTTAGAGTAGGTTTCGTCGGGTTAATTTAAAGTAGCATACTTTTCGGTACCGCGTCGGAAATTCGGGAACGCGAAACGAAAATTAGATTTTTGTACTTTGACTGGTAATGGAAGAAAAATACGGAGTAACGTAAAGTAGGTTTCTTCTCCGTATGATTTTGTTTTCTTTTGATAACGCGTTTCGAAAACGGGCAAGTTCAGGTGGCTGAAAATATTGTAATTGAGCGTAACCCATTCGGAGACCCGCGACCGAAATCCTCTCCGAACTAGCTGGCCGACAAGCAGCCACCGCGTGAATGGGTTACGGTGCACGGATTGGTTGACCTGTTGGTACCATCCGTTGGCACTACTCAGACTTAACGTCTAGAACCGATGAGAGGTCGGTTCCGCGTTCGATCTGAAAAGTTTAAAATCATTACAAATGGCGCCCAACGTGGGGCCAAAAACATCCTAAGGGGGAAAGAACTTCACGTCTTCTGACGAGTTGGTCCTTTACGGAGGATGTAAGGTACTTTGGTACTCGAGTCCCACTATCAGGAGCAGTGGAATTGTGTGATACACATTAGAAGTCGCTTCACGTGAGTTGTAGCTTCCGCTCTCCTTTTTGCGACAGAATCCTTCCGATGTGCTGTCCCAGGTTAACCCCTGTAAGGACCTTCTATTTTCTTGATGGAACTGCCAGTCTGATGGGTTTACCTATCAGCATGGACTCTCAAGAAAATAGAAGGCTAACTTGCCTTTATGTCGCGGAAGGATTCTAACTATTTCTTATGCGTGTTAGACGAGTGGTATCGGTTCAACGTTTGGTGGCGTACGCTGGAGTTGCGAAGCCCGGAATGCTTCCACGCGTCGGGAGTTTTGACCGCGTACTAAGCTGTTACGGTAGCTATGCCACTTGTCTCGTCGAGTCATTTAACGTGGATTAGAGACGGTTTTTTTGTAATGTATGTGGGTTATGGGGTAATTTTCGTAAATCGACCAAAAGCACCCTTTCTTCGGTAGATTACCACGCACTCTCTTTTCCCGTTGGAGGAGTCGACCACTGAAAAGGAAAGTGTATCAACTAAATTTTTTTTTTCTCTCGTATTATACCTAGCTCGCCACTAACGGCCACTAATTTAGTGCTAAGTTTTTATTAGGAATAAGTATATTCTATATTTTTTTTTATTTTGTTTTAGCACCACATTTGACCAACACGAAATGGCAACGAAGCGGACCCCCGATAAGCGGTGGACCCGATCCAAAACGGTCCAACCAGCTAACTGCGGGATCTGCTTCGAAGACGTAGTGGAGAGCGTACACAGCGTGCGATTGGATTGTGGACATTTATTCCATCGTGCCTGTGTACAACAGCTCCTCCTCACGTCAGAGAGTTGCCCATTATGTCGGCGACCCATCGAGCGGTCTGCCCTAGACGTCCCCCTCGGAACGCCCCTACCAACGCGTGGAGCAGTGGCGAAAGGAGTTCCAGAGGTCGAACAGTCCCAACCACTCTTAGACCTGCAAGGAGCAGTAGGCGGTGAAGTTCCGGCCGCAAGTGTCGTGTCCGAGGTGACACCCATGCCTTCCGCCCACTCCATTGACACCCTCGTGGCGTTGATGAGGGATATGTCGGAGAGAATTGGCAACCTGGAGGGAAAGCTCCAGAATCTCCCTATGAGCCAACCACCCAGTCGCGTGAGAACTCCGCTTGGCTGGGAGCCAAATCCCAGTGTGGCTATGCCCCACTCCCGACAATCCGAGCAATGGGTCCCACCTCCAAGGAACTCGGGAATGGATCCCAGAGCTCCCGAATATAGACCGCGACACAATATCGGACCTCCGTTGGTACCTCTAGCCCCCGAGGCCGTTCAGTACAACAGGTCAACAGAGGATGTGATTCCCCCCGGGAACGCATTGACACTTTTTCGAGACCCGACGCCTCGTATCATGGAGATTTGGCGCCTGAACTTTACCGGGTTCAACGATATGATATCGGCGGACCGGTTCCTTTTCCGGATTCAGGCGTTGGTATCCAGCACCCTGGGAGGGGATTCCTCGGCCTTCCTCCGGCATGCACATCTTTTGTTCAGCGGCGACGCTGCCGACTGGTACTGGAGCTTTAAAGAATCAACGCCACGTCCCACTTGGCACTCTTTCAGTGCAGCCTTCCGCAGTCGATTTGAGGATGGCTTCACTGAGAGAGAGCTAAGGGAGCAAATAAAGAAACGGAAACAAGGCGCTCACGAACCGTTCGACCAGTACTACACAAGTATAGTGAGATTGAGCACTCGCTTGCGAAATACCATGCCCGAGGACGAACTGGTAGAAATTATCAGAGAGAATATGCGCTGGGATCTCCAGAACAGCCTTCTGCATTTTCCAATCAACACCATACAGGGATTGCGCCTCCATGCCCGTAGACAAGAACACTTGGATGAGCGGCGAGGTACCTTCCGCCAACAACCTCGCATAACGGGACCAAATCCCCGAAATCATCACACCGCGGAGTTGATGGCAGCGGACCACCTGCTTGTTGATCCAGTACCAGTACCGAGGAGCGGAGCACCACCGGAGCTTGAGGACCCAGCCTTGATTGATCAACCCTCCCTTGAAGCAATTACAAGCCCGACGGTCTGTTGGAACTGCCGACAACCGGGACATCGGTTCTATGCATGTCCAGCGGAGCCGACGCTTTTCTGCTACCGCTGCGGGAAGGCCGACACATACGCACCTGACTGTGCAAATTGCAAAGGGCGAAAAAACTTGCCACCGAGTGCCGCGACCACCCGTCGGCACTCCTAAACCCCGGACGAACCAATCCAGACCCCATCACTAGTTATGACCCAGCTCCCAACAGGACTCCAACTCTGCTGACTCGCACCGCTAAACACAGTTCTCCCGAAGTTCCACAACCGACGCCATCCTCCGCCGAGGCCAACGCGCAGGGAAATGATAGCGAGACGAAAGTTCCTTGGTATGTAAAACCTTTTCATGTCAGGCTGCGGAATTATTTGGCTACTCGACAGCGCATCTTCCATGAGGAGTTGGCCACAAATGTCCCACCGCGAAGCAAGCGAGCCACGCGTCGGATGCGGAGCTTCTGGAGAAAAGTCAGGCAGTCGAGGAAAGTGTTGAAGGACATATACTTAGACGAATTATTGAGGGATGATGTTCGGCCATATGCGTCAGTACACCTCCTGCAAAAACGAGTGTCAGGCTTAGTCGATACGGGAGCCAGTGTGAATTGCATATCAGCCGAGTTTGCAGGGGAGGTACTGGCAAAGCACGCGGACCAAATCCGTCATTTCACCTCCTGGTTAAGCACGGTGGAGGGAACTCGTCACTCTGTAGTGGGAAAAATTATGACGGATGTCACCTTTAAAGGGGTAACTAAACCTATGGAATTTTTCATCATACCTCAGTTAACCCAGAATCTTTATTTAGGAGTGGATTTCGTTCGAAAATTTAACTTGGCCCCGGCACTATTTTCCGGTTCGACCCTGGAGTCCGTCACCACCGTTCCTGACCAATCTCAACCCACTAACTTACTACGACATACACTGGATGTAAATCAGCAACTGCATCTAGACTCGGCTATATCGGCTTTTCCATCGCATGAGAAGGAAGGTCTCGGGCGGACTGCCCTGGTGTTCCACACGATAGACGTGGGGGATGCTAAACCCATAAAACAGAGACATTTCGCCATATCTCCGGCGAAGGAAAAATCGTTATACGCCGAAGTGGATCGAATGCTAGCATTAGGCGTAATCGAAGAATCACAGAGCGCGTGGGCTTCCCCAGTCACCTTAGTGGTCAAGCCGAACAAGGTCAGGTTATGCTTAGATGCCAGACGCTTGAACGCCGTCACAGTCAAGGACGCATATCCTCTACCGTTGATCGAAGGCATTTTGAGTCGATTGCCTAAAGCCCATTTCATCACGAGCTTAGACCTCAAGGACGCCTTTTGGCAAATTCCTTTAGACCCCGGTTCAAAGGAGAAAACAGCCTTCACAGTCCCAGGTCGGCCCCTATATCAATTCGTGACCATGCCATTCGGATTGTGTAATGCCCCCCAGACAATGACGTGCCTTATGGATAAGGTGATACCACCTCATTTGCGGCACCAAGTTTTCGTTTACTTGGACGATCTGCTGCTTATAACCGAGACCTTCGATGAACACATCGACCTGCTTCAGGAGGTGGCTCTACACATCCGGAGGGCAAGATTAACCATCAACATAAGGAAGAGCCAGTTCGTGATGACGGAGGTGAAGTATTTAGGTCACATCATTGGGCATGGCCATATCAAGACCGATCCGGAAAAGACTCAAGCGATTGACGTTTTTCCACTACCCAAGACCACCAAACATTTACGCCGATTCCTCGGTTTATGTGAATGGTACCAGCGTTTTGTACGTGACTATGCCACCATTACCACTCCTTTGACCGACATGCTGCGTAAAGGACGTAGATTCGTCTGGGAAGAGCCGAGCCTTTGAAGAGCTAAAGAAGAGTCTGACTACAGCCCCCGTACTGCACAGCCCGGACTTTGACAAACCGTTCTCAATCCATGGTGACGCGAGTCAACATGGGGTGGGAGCAGTCTTAGTCCAGGTTGCACAAGACGGCGAGGAGAGACCTATAGCCTTCATGTCTCACAAGCTGAACCCAGCCCAGCGAAATTACACGGTCTCCGAGCAGGAATGTCTAGCCGCGGTGTTGGCAGTGAAACGCTTCCGAGCCTATGTGGAGGGACACACCTTTGAAATCGTTACGGATCACGCTTCTCTGAAATGGCTCATGAGCCAGACTGACCTCAACGGCAGATTGGCCAGGTGGGCACTGAAATTACAGGCATTTGACTTCACAATTCGCCACCGAAAAGGAAGCCAGCATGTAGTCCCCGACACCCTATCCAGAATGTTCGCCCCTGAAGGAGCCGAGTTGGTCCAAGAGGACGACAGCCCCCAATTGATCGATTTGGACCATCCTGCCTACAAGTCAGCAACCTACACACAACTGATTCACACTATCCAGAATCAACAGCCCCAGCTTCCTGAACTGCGGTTGACGGATGGATTTATTTATAAGCGGATGGGACACGCATCCGGAGACCCCATACAAGATGAAGAACAGTGGAAGTTGTGGGTGCCCGAAGAATTAACCACTGATCTTATCAGACGGGCTCATGACCACCCATCAAGTGCGCACGGCGGATACGGTCGTACACTTAGGCGGTTGAAAACCTGTTTCTTTTGGCCTAAGATGGCACAACAGATAAAAGCGTACGTAGCCTCTTGTGAGCTATGCAAGTGCACTAAAGCGCCCAACACCATTCTTCGGCCACCCATGGGTAAGGTTGAGGTCCCCGAACGCGTGTTCCAGCGCTTGTACATTGATCTTATCGGTCCTTACCCTCGATCTGCTTCTGGTCACACGGGAGCTGTCGTGGTCCTGGACCAGCTCTCTAAATTCCCTATCATAGAACCACTACGTAACATGCACACTGGACCTATAATCAGCTTCTTGGAGAACCGAGTCTTTCACATGTTTGGAGTTCCGGAGAAACTTGTCTCCGACAATGGGGTCCAGTTCACCTCCAGCAAGTTCCGAGACCTAATGTCCAAATACGGCATCATCCACCAACGAACTGCCGTCTATTCACCACAAGCCAACGCATCCGAACGACTGAATCGTACGCTCATAGCGGCCATCCGCGCCTATGTCCACCCGAATCAGAAGGACTGGGATCGCAAATTGTCCGCCATCACTAGTGCGCTGCGCTCGTCGTACCACGCCACTACCGGCATTTCGCCGTATTTCGCAGTGTTCGGCCAGTACATGATCTGTCATGGGAGCGCTTACCGGCTATTGCGGCAGCTGAAATCGCTAGAGGACCCAATCGTGGTTCTGGAACCGCATGAAAAGCTCCAACTTCTGCGAGATCAACTGCGGGAGAAGATTGAAGAAAGTAGACGGATGGGAGAGGAGCGGTACAACTTGCGATCTCATCCTTCTGGCTTTAAGGTAGGCGACGAAATATATCGTCGAAACTTCCGGCAGAGCGATGCCACCCGACATTACAATGCCAAACTAGACAAGAAATAAGTGAAGTGTCGAGTCCTACAAGTAATAAGCCCCACCCGATACCTCATCGCAGACATGACTGGTAAAACCCTGGGAATTTACCACGCAAAAGACCTTAGACGATGAAGTGCAACTATTTCCCACGAAAAACCTTGGCTTACCCCAATCTTTGCCTAGACGAAGACCTCCGAATAACACCTGACTTCCTACTATATAGTCACTGTCGAGTCTTCACGAACATGGTTGTAGCCTATTCCTCGGAACCGACCTTTGACCCGCCACGGCCTTAACCAAGACCTTTTATATAGGAGACGGGATCGGAATTACTTCGATTTTGGGGGGGGGGAATGTGTAATGTGACGCATACGCCCGGGAATTGAAGTGATTCCGATCCCGAACCCTTGCAACCGGCCAGATGGATATGTCCTCGAAGTGCCAGCGGACTTCATCTGTCGTGCGGATATCGTTGCGCAGAAAATATTTATTTTCTGTCCAAATATTTAGATCTGTGGATATAAATATTCGAAATATAGAATTAATCCAAACCCCGGCACATTTCGAGACATATCCATCTGGAAATGCCCCTCCACCGTGGCCATCGAGAAAACTATGCCACTGGCGACAACTGGAGAGGCACATTGCCGCCATGTGGCGTGCCATTCCACACACAGATGTTTTGTCCGATGTGACAACCGGTGATTTTGACAGCCACATGGAGGCGAAGGAGAGACCAAAGAACTTTTTGTGGTGATCGATGGTTCGGATCGTGTTTTGTGCTGTCTAGAACATTTCAAGTGCTTTTCTGCCTCTTAACGTGCTTTCGTTGACGATCGTTTGTGTGTAGGATTCGGTCGGAGCGAGGCGTACTCAAGAGGGCTGCAAGTGGAACATCAAACACTTGAGAAATTCACCGGAGCATTGCCTCAGGCTGGAGCACGAAGCTCTGTCAGAGCATATACACTAAATAGCACTGGCAGTTCAAGGGGTTGTCAAATGAAACGAGAAATCCGAAGTATAAATATTATTAGTAAAGAAAGAGATGCATTCGATTTGAGAGTAAAACACTTGAGGAAAAATGCGACAACGCTACATATGCCACATAAAAATTTTTAAGTATTAGTGAGCACAACATAAAATAATCGTAGTATGTGTGACATATATCGTTGCTCTGAGAGAGAGTTTCACAAAATATTAACGAGAAAACATCTTGCCAGATGTAAATTATTTTGTTTTGATGAAGAAAGTGCATCTGGCAACTGTTAGGAAGTTTCGTCCAGTCGTTAACTTGATCGAAATAACCGTCAAAATGAATTTGAAAAGTAAAGATTAATAGCTTAATAGAATACTTTAACTTTTTGCATTTTCAATTCTTAAAGAATCAATGGAAATGGGAGAAAAACGATAATGTATTGTTGCTGGGTGCGTGGCACCACTGAAGGAGTTTGCGGTTCATCCGGAATAATGATATCTTCAACTTTATCTTTAAATTGCAAACTATCTTTAAGGTTAGATTTAGGGCTCGGTAGAGCTTTAGTTAAAACATCCTTCACAACCCTTCTAATGAATAAGCAGAGGTGTCAATACATGAAATTATAATCCATAACAATCCAAAATACATGAAACTACAATCCATAACAACGAGCTAAATCTAAATTCGTTACATTGTATTTATACTTTTCATTCGCATTAAAATATTGTAATTTAAAATTTTTGTCATCTGTATTTTTAACTTAATTTTCAATCCATCCGAAGGATTTTCAACAAGCTGCTTATAGAATTTAGTATCATTAATTGTTTCTTCTATATCATGATTTTATTTACATCTAACCACAATGATTGGGACTGAACCTTTATCAGACCTAGTTACCATAATATTCGGATGACTTTTCATAAAGTTATGAGTATTTGATATAATTTTATTAATTTTATTGATTGATTGATTAAATTGATAATTTTTTTAACTTCTGATGGCATCTTTAAACATGTTAAATTTTTTATCCAGCCTTCATTATAGAAATACTGTTAGAATTATTGTTTTTGAAAGCTATTGTCAAATTATTAGTTTGATTGTGACTATTAAATCTACTTTGTCTATCAAAAATAAGTGAAGTTTTATTCTCAAAATGCTCTTTGAATCTATTTTTGATTTGATTGTGTTTAAAAAAATATAGTTCTTCAAATTTCTTGAAAATTGTCTATCAACTTATTATATTAAAATATTTGACTCCGAAATAAAATGTGAATTTAAATAATTTATATGTAAATTGATATCTCTTAATTTCAAACATCGTTTTTTGCAATTCTTAAACATAAAAATTTTAACGATCAATTACATTTTTTAACCATAAAAAAATAATTTCGAAACTTAAATAAAAATACCTTCAATATGGTTACGATAAACATAACGGTGTGTGCAAATAGTTAAAAAACCAGTTTTTCTCCAGTGAATTGGCCAGCTCCTTCTGCAGTTAAACTCAGTTGTAAATGTCTTCCTTAGGGTCATGACCAAATACCTTGTAGCTTAGATTTAAAAAAGTTCACTCGCTTCTCCATTTTTCCAATAAGATGATGCGATTCAATCCTCGGGCATTATTAAGTGGTTGCTCCAATCGATCATTCATTTTAAACTGCGTGTATCAATTCTAATACTTAATGTTCAGCAATATATGGAATACCTGCAAATTAATCATTTTCAATATACATATTTTTAAAGGATATTTTTTCTCAACATATACAAACCGGGCATCCTTGTTTTCTCTGAACGTAACGCACATACAACCAAATTTCACTGGAAGGTATCTGAAAGACTTATCCTGCGAATCCATCAACACTTTGATATGACTAATCGGTAAAGGTCAAATATTCACAAGATCCATTTTAAAATATGTATATGAATTAATGCTAGATAGTTGCTATTAAGAGTTAATTGCACCCATTTCCACAATGCCCTAACTATTTAATACAAATAGGCCATCACGGAGATAAATACGATTACTCTCAATCGTGGGAATCCTGAAAAACAATTACTATTTAAACGCAACTTTTCACTCCCGTGTTTGTAACTTTGCGGAAAGGTCTTCACTATCACTTTTACCAAATAACTCTTTTTGTTCTCAAAAGCATTCACTTCAATCACTACACAAGGACAAAATCATTTAGATTGATGATTTCAAGAGGTGATTGCACACATTTCCAAAATGCCCTAACTATTTAATGCAATAGGACATGACGGAAATAAATACAGTCACTCTAAATTCCTGAAACACAATAATTAAATGACTTTTTGCGCCACAACTTTGCGGAAAGTTAATCGGCCAAGGTCAAATATTCACTAGATTCACTTCAATTAAACTAGATGTTTGCTGTTATTAAGAGTTAATTGCATCCGTTTCCATAATGACCGAACTATTCAATACAAATAGGCCATCACGAAAATAAATACGATTACTCTCAATTTGATTCCTGAAACTCAATAAATTACACAAACTTTTCAACGTAGAATTTGCAACTTTTCGAAGAGGAAATCGATCCTCGCTATCACTTTTGACGCACAATTCATTTTTTTCTCACTAGTATTCACTAAATCAACTACGCGGAACTCATTTTGATAATTATATAGTTAGAATTTAACCCGGTAAACACTGAATTAGAACATTTATTTATGATTTGCACTCGCGTAAGTCACTTCTTCACAACTGACATTTCTCAAACTGTCAAAAGAATCGTCATAATTGTCGTGAGTAATTTTGATGTTCGTTAAGTTGGAATGAACCAATCATAATTAAGGATAGTCTTTTATCTCGTGTCCACGCTTAGAAATTTCAAAATTTCGTCATGCTATCTTATTCTATCACGTTCTCACCAAATTTTCAACTACATATGTTTTTCTGAGTATACATACATTTAACTCTCGCAAATACATTTAATATTTTATGTTGTGGGTTGTTTACAGTTAGAATGGAAAATCGTTCACAGTGCCAGTGCTATTTAGTATATATGCTCTGGCTCTGTCAAGGTCGGAAAGAAGATCAACAGGCAAATTATGAAAGAGGTTAGTTTAGTTAATAAAGAATTAGAAAGGTTAGCAATATTTTGTCTGGTCTGCAGCGGAAGGCAGTGTGAACTGTATCGGAACCAGTAGACGTTGATTTGACGAGCAGCTTGGATTCAGTCGATAGGTTATCTCACTCAATAAAAAGCCAAAGTGGATCGGCATTGAACGGAATTGACGACAGGAAATTGTTCACAGAACTTGACGTCAAAAGTGGGGACTTAATCCGCGAGTGGAATAAGGTCCTGCGAATTCATCGCTCAAGCAAAGACAGTATTAGTTCACAATTACCCGCACGTGCAACTCGCCTGCTCAACAGGTCCCGCGTGCAACAGAGCACGCTCAGCAATACCGGGTCAGATAGTCCTAGATCAATAGATAGTCTTCCCCACAAACATCTCCGTTCATCACTGACGGGCAAGGATATAGTCAGCTCGTCAGACGATCTCCTGTTTATAGATAAATCTTTTAGGAATGCAATGATTCAAGATGTCCAATATTTTAAGAAACAGTTGACACGTCTCCGAAGGATTTTACAAGATTCGGAAACTCTCAACCCATTCGAGCAGAGTAATGGGAAATTATTCGCATCTTCGTCGTTTATTTTATTTTTTTATTCTATTCAGAAATAAGTTACTGAATGAAAATAAAACGAACAATTGTTCCTCCAATACTGTATCCCTGAAAATAATGCATATCGTAAACAACATTCTTTAGTACATTTACCAATAATAGCAATTAGTAATTAATTCGATTTGAATCGTACAATTTACGTTTGATTCCATGTTTGGTTTACTTAAGGTAATTCCATTATTTTCTACTAAATAATGTTTACTAATTGATTTTTCGATGTATGGATCTTAGTCTCCAAAAAAAAAAAAAAAAAAAAAAAACACAAGAAAACGCAAACAAACGAATTGAGTAATTTTACACTTTTCTATTTCTATATTCCACCGCTTGTCCATAGTAATGAGTACAGTAAAAGATGATAATACAAAATAACTCTTAGCGTAATAACTTTTGTAAGAAAATGCGTTAGCTAAATCGGACGTTAGTTGAACGATATGAATGATGCGGTCCTGATTTCTATCCAGAACATATGATAGTTTTTTTTATAGTTTTCACGTCATCCCTACTTTTAAATCTTTGTGTACGTTGGACAGTGTGCTTTATATCGTTAAAAATATTGCAAGAAATGGAGGGATTGCTTTTTGTCGCAGAGAATGGAAAATCGAATATTTTTTTTTCTCACCCCCAATCATTCATGGTTAGTTCAATCGTTTCCAGTAACCTTCCCATTAACTTCAAGCAGCGACTAATTGTGAATCAAATCCTCAATTTTAAAACACTATTTCAATAAAAAAAAAAACACATTTCAAAGGCATTAAACATTAAAGTAACTGATAAACAATAATAATAAACTGGCTTGTAAATGTTTTGTACTCACCAAATGATTGTTAAAGATCGCGCTCAAATATTGTTACACCGCTTCGTATTTTTATATAATATTCAAAGTTAAACGCCGTACAAGGGGAATGAAAAATGGTAAAAGAAGTGGAAAATTCCAGATAAAAAGCAATAAAAAAATGAAATCGATTCTTCCGTTTTTTTTTCGATACAAAATCTCTTGCATCGTTTCCTGATTTGTTATTAATTATTGTATACGTAGATAAGCCATCATTGCTGCTTCCATTTCGCTTCTTGATTTTGACGCACGATTAGATTCGTCACTATCGCGTACTTGCACCACTTAGAAATATTTAATGTACGAATTTGTTGAGAAAACAAAATTTAAATTATTTGAAACCAAACAAGAACAATCAATATTAAATCCACCTTGAAAAATTAAAAATAAATGTTTAATTTGGCGGTTTATTGTAAAACGAAAAATTTGTTTGTGTTCGCAAATTTATATTCAAAAATAATAAAAGGTGAAACATAAACTAAGAAACAAGTTGTTAGCGGTTTACCTTAGTAGGTAATTGTCTTTAAAAAAAAATTATTATAACTATTATCACTATTATTATTATTAAATTATCGCTCGATTCTTGCAAAAACACTTTAAATACGTATTAAGGAAATCATACTTTATGTTCCGTTTCTTGAAATAAATGTTAAAAATGAATTGCTAATTTAACGAACGACTTTCCTTTTCAGTGACTCGTTCTTTTTCAGGGGGAACAGAGAGTGTGAGGTAGGTATGCCGTCGCGAGGGTAGGGTTTCGACAAATCCGCAGAGGTCGGTTTCACGTCGCGCGCGGTACGCGGTACCTTTGATTGTTTTGTCGTTTATTTAGAGTAGGTTTCGTCGGGTTAACTTCGAGTAGCATACTTTTCGGTACCGCGTCGGAAATTCGGGAACGCGAAACGAAAATTAGATTTTTGTACTTTGACTGGTAATGGAAGAAAAATACGGAGTAACGTAAAGTAGGTTTCTTCTCCGTATGATTTTGTTTTCTTTTGATAACGCGTTTCGAAAACGGGCAAGTTCAGGTGGCTGAAAATATTGTAATTGAGCGTAACCCATTCGGAGACCCGCGACCGAAATCCTCTCCGAACTAGCTGGCCGACAAGCAGCCACCGCGTGAATGGGTTACGGTGCACGGATTGGTTGACCTGTTGGTACCATCCGTTGG
>OZ017738.1:212625519-212658019 GCA_963969285.1 Odontomyia ornata
ACAAGCTTCCGGTAGCTGTCACCCAACTGCGGCATTAGCAAATGCTTATATTTCGTCATATATACTATTTTCCGAATAAAAAACGTGCTGAACGCATTCCGTGCATGCTATAAATTCACCTTGTATAGCCCATTGTGCTCCTAAACTTTCCAAGACGAGCAAATGAAGCACACGTTTTGCACCTTCGACTGATAGCTCAGCGTTGAGATGTAAACAAACTCCTATAAATTCACTTTGGAAGGCGATAAAAACTGAACGGGTATAAGAACTGAAATAATTTTCACTTCACTAGGAGCGCTATTGTGTTCTCCGCAGATTATCTGGATTTCACTGTAGAAATCCGTCTCTAAACCGTACAAAACCTCGAATTTTTGTTGGCATCTCCACAATTCTTCATATAACGCCATGTAAGTTAGCCAGCAAAGTCGGCCTACTAATGGTCATGTGTGTGGTAGTAAGCGCTGCTGCCATATGGCTTGTATCTATCGTCAGTTTTGGTTCCCCTTAACTAGCTTTAGAATCACGGTCGCAGGGTTAGGTGCAAAATGACACGTAGTTAGGCAGGCGGTCGCAGGGGTAGTTGCGACAACGTGTACACATGAATGTCCACTCCGGTTTTATCTTGTTCCTCAAAGAGCATTTCTCCTTATCGACAGCGAGAATTGATGACAAGAAAAATCAGTGTTCCATTAGCATCGGACCGTTCCTGTTAGCTACCTGTTCCAATCACGTGACAATATGGTCGCAACCATTGAGTACTTAAATAATACTGGAGTGGACAACTACGTGACAATATGGTTGCAACAGCCCCTGCGACCTCTTTTCCTACTGCCACGCTCTTGTTTACAACCTTAGAGAGAGCCAAATTACACAACAAACATGGCTGCTGCTCAATGTAAACAAATTTTGATACAATACTAAAAATTTGCTTTCTATTTGAAAAACCTTCAGCATTGTCTGAAAAACATGCAAATCATTAGCATATTAACTACTCACTTGTGAAACGAAACACCTACAGATCCTTTTCTGCTATGATTTTTACACGAAGGCACTACACATTTCATTTTGAAATTGTAAATTAATTTCACATTGTCACACGTTAAAGTTACTTGAATTATAAACAACAATCGAATCTTTAAACACGGAACGAATTTCGATCGCGAACATTTTCCACAGTTTTAATATCGGACAAAATTCGCGACGAAACTTGCAAATTGGCCAATTTGCATCTGTCAACTTGACAGACAGTTCACATCTAGTCAGCTTTTGGAACAAGAAAGTGACCAGCAAAGGGGCAGATGGGGAGGAAATGACAGACAGTTCGCTTGGAAGAGAGCAGAAACCGGTCGCATGCTCTCTCACGCATTTTATTTGAGCTTAGCCCATCCAGTTCATATTCATCTTAGGTCGCAACAACCCCTGCGACCACTTTTCCTACTACTACGCCCTTGTTTACAACGTTAGAGAGAGCCAAATTGCACAAGCAAACATGCCTGCTGCTCAATGTAAACAAATTTCGATACAATACTAAAAATTTGTTTTCTACTTGAAAAACCTTCAGCATTGTCTGAAAAACATGCAAAACATTAACATACTAACTACTCACTTGTGAAAGGAAACACATACAGATCCGTTTCCACTATGATTTTTACACGAAGGCACTACACATTTCATTTTGAAATTCTAAATTAATTTCACAATGTCACACGTTAAAGTTACTTAAATCACAAACCGCAATCGAATGATTAAACACTTGGAAAGAATTTAGATTGCGAAGGCTTTCCACAGTTTCAATATCTCATAAAATTCGCGACGAAACTTGCAAATTGGCCAATTTGGCGTCCAATTTGCATCAGTAAACTTGACAGACAGTTCGCATCTAGTCAGCTTCTGGAACAAGAAAGTGACCAGGTAGAGGCAGACAGGTAGGAAATGACAGACAGATCGTTTGGAAGAGAGCAGAAACCGCTCGCATGCTCTCTCATGCATTTTATATGAGCGTAGTAAAAACTGACGTTATTTCGGAAGCCATATGGCAGCAGCGCTTACTACCCCACACATGACCATTAGTAGGCCGACTTTGCTGGCTAACTTATATGTCGGTATATGACGAATTATGGAGGTGCCAACGAAAATTCGAAGTTTTGTATGGTTTTGAGGCGGATTTCTACAGTGAAATCCTGAACGCCCACGGAGAACACAATAGCGCTCCTAGTGAAGTGAAAATTATTTCAGTTCTTATACCCGTTTAGTTTTTATCGCCCTCCAAAGTGAATTTATAGGAGTTTGTTTACATCTCAACGCTGAGCTCTCAGTAGAAGGTGAAAACGTGTGCTATCTTTGCTCGTCTTGAACGGTTTAGGAGTACATTGGGCTATACGAGGTGAATTTATAGCATGTACGGAATGCGTTCCGCACGTTTGTTATTCGGAAAATAGTATATATGACGAAATATAAGCATTTGCTAATGCCGCGGTTGGGTGACAGCTACCGGAAGCTTGTCCATAGTAGGCCGACTAATACATATGCAAATCGCTACAATATGGCATCCTAGCTAACGTCAGTTTTTAGCGTAGCCCATTCAGTTCTTATTCAACTGCGCAATTTCTCCTGTCGCGAGGTCGATTGTCATTTTAACGACCAAACATGAACGCGAAATTTTACTAGCGCGTGAAATAAGATTCGAAACGGAGTTGTTTTTCCGGTTCGGAAGCGTGTCCGACGATACGCGTTGACTGTAATGAAAGTAAGATTACACCTGGTTTATGGATGTAAATATTTTAAGCAGTGCATTGTAAATCGGGTTATAGCAGTCTTTTATCGAATGGTTACCGCTGCACCGATTGCGTTCAATTTTTGTATTCCGGAGCACTTTTTAATTCTAAAACCGATAAGGTGAGGAAAAATCCGATCCAAAACCTTTTTCAATATAATTTTATTAATTTTAGTATCGAACTGACAGATGAGCACTACATTTATTCGTCAATTGACAACCTACACGTTTATTCAATTGTGATCAAATGTTGTCATATAACACAATTGAAGAAAATAGGATGGGAATTGTATTTCAACAACATTTTGGTGGAATTTAAGGCATTAAATTATAATATTTGAAATGGCAGATCCCCGATGCTGCTGTGATATATTGTGCAGGGACGGGTTCTAGAAGAGTAGCATTCTTTTCTCTAGAAGGGCACCCTTCTATTCTCTAGAGGAGCACCCTTCTATTCTCTAGAGGAGCAACCTTCTATTCTTTAGGTGTGTATTCTATAGAAGGGCATCCTTCTATTCTCTAGGGAAGCATTCTTGTACTCTTCCGTGTACTCTATAGAAGGGAATCCTTCTATACTTTATGATAACCTTCTATAGAATAGAAAGGTGCTCCTCTTGAGAATAGAAAGGTGCCCTTCTATTCTTTAGAAGGGTACCCTTCTATTCTTTGGAAGTGCACCCTTCTATTCTTTGAAAGAGCACCCTTCTATTCTTGACAAGGGCACCTCTTTAGTTTTTAGAAGTTATTTTCGTCAATTGTGTTATATGACAACATCTGGTCACAATTGAATAAACGTGTAGGTTGTCAATTGACGAATAAATGTAGTGCTCATCTGTCATTTCGATAATAAAATTAATAAAATTATATTGAAAAACGTTTTGGATCGGATTTTTTCTCACCTTATCGGTTTTAGAATTAAAAAGCGCTCCGGAATACAAAATTTGAACGCAATCGGTGCAGCGGTAACCATTCGATAAAAGAGTGCTATAACCGTAAATCGGTGCGAGAAACTCGAAAAGTGTAAGATGCGTTTTTGCTGGAAAAGGATGGGTTACCGATATGAATGTGCTTTTATCCCAAGTAGCCACTAAGTTTTATTGATACTGAATACTATTTTCTGATTTTGTGGTGTTTTTCGCAATAAAATCATATTTACGAGTGCATAAACGGTAGTTCACTTTCTTTTGACAATCCATTGGATTCCCGTTCACAAGCTGTTTAATTCCTGCCGCAAGGGTAGGTACAAGAAGCCATGTAGCCCCAATGAAGAAGTACTACAGGAACACTGATATTCCCCTTCTTGTGAGGTGAAATCCGATTGGTGTTAGTGAAACGCCATTTTAGTATTAGTGCGCTCAGTGAAGTGGTGAACAAGTTGTTTTTAGATGGTGCAAATTTAGTGAATTCTCAAATTTGGCGGGAGTTTCATTATCAAAAGATGAATTTGTTGTAGATGTAAAAAAATTTGAATGAAGTAATTAAAACAAGATAAAGTATAGCCACTTAAATATTATATATATATATATATATATATATATATATATATATATATATATATATATATATATATATATATGTATATATATATATATATATATATATATATATATATATATATATATATATATATATATATATATATATATATATAGTATATATATCGATGATGTATATAATAGCATAAGATTAAGCCTTGTTCCTATGTGCTCAATAACTAATGCATGTATCGACGCTTACTGAAAAGCAGACATGCAGTTTCTGATTCTTGGTGGTTAGTAGTGATTCTGTACCCCAGGAAGCTTAGAAAGTTGAACATCCGTTAAATGTATACTGAATGGTATAATTAAAAAAAAGATAACAACAGGGACTCGAAGTCTTTCTCATCTGCAATAGTTTGAGACAAGCATATAATTATTTCAGTTGAAGGAAAGTTTTCTAATTAGCATAACTTATCACATCATAATACTCCTAGTGAATCGTGTCTTAAAAATGATACCGAATTTAGTTCTTTTTGCACCTTCAGCCATAGAAAATTCAAATTAATTTAATCTATATTTCCAGGGATCACCACGTGGAGGTAGGTGCAGGAAGTGTCTTAATATGAGTATAACATATACAAATATACCTGTTTTGTTATAGAGTGATGAAATTTATGAATTCTTATAAACACTTCCTTGATCCCGTTACAGCTTTCTTCTTCTTGAATGTTAGTACTTATTTTTGAATAATAAAATTTAATAGGATATAACTACGGGATTAGAGTTTACTTGCATTCTTTAAAAATAATCATTTTACTGTAAAATTGACGCAGTGAAATTTTATCAGATTGTTTTTTGGCTAGAAAAAAATTTCTTGTGTTGAGATATTTTTCAGTTATACATTTTATTAACAGGCTGTAATGATCGCTGGTCTTCATGTGGTCGTCTTGGTCTTCAAATATATTTTTGTTGATAAAATGTTCTTGTACCGCAATAACAAGACTTAATAAAATGTGCTTCCTTAATATGTTCTCATTTTGATTAAATTGTAATTTCAAACGTAATAGACTTTCTGCTTTTTCACAAATCTTTACAACGCTGGGAGAAGGAATCTTCAAGAAGCCCTTAGATTTATAGTAAATAAGTGATTTCGTTGTGTGGGTTCCTTCTAAAGCGGCCAGGCATTCGGTACAAATCAACGATTTATTTAATTTAAAAACAACGAATCCATATATATAATATACAACGTGATGCACATAATCAGACAACTTTGTAGGGTACATGACATAGTTATGTTCTTCCAAGAACTGCTGGTCCAAAACATCAGTATCTTCTACAACGTTGTCTTGATCTATCATGAGTGCCCTTTCTGTGGATGCATTTATTTGCGATGAAGCTGTTTCACAAGAAGGCTGTTTTTGAAGGTTCAATATGGTGATTTTGTCTAAAGGGATACAATTCCCTATTCCTCCTTCTCTTATTTGGCATCGGACCAATAACTTTTTATAAGCAGCGATAAACTGTCTTACCGATGGGTTGTTGTTATGGCCAAGATGCATCCGTAGTGAAGCGAAGAACAGTTCTAGATGGTCTTGATTTAATTTGTACGTAGCTGCTTTGATATTATATATTTATTATGTAAAAATGCTACGTTTTTCAGTGCAGCAATAAGACCAATTTTTCTTACGCTATTTACAAGTAGTTGCCCTGAACAGGTTCTCAGCTTCGACGAAAAGGCGATGCAATTTTCTGCATATGGTAGAACTTCGTTTGCATTCCTTTCGCAAAGCGCTCGTTTGAACGGGTCAAGAGCAGATAATTTGCGACTGTTCAATATATCGAAAGAATTGTTTATAACCCGTATAAATTCTGTTAGAGGCTTACTTCCTTCGAACTCTGCTAAATTGAGAACATCTGCACAAAAATCAAGAGCATCAGCGACGGACTTACTAAATATTTGAGTGGCCAGTTTAACATTCATTTTTTTCTTAGCAAAATAAATATGGGCCTGTCGGAGCTCATCGCCCAAATGCAATTGCTCTTTTTCTTGTAGGATCACAAGTCTTTCGAGGTATATCCATTGAATATATTCTCCATCCTCGTTCAAAAAAGTTTTTAGGCCACCAAGGGTATTCCTTACCAACTTTACCATATGGCATGGATCAGGATGCACTATATATCGTTCGTTTGGAAGATCGTGCGACACTTGAGAAGGATCTGCGATATTTCGCATATCACAGCCTAGGGATTTCATTGCACTTATGTTATTAAAGCTCCATCAAATGTTATGCCAATTATATCAGCGCCACAGGTGGTCAATTCATCTAGCGCTAAACGAATAATGTTCGCCTTTTGGTCTCCACTGAGAGATGTTATGGGAAAAAATCCTATTGGTATTTTCCATGACCTGTTCAAAGCAACAGCCATTATCACTAGAATCTGCGTTGCCAAAAACCCACTTCTGCCACCATCTCCCATATCAACATAGCCATACGATTTCTCTCCATCCCAATCTACATGCTTTCGAATGTGAACTTCATCAAATACAATATTTATCACTAATTTTTCGCTCTTTTTATTTGCTTAATCACAGGCAGTTTTAATGGCATGAAGTGCTTCATTTGTAAAGCCAGGAGAGCAATTCAAAACCTGATGCCATTGGGAAATAGTTCTGGGATGTGAATGACAGTTGTCAAATATTTCTCGTACATTCTCATACCCTTTGGGTGACAGGAAGTTGAGATTAAGAGCAAATAATGGAATAATTTCGTTATACTCTTTCTCCACCACTCCATGTTTTGATTTGCGTATATAACGATAGAGAAAGTCTTTTGTTGGTCCGGCAATATCAAGTAGCACGCTTTCTATTTCATTATCAATAAAATTTTTAGTTTTGAGTTCCTGCAGTACAGTCTCAATTTGCGCGATTCGTTGTCGGGAAACTTTTTGTGTCAAGCGCTTTATTGATTTATCCCTAAGTCAAAGTCAAAGTCAAAAGCGCTTTATTTAATACCAATCGTTATAAATTTTTGAAAGAACACTAAGCAAATTCCAAACAATAAAACTATATCAAACTTAATGGCCCGAATGGCTCTCTAAATTTATACGTTATCAGTTAAACACATTTAATGAAAAAAATACACTTGCAAATTTAAATTAATTAAGATTATTACATATTTTTTGATTCAATTGGAAAAAGGAGAAAAAACCAACCAGCATTATTCAAAAATTACTTATACTACTAACACAACAATGAACTTATATCCTATACCTAATATGTTACACCCTAATTCTAAATAAGTTCAATCAAAAAAAAAAAACCTTACCTTATATTGAAACCTATACTTAATTTATAATACAAATAAACAACAATACTAGATGTAGCAATAATGAGATGAATCTAAAAAACTAAGTAACGAGAAATAGCACAAAAACAGAAAATAAACACGAATAATTTAGACATTGTCATTCAGCCACCAATACCTAGATTGTTCCATCTCAGCTCGACCAGCCTCAACGAATCTAGCAAATGAGTATCTCCATTGGAATTGTTGGTCTCGTGAACTCAGATTCGGAGGATATTTTATCTTCTTATCGGTGGCCCGTCGGTATATGTGATATATGATTGGGACGCCGTCAGAATCAAAAACATATCGATTCATGTCCAAATACACGAATGCTTCTGGAGGAACGAAGCCAGTAGTGAGGCAAGTCACAATATACCCGTCTGTAGGGTGGAACGGCTGTGAAATCCAAGGGTTTTCACTCACAGTTACAGATCTTGCGATATGATTCCGAAGAAGTTTCAATATGAAGATATCGACTCTTGTCACTTGAGCGGTTTGATAAAATTTTCTATTCGACATATAGTGCTTCCAATCCGTCTCAGGCTTTCTGTACAAACCAGTACATGCACGAAGACATTTCCTTTCGAAAACTCTTAATCTTTCCATTGTACTAGCTTTCTGGTTGTACCAGATCTGACATCCGTATGTCAAAACTGGCCTAACCCGGGTCTTGTAACAGATAACTTTGACTTTTTGATCAATGTATCTGGAATGAAAGAGTCGCCGAAGGGCCGTGACTACTTTTAGTGCTTTACTGAGCATGATTTTGACATGTTCAGTATAGTACAGATACTGATCGAGATGAACACCGAGGTATCGAACACAGGATTTATGTGGAAACCGTTCTGAACTACCCTCACCAGCCATAATGTGAAAATCCTTCCAATTACGTTTCAGGTCTTGACTGGCCCCCTGCAGCGTTGTCCGAAACAAAATTGTTTCACACTTCTGCGCATTGATTTTCATTCGCCAATTGTCAGTGTAGAGCTGCACATCATTAAACATTTTTTGAAAATTGCTCTGAACTATTGTAGCTCTTCGGTCTGCCGTATAGATGATCAGATCATCAGCAAACCCTACCAATGATCGCGTTGGCGAGAAATTAAAATCAAAGCTGTTCAATAGCTTGCGAATGAATATTGAGAAGAGCAGATGTGCAGTAACTGTTCCCTGCTGTAGACCATTCAAGACCTTGAACTCGCGCATTGTTGTCAGATTTCCATCAGTTACAACGAATGATTTCCCGTATAACATATTACACATCATGGCGACAAGGTGTCTGGGGAACCTGTCCTGAAGAAGTTTGAAAACTAGTCCATCTAACCACACCGTATCGAAGGCTTTCTCCATATCAATGAGACATGCTCCAACACATTCTTTGTTGATTAGTTTCCAACAGATGTCTGAGGTTACTTTCGTTATTGCATGTATGGTCGAATGCCTGGCACGAAAACCAAATTGGCAATTCGGCATCAACTCATATTTCTCAATGTGGGCGTTTAATGCTCTGTTGAGTATCACTTCAAACACCTTGCTGATGTTAGGCAGCAAGCTGATTGGGCGATAGCTTTTAGGGCATGAAGATTCTTTTCCTTTCTTCAAGATCGGAAATACCTTAGCTTTTTTCCACTCATTTGGGAAATATGAATTGTTGAACAATATGCAATAGTTCCTAATAGCGACCTCAGGCAAATGTCGGAGAACTATATTTGGAATACCGTCAGTACCACATGATTTTTTGTTGTTCATTCTGCGAAATATGAAACACAAGTCTTCATAGCTGACAAAATAATCAATAAGATTCAAGCTCGGTATGAGGTCAGATGTTAATGTTTCATCGAAATGAAGAATTGATTGGCCGTTCAGGCTTTATTTGAAGTCGGAAACTTTTATTTCAACGACCTCCGAAAATATTTCATTCCTTCTCTCTAGGTTTGGCAGATGAACCAATTCGAAATGTGTTCCAATCAGGGCAAGTTTCTGCAATCCATCACATATAATCCTGTTTCCATTTCTATCCGGAGTCGTACTATCAATTTCGATACCAGCTCTATCGAGAAGATTTATCTCATCACTAGCGACTTCAAGATTCGATACCTTCACTTGAGACTTCCTGCGGAATAAGCTATTCGCTTTCGCAAAAACGCCATCTGGGTCCTGTGGGCTAATACCCCTCAGTTTTTCCGCCCATTGATTGCTGACCTCACTCCTGGAGTATGAACGGATTAAGTTCCGGACATTCTTCAGGTGTAATTTCAACAAAGCCAACAAGGGATGGTTGTAGTCCAAAAATCGTCGATAAATATTGTTGACGCGGGTGAGAAGAAGGCTTTTCAATCTTTTCAACCTTGTGATGGTTGGTGTTTCATATCCTTCCATATTGTTTCGATGTTTAATCTTGGGAACTACTTTCTCAATCGTTTCCAACGTCAGCTTCTCTAACTTCGATAAATAGACATCTATTTCATCGTTAGTTAGATTCCTGTTATTAGGAACCATTGAGCAAGCGTTGCCATCATCAGAAGAGGGACATTGCTTCTGGTACTCACGATTAAACTTCTTTTGAAACTTTCCCCAGTCTGTTTTTTTGAAATCCAACCGATGGTTTTCATGTTGAACTGGAATGAGGAAGAAATCATCCCTTTGATGATTGATTTCCATTACGATTGCGTTATGGTCGCTATCGTAAGGAAGCACCTGCAGTTTCCGTTGAGGACTATTAAAGCTGAATTCAAGTCTTGCGTCAACAATGCAGAGGTCCAAATATGAATTTGTCCTAGGGTATGTTGGGAACTCCGACCCATATAGGTTGCACCTGTATTCAATTAGCTCATTATTGCCACTTACATTATTTACATTATTTCCAGCATTTTCTGCTGGTCGTCTAGCGGCGAGTGCAAATGATACTCCGGGCTTGACGAAGTTGGAAGGTATGATATTACGGTGTACTTGTGTTTGCTTTGGAGCAAATTTAACTTTTGCATCTTGATATCGGGAGCATCCTCAATATGATGCTGGGTGACCAAAAACACCGCAGTTAACGCAGTATAATTTTTCGTTAGGCTCCGTCTGAGCCAATTTGCACTCACCGGGAGCATGAACGTCTTTGCATTTAACGCAACGATAGTGCGTGGCACAATTAGCAGCCGAATGTCCAAATCTTTGACACCGGTAACACTGGTTGACTTCTCTTTTCTGGAGGCGTTCCCACCTCACCACTCTGAAATTCAAGTACCTTGTTTGTTGAAGGGCACTTGGGCTGCTCTTATTTTCAATTTGTACCAGGTAAAGTGGTAAATTCTTCCTTTCTATGGTCAACCTTCTTGTCGCAAAGGCTTTGACTGAAACAAAATCAATATCTGGTGCAGCCTCTTTGAGCACCTGAAGAAGATCGACCGTATCCTCTCCACTGTCCAAACCCTTCAACAAGAAGGCCTGATTTTTTTCACTTTTTGGGGTATAAGTGAAGTGTGGAACCTCCCCAGAAATCAGCGCATCTTTGGCTGACTTGAAATCAACCAGTGATTTCGTCCTTATAGTTAATTTTTCGGCATTAACTCTTTTGATTTCGAAATTGGCCAGTTTATTTTCGGCTGCCAATAGCCGAACCATATCTTTCCCGGTTTGTCCGTACACGTTGATTGGCGGAACTTTTTCTGTCTTGTTGGAAGCTTTTTCAGAGGAACCAGCAGAACTGCGGGCTGGTTTTTTCTCCTTATTTTTGTTCTTTAAATATTGAATAAAATTAACGTCATTATCTTGATTAAAATTACCTCCGATGTTTTCTTCGATTTCCATATCTTCGGTTAATCTCTCCAGCGCTGCAAAATAATTTTGGCTCTCGTTGGTGCCACCAGCACTTAGAACTTCCTCTGGATTTACTTGCTTTGCGCTTTTCTTCAGCTTTGTTACCTGTTGCCATTGATTTTGTGGCTGCGTCTTTTGAGGCTTCATCCCTTTCTTGAAAAGATCCCTTGAGAGACTGTATCTCTTGCCTTAGTTCATCATTTTCTTTCTGCAATTTGGGCATTTGTTGATTGTCCGCTATTATTTGCAGCTTGCACCCTCCATCTACGGAGTTTTCTTCGTTATGTTTTCTTTTAGTGATTGTCGCCAGTTTCGTATTCATCGTTTCCCCAGGTTGCCCCAACGGTGGGAAGCCGTCGGGCTCCTCCATACCAGCGGCGGAATTTTCTTTCTGAATTTGTTTTTCGTTACCAATCGAAGTAGAAATATTCGATAGAAATTTCCTGAGTCGATTTCTTCGACAATATAAGATTTTTTCCGATAGAAATTAACTTCGGACTAACGTTTTTAAAAAATTAATTTAATTTTTGAAAACTTTTGACAGGAGCGATTTAAAAGACGTCTATACGCAAAGACTACTACGATCCATCCGCTTGATTTATCCCTACTCTGAATACACTTGCGCAGTTTTCGTAATTTAGCTTTCTTAATAATCACCTTTTCTGAGATTTCGCTACCATCGTCACTTGAAGTCTCATGGCATTCTTTCAGGCTCAAATTTTTTTCTATTTGATCCTAAACAAAGTTGAAGATTTCCATTAAATATATTATTTATTTGTATTGAAACCTATCCTTTCCAACGGCACGACTACTAGGTTTGGTTAGTATGAAGTGGATATTATGGCACATATAAGGATCGAAAAACAAAGCATACAATTTTGTGTTTGCGTAAATGAAACCAAAGCAATATATGAGAATAGAGGAAAAACTTACAACAGAAATTTTCACATTACTTTTGAAAAATTGTGGTTCAGGCATAATATGAACATTGTTCTGAAAATGAGTTAAAGAATATAAAAATGATGATACCAGAAAGGAAAAAAATCAACCAACACAAAAGAGTGAAATCATTATATTTTATTTTAGATCAAAAGTACGTGGATGAAGGAGTTTAGTATGAGTGACAATAATGATAACTAAATTAATTCCCCCTCGCTTAGTTTAAGGCGCAGGCCCGAGTAAAGCTGCCATTTTGGGTAAACTTTACAGCCGTCCATCTCAGAAACCTTAAAAATATTTGCAAATATTTTTTAAGTAAAAATTGGAATTAACCTTTGGCTATTGAATCAGTTCATTACATATTGCAAAAAGTTTGTTGGGAAAATTACTAAATTCAAACAAAATAGCATGTTTTCTTTAAAAAATGTAGTAAATCTCAGAAACTACTTAACGTACCGTGTTGATTTAAGCTATGTTTGTTAGATCTAAATTATTTACATTAAATTAACTCATCAAAAATTTAAAAATGTTTTTGCCAAAAATTTCCTAGAACAAAACGTGGAAATTCGATACAAATTAATGTACATGCATGATATTTGTTCAGTGTGTGCAAATTAAACATTTTGTTCTAGGAAATTTTTCTGCAAAATTTTTGTTGAAATTTTTGATGAGTTAATTCAATACAAATAATGTAGATCTAATAAAAATAGCTTAAAGAGAGAGAGAGTTACTACATTTTCTAAGGAAAACTTGCTATTTTGTTTGAATTTTGTAATTTTCGCAACAAAGTTTTTGCAAAATGTAATGAACTGATTCAATAGCCAAAAGTTCATTCTAGTTTTTACTTGAACAAATTTTTCAAACATTTGAAAGGTTTTCGAGATGGACGGCTGTAAAGTTTAAAAAAATTTGCAGTTTCACTGGGGGCTGCGCCTTAATATTGTACTTTCATTCTAGAACGAAAATGGGTTAGATCATATTGCATTCATAGGAGCTAATATTTGTTAATATATTATGGAAACCCAACCATCATCCAATATCAATAAAAATAAATTCTATGTTCACAATCTAAAATGTACCCTAAGAATTGTGGCAGTATAAATGATCGCTATGACCACCTCTTGACTGTAACCAAAAATTCATATTGTTTGCATACGTTTCCAACTTTAAACTGTACAACCAATTCCAAAATGAAACTGAATAATTTCAATTTGGCATATACAATTTCATAATGTTGATTAAGATTTACAAATTGGAATTTGATTGCTAATCTATGATTTCAAAATTATTCATCTAACTTTCACTTGAGAAATTACAAGATTTTATGTTTACTTTACTTTATACTTCTGTTGTATTCTTCTGAATTTACTTATTACGAGGGCTAAGTAACATATTTCTCGGTAAAATCAGTTTTACTGAACAATAAGTCACGTAAACCCCAAAATATACACAAAATGTACAACAAAATTATATAGTTGATTTAAAATCTTTTAATTTCTTCAATTTAAACTTGATTGTTTGAGACAATTTAAAATAGAATAAATATTAGTGCTTACGTGAGCGGTAGAAGTTGATGCAATTACGTTTGATGAACTTGACGATTCCATTAAAGTCTGGAATAGGATAGTTTATTAAAATTTATGGATTGTTTTACTCTAACCACCTTTACCTCATCTATGTTCTCCATATGATGCAGTATTCCATAAGAATCAGGCGTGACAACTGCTTCACAATTCTTATCGCTTCCTTAAAACAATATATGTATTTTTTTCGTTATTGAATTAGATGAAATGGTATATGAGATGTATGCATATTAAGAATTTCTCCAAAAATTTTAACTGTATAAGGAGTAATATTTTTAACAACTAATTACATTGCCAAATTCTAACCAAAGGTATTAATTCACACTTATAATACATTATAACTTCAATCAAATAAGAGTCACTTTTTCCAATGTGTTTTAATTAAGGTAAGTAAAATAATTTTTTTCCTTTTTTAACATTCATGCATAATATGAACATTGTATAGTAGTCGAAAACGATTTCTATACTAAATAAATATTTATCCAAGGCAAAAAGGGGAAAAATTTATTTTACTTACCTTAACATTATAGCTTATTTAAAAATGTTTAAGACTTACATGAGGCCAACTTTGCTGATAAATATTGCATTGGACACTGTTTTGTTCACAGCATGATTCCATTGTACTCTGAAATAACATACTTTATTTCAATTTGTAAATTATTTAACTATAAACACCTTTACCTCATTCATGTTTTCCATCTGATGCATTATTTTATCAGCCTCTGTGGTGGAAGCTACTTCACAAGTATTACTCGTATCTTTTACCTAAAACAATTCATATATTTTTCCCTTTATTAAATTAAATATATATATAATAAATATACGTATTAATCATTAATCTAATGAATATAATAATATAAAGAATTATTTTTAAAAAGTAGTTACATTGCCAAGTTTTTTTTTCGAAGGTACCACCTAATGTTTGTTAATATATTTTAAAATTATAGCGTATATAAATAAAATAAACAAAATAATTGACTACATTATAACGTAAATCACATTCCTACATCTTGTGGAAATGTAATTTATGTATCAACTTGTCGCTATTCATCGTTTGAATAATAATATTGAAAAATCATTAACTGTTCATACTCACCAAAACTTCACCACATAGTTGTCCAATCATGCCGGCTTCATTTTGATCAAGTATTAGGTTTGGCTGAAATACAAAGAAAAACTTTTAAAAACAGTATAAGTATTTTCGTCCGACTTACAACATTAATTTTCTGTACCGCATTCTTGGCCAAGCTTCTCCTTACTCCAATATCAAGGACATCTTCTGGCACAAAGTGTTCGGAACACACAACCGATTGCTTCCGTGTGTCAGCTTCAGGACGTTCTATAGCCAACAACCACTGCCTACGCATTTCCACGTCATTGGGGAACCTTAAAAAATATATTTTAATTAGTATCACATAAACAATAAATCTTATTCTGAAAATATTTCAAAAACTTTCCCAGCCCCCGTCATTATAAATGCTTTATAGTGACACCACTGAACTAAGTCCCCTGGGCTTATCACACTTGACAGTTCCCATGGCATTTGCTATGAAACATAAACAAAAATTAGCTAACTTTATTTCAACTTAAAACGATTAATCCCGCTAGGTTCAACATTGCACAAATTTCATAGCAAACCAATGAATATATGTTAATTTAATAATAAAACCAAAATAAACACCTGAAAAATGATTTCCCTTGAATATGGGATGAATTGTTTCTACAGTTTTTCACCAAGCACTTCATTTTTCACTTTCAATTCGAGTTAAAACCGCACACGATAAATCAAAAGTACATCCGTATCACACGCGATATCACTTTCGAATTTTTCCGAAACCGGAATGAAATAGTTCAACGAAAAATTATGAAAAGAACGTCGCTGATTTTACCGCTTCGTATCGGTTTGTAAATTTGTTATGACAGTTCTCAGTGGAACCGTCAGTGAATGACAATTAAATCCCTTTCATCTCTTTCTTTCTCATAGAGGGTATCTCTTTTCAACTATTTCTCCTGCGGGGGATTTCACTTCACTCATGTACACTGTACGTGTGCCATATCGCTGTTCCTGTAGTCAAAACTGACGATTGTTACAAGCCATATGGTAGCAATTTGCATATGTATTTGCCGGCCTACTATGGACAAGCTTCCGGTAGCTGTCACCCAACTGCGGCATTAGCAAATGCTTATATTTCGTCATATATACTATTTTCCGAATAAAAAACGTGCCGAACGCATTCCGTGCATGCTATAAATTCACCTTGTATAGCCCATTGTGCTCCTAAACTTTCCAAGATGAGCAAATGAAGCACACGTTTTGCACCTTCGACTGATAGCTCAGCGTTGAGATGTAAACAAACTCCTATAAATTCACTTTGGAAGGCGATAAAAACTAAACGGTTATAAGAACTGAAATAATTTTCACTTCACTAGGAGCGCTATTGAGTTCTCCGCGGATCATCAGGATTTCACTGTAGAAATCCGTCTCTAAACCGTACAAAACCTCGAATTTTCGTTGGCACCTCCACAATTCTTCATATAACGCCATGTAAGTTAGCCAGCAAAGTCGGCCTACTAATGGTCATGTGTGGGGTAGTAAGCGCTGCTGCCATATGGCTTGTATCTATCGTCAGTTTTGCCTGTAGTACTTCTTCAATGTGTAGCCCGGAAGAACAACGTGGACATATGGATGTGCACTCCGGTTTTATCTTCTTGCTCAAAGAAACCATGTCTGTCTACTCCATTTTCATCGCTCCTCCGAGGCAAGGATCAAAATTAATTATTGGTAAGAGCATTTTTTGTCTAATGTGTTGTAATTTCATCCTGCGATATTGAGAATTCTCGGTTAACTTTTGTGTGATGCAATGTGATTTCCTAAGAAATGCTCCGCATGTAAATTTTGACTATTTGAAAACGTGTATTGTCAAAGCTTAACTTTGATATGTGAGGTGACAGGAGTAAAGTCAAAGTCAAAAGCGCTTTATTCAATACTAATCGGTATAAATTTTCGAAGAATATAAAGCAAATTCCAAACAATAAACATACAAAAACTTAATGGCCCAAATGGCTCTCTAAATTTATACATTATCATTAAACATTGGGTGACAGCAGTAGTATCCCAATTGATGTCACTTTGTCGTTGTTAACACATTAAAAGTTATTGTAAATGGATTATTACGATTATTCGAGTAAAGTATGATTTGATGTTGTTGCGCTGCTTGACCTCATTTTTACCGCTTAATCGAATGCGCTAAAATTTTAGATTCCGGAGTGCTTTTTGATTACAATACCGATAAGGTGAGGAAACGGGTTCAGGCATTTTAATTCTATTTAATGCATTGGAAAATTGTTTTATTGAATTATTTCCGCTGGACCAATTGGGCTGAAATTTTTTATTTCGGAGTACTGTTTGATTACAGAATCGTTAAGGTGAGGAAAAATTAGATTTAAGCACTTCTCCAAATAAATTTGAGGTTTTTTAATTTTGACTTGACATAAAATGCTACACACTCTTTCATCAGTTGACGGGTAAAGTATTTATTTAGTAACAGGTTGGTGGATTTTCAGTTGTAATATACGATGGTGCTGAAATATTTCATACGGGAATGGCGGGGTGGCAAATATGTATGTCAAGGTGAGGAGCCATTCGATGTAAACTATTCTTCTTTAGAAGGGCACCGGCCTATTCTATAGAAGCACACCCTTCTTTCCTGTAAGAGGAATTAAATTAGGTAGCTGTAAACTGACTAACGAATGTGCTTATCTGTCGCATTGATCGCCTAGATTGTATGCGAGAATCGGTTTGTATTATTTATTAATAATTTATTTGCTCAGGCACGAAAACACAAGAGACACGTAGTGCCGATGCCAAGAAAGTGCTGTCTCCCCCAGGTGCCCTCCTAAAGAAGAATAGTTTATGTCGAATGTCTCCTCACCTTGACATATTTGCCTCTTAAACTCGTCCTCGTTTGAAATATTTCAGCATCATACGGCATCTTTCGGTATAAACACTTCCTAAATTGACTTCTAGCCGAAAATTCATCAAAATCTTATTGAATAAATATTTTACTTGCCAGAGTCAAAAGCGCTTTATTCAAAGAATATAAAACAAATCCAAACATTAAAAATACTAAAATTTAATGGCCCTCTAAATTTATACATTATCAATCAAAAACATTAAATCATAAAACAATATCAAATTCAAATTAATTAAAGTTATTACATATTTTATGATTCAATTGGAAAAGGAGAAAAAACCAACCAACACTCTTCAAAAATTATTTATAGTTGCAACACAATAGTGAACTTTTTTTCCTATACCTATTATATTATAACTTAATTCTAATCAAATTCAAACAAAAACTTTTCTTATACTAAAACAAATTAGGTAGACAGACCTACGCTCGCGTCAGAAGGGTTTTGTACCCAATTTCTCCGAAATGCAGTTACCAGCAACGAAATAAGTCAAGAACCATGTCTTAGAGATATGCACGTTTAAAAGAAAATTCGTTGTTTCTCCATTTTCAATAGTCGCCATTTTGTTGAAAAATATTAATAATCATTCAAATCATGAACTCCCAAAAAAAAATGTGTTAATGATTTTATTTCAAAAGTTTATGAAGATCAAATCAAAATTGCAGTGTCTAATTCAATGGAAAGTCCATAAAATACCAAAATCCTCAACAAAATCTAGCAAATGAGTATCTCCATTGGAATTGTTGGTCTCGCGAATTCAAATTCGGAGGATATTTTATCTTCTTATCGGTGGCCCATCTATATATGTGATATATAATTGGGACACTGTCAGAATCAAAAACATCGATTAATGTCCAAATAAACGAACACTTCAGGAGGACTGAAGCTAGTATTGAGACAAGTCTCAATATACCCATCTTTAACGTGAAACGGCTGTAAAATCCAGCGGTTTTCGCTCAAAGTTACAGATCTTGCGATATGATTTCGAAGAAGGCTCAATATGAAGATATCGACCCTCGTCACTTTGGCAGTTTGATAAATTCTTCAATTTGATATATAATGCTTCTAATCCGTGTCAGGCTTTCTGTATAAAAGAACTCTTAATCTTTCCATAGTACTAGCACTCTGATTGTACCAGGTCTGACATCCATATGTCCAAACTGGTCTAACCCGAGTCTTGTAACAGATAACTTTGACCTTTTCATCAATGTATCTGGAATGAAAGAATCGTTGAAGAGTCATGATTACTTTTTGTGCTTTACTGAGCATGATTTTGACATTTTCAGCATAGTACAGATACTGATCGAGATGAACACCGAGGTATCGGACACAGGATTTATGTGGAACCCGTTCTGAACTACCCTCGCCAGCCATAACGTCGAAATCCTTCCAATTATGTTTCAGGTCTTGACTGGCCCCCTGCAGTGTTGTCCGAAACAAGATTGTTTCGCACTTTTGCACATTGATTTTCATTCTCCAATTGTCTATGTACAGCTTCACATCTTAACCATTTTTTGAAGATTGCTCTGAGCTGTTGTAGTTTTTCGGTCTAGCGTATAGATGATCAGATCCTCAGCAAACGCTACCAATGATCACGTTGGCGAGACGTTAAAATCAAAGCCGTTCAATAGCTTGCGAATGAATATTGAGAAAAGCAGAGGCGCAGTAACTGTTCCCTGCTGTAGACCATTCAAGACCTCAACGTCGCACATGGTCGTCAGATTTCTATCAGTAACAACAAATAATTTCCCGTATAACAAATTGCACATCATGGCGACAAGGTGTCTGGGGAAGCTGTCCTGAATGAGTTTATTAGTCCATCTAACCACATCGTATCGAAGGGTTTCTCTATATCAATGAGACACGCTCCAACACATTCTTTATTATTCAGTTTCCAACAGATGCCTGAGGTTACTTTCGTTATCGCATGTATGGTCGAATGCTTGGCACGAAAACCAAATTCACAATTCGGCATCAACTCATATTTCTCAATTTGGGCGTTTAATGCTTTGTTTAGTATCACTTCAAACACCTTGCTTATGTTAGGCAGCAAGCTGATTGGGCGATAGCTTTTAGGGCAGGAGGATTCTTTTCCTTTCTTCAAGATCGGAAATACCTTCGCCTTTTTTTACTCATTTGAATTGCTCAACATGTTGGTGAACAATATGCAATAATTCCTAATAGCAACCTCAGGCAAATGTCGGAGACTTATATTTGGAATATCGTCAATACCACATGATTTCTTGTTGTTTATCCTGACAAATATGAAACACAAGTCTTCATAGCTGACAAAATAATCAAAAAGATTCAAGCTCGGTATGAGGTCAAATGTTAATGTTTCATTGAAATGAAAAATTGATTTAAAATCGGAAACTTCTGCTTCAACGGCCTCTGAAAGTATTTGATTCCCTCTCTCAGGGTTAGGTAGATGATTGTAGTCCAAAAATCGCCGATAAATACTGTTGACGCGTGTGAGAAGAAGGCTTTTCAATCTTTTTAACCTTGCAATGGTTGGTGTTTCATATCGTTCCATGTTGTTTCAGTGTTTAATCTTGGTAACAACTTTTTCAATCGATTCAAACATCAGCTTCTCTAACTTCGACAAATAGAGGTATATTTCCTCATCAGTTAGATTCCTGTTATTAGGAACCATTGAGCAAGAGTTGCCATCATCAGAAGGAGAACATTGCTTCTGGTACTTCCGATTAAACTTCTTCACTTTCCCCAATCCGTTTTTTGAAATTCAATCGATGATTTTCATGTTGAACTGGGAAGAGAAAGACATCATTCCTTTGATGATGGATTTCCATTACGATTCCGTTGTGGTCGCTATCGTAAGGAAGCACCTGCAGTTTCCGTTGGGGACTATTAAAGTTGAATTCAAGTCTTGCGTCAGCAATGCAGAGGTCCAAATATGAATTTGTCCTAGGTTATGTTGGGAGCTTCGACCCATATAGATTGCACCTGTATTCAATTTGGTTCTCTGTTATCCACGATTTCAATAATACACCTCTGGGATTATTGGTGGCGTTCAGCCATGATGCATGCTTGGCATTCAGGTCACCGGCAAGAATATAATAACTATGCAGCCTGTTCAATTCGAGTATTTCAAACAAGGAATTGAGCTCCTCCTTGAACTTGAGAACATTTTGCCCAGTTGCATAGGCAAAGATAACGAAGAGGTTATCCCCACCTGGCAGTGAGATTTTGATAACGGACACTTCAAAAAATTCAAAGCTTTTGAATTCGAATTAATCAATATTTTGGAAACAATATGGTCTTTTAACCAATATCTCGGTGCCACCTCCCCCATTACCGTTTACCCTATCGTTTCTTACGAATTCAAAATCCTTGAATGTCATGGAGTGCTATGAATTGAGGTGGGATTCTGTGAGAAGCATGATGTCAGGCTTTTGCTTAACAATAAATTCAAGGAGATAGTCACGGCGGTGTAGAGTGACAATAGATTTAACGTTGATTTAAATAAAACGAAGCTTATCCATAGAAATGTGACTGGACGACAAACTATTTCGAAGCATGTTGGCCTAAACGTTGAAAAACGAAATTGATTTTTTTATCTGGCTTATTTATGCTTTCCAAATTTTTCACACTAATGAATTTGACAGCTGGTGCTGCTTCCTGTAACATTTCAAGGAGATCAACTGCATTCTCCCCACAGTCCAGGCCCTTCAACAGGAAGGTCTGATTTTTCTTTGCCTTTGGCGTGTTTGTGAAGTGGGGAGCTTTTACACTATTTAGAGCATCTTTCGCTAGGGATGGGAGAAACCGTTCGAAAAACCAGTTTTTTCCTCCTGGTTTAAACCAGTTTTTTCTTTCAAATTCAAGAACCGAATAAAAAAACCGGAAAACTGTTTCTTCGCTATCCCTACCTTGGCAGGATTTATCAACGCAGTCACCAGAGGAAAGCAAATTTCTACATTTGATTGGTTCTTGGTATTAGTTGTTTCTTTCATTTGAATGCAGAGGACCTCACTCGGAGTGCGAAGTGAAGCTAGCACATGATACACAATAAATGCAAAATGTTTGGGGACTCAACTGAATGATCTTTCGTCCTTATACTATAAATGAATGACAGGTTAACAGTAAGCTGTCGACATGGATTTCAATACGTAAGTCTCTTATTTTTAACAAAAAGATGAAATATCCTTCAGTTCATTTTGATTTAAATAATTTTGTGAGTAAAAAATTGACATAAAAATTGACATTTAATTTTAATTCGCTTTTTGTTTTGTTCAAAAAATTTTCTAAAAAAAACGGATAACCAGTTCTTCCAAAAACCAGGTTTTTGGCTGTGAAAAACCGCCCGGTTAAACCTAGACGTGGAATCCTATTTTACTTGCCAAATTAACAAACGAATGTGATGCTTATTTGTAACGTCAAAATAAAAAAAAAACATTAAATTTAATTGAAAAAGCGCTTAAATCTAAAAAACAAAAAAAAAAGAATAAAACCTTTTAATTTTGCGTGTTTAATTTTTTTTCGTAATCGATTTTCGATCGTTATCGTTCGATCTTCTTCAGCGATTGTTTCACTTAACCTAAAGATCCTACTTATATACTAAGTCCTTAATTACATTGAGAGATATTTCCTGAAGAGTAGTTAAAATATTAAGTACATTTTAACTACCCTTCAGGAATATCGATTTTCGATCGTTATCGTCCGATCTTCTTCAGCGATTGTTTCACTTAACCTAAAGATCCTACTTATATACTAAGTCCTTAATTACATTGAGGGACGTTTCCTAAAGAGGGTAGTTGAAATTTACTTATTTCAAATTTCTTTTGTCACATTTGAAAATTACTTAACTAATTAGCTTGAAGAGCCAGGATTTATAATTACCTGCGTCTTTGTTCATTAGCACGGCTTTTTCCCTTAAAATGGCGAGACTTTCCATTGCATCCAGTTCTCTCGCATCTCTTGCTTCTCATATTGGGGTTGAGTTATAATATGCTCCGCTAGCGGATCATATTATAACTCAAAGACACGAAATCACAGTGGATGACGCAACACCAATACGAGAAGCAAGAGATGCGAGAGAACTGGATGCAATGGAAAGTCTCGCCATTTCAAGGGAAAAAGCCGTGCTAATAAACAACGACGCAGGTAATTGTAAATTCTGGCTCCAAGCTAATTAGTTGAGTAATTTTCAAATGAACCAAAAGGAAGTTGAATTAAGTAAATTTCAACTACCCTCTTAAGGAAACGTCCCTCAATGTAATTAAGGACTTAGTATATAAATACGATCTTTAGGTTAAGTGAAACAATCGCTGAAGAAGATCGAACGATAACGATCGAAAATCGATTAGGGGGAAAAAATAAAATAAAACACGCAAAATTCAAAGGAAGGTTTTATTCTTTTTTTTTTTTATTTTTCAGAATTATTTTGCGAAAATGAAATCAATTACGAAAATCGCTTGAATCTAGTTTATTCTCACATAACTGGTTCTGTAATCCAAATGTGCTCCAGAAAATAAAACTTCAGCCCAATCGGTCCAGCGGTAACAATCGGTAAATCAGTGTTACAATCTGGTTTTGAAGCCATAAAGTCTAAAGTCAAAGTCAATCTAAAGAACAACATTAAATGTAGCAATATTAAGCTGAAACTCAAAAACTAAGTAACGAAAAACACAAAAACTGAAAATAAACAGGAATAATTTCGAAATTTCTATTCAGCCACCAATACCTAGATTACTCCGGCTCAGCTCGACCAGCTTCAACGAATCTAGCAAATGAGTATCACCATTGGAATTGTTGGTCTCGTGAACTCAAATTCGGAGGATATTTTATCTTCTTATCGGTGGCCCGTATATATATGTGATATATGGTTTTTTTTGTGGTAGGGAGGGGAATGCTATTTATGCACAGAGTGTGGGACTCCAATGCGCGACTGGACTACCCACTAAACACCTCCCCTGTCAACCTGAGAACCCAGCCTGGAAACGTTTGACACATTACTTCGGGCCAGGTCTTGTTTTGTTAGGCCGTGGGGCGCCTTCAAGCTGCGGAGTCCCCTTCCTAGCGGGTGGGGAGAGGGGAAGAGGAAATTCCAGAAGAGCGATCCCCCAGCCCCAGCGCCCCCGGCTGCTGTAAGTCTCTTTTATATTTTAGGACTGCCCGAGCATAATGTGCCACCTGGCTCCATTTGTCAACCGATTCGAGCATCACCCCAACTATATTATCCGGGGTGAGCTCTCCCGTCTCCCTGTAGAGCTCCCTTCGCAGCCTGACCCATTTGATACACGCAAAAAATGTGTGACAGGCATTGTCCTCCTCTCCTGGGCAAAACCGACAATCGGGGGACCGTGACTTACCGATCTTATGCAGGTAGGACTGAAAACACCCATGCCCGCTCAAAAGCTGGGTCAGATAGAAGTCAGTCTCATCATGCCTTCGATTTAGCCACGGTCTCACATCCGGGATGAGGCGCGCAGTCCACCTTCCTTTCGTGCAATTGACCCAAGACTGCTGCCAATCGTTGAGCGAGCGCTGTCCCTCCTCGTGGATAACCATCTCCCTCACATCCTTGTTTCGGCGCAGGTAAATAGCGCGGCGCTCTCTAGCAAGGAGGGCGACAGGTATCACGCCTGCAATAACTCTCACCGCCGAGTCAGAGACTGTTGGATACGAAGGTGCAATTCTCAGTGCTCTTCTTCTCTGTACCTGTGCCAAACTTGTGATATATGGTTGGGACGCCGTCAGAATCAAAACATATCGATTCGTGTCCAAATACACGAATGCTTCTGGAGGCGCGAAGCCAGTAGCGAGGCAATTCGCAATATACCCGTCTGTAGGGTGGAACGGCTGTGAAATCCAAGGGTGTTCACTCACAGTGATTCCGAAGAAGTTTCAATATCAAGATATCGACTCTTGTCACTTTAGCAGTTTGATACATTCTTCTATTCGATATATAGTGCTTCCAATCCGTCTCAGGCTCTCTGTACAAATCAGTACATGCACGAAGACATTTCCTTTCGAAAACTCTTAATTTTTCCATAGTACTAACACTCTGGTTGTACCAGATCTGACATCTATATGTGAAAACGTCTATCCAGGGTTTTGTGACAGATAATTTTCACCTTTTGGTCAATATATCTGGAATGAAAGAGTGTTCGTAGGGCCATGACTACTTCTCGTGCCTTACTGAGCATGACTTTGACATGTTCAGCATATTACAGATACTGATCAAGATGAACACCGAGGTATCAGACACAGGATTTATGTGGAAACCGTTCTGAACTATCCTCGCCAGCCATATGTGGAAATCCTTCCAATTACGTTTCAGGTCTTGACTGGCCACCTGCAGCGTTGTCCGAAACAATATTGTTTCGCATTTCTGCGCATTGATTTTCAATCGCCAATTGTCGGTGTAGAACTGCACATCATTGAACATTTTTTTGAAGATTGCTCTGAACTATTGTAGCTTTTCGGTCTACCGTATAGATGATCAGATCATCAGCAAACGCTACCAATGATGGCATTGTCGAGACGTTAAAATCAAAGCCGTTCAATAGCTTGCGAATGAATATTGAGAAAAGCAGAGGCGCAGTAACTGTTCTCTGCTGTAGACCATTCAAGACTTGAACTCGCGCATTGTTGTCAGATTTCCATCAGTTATAACAAATGATTTCCCGTATAACAAATTGCACATCATGGCGACAAGGTGTCTGGGGAACCCATTCTAAAGGAATTTAAAAACGAGTTCATCTACCCACACCGTATCGAAGGCTTTTTCCATATCAATGAGACACGCTCCAATACATTCTCCGTTGTTTAGTTTCCAACAGATGTCTGAGGTTACTTTCGTTATCGCATGTATGGTCGAATGCCTGGCACGAAAACCAAATTGGCAATTCGGCATCAACTCATATTTCTCAATATGGGCGTTTAATGCTTTGTTTAGTATCTCTTCGAACACCTTGCTGATGTTAGGCAGGTCGATTCTTTTCTTTTCTTCAAGATCGGAAATACCTTGGCCTTTTTTTACTCATTTGGGAATTATGAATTGCTCAACATGTTGTTGAACCATATGCAATAATTTCTAATAGCAACCTCAGGCAAATGTCGGAGAACTACATTTGGAATACCGTCAGTACCACATGATTTCTCGTTGTTTATCCTGCCTGTGCTGCCTGTGTTCATAGCTGACAAAATAATCAATAATATTTAAGCTCGGTATGAGGTCAGATGTTAATGTTTCATTGAAATGAAGAATTGATTCGCCGTTCAGGCTTGATTTGAAGTCAGAAATTTTTGCTTCAACGACCTGTGAAAATATTTCATTCCCTCTCTCAGGATTTAGTAGATGTGTCCAATCAGGGCAAGTTTATGCAATCCATCACACACAATCCTGTTTTCAATTCTATCCGGAGTCGTACTATCAGTTTCGATATAAGCCCTATCGAGAAGATTTATCTCATCACTAGCGACTTCAAGATTCGATATCTTCACTCGAGACTTCTTACGGAATAAACTATTCACTTTCGCGAAAACGCCATCTGGGTCCTGTGGGCTAATACCCCTCAGTTTTTCCGCCCATTGATTGCTGTTCTCACTCTTGAAGTATGGACGAATTAAGTTCCGGACATTCTTCAGGTGTTATTTCAACAAAGCCAACGAGGGATGGTTGTAGTCCAAAAACCACCGATAAATACAAGTATTGTTGACGCGTGTGAGAAGAAGGCTTTTCAATCTTTGCAACCTTGCAATGGTTAGTGTTTCATATCCTTCCATATTGTTTCGATGTTTAATCTTGGGAACAACTTTCTCAATCGTTTCCAACGTCAGCTTCTCTAACTTCGACAAATGGAGATCTATTTCATCGTTAGTTAGATTCCTGTCATTAGAAACCATTGAACAAGAGTTGCCATCATCAGAAGTTTCTTTTCATTTCGATTAAACTTCTTTTGAAATTTTTGTAGTAATCGAGCAGTCATACAAGTAAACTGCTCGAAAACCCTCCTATCTCCTACCCAAAATTGTAGTGGGCCTAAACAAGCTTGTCGGCGTGACAGCACCAATGCAGCAAATTTCCCAGCAGCGGCGAAATATGAAAAACAGCCAATGCAATACAAGCAATAGCAACAATAGCGTAGGTTCAAATAACAGCAATGTGATAAATATCAGTGGTGCTGCTTCCAATCAACCATCAGTACTAACATCTGGCATGAATCACCAAATGAATTTCACTGTTACACCTAAATCACAACCGGAGATTGTTCAAACAATGCCACCCTTGATCAGTGTGAATGCTACGCTTCCCGATCCAAGGGTTCAAACCATTCAATTGACGCCTCAACAGCAGCAACTATTGAAAACCATACAAACGCAAATTCAGCAACTCTCGTCACGGCTACAAAAGAAGAAGCTTCTGGGCAATCTTAATATCCCGTCAGACTTCAACCCAAGCAATCCAATTCACAACAAACGACTCCCACAATTAAATAACATTAATAATATTGAATAGACAACAAAATAGATACTTGTGCTTAGATAGATTGTTGCGCGCTGTACATTGTTGTGGATTTCGTGCAAGTCTAAATTGAGTTCCTCACAATAAAATCCGAGCTTGGTTTTGTTTCCGATAGACAACAAAATACAAAACAAATCGTATTATGCATACACACACAAAAGAGTTCTTGTGCTGCAAACATAGATGTCAGAGAGAATGGATACGAAATGCATCGAGAGAATTGAAGCACTTTATCATGTAACGTGAAGTTGGCGCGCTATTAGCTGTTGATTCGAATTTCAAATAAATTTGATGTGACGTCTCCCACTAATTTTCGCATCTTGAACTAAATCAATTTTCCGTGCGGATATTCTAACTTGAACGATATAAAAGATTGAACATGACTTGCCCTACGAAGGATACGTCCCTGACATTCTTCCTAGAGCTGTTTTTACAATCACACACACGTCACTACATTTTTCATTTTTCGACACAAAAACACTCGCGATCCGTAACAAACTTTTCAGTTTGATTAATTATCACATTTGCAACGCTTTTGCACTAGATTCAACACGGTTTATCTTAAAAAAATTGTTTTGTGTATAATTTCAAATTCAACTTGATTAGACGTTTCCCATCAATGTTAATTTTCACAAATCATATGTTTTCAATCATATGGTTGATATTTTGTTGACAATTCGGGGGTTAAGGTATAAGAGGAGTGGGATTTTCATGAGAGCAACTAGAGAGCCACTTGAATGTGTGGATTCTATAGCGGCGTGAAAGGCAAGGGGATTTCAATTCGCATGTGAGAGGAAGGCATGTATGTAGTAAAAGTACTTCAATCACGTATGGATGAAAATAAGCTCATTTCGCGTCCATTACTTTATATATCTTTGGCTGCAAATGATAACTTTTCGTGTTTTATATTTCAATAGACCAATTCAATGTTTCCACTTTACAAACAAACGAAATCGCTAAAAGCCAAAGATATATATATATATATATATATATATATATATATATATATATATATATATATATATATATATATATATATATATATATATATATATATATATATATATACATATATATATATATATTTTTTTTTTTTTTTAATTAAACATATAGCACACCAACAATACAAATAAAAGAAAATACCATTAACGTCATTTAAACGAACAAAATGAAATTTCCATTGATTTCAAACAATTTCAATCCTTAGCAACAGATAAATCTCTTATTGAAAACTGTATCTACAAAATTTCAAATGCATTGTTTTCAGTGAAGTCACGGACGCCAAAAGCAGTAAATTTACATAATTTAAAGAAAATAATCATTAAAGTTTTAATAACCATTCAAACGTTTATTTGTTCATATATTTCTCCAAACAATTTGGTCAACTGTAAAATAAATCAAAGAAAGAATGTTTGTCCAATAGACAAAGTCAACGCTTGAAAATTTTGCAATCATATACAAATATCAACATTTCTTGAGTTGAATGGTGGACGCATGTTTCGGATCTTTCATACGGAATTTGTGAAACGGCTCTTATCAGTTATTTCCGGCATAGAGTAATTTGCAAGTTTTATCATATGTGCATGACATTGTCGTATCAGATTTCTTTTTCGGTAAAAGTATTAACTGTTTGCGGATTGCGAACGATTGGATAAAAACGGCCTTCGCTTGCATCTATTATTTGGATTACTGGATTTCAGTGCTATAGTATTGATTGGTTTAAGTGTAGAAAATATTGTGGGATAGAAATAATTTATGAAGAAAAGCAAAGTAAAAGCTAAGCGAATGTGAAATATCCCAAATTGAAATTTCGAAAGTAATTTTTGATTGAAATTCGCAATACAACATGTTGTGCAGAGTCTGTTTCGAACGGTATCTTGCCTATTATCATCGATAGCGGTTCTATTGAGTCGCTTTTAGTTACGGATAATGAGGGTCGAGGTTGTGCATTGCCAACAGTTGGACGCGGTGTGGTGTGTTTTGCGTATATCGTACGGATTATTGAGATTTTTATCTAAATACCAATATATTAATTCGGGGGAGTATTTTGGTGCATTTAAGTGGAGTGGATCTAAATTATCAGTGCAATTCCTTTGATTCCTGATTTGAAATCGCGATAATGAACGCTGTTCGTTGTTTCCACTGAAGAAATTTTTTTTTGTTTCAATTCAAGAACGTAATCGAATCGTCACCGTGCGTTTGCGCTTGTGTTTCACCTTTCCAAACAAATCGACTTGAGAGTGTGCGCGAATATTACTGGCATATAAATTCTTTCAAGGGAAAGAAATTAACGCTAATCGACTTTTGAAAAGTGTATTTCTGTTGCGGTGCTGAATAGTGGCGCCTGTGTGAATATTGCCTTCTGTCATCGCGTCTTTACGTCTGCCCTACTCACAATGACGCCAGTTTCATTTCGCTGCACACGAGTATACTTTCCATAACGTGACTTACTTTCTATACATAAAAGTTACCTTTCGTGCAATGGAAAAACCTAATGTCGGGACACAACCTAAAGATATCACCTTTTCTGTGAAAATTTAAAGCCGGTTTCAATCAGATCTTTAATCTGCTGCTTACAGTAAATCTGAACAGTTATCGTCTTGTGTTTTATTGTGTCAAGAAAAACAGCAAATTCAAGATTCAAATTTCGTATTTAACCTTTTTCAACGATTGTTTACAAATCTATGATTTACATATCATCAGCTGAAATAGATATTACAAATGTGCCCACCCCATCCACGAGCGCTCGTCGAGGAGGATGGGTAAGTACCCTTTTAGTTTCTTATTTTTTATAATTGTGTTTTAAAAATTTGTTTTGCTAAGTATTTTTATACATTGGAGTGTAAACAAAAATAGGAAAATTTAGTTCAACTTCTGCGACAACAGTGAAGTACATTATTGCGGTCTCTTTCCAAGAAAAAGTTCATAAACACAGAACTAAACTAATAGTATATTATTTGATTAATTTCTTGCATTTTTTTGATAAGCTAGTTTGATTAGCATTTTCGTCATGAGAATAATATACTATATTATTACAATAAACATGCATAAACTTAATACAAAATGAATTAATTAAACACCCTGCGGTCTTTCCATTCTGTCCCACCTGATCGGGTATAAGATCCGCAAAGAGGGTAGGCGGTTCTAGGAAAATGGGCTAGCCATCGGGCGTGCTCCATCGGTTTGTAGTTTTCAGGGGCTCTTGCCGGGTTGAGTGGCCTTCCGCTCGCGTGCCCTTTTATGGTATAGGGTTATGTGATCCGATCACATAATTCTATGACATAAATTGGTCACGTCTATATTTCTCTTTTGATGGGAAAGCTCATGCAAAGTATGTTTGTATGAGTTTTCCACTCAAAAGGGAAACATATGGCCACGCCAACATTTGGATCTTGATCCGGTTGGGCGGGTGCGAGGGGCACCACATCCACCCGGATGCCCCACTCTTATTTGTGGGCCATAAGAATCGTTGGGTAACGACTTAGTCTCCGCAAATCCCTTTTTTTACCCATTTCAACTTATTCTCTGAACCAACACTTTCCACCCTCTGGTAGTTACCTCCATTTTTTGACTTCGGTTGACATTTTCTGAGACCCAAGAATTCGTGAATGCGAAATTCTTTTGTAGTGGGTCCTCGTGCTGGGGGAATGAACCCGCCCCATGACACCGCAACGCTAGCCTGCCAGCGCATTCACGCGTCCCAAGGCAAGGCCAATCTCGGCGGCTCTTACCATACTCTTTCGCCGAGGCAGCAGATCATCGCTGCAGTCCTTCACGGACATCTTTATACCTATTTTTTTGCTTGTTGACGAAGCCACCGAGGTGGAAATGGGCCTCATCACTCAAGATGATTTTTCGAGGGAATTCCGGATCATTTTCATGCATTTCAAGGACCCAATCAGCAAGACGTTGTTGATAGTCGACCGGCTTGAGTTCTTGTGTTAACTGAACTTTATAAGCCTTAAGACCCAAATCTTTATGCAAAATACGGTGTAATGACGTTTGTGGAATGCCTAATTCCAAAGAACGACGAGGAATGGACAAACCTGGGTTTTCTTGAACACTTTCGTCTACAGCAGCAATATTCTCGGCTGTTCTTGAGTGACGTGCACGGGTTTTATTCTTCACATCACTAAGTTGTCCCAACAGCTCGAATTTTTCCACCAATTTCTGTATTGCGGTCCGACAAGGTGCTTCACGACGACCCAAAAATGTTGCATTTTTATAGTGAATTTTAATAATTTCAATGCGTTGTTGAAGCCTGTATCATTCCATTTTTATTAATGGCGTAGTTTCTACTTGTCAAATGTCAAAAAATGACAGCTTTAAAAGTGACATCTGCCGAAATAGCGGGCTATTCAAAATAACACCTCTTATTGGAAAACCCTTTAGTTATAAGATGAATTACCGGGAGAAGAATTTTAATGACATGGATTAACAATAAGGAATCTTCTGATTTGCCAAAAATATACTTGCTTGATTGTGTGCGTAATACAGCGAAATTGTGGTCAGTAGACGCGGCTTCGACCACTGATGACTGGGAATGTGATGATAACTTATCATTGACCATCATAAAAGACCAACCCATCTACGTTCAACACGAAATACAAAATTTTGGACTGAATTATCGGAGGCAGGCGCTCAATCTCTGGGTGAAAAAAGTTTCCAAGATTACATGAAAATTGACAATGATATTTTAATTTTGGATTATCTCAACAGTTACAGTGTTGTTGAAGACGACGATTCTATACGAGACGACGAATTTCTACCTTAATCGTGTGATATTCAACACGCATTGGACATAATTCAGACATCAATTGAAAGAGTAGTAATGTTCCTGATAGTATCGAGTCATCGCTTCACGAACTTGAAAAGTTTTTCAATAAGAAAGATTTTACTCAAACCGAAATAACTGACTTATTTAAATATACATGATACTAATCTACTTTTAGAATCACAAAACATCCATACGGATGTACATAAATGTTCAATAACGTGAATTTCTGATTTGTTCAATTTGCTTTTTTGTTGAGTTGATTAAAATTGATAAGTTGAATTTTTTAATGTTAAATTTGCTTTTTAAAATAATAGAACATTTAAAGTGAATAAAT
>OZ017738.1:212667091-212699591 GCA_963969285.1 Odontomyia ornata
CGTTTCGACTACTTTGAGTCATCTTCAGTGTCTAAAGGATGTGTTGAAGGGAGCGACTTTATATAGTCGTAGGATGGGTAATTAGCGAATAGGTAATTAGCGGATGGGTAATTAGCGGATGGGTAATTAGCGGATGGGTAATTAGCGGATGGGTAATTAGCGGATGGGTAATTAGTGGATGGGTAATGAGGTCAGGAAGTAAATTACTCAATTATACCAGGTAGGGGGATATTATGTTTTTGTTTTTTTGCTTGTTGGCTGTCCGTTTTGTTCTGTTTCATCTCGTTTCCGTTTTCGTCTAAGAGTGTGGTCTAGGACTGAGAAAATTGCGTCGGAATTGGTAGCAAGTTGTTCGTTGATAATGTCACCGTCTGTCTTTCTATGTTTATAAATTTCAAGCCTTTCCAGGATGTCAAGTCTCGGTCCTTTGTTTTGTTTGTGTAGCAATTTCATAGAGTTTGTCATAGCATCAGGCTCATGTGCGTGGTTTTGTAGGTGCGTCGCATAATTGGAGTCTGCCTTGTTGTATAAGAAAGATCGTAGGTGCTCTTTGTATCTTGTCGTTAGTTTTTCGTGTTGTTCTTCCTATATATACCATGTCGCAGTCCTTGCATATCAGTTTGTATATGCCGCTGCCTTCGTATATCGATGTGTCATTCAGTTTTGGCTTCAGTTTGTTTCCAATGTTGTTGTTCGTTTTGAATGCAGTTTGCAATTTGTATTTCCTAAGGAAGTTCGATAGTTTGTATGTCTCTTTGCCTACGTATGTTAACGATACCCACTGTTGGTCGTTTTTATGAGTTTCCGTCGGTTGGCGTTCCTGTTTTTGTTTGTACTGTGTGACTAGTTTGTCAATGTCGCATTGTTTGTATCCGTTATTATTAGCTATTCTGTAAATGTTGTTTAGTTCGTTGGAATAGTTAGTAGGAGTCATGGGGATGGAGTGAAGCCTCTGCACCATTGATCTGTACGCTGCTAGCTTATGTTGTGCGGGGTGGTTAGATGTTTCATGTATGGTATGATCAGTTGTGGTTGGTTTTCTGTATATTTTGTAGTCCAATCGTGTTTGTTCACGTGTCACAGTTAGGTCCATATAGTTGAGTTGTCCGTTTGTTTCTTTTTCCATAGTGAACTTTATATTCGGGTGAATTTCATTCATATAGGCAAGTAGTTCGTCTTGTTTATTTTCTTGTGAGTCAATAACAATGAAACAGTCATCCACATATCGTCTGTAAAATATTACATTGAATCTTTTGACAACTTTGGGTATAAAGACTTCTTCCAAAGATTGTAAGAATATTTCTATATATATATATATATATATATATATATATATATATATATATATATATATATATATATATATATATATATATATATATATATATATATATATATATATATATATATATATATATATATATATATATATATATATATATATATATCTATATATATATTTATATATATATATCTATATATATATATATATATATATATATATATATATATATATATATATTGTTACATGTGTAGTGAATTTAGATGTTTCAAAAGTCCGTAAAGGACTGCAGCGATGTTCTGCTGCCTCGGCAGAAGAAGATGGAGATATCTGCCGAGAATGCCCTCGTCTGGGGACGCGTGAATGCGCTGGCAGGCTAGCATTGCGGTGTCGTGGGGCGGGTTCATTCCTCCAGCACAAGCACCCACTACAAAAAATTTCGCACTCACGAATTTCTGGTGGTCAAATTAAAACGAGGCGACCGAAGTCGCAAAAAGTGTAGGTAACTACACCGAGAGAAAAGGACTTGTTCCGAGAACAAGAAGAACATGTAAAAAGGGGCGGACTTAGGGTAACTTCGTCGTTACCCGACGAAGCTCATGGCCCACAAATGAGAAAAGGGCAACCGGGTGGTGATGGAGCCCCTTCGCACCCACCCAACCGGATTTAAATCCATATTTGTTGTAGTGGCCAGGTATTCCTCTTCTGAGTGGAAAACTCATACAACTTGACTTGTATAAACTTTCCCATCAGAAGGGGAGTACCCCGGTGACCAATTTATGCCATAGAATTATGCAATTCGATTGCATAACTCTATGTCATAAAGAGGCACTCTGCTTGGGCCACTCAACCCGCGACGTCGCCTGAAACAAAGAAGGATTAGCTATGTACCCGGCGGCTGGCTCATGTTTGGTAGTGATAGCCTGCCACCGTACCGGGTCTTATACCCGGTCAGAATTATAGGAAAGGAAAGACCGAAGAGTATATTTTAATTCGACATTTTCGTTCTTTTTATTCTTCTCTCAAATACAGAATGACGTCCGATCACTAATAAACTGTTAGATTTCAGTACGTTGCACATTAATTTGAATTCAAATACTCGCTCATTCAGACTCTTGTAAGTTAAAAGTCCTGACATTTTTACTATTTTACGGATTTTTAATCTAATTATAATATTTGTGTATAATATAGTCAACAGGATTCTATCAACATACTTTGACTGTTTTCTTGGTTTATCACGTGATGGAGAAAATATTTAAATAATATATTGATATATTCGATTTAATTTACACGATCTTCGAATAAAGACAAAAGTAAAAACGAACTTCGTTTAGGTGTCACAGCACCAAATGTACAGCTGAAAATCTTTCAATTTACAAAATATAATAAGAACATGCAAAAGGGAAATTTTTCTTTTTTTTTGAACAAAAGAAAGGGTACTTACCCCAAACCTCTTCCTACGAGCGCTCGTGTTCGGGGCCGGTAAAGCCTGCAAATTTTGTATTATTATTATTTTGTTTTTTTTTTATTTATAGTAACAACTTCGCGATTTTTCCGAGTCAACAAATCTTCTCCGACACGTTTACGTATGATTACGACAGCAAATTCACGTTTCATATTATAAATCTTGACAGTAATGCGATCTAATTCGGCCTCCCGAATACTACTCATGAGCTATTTGAGAGCTTTAATCAAAATTATAAACAGAAGTCTCATAAATGCTTTTATTCAAAAATCGCCTGATAATCCTTTAAACAATTGATATTTCATGTGCAATGAGAATGAGTTGTGTTCCCATTAATATTCCATTGAATTGTCAACCACCGATAAGTTTTCCGGCGATTTTGCGTCAGAAATAGAACTTTTCACCCTAAGTTAGATTGTCAATACTCTATTCACTTTATATTGGGACAACGAATTTAGTATGAAGCGTATCAATGTTGAACCTTGTTTTCAAATTTTCCATCATTACAATTTATGAATTATTCCATCCAGGCTGCATCTTGCAGTTGCTGTAACTAACACGGACACACCAGGTCGACTACAGTAGCTTTCATTTCCTAAAATTTACTTTCTGGGCTTCGTGTATTTTGATGACTTTCTAAGATAAGTCATGTTCCAATTGATTTGGTCTCGGCAATCGCGAAAACAATAGACTGTTCACCGCATTCGACCTGATCTTGTAAAAACGATTGGGAAATAGAGAAACAGCCGATAATTTTGAGAGCGTATTTGAAATGCCTCTAGAAACCGGAATACCCTAATACGCTAACGGTTCATTTCCACCTGATAAAATTTTTGCCCGGAACTTCTTAAAGCCATGATTTCCGCATTCCGTCCAGCAAAACTCCGAGTTTTGGAGAAACACAATGCAAAACGGTTTTTTTTCTTCGTCGCGAAAACGCACACGGCCATTTTCGAACCCCGGCCTGGAACATCGGGTAAACTTTCTTCGAATCTCTTATCCCCCTTTCGCTCTGATCCCTTCACAGTGCTTAAAAGTGATAAACGGCAAGAATGCAGATGAATCCCACGACTCTTATCGAGGTGACGAGAACGTAAGCCACGGAGAAGTTCAACGATGGCAATATCGCGTGCAAACAAATTAACTTTGTTCATTGGCCGAAGCACTATAATTTGATAATTGAGAAATTTGCACGCATTTTCTCAAACACAAATGTACACGCAAGATTTGTTTTACAATCTTTCCAACAAAACTTTTCAACTAATGGATTTTGTTGCCAACTATTTGCACGCACTCGCGATCAATTCTCGATCTCAACACCCCGACGTGGTGCCGGTGGCCGTGAATCACAGACTCCCCCAAATCTCTTGGCGACAGCACCAGCAACACAAACCGTTCTCCCTCCCGCTACCGCCACCGCTATCGCTCGTACTCTCTTTCGGCTTGCTTACTTTTACCACGATAAATAACCAATATTACTATTAACAGCACAACAATCATTCCTATGCCAATTGCAATTCCAACCACAGCGTGCGAAAAGGAGTAGGGCTTTAGTAATTCATATTTTAAATAGCCGATTGGAAAACTAAGATGACGACCGACCCGTACTCTCACTCATGGCAAATCCGTCCTAGTATGAATCTTTTCATCAGTCGCCGCTGGCTGTGTTTCAGGTGGGGTGCATACCAGCTGAGTTAATGCTAAGCTTGCAACATTGCACTGTTGTGTCCCAATCGTTACTCGCACGTCTGTTTCATCCGATGCTATATTCAAGTTTTCTCCCTCAATTGTGCTGCGAATATTTTGAAAATATTTGCTAAGATCCCGGACAGATTGTACATTGTCCATGATGAACCCGACTTGCAAGCTCAACTGGGTCTCTCGCGATTTCAGGCTAGCAATCTCGTTACTGCTAGTGGGTATGGAATAGTACCCAATAGTTGTTAAAAGACCAATATTGTTTCCATCATGTATCACTATACCACGCTTACGACGTTTAAGGTTTTCATAAAATGCCGGTTGCTCCATGCTGTTTTTATAGGAGATGAAGCGTGCATTTACAGCCGGCGACGGACATTCCATTTGGTTCGAGTTGATTACATAGCATGAGCTTTTATTTACACGTTCACCATCATAGAAGACTTCAATTTCGGGCTTTTGTATTGAATCCAAATGTGTCCCATGAACAGTGAGCATCCTTCCGCCACTAGCAAAGCTTTTGAGTGGCTTGATTTGCATGATTCGCGGGTCCACTGTATAATTGTAAACGCTACATGGCATCATATTGTAGGGATTGTGTTGGTAGCTATTGCAAATGCTATACGTTCTATTTGCACCATCAACGAATAGGGTTAACGCCCGAATCGGTCTTGGCTCAGGAGCGGCAGATGTTATGCATGTCAAACGGCTACTTGAAGCTTGCGTAACATTTATGTAACACTCAAAGTCATCTAAGTATGCGCGAATGTTTGAACCTATATTCAAGTATCTACCTATCAGCGATACTTGAGTGCCACCACAATTTGGACCCATTGTTGGCTGCAGCCCCTCTAATTTAATGTTTTTAAACTGGAATTGCACGCTTGATTCAGTGTAACCTGCATCATTAGCAACCTTTATCGGAGCGGTAAGCTCGTGAATAACTGCTCCGGTCCTGCATTCAATTTTCACCGAAATTTCATAATTTACCAGTTCACAAGGAGCGTTTCCTATGCTTATTCTACCACGCACATCTTCTTCCCGTATACCTAAGTTACTGCCATCTATTGTTACCAAAGTCCCGCCTTCTATTGGTCCACTCAAGGGTTTGACCATGTCGCATATTGAACGGAGTTCACAACCGTACCTGTTCGATTACTACAGGGCAGCTAATTTTCTCGCGATCCCAAGGCGACGCGGATTGCGAAAAAGGAGCTGAAGGATTTTTTATTATAGCATGGGTTGTCTTCGGCGTCGGAACAAGGAGTGACGGACAATAAAAGAAAAACACAATTGACAGACGGACGGACTGATACGTATGTTTATGTTTTGCCGGAAGTATACAAACCTTGCGCGTTTTTGAAACTGTATGCGGACGGACAGAACAGACGTGGCTAATTATTTATCGGCGCAGGTCTTTCGCGTGGTATATCCCAACTTCTTTTCCCGATGGGTCCGTGATTAGATAACGGTTAGGTCCCATTACCTTCTTTATGCGGCTTTTCAAGAATCGCTGGTCCAGCATGGCGTTGTAATGCCCCGCCGCGTCACTTTGGCGGAAATTGCGCCGGAAAACTTCATCTCCTTCTTTGAAATTAGCAGATCGTGACCTGAGATTGTACTGCGCCTCATTTGCACGTCCCATGTCCTTAATCTTCCGTCCGATTTGTTGGCGGAGGTCTCCTAAATGCTCGTGGGGCTCCAGCGTGACGACGGGGTCTCGCAAACATTTTAATTGCCGTAACAGCCGGTATGATTTACCGTGGCAAATCATGTGCTGTCCAAAGGCGGCAAAGTAAGGGGCGACCCCGGTGACGGAATGATACGAGGATCGCAGGGTGCATGTGATGGCGGACAATCGCCGGTCCCAATCTTTTTGAGATGGGTGGACGTAGGAACGGATCGCGGCCAATAGGGTGCGGTTCAACCGTTCGGAGGCGTTAGACTGAGGAGAGTATATGGGCGTCAGTTGGTGTTCAACGCCATACTGCTCGAGTAGGCCCTTAAACTGCCGAGACCGGAACTGTACTCCGTTGTCCGAGTACACACTCTCCGGAACCCCGAACACATGGGATACCCGGCTCTCTAGGAATTTCACGATAGATGGAGTTGTGAATTTACGCATAGGTTCCACCAGTGGGAATTTTGAGAGCTGGTCTAGAACGACTATAGCTCCGATGTGTCCCATGGATGACCGAGGATATGGACCGAGTAGATCGATGTATAGACGTTGGAATACGCGTTCTGGGACGTTGAGTTGACCCATAGGAGGTCGAAGAGGCTGGTTGGGCGCTTTGGTGCCTTTACAGGTCTCACAGGCGCTCACGTAGTCTTTGACCTGGGATGCCATTTTAGGCCAAAAGAAGTATTTCTTGAGTCGCCGTAACGTCCGACCGTAACCTCCGTGGGCACTTAAAGGATGGTCATGTGCGCGGAGGATCAGATGTTGTGTCATTTCCTCCGATACCCAGAGTTTCCAGGACTCTTCTTCCTGCCATGGATCGCCAGTGGCGTATTCATTTCGTCTATACACGTAGCCGTCTATTACCTTCAAATCAGGCAGCTGCGATTGTTGGGTCGCGATGGTTTGCCTCAACTCTTTGTAGCTGTCTGATTCGAAATGTGGGCTATCCAAATCTATCTCGATGGGGTCCTCGTCATTTATTGTCAATTCGGTTCCCTCTGGGGAAAACATCCGTGAGAGAGTGTCGGGTACGATGTTCTGGGTCCCTTTCCGATGTTTGATGGAAAACTTGAACCCTTGCAGTTTAAGAGCCCATCTTGCTAGGCGTCCATGTAAATCTGCCTGGTTCATCAACCATTATAGCGAAGCGTGGTCCGTGATGATCTCGAATTGGTGGCCCTCAATATAAGCTCGGAATTTCTTCACAGCCATTACCGCTGCCAAACATTCCTGCTCGGACACGGTATAGTTTCTTTGGGCCGAGTTCAGCTTATTGGACATGAAGGCAATGGGAGCTTCCTCTCCCTCTTCGGTCAATTGCACCAGCACGGCTCCAACTCCATGTTGACTTGCGTCACATTGAATGGAGAAGGGCTTAGTGAAGTCGGGGCTGTGCAAGACCGGAGCTGATGTGAGGGCTTGTTTTAGCTCTTCAAATGCCTTTCGGCTGGGCTCGGTCCAAATGAACTTCCCTTTCCGCAGCATATCTGACAGGGGCGCTGAAACTTTTGCATAATTTCGAACAAACCTTCGGTACCACCCGCACACACCAAGGAAACGTCGTAGCTGCTTAACTGTTTTTGGTAAGGGGAACTCATCAATCGCACGAGTTTTGTCTGGATCCGTTTTGATAGTGCCATGTACTATGACATGTCCAAGGTATCGGACTTCTTTCATGACAAACTTACTTTTCTGTACGTTGATGGTGAGTCCCGCCTTACTGATGTGCAGGGCTACTTCTTGTAGGAGTAGGAGGTGTTGGTCGAACGTTTCCGTGATGAGTAACAAATCATCCAGGTACACGAACACTTGGTGTTTCAGGTGAGGTGGGATGACCTTGTCAATCAGCCGAGTCATCGTTTGCGGCGCATTACACAGGCCAAAGGGCATTGTGACGAACTGATATAATGGTGGTCCAGGCACTGTGAAGGCGGTCTTATCCCTCGACCCCTCATCAAGTGGAATTTGCTAGAAGGCGTCTTTTAGGTCGAGACTGGTAATATAATTGGCTTTCGGCAGTCTCCCTAGTATTCCATCGATGAGTGGAAGAGGGTAAGCGTCCTTGATGGTCACCGCGTTTACCTTACGGGCATCTAGACAAAGGCCAGGCACTTTGGGACTCCTCTATAACCCCCAACTCGAGCATCCTATCCAGTTCAGCATACACCAACTTCTCCATGGCCGGTGAGATAGCATAGTGTCTCTGCTTAATGGGCTTACTATCGCCAACGTAAATGGCGTGTGAGACTAGGGTGGTGCGGCCAAGGCCTTGGGTAGCATGAGCCGGGGACAGGGAGATGCTGGGTTTTCAAGGAGGCCCTAACTAAAGCCAAATCGATACTCAAATGATCCATATCCTGCAGGTCAATTTGCACCGAAGCACAAACGCCCAGGACCTACTTGAGCAGTTTGCGAGGGATAAGAAAGCTGACTTGCTGTTGCTGAGCGAGCAACATCATAACAAGGACTCGCAAGCGTGGTACCCTGACGAATCTGGTACCTCGGCCATCTGGGTTCGAGACAGCGCCCGCCTTCAGGTGCAGGGCCATGGACGCGGGGATGGTTTTGTGTGGGTGCGGTGTTCAGGTATAATATATTTCAGTGTTTATCTGACGCCTAACAAGGCAATGCCATCTTTTCGAACGAAACTCGATGCCCTGGAGGACGCTGTCTCGAACACAGAGGGCCACATGCTGGTCGGGGGAGACTTCAACGCTAGAGCCCTTGAATGGGGTATGCCACAATCCGACTCAAGGGGAAAGCAAATCTTGGACATGGCGGCCAGAACAGCGCTTTTTGTCCTAAATACTGGTAATACCCCTACTTTCCGCCGCTGGGGTTGCGTAGGAACCATACCCAATGTGACACTCGCTTCGGAGTCCCTGGTACCTAGAGCACACAACTGGCGAGTACTAGAGGACTACTCGGCTAGTGATCATCAGTATATAGTGGTTGAGATTCACGACGGTGCCACTCTGCGTGCATATGCCCAAACTTCAATCCTCGGATGGAGGACTGGGAGGATGGACGTTGAGAGGTTCGCTGACGCGCTTACGGCAGGCGCACCGTTGCTGGGAGCTCCGCCAGGGAGTGGAGGGCCTACAGCCAAAGACTTGGTGAACTCAACTATGAGTACCATCATAACTGCTTGCGAGTCTTTCATGCCCCGTCGGAGACTCCGACACGGTAAGCCTCCAGTATACTGGTGGTCAAACGAGATCGCCGAACAAAGAAGCGAGTGTCACAAACTTCGGCGAGAGGCCCAGCGGGCGCGAACACGGGAGGAGGCAGACACTAGGCTAGCAGCATACAGGTCCGGCAGGAAATATCTTCGCAGGCTTATTAACAAGAGCAAGGCCCGATGCTGGCAAGACCTCGTGGACGATGTAAATAGGGATCCGTGGGGCCTAGGTTACAAGCTGGTCATGCGAAAATTTGGTGTCCAACGGAAGCCCTGCTTACATGAAGCAGAGACGATGGACGAGATCGTACGGGCACTATTCCCCACGCACCCTGTCCGTGTCGATTCAGCTCATGCACAAACACCAATAGAATGCTCACCTTTCACAATGATGGAACTGGAGCCGGCAATTCTATCCATGAAAGCAAGGAAGGCACCAGGACCAGATGGCGTTCCTGCTGAGGCTCTGCAGCTTGTCTACAAGCTTTGTCCTGACTTGTTGCTCAGTATGTTCAACGCTTGCCTTTACGAAGGTGTATTTCCGGAACGCTGGAAAGTGGCGAGGCTCGTACTGATCAGCAAGGGGAAGGGAAATTCCGAGTTGGCGTCTGCATACCGCCCGTTATGTCTGCTAGACACGGCTGGGAAAGTGCTCGAGAAACTCATCAAGGGAAGACTCACTGAAGCGGTCCGGTCTGCCGGGGACCTATCTCCACGGCAGTATGGTTTTAGAGCAGGTCGCTCCACTATTGATTCGATAGCGGAAGTAGTGAGCGCGGTCCAAAGAGCGGAGGCTCACTGCCAGTCAAACAAAAGGGTTGTGTTGCTCGTGACGCTTGACGTCAGAAACGCCTTCAATTCCGCTAGATTGGCGGATATTCTGGAAGCACTGGAAAACTCTTTTCAAGTTCCAGAATATCTGATGCGGATTTTGAAGAACTACCTGGCAGACCGAAGCCTGCTCTATGAGACGAAGGAGGGTCGGCGGAGGATGGAAGTTACATCGGGCGTTGCACAAGGCTCCATCCTTGGCCCAGACCTGTGGAACATCACGTACGACGGGCTACTGAGAATCGAGCTGCCGGATGAGTCGCGCTTGATCGGCTATGCAGACGATGTCGCGGCGCTAGTTGCGGGACGCACTGTTGAACAAGCGCAACTCAGACTGGGTATGCTAATGCGCCGAGTGATTGACTGGATGACTGCTCGCGGGCTCAGCCTAGCTTTGGAGAAAACCGAAGTAGTCATCTTGACAAAGAAGAGAATCCCTAGAGTAAGGATGATCAACATTGGGGAAGCACTCGTTGAGACTAAACTAGCAGTGAAGTACCTGGGCATTTTAATCGACTCTAAGATGCGTTTCTCCGAGCAAATCAGGGCAATAGCTGACAAGGCTGCAGCGAGTGTTTCGGCTCTCAGCCGGCTAATGGCCAACATAGGGGGTCCCACCTCATCAAGAAGGAGACTTCTGATGAGTGCAGTACAATCTGTGCTGTTGTACGGATCGGAGATATGGTGTGAGGCTCTCAACAAGGGGCTGTATCGAAGGCGCTTGGCACAGGTGCAGCGACGGGGAGCGCTGCGGATTGCATCTGCATATCGGACTGTCTCGGAGTCGGCAGTGCTGGTCATCGCAGGAGTGATACCCATTGCCCTCCTTGCCAAGGAGCGCCGCAGAATCTACCTGCGGAGGAACGAATGCGACAGAGATGCTGTCGCCCACGAAGAACGAGAACGCTCACTCAGTGATTGGCAACAGTCCTGGGTGAGCGATACAAAAGGTAGGTGGACCGCACGCCTTATTGGTGACCTGAGGCCGTGGCTCAATCGAAGGCATGGTGAGACTAACCTCTATCTAACTCAGCTACTGAGTGGACATGGATACTTTCGGTCTTACCTGCACAAGATTGGTAAGTCACGGTCTCCTGACTGCATATTCTGTGCTGGAGAGGTCGATGATGCCTACCACACATTTTTTGTATGCAAAAGGCAGCGCGGTGACCTCATTGAAGAAATGGGAGATCTCTCTCCGGATGAACTCACTGGAGAGATGCTCACATCCGTTGACAAATGGAACTGTGTGGCACATTACGCTCGGACAGTCCTTAAGATAAAAAGGAAAATATATGAGCGCCTGGAGGCGTCCGGGGCGGAGGGGTCTCTTTTCTAGAAATCCCTCTCCCTCCCCCTCCTTCCGTTGGAAAAGGGATCCCTGTAGCCCGGTGGCGCCTAAACGCGTAGAGAAATGAGGCTTAGCCCGAAGTAATGTGTCAAACGGTTCCAAGCTAGGTTCTCAGATTGACAGGGGAGGTGTTTAGTGAGTAGTCCAAGGGTATCCTCCATGGGAGTCCCACACTGCCAAACTCGGCGGGCGTAAATGCCTTCACCTCCCTACCACAAACAAAAAAAAAAAAAAAGGCCTTGGGTAGCGTAAGATGGAAAAGCAGCGATGGATGAGGCGTTGCCGTTGGTTAGGCGTCAGTTCATGCCTATCGGGAAGTGAGTTCGTTGACATATCTGGTATTTAAAGACAAATCTGTGAATAAATCGGAGGCCAGTCCAAAGCGAAGGACAAAATCGACGCCAAGGTACACATTCTGAGTCAAAGACGGGATAATGTAGAAAGTAATATCCTTCGTCTGACCCCTGAACGTCACGGGTGTTGTTAGTTTACCTCGTATAGGGTGTTTGGTGCCATCAGCTGTACTGATTTCAGGGCGCCAGGGTTTAATCAAGGTAGGATATTCATGGAGCACCTTCGAGCCAAAGCTCGAGGCAAGGCAACTGATACTGGCGGCCGTGTCGACCAATGCAAACCCGGTTTCGCCCAACACTTTAATTGGGTGATAAGGTCTGATCTCATTCTCAGCAACCTCCGAGATGTTACAAGAGCTTAGGGTTTGACTCTCTTGCGGAAATTTTGACTCTCTTGCGGAAATTCCGCCAACGACGGGTTGACCATTTTGTCTTGCGCGGGCGGGAAGTGACTATTTCGGAAGCAAATATTCGCTCTCGAGCCACCCGATATTCCTGCAGTCGAACATGATAAGGTTTTAGAATGCGTATTTGAGGCTGCCGGGGTTCTTCTGGCAGTGACTGCGGTGGTCGCTTTAATATTGTCGTTGGCGAGGTCTCCGGAAGAGAGTGAACATCCGCAGTCATAGTGGTCGTGGCTGGTGGGTTAACGTCAGGTTTGTTGGGGTGAGCAGCTGGCTGAGGAGCTACTGCGGGGGCTTCGAGTACCGCTGAGGTGGTCGGGTACTCTTTCGGCCGTTTTTTTGCGCGGCACATTCAGGGCAGTCCGGGAAGTATGTGTCCGGCTTGCCGCAACCGTAGCAGAAAACCTTACGCTCTGCTCGACATGAAATGAACCGGTGTCCGGTTTGATTGCAATTCCAGCAGGTCGTAAGGCTTCCCACCGCTGCTACAGCAAGCTGGTCCCGGTCTATATCTTCCTCCAGATCCATGGTGGTATAATCTGGGGCCAATTCCGCGATTCCTCGCCGAGGACCCGTCCTAGCTAGTAAGTATGGCCAGTCCCGGAGGTCTTCCTCAAACCCTTCCAGGCGACGCACAGTCCTCAGCAGTGCCTCCATACTCTGCGGATCGGAGTTCACGATATGGCGACGAAGCTCCGGCCTTAGATTGCGCTTCAGCAACCACAGCAATTGAATAGAAGACATCGGCTCTGACAACTGGTCATTCATCCGAAGGATATCAGCTTGATATTGATGAAAAGACTCGTCCGGACGCTGCCATCTAGCATGGATCTTGTCCAGTACCAATTTGTCCATATCTACCGTTGGGTACTCCATGCGGAGTACCTCCTTCAACCGAGTCCAGCGTATTGATGGTGGGGCCGGATGTATTCGCCAATATGACTCAAGTGCTGCTCCCCTAAGCAGCATTGGCAAATATCCTGCCAGCGCCGTGTGGTCTCCTGCTAACATTTGCTCAATCAGCGACTCCACCCGACCAATGAAAACTTCCACAGTTATGGTGTTGCTGAAATGCAGATTCCAGCCCTGGATGATGCTGGGGATCTGCGTCCACTGGAGCCTGAGTTATTGGCGGTGCTTGGCTCAGTCGGGGCCGGTACACTGGAGCCAATGGATTCATTGCCGCACCGGGCCGGATTCATTCGTGATCGCGCGGCGAGTCTACCGGAAAATCCCATGGATTTGGGTCCGAATCCCACATCGGAGGCGTTCTTGGCCGAGGTGGTACTGGATTCTCCTTCTGGCTTTCCAGCGAGGCTACCCGGGTGGTCAGGTCCTGCATGAGCGCCATTAAATCCTGTAGGACGGTCGCCTCCACAGCCACGGTGGGTCTCGGCCCTTCCGCAGGCGGCACTGCTTCGGCTCGGTAGTCTTCCTCCCGTGCACCCATTGTCGTGGATGGAAGGGGTCCGCTTTTGGGCACTGTTCCACTTGCGCTGGAGGACTGAGGTCGTTCTGTTGCTGGCTGTGTGGATTCTAGAGGCTGACGACAGAGCGGGCACGTGGATGAGGTTTGCCGCAGTTGGACCAAACACAGCTGGTGTAGCCTGTGTCCACACTGCAAACTCTGACTGGAAAGTTCGTCCATGTCCTCGTGACATATGGAGCACAAGAGCGCTGGTCCGGCATCTGACCTCAACTTTCTACTCTCGGGCGTGCGTTTGGTGGGCATGCTAAACAAGATTAATTTTTTCAAATAAATACCTAAATGAATATATATATAAATAATGAAAAAAATGTGAAAAAATAATGACAAATATTTCACTTTTATGTGGCCGTCAGTGGCGAACTATACTCGAACCTCAAAAAGAAAAGCAAAGTGTATGAAAAAAATTTTAATTATGTTTACCAGTTTACGTTATCAAAAAAAAATAATCGGTCTTTCCATTCCGTCCTTCTTCCCAAGTATGGACACCAATGGCACATTCCTTCTGTAGCGTTTCAGGGACTACTCTCTTGCGGCACCATGAGAATCAGAGTTCAGAAGTGCTCCCTCATCCGCAAGTTTTTGCAAGTTACAAATTGTCAGCCCAGGGTTGAATTCTGATCCACAAGCAGCGCGTGTCTTGTCATGCATAGTCATGGATTAGCTAACCAGCCAATCACATGAAATCAAAATCCATGTAATGTAAGACACTCAGGCAACGCTGGTTTGGGGAGCGGATCAGAATCCTCCGCAAAATGGATGTTGAGATAATAACTTCCGAATACAAATAGGGACTCTAATATCATTTGGCCTTACTAGTCATACAATGGTGGTAAACCACCAAAGTATAATTCAAAAGCAGGACCAAACGATATTGATGTCCAAAGACAACACACGTTCGGAAGTTATTAGACTTGCTGGGGCACGATTAGTGCAAAAGCCCTCGGGAGTTACCTACCCGCCAATAGTCTTGACACCTTGTGGGGACACCTAGAGACGATGGACTGTCTCGTGCTCACGACTGATGATACAGCCGGGCATTTCGGGCCCCACGTTGGGCGCCATTTGAAGTGAATTTAGATGTTTCAAAAGTCCGTAAAGGACTGCAGCGATGTTCTGCTGCCTCGGCAGAAGAAGATGGAGATATCTGCCTAGAATGCCCTCGTCTGGGGACGCGTGAATGCGCTGGCAGGCTAGCATTGCGGTGTCGTGGGGCGGGTTCATTCCCCCAGCACAAGCACCCACTACAAAAAATTTCGCACTCACGAATTTCTGGTGGTCAAATTAAAACGAGGCGACCGAAGTCGCAAAAAGTGTAGGTAACTACACCGAGAGAAAAGGACTTGTTCCGAGAACAAGAAGAACATGTAAAAAGGGGCGGACTTAGGGTAACTTCGTCGTTACCCGACGAAGCTCATGGCCCACAAATGAGAGAAGGGCAACCGGGTGGTGATGGAGCCCCTTCGCACCCACCCAACCGGATTTAAATCCATATTTGTTGTAGTGGCCAGGTATTCCTCTTCTGAGTGGAAAACTCATACAACTTGACTTGTATAAACTTTCCCATCAGAAGGGGAGTACCCCGGTGACCAATTTATGCCATAGAATTATGCAATTCGATTGCATAACTCTATGTCATAAAGAGGCACTCTGCTTGGGCCACTCAACCCGCGACGTCGCCTGAAACAAAGAAGGATTAGCCATGTATCCGGCGGCTGGCTCATGTTTGGTAGTGATAGCCTGCCACCGTACCGGGTCTTATACCCGGTCAGAATTATAGGAAAGGAAAGACCGAAGAGTATATTTTAATTCGACATTTTCGTTCTTTTTATTCTTCTCTCAAATACAGAATGACGTCCGATCACTAATAAACTGTTAGATTTCAGTACGTTGCACATTAATTTGAATTCAAATACTCGCTCATTCAGACTCTTGTAAGTTAAAAGTCCTGACATTTTTACTATTTTACGGATTTTTAATCTAATTATAATATTTGTGTATAATATAGTCAACAGGATTCTATCAACATACTTTGACTGTTTTCTTGGTTTATCACGTGATGGAGAAAATATTTAAATAATATATTGATATATTCGAATAAAGACAAAAGTAAAAACAAACTTGGTGTAGGTGTCACAGCACCAAATGTATAGCTGAAAATCTTTCAATTTACAAAATATAATAAGAACATGCAAAAGGGAAATTTTTCTTTTTTTTTGAACAAAAGAAAGGGTACTTACCCCAAACCTCCTCCTACGAGCGCTCGTGTTCGGGGCGGGTAAGGCCTGCAAATTTTGTATTATTATTATTTTGTTTTTTTTATTTATTGTAACAACTTCGCGATTTTTCCGGGTCAACAAATCTTCACCGACACGTTTACGTATGATTACGACAGCAAATTCACGTGTATAATATAGTCAACAGGATTCTATCAACATACTTTGACTGTTTTCTTGGTTTATCACGTGATGGAGAAAATATTTAAATAATATATTGATATATTCGATTTAATTTACACGATCTTCGAATAAAGACAAAAGTAAAAACGAACTTCGTTTAGGTGTCACAGCACCAAATGTACAGCTGAAAATCTTTCAATTTACAAAATATAATAAGAACATGCAAAAGGGAAATTTTTCTTTTTTTTTGAACAAAAGAAAGGGTACTTACCCCAAACCTCTTCCTACGAGCGCTCGTGTTCGGGGCCGGTAAAGCCTGCAAATTTTGTATTATTATTATTTTGTTTTTTTTTTATTTATAGTAACAACTTCGCGATTTTTCCGAGTCAACAAATCTTCTCCGACACGTTTACGTATGATTACGACAGAAAATTCACGTTTCATATTATAAATCTTGACAGTAATGCGATCTAATTCGGCCTCCCGAATACTACTCATGAGCTATTTGAGAGCTTTAATCAAAATTATAAACAGAAGTCTCATAAATGCTTTTATTCAAAAATCGCCTGATAATCCTTTAAACAATTGATATTTCATGTGCAATGAGAATGAGTTGTGTTCCCATTAATATTCCATTGAATTGTCAACCACCGATAAGTTTTCCGGCGATTTTGCGTCAGAAATAGAACTTTTCACCCTAAGTTAGATTGTCAATACTCTATTCACTTTATATTGGGACAACGAATTTAGTATGAAGCGTATCAATGTTGAACCTTGTTTTCAAATTTTCCATCATTACAATTTATGAATTATTCCATCCAGGCTGCATCTTGCAGTTGCTGTAACTAACACGGACACACCAGGTCGACTACAGTAGCTTTCATTTCCTAAAATTTACTTTCTGGGCTTCGTGTATTTTGATGACTTTCTAAGATAAGTCATGTTCCAATTGATTTGGTCTCGGCAATCGCGAAAACAATAGACTGTTCACCGCATTCGACCTGATCTTGTAAAAACGATTGGGAAATAGAGAAACAGCCGATAATTTTGAGAGCGTATTTGAAATGCCTCTAGAAACCGGAATACCCTAATACGCTAACGGTTCATTTCCACCTGATAAAATTTTTGCCCGGAACTTCTTAAAGCCATGATTTCCGCATTCCGTCCAGCAAAACTCCGAGTTTTGGAGAAACACAATGCAAAACGGTTTTTTTTCTTCGTCGCGAAAACGCACACGGCCATTTTCGAACCCCGGCCTGGAACATCGGGTAAACTTTCTTCGAATCTCTTATCCCCCTTTCGCTCTGATCCCTTTACAGTGCTTAAAAGTGATAAACGGCAAGAATGCAGATGAATCCCACGACTCTTATCGAGGTGACGAGAACGTAAGCCACGGAGAAGTTCAACGATGGCAATATCGCGTGCAAACAAATTAACTTTGTTCATTGGCCGAAGCACTATAATTTGATAATTGAGAAATTTGCACGCATTTTCTCAAACACAAATGTACACGCAAGATTTGTTTTACAATCTTTCCAACAAAACTTTTCAACTAATGGATTTTGTTGCCAACTATTTGCACGCACTCGCGATCAATTCTCGATCTCAACACCCCGACGTGGTCCCGGTGGCCGTGAATCACAGACTCCCCCAAATCTCTTGGCGACAGCACCAGCAACACAAACCGTTCTCCCTCCCGCTACCGCCACCGCTATCGCTCGTACTCTCTTTCGGCTTGCTTACTTTTACCACGATAAATAACCAATATTACTATTAACAGCACAACAATCATTCCTATGCCAATTGCGATTCCAACCACAGCGTGCGAAAAGGAGTAGGGCTTTAGTAATTCATATTTTAAATAGCCGATTGGAAAACTAAGATGATGACCGACCCGTACTCTCACTCATGGCAAATCCGTCCTAGTATGAATCTTTTCATCAGTCGCCGCTGGCTGTGTTTCAGGTGGGGTGCATACCAGCTGAGTTAATGCTAAGCTTGCAACATTGCACTGTTGTGTCCCAATCGTTACTCGCACGTCTGTTTCATCCGATGCTATATTCAAGTTTTCTCCCTCAATTGTGCTGCGAATATTTTGAAAATATTTGCTAAGATCCCGGACAGATTGTACATTGTCCATGATGAACCCGACTTGCAAGCTCAACTGGGTCTCTCGCGATTTCAGGCTAGCAATCTCGTTACTGCTAGTGGGTATGGAATAGTACCCAATAGTTGTTAAAAGACCAATATTGTTTCCATCATGTATCACTATACCACGCTTACGACGTTTAAGGTTTTCATAAAATGCCGGTTGCTCCATGCTGTTTTTATAGGAGATGAAGCGTGCATTTACAGCCGGCGACGGACATTCCATTTGGTTCGAGTTGATTACATAGCATGAGCTTTTATTTACACGTTCACCATCATAGAAGACTTCAATTTCGGGCTTTTGTATTGAATCCAAATGTGTCCAATGAACAGTGAGCATCCTTCCGCCACTAGCAAAGCTTTTGAGTGGCTTGATTTGCATGATTCGCGGGTCCACTGTATAATTGTAAACGCTACATGGCATCATATTGTAGGGATTGTGTTGGTAGCTATTGCAAATGCTATACGTTCTATTTGCACCATCAACGAATAGGGTTAACGCCCGAATCGGTCTTGGCTCAGGAGCGGCAGATGTTATGCATGTCAAACGGCTACTTGAAGCTTGCGTAACATTTATGTAACACTCAAAGTCATCTAAGTATGCGCGAATGTTTGAACCTATATTCAAGTATCTACCTATCAGCGATACTTGAGTGCCACCACAATTTGGACCCATTGTTGGCTGCAGCCCCTCTAATTTAATGTTTTTAAACTGGAATTGCACGCTTGATTCAGTGTAACCTGCATCATTAGCAACCTTTATCGGAGCGGTAAGCTCGTGAATAACTGCTCCGGTCCTGCATTCAATTTTCACCGAAATTTCATAATTTACCAGTTCACAAGGAGCGTTTCCTATGCTTATTCTACCACGCACATCTTCTTCCCGTATACCTAAGTTACTGCCATCTATTGTTACCAAAGTCCCGCCTTCTATTGGTCCACTCAAGGGTTTGACCATGTCGCATATTGAACGGAGTTCACAACCGTACCTGTTCGATTACTACAGGGCAGCTAATTTTCTCGCGATCCCAAGGCGACGCGGATTGCGAAAAAGGAGCTGAAGGATTTTTTATTATAGCATGGGTTGTCTTCGGCGTCGGAACAAGGAGTGACGGACAATAAAAGAAAAACACAATTGACAGACGGACGGACTGATACGTATGTTTATGTTTTGCCGGAAGTATACAAACCTTGCGCGTTTTTGAAACTGTATGCGGACGGACAGAACAGACGTGGCTAATTATTTATCGGCGCAGGTCTTTCGCGTGGTATATCCCAACTTCTTTTCCCGATGGGTCCGTGATTAGATAACGGTTAGGTCCCATTACCTTCTTTATGCGGCTTTTCAAGAATCGCCGGTCCAGCTTGGCGTTGTAATGCCCCGCCGCGTCACTTTGGCGGAAATTGCGCCGGAAAACTTCATCTCCTTCTTTGAAATTAGCAGATCGTGACCTGAGATTGTACTGCGCCTCATTTGCACGTCCCATGTCCTTAATCTTCCGTCCGATTTGTTGGCGGAGGTCTCCTAAATGCTCGTGGGGCTCCAGCGTGACGACGGGGTCTCGCAAACATTTTAATTGCCGTAACAGCCGGTATGATTTACCGTGGCAAATCATGTGCTGTCCAAAGGCGGCAAAGTAAGGGGCGACCCCGGTGACGGAATGATACGAGGATCGCAGGGTGCATGTGATGGCGGACAATCGCCGGTCCCAATCTTTTTGAGATGGGTGGACGTAGGAACGGATCGCGGCCAATAGGGTGCGGTTCAACCGTTCGGAGGCGTTAGACTGAGGAGAGTATATGGGCGTCAGTTGGTGTTCAACGCCATACTGCTCGAGTAGGCCCTTAAACTGCCGAGACCGGAACTGTACTCCGTTGTCCGAGTACACACTCTCCGGAACCCCGAACACATGGGATACCCGGCTCTCTAGGAATTTCACGATAGATGGAGTTGTGAATTTACGCATAGGTTCCACCAGTGGGAATTTTGAGAGCTGGTCTAGAACGACTATAGCTCCGATGTGTCCCATGGATGACCGAGGATATGGACCGAGTAGATCGATGTATAGACGTTGGAATACGCGTTCTGGGACGTTGAGTTGACCCATAGGAGGTCGAAGAGGCTGGTTGGGCGCTTTGGTGCCTTTACAGGTCTCACAGGCGCTCACGTAGTCTTTGACCTGGGATGCCATTTTAGGCCAAAAGAAGTATTTCTTGAGTCGCCGTAACGTCCGACCGTAACCTCCGTGGGCACTTAAAGGATGGTCATGTGCGCGGAGGATCAGATGTTGTGTCATTTCCTCCGATACCCAGAGTTTCCAGGACTCTTCTTCCTGCCATGGATCGCCAGTGGCGTATTCATTTCGTCTATACACGTAGCCGTCTATTACCTTCAAATCAGGCAGCTGCGATTGTTGGGTCGCGATGGTTTGCCTCAACTCTTTGTAGCTGTCTGATTCGAAATGTGGGCTATCCAAATCTATCTCGATGGGGTCCTCGTCATTTATTGTCAATTCGGTTCCCTCTGGGGAAAACATCCGTGAGAGAGTGTCGGGTACGATGTTCTGGGTCCCTTTCCGATGTTTGATGGAAAACTTGAACCCTTGCAGTTTAAGAGCCCATCTTGCTAGGCGTCCATGTAAATCTGCCTGGTTCATCAACCATTATAGCGAAGCGTGGTCCGTGATGATCTCGAATTGGTGGCCCTCAATATAAGCTCGGAATTTCTTCACAGCCATTACCGCTGCCAAACATTCCTGCTCGGACACGGTATAGTTTCTTTGGGCCGAGTTCAGCTTATTGGACATGAAGGCAATGGGAGCTTCCTCTCCCTCTTCGGTCAATTGCACCAGCACGGCTCCAACTCCATGTTGACTTGCGTCACATTGAATGGAGAAGGGCTTAGTGAAGTCGGGGCTGTGCAAGACCGGAGCTGATGTGAGGGCTTGTTTTAGCTCTTCAAATGCCTTTCGGCTGGGCTCGGTCCAAATGAACTTCCCTTTCCGCAGCATATCTGACAGGGGCGCTGAAACTTTTGCATAATTTCGAACAAACCTTCGGTACCACCCGCACACACCAAGGAAACGTCGTAGCTGCTTAACTGTTTTTGGTAAGGGGAACTCATCAATCGCACGAGTTTTGTCTGGATCCGTTTTGATAGTGCCATGTCCTATGACATGTCCAAGGTATCGGACTTCTTTCATGACAAACTTACTTTTCTGTACGTTGATGGTGAGTCCCGCCTTACTGATGTGCAGGGCTACTTCTTGTAGGAGTAGGAGGTGTTGGTCGAACGTTTCCGTGATGAGTAACAAATCATCCAGGTACACGAACACTTGGTGTTTCAGGTGAGGTGGGATGACCTTGTCAATCAGCCGAGTCATCGTTTGCGGCGCATTACACAGGCCAAAGGGCATTGTGACGAACTGATATAATGGTGGTCCAGGCACTGTGAAGGCGGTCTTATCCCTCGACCCCTCATCAAGTGGAATTTGCTAGAAGGCGTCTTTTAGGTCGAGACTGGTAATATAATTGGCTTTCGGCAGTCTCCCTAGTATTCCATCGATGAGTGGAAGAGGGTAAGCGTCCTTGATGGTCACCGCGTTTACCTTACGGGCATCTAGACAAAGGCCAGGCACTTTGGGACTCCTCTATAACCCCCAACTCGAGCATCCTATCCAGTTCAGCATACACCAACTTCTCCATGGCCGGTGAGATAGCATAGTGTCTCTGCTTAATGGGCTTACTATCGCCAACGTAAATGGCGTGTGAGACTAGGGTGGTGCGGCCAAGGCCTTGGGTAGCATGAGCCGGGGACAGGGAGATGCTGGGTTTTCAAGGAGGCCCTAACTAAAGCCAAATCGATACTCAAATGATCCATATCCTGCAGGTCAATTTGCACCGAAGCACAAACGCCCAGGACCTACTTGAGCAGTTTGCGAGGGATAAGAAAGCTGACTTGCTGTTGCTGAGCGAGCAACATCATAACAAGGACTCGCAAGCGTGGTACCCTGACGAATCTGGTACCTCGGCCATCTGGGTTCGAGACAGCGCCCGCCTTCAGGTGCAGGGCCATGGACGCGGGGATGGTTTTGTGTGGGTGCGGTGTTCAGGTATAATATATTTCAGTGTTTATCTGACGCCTAACAAGGCAATGCCATCTTTTCGAACGAAACTCGATGCCCTGGAGGACGCTGTCTCGAACACAGAGGGCCACATGCTGGTCGGGGGAGACTTCAACGCTAGAGCCCTTGAATGGGGTATGCCACAATCCGACTCAAGGGGAAAGCAAATCTTGGACATGGCGGCCAGAACAGCGCTTTTTGTCCTAAATACTGGTAATACCCCTACTTTCCGCCGCTGGGGTTGCGTAGGAACCATACCCAATGTGACACTCGCTTCGGAGTCCCTGGTACCTAGAGCACACAACTGGCGAGTACTAGAGGACTACTCGGCTAGTGATCATCAGTATATAGTGGTTGAGATTCACGACGGTGCCACTCTGCGTGCATATGCCCAAACTTCAATCCTCGGATGGAGGACTGGGAGGATGGACGTTGAGAGGTTCGCTGACGCGCTTACGGCAGGCGCACCGTTGCTGGGAGCTCCGCCAGGGAGTGGAGGGCCTACAGCCAAAGACTTGGTGAACTCAACTATGAGTACCATCATAACTGCTTGCGAGTCTTTCATGCCCCGTCGGAGACCCCGACACGGTAAGCCTCCAGTATACTGGTGGTCAAACGAGATCGCCGAACAAAGAAGCGAGTGTCACAAACTTCGGCGAGAGGCCCAGCGGGCGCGAACACGGGAGGAGGCAGACACTAGGCTAGCAGCATACAGGTCCGGCAGGAAATATCTTCGCAGGCTTATTAACAAGAGCAAGGCCCGATGCTGGCAAGACCTCGTGGACGATGTAAATAGGGATCCGTGGGGCCTAGGTTACAAGCTGGTCATGCGAAAATTTGGTGTCCAACGGAAGCCCTGCTTACATGAAGCAGAGACGATGGACGAGATCGTACGGGCACTATTCCCCACGCACCCTGTCCGTGTCGATTCAGCTCATGCACAAACACCAATAGAATGCTCACCTTTCACAATGATGGAACTGGAGCCGGCAATTCTATCCATGAAAGCAAGGAAGGCACCAGGACCAGATGGCGTTCCTGCTGAGGCTCTGCAGCTTGTCTACAAGCTTTGTCCTGACTTGTTGCTCAGTATGTTCAACGCTTGCCTTTACGAAGGTGTATTTCCGGAACGCTGGAAAGTGGCGAGGCTCGTACTGATCAGCAAGGGGAAGGGAAATTCCGAGTTGGCGTCTGCATACCGCCCGTTATGTCTGCTAGACACGGCTAGGAAAGTGCTCGAGAAACTCATCAAGAGAAGACTCACTGAAGCGGTCCGGTCTGCCGGGGACCTATCTCCACGGCAGTATGGTTTTAGAGCAGGTCGCTCCACTATTGATTCGATAGCGGAAGTAGTGAGCGCGGTCCAAAGAGCGGAGGCTCACTGCCAGTCAAACAAAAGGGTTGTGTTGCTCGTGACGCTTGACGTCAGAAACGCCTTCAATTCCGCTAGATGGGCGGATATTCTGGAAGCACTGGAAAACTCTTTTCAAGTTCCAGAATATCTGATGCGGATTTTGAAGAACTACCTGGCAGACCGAAGCCTGCTCTATGAGACGAAGGAGGGTCGGCGGAGGATGGAAGTTACATCGGGCGTTGCACAAGGCTCCATCCTTGGCCCAGACCTGTGGAACATCACGTACGACGGGCTACTGAGAATCGAGCTGCCGGATGAGTCGCGCTTGATCGGCTATGCAGACGATGTCGCGGCGCTAGTTGCGGGACGCACTGTTGAACAAGCGCAACTCAGACTGGGTATGCTAATGCGCCGAGTGATTGACTGGATGACTGCTCGCGGGCTCAGCCTAGCTTTGGAGAAAACCGAAGTAGTCATCTTGACAAAGAAGAGAATCCCTAGAGTAAGGATGATCAACATTGGGGAAGCACTCGTTGAGACTAAACTAGCAGTGAAGTACCTGGGCATTTTAATCGACTCTAAGATGCGTTTCTCCGAGCAAATCAGGGCAATAGCTGACAAGGCTGCAGCGAGTGTTTCGGCTCTCAGCCGGCTAATGGCCAACATAGGGGGTCCCACCTCATCAAGAAGGAGACTTCTGATGAGTGCAGTACAATCTGTGCTGTTGTACGGATCGGAGATATGGTGTGAGGCTCTCAACAAGGGGCTGTATCGAAGGCGCTTGGCACAGGTGCAGCGACGGGGAGCGCTGCGGATTGCATCTGCATATCGGACTGTCTCGGAGTCGGCAGTGCTGGTCATCGCAGGAGTGATACCCATTGCCCTCCTTGCCAAGGAGCGCCGCAGAATCTACCTGCGGAGGAACGAATGCGACAGAGATGCTGTCGCCCACGAAGAACGAGAACGCTCACTCAGTGATTGGCAACAGTCCTGGGTGAGCGATACAAAAGGTAGGTGGACCGCACGCCTTATTGGTGACCTGAGGCCGTGGCTCAATCGAAGGCATGGTGAGACTAACTTCTATCTAACTCAGCTACTGAGTGGACATGGATACTTTCGGTCTTACCTGCACAAGATTGGTAAGTCACGGTCTCCTGACTGCATATTCTGTGCTGGAGAGGTCGATGATGCCTACCACACATTTTTTGTATGCAAAAGGCAGCGCGGTGACCTCATTGAAGAAATGGGAGATCTCTCTCCGGATGAACTCACTGGAGAGATGCTCACATCCGTTGACAAATGGAACTGCGTGGCACATTACGCTCGGACAGTCCTTAAGATAAAAAGGAAAATATATGAGCGCCTGGAGGCGTCCAGGGCGGAGGGGTCTCTTTTCTAGAAATCCCTCTCCCTCCCCCTCCTTCCGTTGGAAAAGGGATCCCTGTAGCCCGGTGGCGCCTAAACGCGTAGAGAAATGAGGCTTAGCCCGAAGTAATGTGTCAAACGGTTCCAAGCTAGGTTCTCAGATTGACAGGGGAGGTGTTTAGTGAGTAGTCCAAGGGTATCCTCCATGGGAGTCCCACACTGCCAGACTCGGCGGGCGTAAATGCCTTCACCTCCCTACCACAAACAAAAAAAAAAAAAGGCCTTGGGTAGCGTAAGATGGAAAAGCAGCGATGGATGAGGCGTTGCCGTTGGTTAGGCGTCAGTTCATGCCTATCGGGAAGTGAGTTCGTTGACATATCTGGTATTTAAAGACAAATCTGTGAATAAATCGGAGGCCAGTCCAAAGCGAAGGACAAAATCGACGCCAAGGTACACATTCTGAGTCAAAGACGGGATAATGTAGAAAGTAATATCCTTCGTCTGACCCCTGAACGTCACGGGTGTTGTTAGTTTACCTCGTATAGGGTGTTTGGTGCCATCAGCTGTACTGATTTCAGGGCGCCAGGGTTTAATCAAGGTAGGATATTCATGGAGCACCTTCGAGCCAAAGCTCGAGGCAAGACAACTGATACTGGCGGCCGTGTCGACCAATGCAAACCCGGTTTCGCCCAACACTTTAATTGGGTGATAAGGTCTGATCTCATTCTCAGCAACCTCCGAGATGTTACAAGAGCTTAGGGTTTGACTCTCTTGCGGAAATTTTGACTCTCTTGCGGAAATTCCGCCAACGACGGGTTGACCATTTTGTCTTGCGCGGGCGGGAAGTGACTATTTCGGAAGCAAATATTCGCTCTCGAGCCACCCGATATTCCTGCAGTCGAACATGATAAGGTTTTAGAATGCGTATTTGAGGCTGCCGGGGTTCTTCTGGCAGTGACTGCGGTGGTCGCTTTAATATTGTCGTTGGCGAGGTCTCCGGAAGAGAGTGAACATCCGCAGTCATAGTGGTCGTGGCTGGTGGGTTAACGTCAGGTTTGTTGGGGTGAGCAGCTGGCTGAGGAGCTACTGCGGGGGCTTCGAGTACCGCTGAGGTGGTCGGGTACTCTTTCGGCCGTTTTTTTGCGCGGCACATTCAGGGCAGTCCGGGAAGTATGTGTCCGGCTTGCCGCAACCGTAGCAGAAAACCTTACGCTCTGCTCGACATGAAATGAACCGGTGTCCGGTTTGATTGCAATTCCAGCAGGTCGTAAGGCTTCCCACCGCTGCTACAGCAAGCTGGTCCCGGTCTATATCTTCCTCCAGATCCATGGTGGTATAATCTGGGGCCAATTCCGCGATTCCTCGCCGAGGACCCGTCCTAGCTAGTAAGTATGGCCAGTCCCGGAGGTCTTCCTCAAACCCTTCCAGGCGACGCACAGTCCTCAGCAGTGCCTCCATACTCTGCGGATCGGAGTTCACGATATGGCGACGAAGCTCCGGCCTTAGATTGCGCTTCAGCAACCACAGCAATTGAATAGAAGACATCGGCTCTGACAACTGGTCATTCATCCGAAGGATATCAGCTTGATATTGATGAAAAGACTCGTCCGGACGCTGCCATCTAGCATGGATCTTGTCCAGTACCAATTTGTCCATATCTACCGTTGGGTACTCCATGCGGAGTACCTCCTTCAACCGAGTCCAGCGTATTGATGGTGGGGCCGGATGTATTCGCCAATATGACTCAAGTGCTGCTCCCCTAAGCAGCATTGGCAAATATCCTGCCAGCGCCGTGTGGTCTCCTGCTAACATTTGCTCAATCAGCGACTCCACCCGACCAATGAAAACTTCCACAGTTATGGTGTTGCTGAAATGCAGATTCCAGCCCTGGATGATGCTGGGGATCTGCGTCCACTGGAGCCGGAGTTATTGGCGGTGCTTGGCTCAGTCGGGGCCGGTACACTGGAGCCAATGGATTCATTGCCGCACCGGGCCGGATTCATTCGTGATCGCGCGGCGAGTCTACCGGAAAATCCCATGGATTTGGGTCCGAATCCCACATCGGAGGCGTTCTTGGCCGAGGTGGTACTGGATTCTCCTTCTGGCTTTCCAGCGAGGCTACCCGGGTGGTCAGGTCCTGCATGAGCGCCATTAAATCCTGTAGGACGGTCGCCTCCACAGCCACGGTGGGTCTCGGCCCTTCCGCAGGCGGCACTGCTTCGGCTCGGTAGTCTTCCTCCCGTGCACCCATTGTCGTGGATGGAAGGGGTCCGCTTTTGGGCACTGTTCCACTTGCGCTGGAGGACTGAGGTCGTTCTGTTGCTGGCTGTGTGGATTCTAGAGGCTGACGACAGAGCGGGCACGTGGATGAGGTTTGCCGCAGTTGGACCAAACACAGCTGGTGTAGCCTGTGTCCACACTGCAAACTCTGACTGGAAAGTTCGTCCATGTCCTCGTGACATATGGAGCACAAGAGCGCTGGTCCGGCATCTGACCTCAACTTTCTACTCTCGGGCGTGCGTTTGGTGGGCATGCTAAACAAGATTAATTTTTTCAAATAAATACCTAAATGAATATATATATAAATAATGAAAAAAATGTGAAAAAATAATGACAAATATTTCACTTTTATGTGGCCGTCAGTGGCGAACTATACTCGAACCTCAAAAAGAAAAGCAAAGTGTATGAAAAAAATTTTAATTATGTTTACCAGTTTACGTTATCAAAAAAAAATAATCGGTCTTTCCATTCCGTCCTTCTTCCCAAGTATGGACACCAATGGCACATTCCTTCTGTAGCGTTTCAGGGACTACTCTCTTGCGGCACCATGAGAATCAGAGTTCAGAAGTGCTCCCTCATCCGCAAGTTTTTGCAAGTTACAAATTGTCAGCCCAGGGTTGAATTCTGATCCACAAGCAGCGCGTGTCTTGTCATGCATAGTCATGGATTAGCTAACCAGCCAATCACATGAAATCAAAATCCATGTAATGTAAGACACTCAGGCAACGCTGGTTTGGGGAGCGGATCAGAATCCTCCGCAAAATGGATGTTGAGATAATAACTTCCGAATACAAATAGGGACTCTAATATCATTTGGCCTTACTAGTCATACAATGGTGGTAAACCACCAAAGTATAATTCAAAAGCAGGACCAAACGATATTGATGTCCAAAGACAACACACGTTCGGAAGTTATTAGACTTGCTGGGGCACGATTAGTGCAAAAGCCCTCGGGAGTTACCTACCCGCCAATAGTCTTGACACCTTGTGGGGACACCTAGAGACGATGGACTGTCTCGTGCTCACGACTGATGATACAGCCGGGCATTTCGGGCCCCACGTTGGGCGCCATTTGAAGTGAATTTAGATGTTTCAAAAGTCCGTAAAGGACTGCAGCGATGTTCTGCTGCCTCGGCAGAAGAAGATGGAGATATCTGCCTAGAATGCCCTCGTCTGGGGACGCGTGAATGCGCTGGCAGGCTAGCATTGCGGTGTCGTGGGGCGGGTTCATTCCCCCAGCACAAGCACCCACTACAAAAAATTTCGCACTCACGAATTTCTGGTGGTCAAATTAAAACGAGGCGACCGAAGTCGCAAAAAGTGTAGGTAACTACACCGAGAGAAAAGGACTTGTTCCGAGAACAAGAAGAACATGTAAAAAGGGGCGGACTTAGGGTAACTTCGTCGTTACCCGACGAAGCTCATGGCCCACAAATGAGAGAAGGGCAACCGGGTGGTGATGGAGCCCCTTCGCACCCACCCAACCGGATTTAAATCCATATTTGTTGTAGTGGCCAGGTATTCCTCTTCTGAGTGGAAAACTCATACAACTTGACTTGTATAAACTTACCCATCAGAAGGGGAGTACCCCGGTGACCAATTTATGCCATAGAATTATGCAATTCGATTGCATAACTCTATGTCATAAAGAGGCACTCTGCTTGGGCCACTCAACCCGCGACGTCGCCTGAAACAAAGAAGGATTAGCCATGTATCCGGCGGCTGGCTCATGTTTGGTAGTGATAGCCTGCCACCGTACCGGGTCCTATACCCGGTCAGAATTATAGGAAAGGAAAGACCGAAGAGTATATTTTAATTCGACATTTTCGTTCTTTTTATTCTTCTCTCAAATACAGAATGACGTCCGATCACTAATAAACTGTTAGATTTCAGTACGTTGCACATTAATTTGAATTCAAATACTCGCTCATTCAGACTCTTGTAAGTTAAAAGTCCTGACATTTTTACTATTTTACGGATTTTTAATCTAATTATAATATTTGTGTATAATATAGTCAACAGGATTCTATCAACATACTTTGACTGTTTTCTTGGTTTATCACGTGATGGAGAAAATATTTAAATAATATATTGATATATTCGAATAAAGACAAAAGTAAAAACAAACTTGGTGTAGGTGTCACAGCACCAAATGTATAGCTGAAAATCTTTCAATTTACAAAATATAATAAGAACATGCAAAAGGGAAATTTTTCTTTTTTTTTGAACAAAAGAAAGGGTACTTACCCCAAACCTCCTCCTACGAGCGCTCGTGTTCGGGGCGGGTAAGGCCTGCAAATTTTGTATTATTATTATTTTGTTTTTTTTATTTATTGTAACAACTTCGCGATTTTTCCGGGTCAACAAATCTTCACCGACACGTTTACGTATGATTACGACAGCAAATTCACGTGTATAATATAGTCAACAGGATTCTATCAACATACTTTGACTGTTTTCTTGGTTTATCACGTGATGGAGAAAATATTTAAATAATATATTGATATATTCGATTTAATTTACACGATCTTCGAATAAAGACAAAAGTAAAAACGAACTTCGTTTAGGTGTCACAGCACCAAATGTACAGCTGAAAATCTTTCAATTTACAAAATATAATAAGAACATGCAAAAGGGAAATTTTTCTTTTTTTTTGAACAAAAGAAAGGGTACTTACCCCAAACCTCTTCCTACGAGCGCTCGTGTTCGGGGCCGGTAAAGCCTGCAAATTTTGTATTATTATTATTTTGTTTTTTTTATTTATAGTAACAACTTCGCGATTTTTCCGAGTCAACAAATCTTCTCCGACACGTTTACGTATGATTACGACAGAAAATTCACGTTTCATATTATAAATCTTGACAGTAATGCGATCTAATTCGGCCTCCCGAATACTACTCATGAGCTATTTGAGAGCTTTAATCAAAATTATAAACAGAAGTCTCATAAATGCTTTTATTCAAAAATCGCCTGATAATCCTTTAAACAATTGATATTTCATGTGCAATGAGAATGAGTTGTGTTCCCATTAATATTCCATTGAATTGTCAACCACCGATAAGTTTTCCGGCGATTTTGCGTCAGAAATAGAACTTTTCACCCTAAGTTAGATTGTCAATACTCTATTCACTTTATATTGGGACAACGAATTTAGTATGAAGCGTATCAATGTTGAACCTTGTTTTCAAATTTTCCATCATTACAATTTATGAATTATTCCATCCAGGCTGCATCTTGCAGTTGCTGTAACTAACACGGACACACCAGGTCGACTACAGTAGCTTTCATTTCCTAAAATTTACTTTCTGGGCTTCGTGTATTTTGATGACTTTCTAAGATAAGTCATGTTCCAATTGATTTGGTCTCGGCAATCGCGAAAACAATAGACTGTTCACCGCATTCGACCTGATCTTGTAAAAACGATTGGGAAATAGAGAAACAGCCGATAATTTTGAGAGCGTATTTGAAATGCCTCTAGAAACCGGAATACCCTAATACGCTAACGGTTCATTTCCACCTGATAAAATTTTTGCCCGGAACTTCTTAAAGCCATGATTTCCGCATTCCGTCCAGCAAAACTCCGAGTTTTGGAGAAACACAATGCAAAACGGTTTTTTTTCTTCGTCGCGAAAACGCACACGGCCATTTTCGAACCCCGGCCTGGAACATCGGGTAAACTTTCTTCGAATCTCTTATCCCCCTTTCGCTCTGATCCCTTTACAGTGCTTAAAAGTGATAAACGGCAAGAATGCAGATGAATCCCACGACTCTTATCGAGGTGACGAGAACGTAAGCCACGGAGAAGTTCAACGATGGCAATATCGCGTGCAAACAAATTAACTTTGTTCATTGGCCGAAGCACTATAATTTGATAATTGAGAAATTTGCACGCATTTTCTCAAACACAAATGTACACGCAAGATTTGTTTTACAATCTTTCCAACAAAACTTTTCAACTAATGGATTTTGTTGCCAACTATTTGCACGCACTCGCGATCAATTCTCGATCTCAACACCCCGACGTGGTCCCGGTGGCCGTGAATCACAGACTCCCCAAAATCTCTTGGCGACAGCACCAGCAACACAAACCGTTCTCCCTCCCGCTACCGCCACCGCTATCGCTCGTACTCTCTTTCGGCTTGCTTACTTTTACCACGATAAATAACCAATATTACTATTAACAGCACAACAATCATTCCTATGCCAATTGCGATTCCAACCACAGCGTGCGAAAAGGAGTAGGGCTTTAGTAATTCATATTTTAAATAGCCGATTGGAAAACTAAGATGATGACCGACCCGTACTCTCACTCATGGCAAATCCGTCCTAGTATGAATCTTTTCATCAGTCGCCGCTGGCTGTGTTTCAGGTGGGGTGCATACCAGCTGAGTTAATGCTAAGCTTGCAACATTGCACTGTTGTGTCCCAACCGTTACTCGCACGTCTGTTTCATCCGATGCTATATTCAAGTTTTCTCGCTCAATTGTGCTGCGAATATTTTGAAAATATTTGCTAAGATCCCGGACAGATTGTACATTGTCCATGATGAACCCGACTTGCAAGCTTAACTGTGTCTCTCGCGATTTCAGGCTAGCAATCTCGTTACTGGAATAGTACCCAATAGTTGTTAAAAGACAAACATTGTTTCCATCATGTATCACTATACCACGCTAACGACGTTTAAGGTTTTCATAAAATGCCGGTTGCTCCATGCTGTTTTTATAGGAGATGAAGCGTGCATTTACAGCCGGCGACGGACATTCCATTTGGTTCGAGTTCATTACATAGCATGAGCTTTTATTTACACGTTCGCCATCATAGAAGACTTCAATTTCGGGCTTTTGTATTGAATCCAAATGTGTCCCATGAACAGTGAGCATCCTTCCGCCACTAGCAAAGCTTTTGAGTGGCTTGATTTGCATGATTCGCGAGTCCACTGTATAATTGTAAACGCTACATGGCATCATATTGTAGGGATTGTGTTGGTAGCTATTGCAAATGCTATACGTTCTATTTGCACCATCAACGAATAGGGTTAACGCCCAAACCGGTCTTGGCTCAGGAGCGGCAGATGTTATGCATGTCAAACGGCTAC
>OZ017738.1:212704591-212734591 GCA_963969285.1 Odontomyia ornata
ACCCAAAACATCGAGATGACACAGCAACAGAAGCATTCATCAGCGCATTAAAGGACCAAGAATCGCAACCACCCGTGCGTTTAGCCCAAAAGCAAACGGTTAAGGATGCATTGGCCTATAGTCTGAACTTTGAGGCAGCGAAAAATGTTACTCGTATCACTGCCCAGGTTCGCGAGGTAGTGGCAGACGAGTGGAGGTGTTAGCGCGTCGAAATTGTGCGAGACCAACAGGTAAATGGTGTGCTTAGATGCTGGATTTGCGGACAGAAGGGGCACTTGTAAAGAGACTGCAAGAAGCGATGAAAACTGAGCTTTTGTCCAGGGTGTGCAGCTAGGAGAAGATCTATACCGAGTCAGGAGCCCAGAATAGAAGCCCTTCAAACTGAGGGGTCGGGAAACATGTAAGAACCAACTTCGTGGGGCAGAGCGAGAACCGACGTTCCCAGCATCACCATCACCGTGTCAAGACTACATCGTGGAGAAGCGGGCTTATGCCTTCCGGGTCAAGTTGACGGAGAACATTGCACCATAACAATCGACACTGGTGCAACACGATCGATTATCCGACCAGACCTAGTGAGGCAACAACTACTTCACAAGGGCATAATTTTCTCACTACGGACAGCTACGGGAGAAACTGCACCTGTCCATGGAGAGGTCAACCTTCAGATACAGTTGGGAGACCTTGCGTTCCGACATAATTTTCTGGTCGCGAACATTATGGATGACTGCATTCTCGGAATGGATTTTCTGCGACCACAAGGAATCACGTTGGATTTGGGCAAGCGTGTATTGAAATGGCAGGATGTCGAAGTATTGATGGAGGATTCCAGCGTCTAAACTCCCAAGATGAATGTAGTAGTATGTACCGACACTGATGTACCGAATTCTTCCGAAAGCATTGTATGGGCCAATCTTGATGGTGATTCTTGAGATCAGCGATCTTATCTGATAGAGCCAACCAAGACGATCGCATTGCGCAGTTTGATTGTAGGGCGCAGTTTGATTGTAGGGCAAAGCCTTGTAAGATCTATATTGCACGATTACGTGCCGGTTAGAGTCCTTAACACCGCAGACTCAACCACGAGCATCAAAGCGGGAGAAGTCATCGGTAGTTACCAGCCAGTTTCCACCATCACCTCCTTGGAAGCCACTCACGACCATCACGTCTTCCTATAGCCAAACAAGGAGAAGTGAGCACACTGATCTTGGACATGGAAAAACAAGGCGTTATCGAACCTTCTGTCAGTCCATGGGCCGCGCCTGTAGTTCTAGTAAAGAAAAAGGATGGTAGCACTCGTTTTTGTGTCGACTATAGGCAGCTTAACGGCATCACTAAGAAAGATAGTTACCCGCTTCCACGCATCGACGACATCATGGACACTTTAGCCGACGCAAAATGGTTTTCTACACTCGATCTCAAGAGTGGCTACTGGCAGGTAGAAATCGACAAGAAGGACCGAGAGAAGACCGCATTTTCAATTGGGACCGGATTGTGGCAATTCGTGGTGATGCCATTTGGGCTTTGCAATGCTCCAGCCACTTTCGAACGCCTGATGGAATACGTGCTACGTGGCCTAACCTGGAAGATCTGCTTGGTGTACCTATTAACATCATTGTTATCGGAAGAACGTTCGAAGAGCATGTGCGAAACATAGAAGAGGTTTTCTCCCGATTGCGACTGGCGAATTTGAAACTTAGTGCCGACAAGTGTACCCTTTTCGCAGCTGAAGTAAAATACCTGGGACACGTCGTATCAGCAGAAGGGGTCAAAACAGACCCTGAGAAAATTGAAGCCGTGAAAAGCTGGCCAACACCAAACAACAAGCGCCAACTACGAAGTTTTCTGGGTCTGACGACCTACCATCGAAGATTCGTAAAGACTTTGCCAAAATAGCTAAGTGTCTCAATCAGCTAACCGAGAAAAACCGTCCGTATGTCTGGAATGAACAATGCCAGGCAGCCTTTGAGACCTTGAAGGAGAAGCTGTGTGAATCACCTGTGCTGGCATATCCGAAACCCGGAAAAATGTTTGTAGTTGACACCGATGCGAGCAACGGCGGGATTGGAGCTGTACTCTCCCAGCAAATCGATGGCGAAGAAAGAGTCCTCTCGTTTTACAGTTGAGTTCTCTCAAAAAGTGCGAGGAACTACTGCGTGACCGGGAAGGAGCTATTGGCTATAATAGAGGCCACCAAGTAGTTCCACAAGTACCTATATGGCCAGAAATTTGTTTTTCGAATGGACCATGCATCGCTGAGATGGCTACTTAACTTCAAAAACCCCGAGGGACAAGTTGCGAGATGGATCGAAAGATTGGAGTCTTACGACTACGAAATTGTTCATCGGAAGGGCGGAGTTAATGGAAATGCTGACGCCCTATCTCGCCGTCCATGTCCAGCCACCTGCGAGCATTGCCGACGGATTGAGGAAAAGGAACCGCCCATTGATCTGCGACTGATAACGGCCGAATCCGATGAAGGTTGGTCATCGGAAGAGATTCGAAATGCCCAGTTAGCCGATAAAGACATCGGACCATTGCTCGTATGGAAAGAGACAACTGGTCGACCTGAGTGGAAGGACGTTTCGATGCATGGCGCCACCCTGAAAAGTTATTGGGCACAATGGAGCTCCCTTCAGGTGGAGGATGGCGTACTCAACCGGAAATGGGAAACGGCGGATGGCAGCTCCTATAGGATGCAAACTATACTTCCCAAAAGCCGAATCCACGATGTGGTTAAGGAGATGCATGAAGGATCCTCGGGAGGCCACGTTGGTGTTAACAAGACCTTAGCGAAATTGCGGGAAAGTTTCTACTAGCTCCACGCTCGAGAAGACGTAGAGGAATGGTGTCGCAGATGCACGATTTGCGCTTCCGTCAAAGGTCCAAAGCGACGACTGAGAGGACAAATGCAAACCTATAACATGGGCGTGCCGTTTGAAAGGATTGCTGTTGACATCGCAGGACCCTTTCCTGAATCCGAATGGGGAAATCGATACAAGCTAGTTGTGGCTGATTATTTCAACAAGTGGCCCGAGGTCTACTCCATTCCCAACCAGGAAGCAACTACCGTAGCCGAGAAGCGAGTGTTAAATTGGGTCAGTATGTACGGCGTATTTTGTGAACTACATTCAGATCAAGGCCGAAACTTTGAGTCACTAGTTTTTAGTGAAATGTGCGAACTGCTGGGAATACGGAAAACGATGAATGGAATGGTCAAACGTTTCAACGGCACGCTCAATAAACACCTGGCCAAGATGGTTGACGAGAGGCAAAGGGACTGGGACCGACATATCCCACTATTTTTGATGGCGTACAAAGCTGCCGAACATGCATCGACGGGCCAGGCCCCAGCCAAAGTCATTTTTGGAAAGAGTATTCATCTTCCGGCTGATGTAAAGTTTGGAACAGTTCGCAGAATTAGTTGTGCATGTAACACTGCCCCACCTCTGTACTTTTCGCCCTGAAAAGATGTGTTGCCAGTTGTAGTCAATTCTCCCTGGATGTAATATGAGGCAAGACGGTCCAGGTGCATGATTTTCATTTTGGCTCTCCACTTACGGTGTTTCTGTATGCGATATACGACGTCGTTGATTCGCTTTCTAACTCGGTATGGTCCCTCCCAATTATGTTGCAACTTTGGAGACCTACCCTTTCACCGTTGCGGGTTATATAGCCACACCAAGTCATCTCGCTGGAAGCCAGTAGAATTAGCCTTTAGATCATACCTGATCTTCATGCGGTCAGTAGCCGATTCGAGGTGTTTTCGCACTGTCCGATGTATCTGGTTCAACTGTTCCCTTAGCTCACTTGCGTCCTCCGAGATCGTTTCGGGTTTCTCGGGGGTGTTCCGTATTTTATTTCAGATGACAGACGAATAGTCTTTCCAAAAATGACTTTGGCTGATGCTTGGCCCGTCGATGCATGTTCGGCAGCTCTGTACGCCTTCAAAATTCGTGGGATGTGTCGGTCCCAGTCCCTTTGGTTCTCGTCAACCGTGTACCGTTGAAACAATCGACCATTCCATCGGATTGGGGATGCAGCGGTGTTGTCCTCGTTTTCGGTATTCTCAGCAGCTCGCACATTTCGCCAAAAACCAATGACTCAAAGTGTCGGCCTTGATCCGAATGTAGTTCACACGGTACGTCGTACCTACTGACCCAATTCAACTCTAGCTATTCGGCAACAGTCGTTGCTTCCTGGTTGGGAATGGGGTAGACCTCGGGCCACTTGCTGAAATAATCAGCCATAACCAGCGTGTATCCATTACCACATTCGGATTCAAGAAAAGGTCCTGCGATGTCAACAGCAATCCTTTCAAACAGTACACCCACGTTGTAGGTTTGCATTTGTCCTCTCAGTCGTCGCTTTGGACCTTTGACGGAAGCGCAAATTGTGCATCTGCGACACCAATCCTCTACGTCTTCTCGATTGTGGAGCCGGTAAAACGTTTCCCGCAATTCCGCTAAGGTTTTGTTAACACCAAGGTGGCCTCCCGAGGATCCTTCCTGCATTTCCTTAACCACATCATGGATTCGGCTTTTGGGAAGTATAGTTTGCATCCTATAGGAGCTGCCATCCGCCGTTTCCCATTTCCGCTTGAGTACGCCACCCTCCACCTGAAAGGAGCTCCATTGTGCCCAATAACTTTTCAGGTAGGCACCATGCTTCGTAACGTCCTTCCACTTAGGTCGCCCAGTTGTCTCTTTCCATACGAGCAATGGTCCGACGTCTTCATCGGCTAACTGGGCATTTGGAATCTCCTCCGATCACCAACCTTCATCGAATTCGGCCGTTATCACTTGCAGATCAACGGTCGGTTCATTTTCCTCAATCCGTCGGCAATGCTTGCAGTTAGCTGGACATGGGCGACGAGATAGGGCGTCAGCATTTCCATGAACTCCGCCCTTCCGATGAACAATTTTGTAGTCGTATGACTACAATCTTTCGATCCATCTCGCAACTTGTACCTCGGGGCTTTTGAAGTTAAGTATCCATCTCAGCGATGCATGGTCCGTTCGAAAAACAAATTTCTGGCCATATAGGTACTTGTGGAGCTGCTTGGTGGCCTCTATTATGGTATACAGCACCGGATATCACCCGGGAGTTGAATACAATGCCATGCAAAAAGTATCATTCCTACAGTGAAGACTCGTCTTGCATCTGCTGGTCTGCGCGGTTGTGTAGCAGTTTAAAAAACCATTATTACGGGCGATACAATGAGCAAAGCAGCATGGACATTGGACATCGGAACAGTGGAATAGTGTACTATGGACGGATGAGTCCAAATTTGAAAGTTTTGGCTCTAATCGACTAGTGTTTGTCCGTCGCAGGACCCATGAACGAGTATCTGAAGATTGCTTATTATCATCAGTAAAACACGCAGGCGGTAACAGTTTAATCTGTAGTGTTTTGCTGGGGCAATTGTCGGGGATCTTGGAAAAATTGATGGTATCATGAGAAAGGTGTAGTATTGTATGTATATATATATATATATATACATACATATATATATATATATATATATATATATATATATATATATATATATATATATATACTCGTATATATATATATATATATATATATATATATAGATATATATAATATATATATATATATATATATATATATATATATATATATATATATATATATATATATATATATATAGATATATATATATATATATATATATATATATATATGTATATATGTATATATATAGATATATATATATATATATATATAGATATATATATATATATATATATATATATATATATATATATATATATATATATATATATATATATAGATAGATAGATATATATATATATATATATATATATATATATAGATATATATATATATATATATATATATATATATATATATATATATATATATATATATATATTTATATATAGACATATATATACGAGGTCTATTCAAAAAGTATCCGGAATTTTTAAATTTCGCGGGTCTGGAGAGTCCGATTGTCAAAATTTTTTGATTGTGTTGGTATATATGCCCCTAAAGTATGATAAAATTTTCAGCCATATTCACTGTTTACTTTATCTGTGATAGTCGCTAAGGTTCGACGTGTTTTTATGATGTAATGCATTTATAAATACAAAAACATATTGAATACATTACCACAATGATTTACTCGCATTTCCCACTTTAAACCTAAATGCATTTATAAATACAAAAAAGCATAGAAAACATAATCACAATGATTTTCTTGCATTTCACACTTTAAACATAAAATTCAAAACAATTCCCAACTAATGTGCATCTTCGCCGTTAAACCCATATGAACCCATGTTCTTACGTACAGACAATTCCGCACACACATGGTTTCATATGTACAACATATAAACATACAACGGGCGAAGACAATCGTGTATCATATTACGTGAAAGTGTAAAGGCATGCGCCACATGATAAACAATAACAAATTACCTTGAACTCTTTCGTCTATGTACTTGACATTGCTCATATGCGGAACTTCTCATATGAATGCAATGTCTTGTTTCCTTTTTTTTTCTTATAGGAAATTAACGTATAGAAAATGAATGCATTTAGAGTTAATGTTTTTTTTTGGGAATAATGCATTCATTACGGGAAATGCAACGCATAGAATTTGTATTGAGAATGTGGATTTTTTTTGCATAGATTTTTGATATAGAATATTTAGAATAAGAAATTGTATGTGAAAATATTTTTGCTAGAGTAAACAAAATATGTTTGAAGTATGCTAAAAAATCGAATATGTATTTGTAAGTAAGACTTTGAGAAATTTGTATAAATAGGATAAGTCAATTTGGAAATAAACCACTTCTTCTTGAGACGTTAATCCGGAGTGTTCTCCTTTCTTCTCAAATTAAGAAAAAGTCATACTCAGGCCCAATCGCCTAACCTATATGCGTTACCTAGACGCTATACAATCACTAGGTGAATATTACTGAATACAGTTCTTTTCAATATAGGATAGCCGTCCGGCTTAATATACAACATGGCGATCCTGCCACTTTCTTCTAGTGCAACAGATACAAATGGACTTCGACGGATTTTTAACGATATGGGAAGCTTTTAGCCCGACCAGAGCCAAAGAAGAGGAATACGTTCCTGGACCTGTATAGACGAATATACCAGCATACCACCCAAGTGCGGCCAAAATTAAAAATACTTGCGAAACTAGCAACACAGAAGTTCCAACAGAAAAACTGATAAAACCAGGACCACAACCATTATCTATCGAGAAATACTGGCAACGGCAAGGCAAACTTACACGAGAACCAGTGCAACACATCGAAGAAAAACCAAAGAAGAAACGCGGCGGAAAAGCATTCAAACGACGCAAAGCAATTGCTGAATTATACGTACAATACCACACCACTGGCAACAAGACAGAAAAAGCACAAATAAGGAAGCAGATCAAAACACTTAGGAAAACATAAAAATTTCTTGTAATTTCCAAATTCCACAATAATGTAATTTCCAAATTCAACAAAATATAACGTAATTTCAAATCCTACAATAATAAAAACACATTCAGTCTCGAAAACTTACAAAACATTAAAATCATTTCCTTTTACAAATTCGAATTTTAACTTGATATAATGGGTATCGCAGATTCCAACATAAAAGAGACTATAGTCCTTGCAAATCAAGCTTCAAACGCATCGAATCAGTACTCTGCAAACCAACTTGCTACATACATTATTATTGTCATAATTGTCATGTTTTTGCTTTTTGGGCTATATCTGTTGGCCAAACGATTCATTAAGAAAACCATAGTAAAAGAGGTTAACAAAACAAACAATGTTTATGAGTACCCAGTTGTCCACATTAATAAAAATTTTCGAAAATTTCAAAAAGAACCCTAACCGATCTTACAGCGAAACTTATCTGCTGAATACTCTTCTAAAATTAGATACATTAAAAACTCTTTTTGAAATTGAAATCAAACATTTAAGTGAACAAGACAAACTAGAACCTAAGAAAAAATTCAAGACTTATTATCAAAATATTATTAAACTCATATCCGACAAACGAGAGAACATAGAGACAACAGAAACAATGCTAGAATATATTTGGCGGATTACCAGGGAAACGAAAACTCCCCAGACACCAACCAGTAAATAAAACCGGTCAATCGGGGAATGAGAATACTAACAAAACATACAAAATAAATCTAACCAATTACAATGAAGACATATCAAACCATACAGTCCTACAAATTCATAATCAAAAACTCACATTCTTGGTGGACACAGGTGCAGATATTTCTATTTGCAAAAATTTATTCGACTATATAAGCATCAATAATCATGAATCCTGTCGGTTGTCGGGAATAACCGAACAGAGCATTCAAACACTTGGCATCGCAAACCTACAAATAAACCTACCCGAAACCAAAATTCTACACAAATTCCAAATAGTAGAAAAAAGCTTTCCCCTCCGAACAAGTGGTATAATAGGAAGAGATTTCCTACATAAGTATTATGCAAATATAGACTACGAAACTTTGCTATTTTCTTTCAAATATGATAACAATCTAATTTCACTACCTCTAGAGACTAAGATATACAATATAAGGATACCACCCCGCTCGGAAATAATCCACCCAATAAATATCGATAACAAGGAAGACAGCCTTATCTGTGGAAAACACATTTCTGAAAACATTTTTATAAGTAACACCCTTATCCCGGCACACGGCATCAAACACGTTAGAATTCTCAACACTTCCGACAAAGAAGAAACTATACAAAACCTGCAATTAGAAATCAAACCACTAACAAAGTACCACGTATTACACTGCAACAAAAAAAAAGCAAATCATCGTTGGCCCAAATTAAAAGAATTGCTACACATAAACTCCAAAGACGAGGTGGCCAAAACCACAATAGAAAATATATGCAGAGAATACCATGATATATTCCATTTAGAAGGTGAAAAATTAACCTGCAATAATTTTTACACGCAACATCTGAATACAACTGATAATACTCCAGTGTACATAAAAAATTATCGAATGCCTCATGCACATACTATCGAAATTAATAACCAAGTCAAAGACCTGATTGACAAAGATGTGATAGAACCATCTACAAGTCCATACAATTCACCAATGTTAGTAGTCCCCAAACATTCCAGTGATGATACAAAAAAATGGCGATTAGTAGTCGATTATCGTCAACTAAATAAAAAATTAGTCAATGACAAATTTCCCCTTACTCGTCTTGACGATGTACTAGATCGCATAGGAAGAGCCAAATACTTCTCTACACTCGACATGACGAGCTCATTCCATCAAATAGAACTCGACCACGAATCACGGCCCATGACAGCATTTTAGTCCAGCAACGGACATTACCAATTCAAAAGATTGCCTTTCGGATTAAAAATATCCTCAAATAGTTTTCAGCGCATGTTAACCATAGCTTTATCAGGATTAGATGCAAACGATTTCCTATATGTCAACGACATCATAGTCTTTGGTTGTTCCTTAAAACATCACAACCAAAACCTCGTAAGAACTTTCGAACGACTCCGTAGGTACAATCTCAAATTAAACCCTTCAAAATGTAATTTCGTACAATCCGAAGTCGTTTTCTTAGGACACCTAATCACCAGCAAAGGCGTAACAGCCGATCCCACGAAATGCGCAGCTGTCAACAACTATCCAACTCCACAAAACGCAGATGATGTAAGACGTTTTGTCGCCTTCTGTAATTACTACAGACGATTCGTCCAAAATTTCGCAGCCATTGCAAAACCTCTCAATGACCTGCTCAAGAAGAACAAAAAGTTTGACTGGAACGAAAAATGCCAACTAGCTTTCCAATCCCTAAAAAACGCCATAACCTCCCCACCAATTCTACAATACCCCGACCTAGAGAAAGAATTTATACTAACAACAGATGCATCTGATTACGCCCTAGGAGCCGTTCTATCACAAGGCACCATCGGAGAAGATCTACCGATATCCTACGCCAGCAGATCTCTAACAAAACATGAACTCAATAAATCAGTAGTAGAAAAAGAACTCCTTGCAATATATTGGGGAATAAACCATTTTCGCCCCTACCTGTATGGAAAGAAATTTACAGTCGTCACAGACCACCGACCCTTAGTATCCTTATTTGTAAATCGCAACCCCTCCCCTAAATTAACCAGAATTCGCTTAGACCTAATGGACTATGATTTCGATATCGTGTATAAACAAGGCAAAATAAATACTAATGCAGATGCACTTTCGCGTATAAAAATAAATTCTAATAACTTAAAAGAAATGATACCTACAACAATAAACGTTATAACTCGTAGCAAAACTAATAAACCAACAAACCCTGTGACCACACACAAGGCAACAACTACCTCCAACATCGAGCCTGATCAACTCAATATGTGGGAAGGTACTTCAATTTCGGACATCAGAAATTTGCCAATACTAAAATTTGAGCTCAATAAAAATGATAATAATAACAGTTTGCCAACTACAACGATAATAAAAAATAAAAATATGATAATCGTGAAGTACAGTGATAATCCATCCTTAGACTTAGGTCAGGTTTTGGAGAAACTGATACAAGAACTATCAATAAATAGTATCACGAAGATAGCGCTATCTAAAAATGATGAAATTTTCAAATATATAAATAAAAACGAACTAATCGATATGTATAATAAAAAGCATGCAAAAATAATAAAAAATAGGCAAACTAAAATACAAATAATATTATATAATCCCCCGAGACACGTTGAACAAAAAGCCGATCAAATAAGATTGATCAGCGAATATCACGAGTCAAGGTGCGGAGGTCACACGGGCATAAAAAGGACAATTGCAAAATTAAAACAAAAGTACATCTGGAAAAATATGAACAAAATGGTTAAAACTATAATACAACAATGTAACACTTGCAATAAAAACAAAATAACACTACATACTAAAGAAAAACTAACAATAACCGATACACCATCTACACCATTCGAAATCATAGCCATTGACACAGTCGGACCATTGCGAATTTCTAACGGGTTCAGATATATACTTACAGCACAATGCGAACTAACCAAATTTGTAGAAGCCATACCTATCCCTACCAAAGAAGCCAACGTAGTAGCAAAAACAATAGTCGAGAACATAATCCTGAGATACGGTCACTTCAAAACAGTTAAAACCGACAGAGGGACTGAATACGTAAACGAGCTATTCAAAAGCATTTGCAAAACTTTGAACATAGAACATAAAACATCAACCCCATACCACCATGAAACATTAGGTTCACTAGAACGAAATCATAGAGTATTAAACGAATACCTACTAACTTTCTGTGAGGACAACGAATGGCACAACCACATTCCCTTTTACACCTTCGCATACAAGACTACACCCCATAGCGAAACAAATTATTCACCTTTTGAACTAGTCTTCGGAAGATTAGCTAGTTTGACGAGTGACTACGACAGTTCAAAACCCGTTTACGATTATGACAACTACCTAACTGAACTTAAAGCACGACTATATCATGCACAACAAACCGCATATAAAACCTTGATTGAATCAAAATCAAAAAGAGCCAAATCAAATAGCATTAAAATAAACCCATTAAATATAATACCTGGTGACTGGGTATATCTCAAAACACAGAAAACAAACAAATTAGACAGTCCATACGAAGGACCATTTCAAGTAATTGAAAACCAAGGAGTAAATACCCTTATAAACAAAAATAACAAGAATATATTAGTCCATAATAATAGATTAAAAAAGAAACCACAACCAACAGATATAAGCCCATAAACAAAAAAAAAAAAAAAAATGTATATACATATATTTTACCCAAATATAAGAGAAAACAAAATAGAAAATGTAAATATATTAACATACAACGTTTATAAATATTTTGTAATATCAGCAAACAAAAAAAAAATTTTTTTTTACAAAAAAAATTTTTTTTTCCTATAGGACCGAGGTGTAATGCATTTATAAATACAAAAACATATTGAATACATTACCACAATGATTTACTCGCATTTCCCACTTTAAACCTAAATGCATTTATAAATACAAAAAAGCATAGAAAACATAATCACAATGATTTTCTTGCATTTCACACTTTAAACATAAAATTCAAAACAATTCCCAACTAATGTGCATCTTCGCCGTTAAACCCATATGAACCCATGTTCTTACGTACAGACAATTCCGCACACACATGGTTTCATATGTACAACATATAAACATACAACGGGCGAAGACAATCGTGTATCATATTACGTGAAAGTGTAAAGGCATGCGCCACATGATAAACAATAACAAATTACCTTGAACTCTTTCGTCTATGTACTTGACATTGCTCATATGCGGAACTTCTCATATGAATGCAATGTCTTGTTTCCTTTTTTTTTCTTATAGGAAATTAACGTATAGAAAATGAATGCATTTAGAGTTAATGTTTTTTTTTGGGAATAATGCATTCATTACGGGAAATGCAACGCATAGAATTTGTATTGAGAATGTGGATTTTTTTTGCATAGATTTTTGATATAGAATATTTAGAATAAGAAATTGTATGTGAAAATATTTTTGCTAGAGTAAACAAAATATGTTTGAAGTATGCTAAAAAATCGAATATGTATTTGTAAGTAAGACTTTGAGAAATTTGTATAAATAGGATAAGTCAATTTGGAAATAAACCACTTCTTCTTGAGACGTTAATCCGGAGTGTTCTCCTTTCTTCTCAAATTAAGAAAAAGTCATACTCAGGCCCAATCGCCTAACCTATATGCGTTACCTAGACGCTATACAATCACTAGGTGAATATTACTGAATACAGTTCTTTTCAATATAGGATAGCCGTCCGGCTTAATATACAACATGGCGATCCTGCCACTTTCTTCTAGTGCAACAGATACAAATGGACTTCGACGGATTTTTAACGATATGGGAAGCTTTTAGCCCGACCAGAGCCAAAGAAGAGGAATACGTTCCTGGACCTGTATAGACGAATATACCAGCATACCACCCAAGTGCGGCCAAAATTAAAAATACTTGCGAAACTAGCAACACAAAAGTTCCAACAGAAAAACTGATAAAACCAGGACCACAACCATTATCTATCGAGAAATACTGGCAACGGCAAGGCAAACTTACACGAGAACCAGTGCAACACATCGAAGAAAAACCAAAGAAGAAACGCGGCGGAAAAGCATTCAAACGACGCAAAGCAATTGCTGAATTATACGTACAATACCACACCACTGGCAACAAGACAGAAAAAGCACAAATAAGGAAGCAGATCAAAACACTTAGGAAAACATAAAAATTTCTTGTAATTTCCAAATTCCACAATAATGTAATTTCCAAATTCAACAAAATATAACGTAATTTCAAATCCTACAATAATAAAAACACATTCAGTCTCGAAAACTTACAAAACATTAAAATCATTTCCTTTTACAAATTCGAATTTTAACTTGATATAATGGGTATCGCAGATTCCAACATAAAAGAGACTATAGTCCTTGCAAATCAAGCTTCAAACGCATCGAATCAGTACTCTGCAAACCAACTTGCTACATACATTATTATTGTCATAATTGTCATGTTTTTGCTTTTTGGGCTATATCTGTTGGCCAAACGATTCATTAAGAAAACCATAGTAAAAGAGGTTAACAAAACAAACAATGTTTATGAGTACCCAGTTGTCCACATTAATAAAAATTTTCGAAAATTTCAAAAAGAACCCTAACCGATCTTACAGCGAAACTTATCTGCTGAATACTCTTCTAAAATTAGATACATTAAAAACTCTTTTTGAAATTGAAATCAAACATTTAAGTGAACAAGACAAACTAGAACCTAAGAAAAAATTCAAGACTTATTATCAAAATATTATTAAACTCATATCCGACAAACGAGAGAACATAGAGACAACAGAAACAATGCTAGAATATATTTGGCGGATTACCAGGGAAACGAAAACTCCCCAGACACCAACCAGTAAATAAAACCGGTCAATCGGGGAATGAGAATACTAACAAAACATACAAAATAAATCTAACCAATTACAATGAAGACATATCAAACCATACAGTCCTACAAATTCATAATCAAAAACTCACATTCTTGGTGGACACAGGTGCAGATATTTCTATTTGCAAAAATTTATTCGACTATATAAGCATCAATAATCATGAATCCTGTCGGTTGTCGGGAATAACCGAACAGAGCATTCAAACACTTGGCATCGCAAACCTACAAATAAACCTACCCGAAACCAAAATTCTACACAAATTCCAAATAGTAGAAAAAAGCTTTCCCCTCCGAACAAGTGGTATAATAGGAAGAGATTTCCTACATAAGTATTATGCAAATATAGACTACGAAACTTTGCTATTTTCTTTCAAATATGATAACAATCTAATTTCACTACCTCTAGAGACTAAGATATACAATATAAGGATACCACCCCGCTCGGAAATAATCCACCCAATAAATATCGATAACAAGGAAGACAGCCTTATCTGTGGAAAACACATTTCTGAAAACATTTTTATAAGTAACACCCTTATCCCGGCACACGGCATCAAACACGTTAGAATTCTCAACACTTCCGACAAAGAAGAAACTATACAAAACCTGCAATTAGAAATCAAACCACTAACAAAGTACCACGTATTACACTGCAACAAAAAAAAAGCAAATCATCGTTGGCCCAAATTAAAAGAATTGCTACACATAAACTCCAAAGACGAGGTGGCCAAAACCACAATAGAAAATATATGCAGAGAATACCATGATATATTCCATTTAGAAGGTGAAAAATTAACCTGCAATAATTTTTACACGCAACATCTGAATACAATTGATAATACTCCAGTGTACATAAAAAATTATCGAATGCCTCATGCACATACTATCGAAATTAATAACCAAGTCAAAGACCTGATTGACAAAGATGTGATAGAACCATCTACAAGTCCATACAATTCACCAATGTTAGTAGTCCCCAAACATTCCAGTGATGATACAAAAAAATGGCGATTAGTAGTCGATTATCGTCAACTAAATAAAAAATTAGTCAATGACAAATTTCCCCTTACTCGTCTTGACGATGTACTAGATCGCATAGGAAGAGCCAAATACTTCTCTACACTCGACATGACGAGCTCATTCCATCAAATAGAACTCGACCACGAATCACGGCCCATGACAGCATTTTAGTCCAGCAACGGACATTACCAATTCAAAAGATTGCCTTTCGGATTAAAAATATCCTCAAATAGTTTTCAGCGCATGTTAACCATAGCTTTATCAGGATTAGATGCAAACGATTTCCTATATGTCAACGACATCATAGTCTTTGGTTGTTCCTTAAAACATCACAACCAAAACCTCGTAAGAACTTTCGAACGACTCCGTAGGTACAATCTCAAATTAAACCCTTCAAAATGTAATTTCGTACAATCCGAAGTCGTTTTCTTAGGACACCTAATCACCAGCAAAGGCGTAACAGCCGATCCCACGAAATGCGCAGCTGTCAACAACTATCCAACTCCACAAAACGCAGATGATGTAAGACGTTTTGTCGCCTTCTGTAATTACTACAGACGATTCGTCCAAAATTTCGCAGCCATTGCAAAACCTCTCAATGACCTGCTCAAGAAGAACAAAAAGTTTGACTGGAACGAAAAATGCCAACTAGCTTTCCAATCCCTAAAAAACGCCATAACCTCCCCACCAATTCTACAATACCCCGACCTAGAGAAAGAATTTATACTAACAACAGATGCATCTGATTACGCCCTAGGAGCCGTTCTATCACAAGGCACCATCGGAGAAGATCTACCGATATCCTACGCCAGCAGATCTCTAACAAAACATGAACTCAATAAATCAGTAGTAGAAAAAGAACTTCTTGCAATATATTGGGGAATAAACCATTTTCGCCCCTACCTGTATGGAAAGAAATTTACAGTCGTCACAGACCACCGACCCTTAGTATCCTTATTTGTAAATCGCAACCCCTCCCCTAAATTAACCAGAATTCGCTTAGACCTAATGGACTATGATTTCGATATCGTGTATAAACAAGGCAAAATAAATACTAATGCAGATGCACTTTCGCGTATAAAAATAAATTCTAATAACTTAAAAGAAATGATACATACAACAATAAACGTTATAACTCGTAGCAAAACTAATAAACCAACAAACCCTGTGACCACACACAAGGCAACAACTACCTCCAACATCGAGCCTGATCAACTCAATATGTGGGAAGGTACTTCAATTTCGGACATCAGAAATTTGCCAATACTAAAATTTGAGCTCAATAAAAATGATAATAATAACAGTTTGCCAACTACAACGATAATAAAAAATAAAAATATGATAATCGTGAAGTACAGTGATAATCCATCCTTAGACTTAGGTCAGGTTTTGGAGAAACTGATACAAGAACTATCAATAAATAGTATCACGAAGATAGCGCTATCTAAAAATGATGAAATTTTCAAATATATAAATAAAAACGAACTAATCGATATGTATAATAAAAAGCATGCAAAAATAATAAAAAATAGGCAAACTAAAATACAAATAATATTATATAATCCCCCGAGACACGTTGAACAAAAAGCCGATCAAATAAGATTGATCAGCGAATATCACGAGTCAAGGTGCGGAGGTCACACGGGCATAAAAAGGACAATTGCAAAATTAAAACAAAAGTACATCTGGAAAAATATGAACAAAATGGTTAAAACTATAATACAACAATGTAACACTTGCAATAAAAACAAAATAACACTACATACTAAAGAAAAACTAACAATAACCGATACACCATCTACACCATTCGAAATCATAGCCATTGACACAGTCGGACCATTGCGAATTTCTAACGGGTTCAGATATATACTTACAGCACAATGCGAACTAACCAAATTTGTAGAAGCCATACCTATCCCTACCAAAGAAGCCAACGTAGTAGCAAAAACAATAGTCGAGAACATAATCCTGAGATACGGTCACTTCAAAACAGTTAAAACCGACAGAGGGACTGAATACGTAAACGAGCTATTCAAAAGCATTTGCAAAACTTTGAACATAGAACATAAAACATCAACCCCATACCACCATGAAACATTAGGTTCACTAGAACGAAATCATAGAGTATTAAACGAATACCTACTAACTTTCTGTGAGGACAACGAATGGCACAACCACATTCCCTTTTACACCTTCGCATACAAGACTACACCCCATAGCGAAACAAATTATTCACCTTTTGAACTAGTCTTCGGAAGATTAGCTAGTTTGACGAGTGACTACGACAGTTCAAAACCCGTTTACGATTATGACAACTACCTAACTGAACTTAAAGCACGACTATATCATGCACAACAAACCGCATATAAAACCTTGATTGAATCAAAATCAAAAAGAGCCAAATCAAATAGCATTAAAATAAACCCATTAAATATAATACCTGGTGACTGGGTATATCCCAAAACACAGAAAACAAACAAATTAGACAGTCCATACGAAGGACCATTTCAAGTAATTGAAAACCAAGGAGTAAATACCCTTATAAACAAAAATAACAAGAATATATTAGTCCATAATAATAGATTAAAAAAGAAACCACAACCAACAGATATAAGCCCATAAACAAAAAAAAAAACAAAAAATGTATATACATATATTTTACCCAAATATAAGAGAAAACAAAATAGAAAATGTAAATATATTAACATACACACCCTAAGAATAACGTTTATAAATATTTTGTAATATCAGCAAACAAAAAAAAATTTTTTTTTACAAAAAAAAATTTTTTTTCCTATAGGACCGAGGTGTAATGCATTTATAAATACAAAAACATATTGAATACATTACCACAATGATTTACTCGAATTTCCCACTTTAAACCTAAATGCATTTATAAATACAAAAAAGCATAGAAAACATAATCACAATGATTTTCTTGCATTTCACACTTTAAACATAAAATTCAAAACAATTCCCAACTAATGTGCATCTTCGCCGTTAAACCCATATGAACCCATGTTCTTACGTACAGACAATTCCGCACACACATGGTTTCATATGTACAACATATAAACATACAACGGGCGAAGACAATCGTGTATCATATTACGTGAAAGTGTAAAGGCATGCGCCACATGATAAACAATAACAAATTACCTTGAACTCTTTCGTCTATGTACTTGACATTGCTCATATGCGGAACTTCTCATATGAATGCAATGTCTTGTTTCCTTTTTTTTTCTTATAGGAAATTAACGTATAGAAAATGAATGCATTTAGAGTTAATGTTTTTTTTTGGGAATAATGCATTCATTACGGGAAATGCAACGCATAGAATTTGTATTGAGAATGTGGATTTTTTTTGCATAGATTTTTGATATAGAATATTTAGAATAAGAAATTGTATGTGAAAATATTTTTGCTAGAGTAAACAAAATATGTTTGAAGTATGCTAAAAAATCGAATATGTATTTGTAAGTAAGACTTTGAGAAATTTGTATAAATAGGATAAGTCAATTTGGAAATAAACCACTTCTTCTTGAGACGTTAATCCGGAGTGTTCTCCTTTCTTCTCAAATTAAGAAAAAGTCATACTCAGGCCCAATCGCCTAACCTATATGCGTTACCTAGACGCTATACAATCACTAGGTGAATATTACTGAATACAGTTCTTTTCAATATAGGATAGCCGTCCGGCTTAATATACAACATGGCGATCCTGCCACTTTCTTCTAGTGCAACAGATACAAATGGACTTCGACGGATTTTTAACGATATGGGAAGCTTTTAGCCCGACCAGAGCCAAAGAAGAGGAATACGTTCCTGGACCTGTATAGACGAATATACCAGCATACCACCCAAGTGCGGCCAAAATTAAAAATACTTGCGAAACTAGCAACACAAAAGTTCCAACAGAAAAACTGATAAAACCAGGACCACAACCATTATCTATCGAGAAATACTGGCAACGGCAAGGCAAACTTACACGAGAACCAGTGCAACACATCGAAGAAAAACCAAAGAAGAAACGCGGCGGAAAAGCATTCAAACGACGCAAAGCAATTGCTGAATTATACGTACAATACCACACCACTGGCAACAAGACAGAAAAAGCACAAATAAGGAAGCAGATCAAAACACTTAGGAAAACATAAAAATTTCTTGTAATTTCCAAATTCCACAATAATGTAATTTCCAAATTCAACAAAATATAACGTAATTTCAAATCCTACAATAATAAAAACACATTCAGTCTCGAAAACTTACAAAACATTAAAATCATTTCCTTTTACAAATTCGAATTTTAACTTGATATAATGGGTATCGCAGATTCCAACATAAAAGAGACTATAGTCCTTGCAAATCAAGCTTCAAACGCATCGAATCAGTACTCTGCAAACCAACTTGCTACATACATTATTATTGTCATAATTGTCATGTTTTTGCTTTTTGGGCTATATCTGTTGGCCAAACGATTCATTAAGAAAACCATAGTAAAAGAGGTTAACAAAACAAACAATGTTTATGAGTACCCAGTTGTCCACATTAATAAAAATTTTCGAAAATTTCAAAAAGAACCCTAACCGATCTTACAGCGAAACTTATCTGCTGAATACTCTTCTAAAATTAGATACATTAAAAACTCTTTTTGAAATTGAAATCAAACATTTAAGTGAACAAGACAAACTAGAACCTAAGAAAAAATTCAAGACTTATTATCAAAATATTATTAAACTCATATCCGACAAACGAGAGAACATAGAGACAACAGAAACAATGCTAGAATATACTTGGCGGATTACCAGGGAAACGAAAACTCCCCAGACACCAACCAGTAAATAAAACCGGTCAATCGGGGAATGAGAATACTAACAAAACATACAAAATAAATCTAACCAATTACAATGAAGACATATCAAACCATACAGTCCTACAAATTCATAATCAAAAACTCACATTCTTGGTGGACACAGGTGCAGATATTTCTATTTGCAAAAATTTATTCGACTATATAAGCATCAATAATCATGAATCCTGTCGGTTGTCGGGAATAACCGAACAGAGCATTCAAACACTTGGCATCGCAAACCTACAAATAAACCTACCCGAAACCAAAATTCTACACAAATTCCAAATAGTAGAAAAAAGCTTTCCCCTCCGAACAAGTGGTATAATAGGAAGAGATTTCCTACATAAGTATTATGCAAATATAGACTACGAAACTTTGCTATTTTCTTTCAAATATGATAACAATCTAATTTCACTACCTCTAGAGACTAAGATATACAATATAAGGATACCACCCCGCTCGGAAATAATCCACCCAATAAATATCGATAACAAGGAAGACAGCCTTATCTGTGGAAAACACATTTCTGAAAACATTTTTATAAGTAACACCCTTATCCCGGCACACGGCATCAAACACGTTAGAATTCTCAACACTTCCGACAAAGAAGAAACTATACAAAACCTGCAATTAGAAATCAAACCACTAACAAAGTACCACGTATTACACTGCAACAAAAAAAAAGCAAATCATCGTTGGCCCAAATTAAAAGAATTGCTACACATAAACTCTAAAGACGAGGTGGCCAAAACCACAATAGAAAATATATGCAGAGAATACCATGATATATTCCATTTAGAAGGTGAAAAATTAACCTGCAATAATTTTTACACGCAACATCTGAATACAATTGATAATACTCCAGTGTACATAAAAAATTATCGAATGCCTCATGCACATACTATCGAAATTAATAACCAAGTCAAAGACCTGATTGACAAAGATGTGATAGAACCATCTACAAGTCCATACAATTCACCAATGTTAGTAGTCCCCAAACATTCCAGTGATGATACAAAAAAATGGCGATTAGTAGTCGATTATCGTCAACTAAATAAAAAATTAGTCAATGACAAATTTCCCCTTACTCGTCTTGACGATGTACTAGATCGCATAGGAAGAGCCAAATACTTCTCTACACTCGACATGACGAGCTCATTCCATCAAATAGAACTCGACCACGAATCACGGCCCATGACAGCATTTTCGTCCAGCAACGGACATTACCAATTCAAAAGATTGCCTTTCGGATTAAAAATATCCTCAAATAGTTTTCAGCGCATGTTAACCATAGCTTTATCAGGATTAGATGCAAACGCGTTCCTATATGTCAACGACATCATAGTCTTTGGTTGTTCCTTAAAACATCACAACCAAAACCTCGTAAGAACTTTCGAACGACTCCGTAGGTACAATCTCAAATTAAACCCTTCAAAATGTAATTTCGTACAATCCGAAGTCGTTTTCTTAGGACACCTAATCACCAGCAAAGGCGTAACAGCCGATCCCACGAAATGCGCAGCTGTCAACAACTATCCAACTCCACAAAACGCAGATGATGTAAGACATTTTGTCGCCTTCTGTAATTACTACAGACGATTCGTCCAAAATTTCGCAGCCATTGCAAAACCTCTCAATGACCTGCTCAAGAAGAACAAAAAGTTTGACTGGAACGAAAAATGCCAACTAGCTTTCCAATCCCTAAAAAACGCCATAACCTCCCCACCAATTCTACAATACCCCGACCTAGAGAAAGAATTTATACTAACAACAGATGCATCTGATTACGCCCTAGGAGCCGTTCTATCACAAGGCACCATCGGAGAAGATCTACCGATATCCTACGCCAGCAGATCTCTAACAAAACATGAACTCAATAAATCAGTAGTAGAAAAAGAACTTCTTGCAATATATTGGGGAATAAACCATTTTCGCCCCTACCTGTATGGAAAGAAATTTACAGTCGTCACAGACCACCGACCCTTAGTATCCTTATTTGTAAATCGCAACCCCTCCCCTAAATTAACCAGAATTCGCTTAGACCTAATGGACTATGATTTCGATATCGTGTATAAACAAGGCAAAATAAATACTAATGCAGATGCACTTTCGCGTATAAAAATAAATTCTAATAACTTAAAAGAAATGATACCTACAACAATAAACGTTATAACTCGTAGCAAAACTAATAAACCAACAAACCCTGTGACCACACACAAGGCAACAACTACCTCCAACATCGAGCCTGATCAACTCAATATGTGGGAAGGTACTTCAATTTCGGACATCAGAAATTTGCCAATACTAAAATTTGAGCTCAATAAAAATGATAATAATAACAGTTTGCCAACTACAACGATAATAAAAAATAAAAATATGATAATCGTGAAGTACAGTGATAATCCATCCTTAGACTTAGGTCAGGTTTTGGAGATACTGATACAAGAACTATCAATAAATAGTATCACGAAGATAGCGCTATCTAAAAATGATGAAATTTTCAAATATATAAATAAAAACGAACTAATCGATATGTATAATAAAAAGCATGCAAAAATAATAAAAAATAGGCAAACTAAAATACAAATAATATTATATAATCCCCCGAGACACGTTGAACAAAAAGCCGATCAAATAAGATTGATCAGCGAATATCACGAGTCAAGGTGCGGAGGTCACACGGGCATAAAAAGGACAATTGCAAAATTAAAACAAAAGTACATCTGGAAAAATATGAACAAAATGGTTAAAACTATAATACAACAATGTAACACTTGCAATAAAAACAAAATAACACTACATACTAAAGAAAAACTAACAATAACCGATACACCATCTACACCATTCGAAATCATAGCCATTGACACAGTCGGACCATTGCGAATTTCTAACGGGTTCAGATATATACTTACAGCACAATGCGAACTAACCAAATTTGTAGAAGCCATACCTATCCCTACCAAAGAAGCCAACGTAGTAGCAAAAACAATAGTCGAGAACATAATCCTGAGATACGGTCACTTCAAAACAGTTAAAACCGACAGAGGGACTGAATACGTAAACGAGCTATTCAAAAGCATTTGCAAAACTTTGAACATAGAACATAAAACATCAACCCCATACCACCATGAAACATTAGGTTCACTAGAACGAAATCATAGAGTATTAAACGAATACCTACTAACTTTCTGTGAGGACAACGAATGGCACAACCACATTCCCTTTTACACCTTCGCATACAAGACTACACCCCATAGCGAAACAAATTATTCACCTTTTGAACTAGTCTTCGGAAGATTAGCTAGTTTGACGAGTGACTACGACAGTTCAAAACCCGTTTACGATTATGACAACTACCTAACTGAACTTAAAGCACGACTATATCATGCACAACAAACCGCATATAAAACCTTGATTGAATCAAAATCAAAAAGAGCCAAATCAAATAGCATTAAAATAAACCCATTAAATATAATACCTGGTGACTGGGTATATCTCAAAACACAGAAAACAAACAAATTAGACAGTCCATACGAAGGACCATTTCAAGTAATTGAAAACCAAGGAGTAAATACCCTTATAAACAAAAATAACAAGAATATATTAGTCCATAATAATAGATTAAAAAAGAAACCACAACCAACAGATATAAGCCCATAAACAAAAAAAAAAACAAAAAATGTTTATACATATATTTTACCCAAATATAAGAGAAAACAAAATAGAAAATGTAAATATATTAACATACAACGTTTATAAATATTTTGTAATATCAGCAAACAAAAAAAAAATTTTTTTTTACAAAAAAAATTTTTTTTTCCTATAGGACCGAGGTGTAATGCATTTATAAATACAAAAACATATTGAATACATTACCACAATGATTTACTCGCATTTCCCACTTTAAACCTAAATGCATTTATAAATACAAAAAAGCATAGAAAACATAATCACAATGATTTTCTTGCATTTCACACTTTAAACATAAAATTCAAAACAATTCCCAACTAATGTGCATCTTCGCCGTTAAACCCATATGAACCCATGTTCTTACGTACAGACAATTCCGCACACACATGGTTTCATATGTACAACATATAAACATACAACGGGCGAAGACAATCGTGTATCATATTACGTGAAAGTGTAAAGGCATGCGCCACATGATAAACAATAACAAATTACCTTGAACTCTTTCGTCTATGTACTTGACATTGCTCATATGCGGAACTTCTCATATGAATGCAATGTCTTGTTTCCTTTTTTTTTCTTATAGGAAATTAACGTATAGAAAATGAATGCATTTAGAGTTAATGTTTTTTTTTGGGAATAATGCATTCATTACGGGAAATGCAACGCATAGAATTTGTATTGAGAATGTGGATTTTTTTTGCATAGATTTTTGATATAGAATATTTAGAATAAGAAATTGTATGTGAAAATATTTTTGCTAGAGTAAACAAAATATGTTTGAAGTATGCTAAAAAATCGAATATGTATTTGTAAGTAAGACTTTGAGAAATTTGTATAAATAGGATAAGTCAATTTGGAAATAAACCACTTCTTCTTGAGACGTTAATCCGGAGTGTTCTCCTTTCTTCTCAAATTAAGAAAAAGTCATACTCAGGCCCAATCGCCTAACCTATATGCGTTACCTAGACGCTATACAATCACTAGGTGAATATTACTGAATACAGTTCTTTTCAATATAGGATAGCCGTCCGGCTTAATATACAACATGGCGATCCTGCCACTTTCTTCTAGTGCAACAGATACAAATGGACTTCGACGGATTTTTAACGATATGGGAAGCTTTTAGCCCGACCAGAGCCAAAGAAGAGGAATACGTTCCTGGACCTGTATAGACGAATATACCAGCATACCACCCAAGTGCGGCCAAAATTAAAAATACTTGCGAAACTAGCAACACAGAAGTTCCAACAGAAAAACTGATAAAACCAGGACCACAACCATTATCTATCGAGAAATACTGGCAACGGCAAGGCAAACTTACACGAGAACCAGTGCAACACATCGAAGAAAAACCAAAGAAGAAACGCGGCGGAAAAGCATTCAAACGACGCAAAGCAATTGCTGAATTATACGTACAATACCACACCACTGGCAACAAGACAGAAAAAGCACAAATAAGGAAGCAGATCAAAACACTTAGGAAAACATAAAAATTTCTTGTAATTTCCAAATTCCACAATAATGTAATTTCCAAATTCAACAAAATATAACGTAATTTCAAATCCTACAATAATAAAAACACATTCAGTCTCGAAAACTTACAAAACATTAAAATCATTTCCTTTTACAAATTCGAATTTTAACTTGATATAATGGGTATCGCAGATTCCAACATAAAAGAGACTATAGTCCTTGCAAATCAAGCTTCAAACGCATCGAATCAGTACTCTGCAAACCAACTTGCTACATACATTATTATTGTCATAATTGTCATGTTTTTGCTTTTTGGGCTATATCTGTTGGCCAAACGATTCATTAAGAAAACCATAGTAAAAGAGGTTAACAAAACAAACAATGTTTATGAGTTCCCAGTTGTCCACATTAATAAAAATTTTCGAAAATTTCAAAAAGAACCCTAACCGATCTTACAGCGAAACTTATCTGCTGAATACTCTTCTAAAATTAGATACATTAAAAACTCTTTTTGAAATTGAAATCAAACATTTAAGTGAACAAGACAAACTAGAACCTAAGAAAAAATTCAAGACTTATTATCAAAATATTATTAAACTCATATCCGACAAACGAGAGAACATAGAGACAACAGAAACAATGCTAGAATATATTTGGCGGATTACCAGGGAAACGAAAACTCCCCAGACACCAACCAGTAAATAAAACCGGTCAATCGGGGAATGAGAATACTAACAAAACATACAAAATAAATCTAACCAATTACAATGAAGACATATCAAACCATACAGTCCTACAAATTCATAATCAAAAACTCACATTCTTGGTGGACACAGGTGCAGATATTTCTATTTGCAAAAATTTATTCGACTATATAAGCATCAATAATCATGAATCCTGTCGGTTGTCGGGAATAACCGAACAGAGCATTCAAACACTTGGCATCGCAAACCTACAAATAAACCTACCCGAAACCAAAATTCTACACAAATTCCAAATAGTAGAAAAAAGCTTTCCCCTCCGAACAAGTGGTATAATAGGAAGAGATTTCCTACATAAGTATTATGCAAATATAGACTACGAAACTTTGCTATTTTCTTTCAAATATGATAACAATCTAATTTCACTACCTCTAGAGACTAAGATATACAATATAAGGATACCACCCCGCTCGGAAATAATCCACCCAATAAATATCGATAACAAGGAAGACAGCCTTATCTGTGGAAAACACATTTCTGAAAACATTTTTATAAGTAACACCCTTATCCCGGCACACGGCATCAAACACGTTAGAATTCTCAACACTTCCGACAAAGAAGAAACTATACAAAACCTGCAATTAGAAATCAAACCACTAACAAAGTACCACGTATTACACTGCAACAAAAAAAAAGCAAATCATCGTTGGCCCAAATTAAAAGAATTGCTACACATAAACTCCAAAGACGAGGTGGCCAAAACCACAATAGAAAATATATGCAGAGAATACCATGATATATTCCATTTAGAAGGTGAAAAATTAACCTGCAATAATTTTTACACGCAACATCTGAATACAATTGATAATACTCCAGTGTACATAAAAAATTATCGAATGCCTCATGCACATACTATCGAAATTAATAACCAAGTCAAAGACCTGATTGACAAAGATGTGATAGAACCATCTACAAGTCCATACAATTCACCAATGTTAGTAGTCCCCAAACATTCCAGTGATGATACAAAAAAATGGCGATTAGTAGTCGATTATCGTCAACTAAATAAAAAATTAGTCAATGACAAATTTCCCCTTACTCGTCTTGACGATGTACTAGATCGCATAGGAAGAGCCAAATACTTCTCTACACTCGACATGACGAGCTCATTCCATCAAATAGAACTCGACCACGAATCACGGCCCATGACAGCATTTTAGTCCAGCAACGGACATTACCAATTCAAAAGATTGCCTTTCGGATTAAAAATATCCTCAAATAGTTTTCAGCGCATGTTAACCATAGCTTTATCAGGATTAGATGCAAACGATTTCCTATATGTCAACGACATCATAGTCTTTGGTTGTTCCTTAAAACATCACAACCAAAACCTCGTAAGAACTTTCGAACGACTCCGTAGGTACAATCTCAAATTAAACCCTTCAAAATGTAATTTCGTACAATCCGAAGTCGTTTTCTTAGGACACCTAATCACCAGCAAAGGCGTAACAGCCGATCCCACGAAATGCGCAGCTGTCAACAACTATCCAACTCCACAAAACGCAGATGATGTAAGACGTTTTGTCGCCTTCTGTAATTACTACAGACGATTCGTCCAAAATTTCGCAGCCATTGCAAAACCTCTCAATGACCTGCTCAAGAAGAACAAAAAGTTTGACTGGAACGAAAAATGCCAACTAGCTTTCCAATCCCTAAAAAACGCCATAACCTCCCCACCAATTCTACAATACCCCGACCTAGAGAAAGAATTTATACTAACAACAGATGCATCTGATTACGCCCTAGGAGCCGTTCTATCACAAGGCACCATCGGAGAAGATCTACCGATATCCTACGCCAGCAGATCTCTAACAAAACATGAACTCAATAAATCAGTAGTAGAAAAAGAACTCCTTGCAATATATTGGGGAATAAACCATTTTCGCCCCTACCTGTATGGAAAGAAATTTACAGTCGTCACAGACCACCGACCCTTAGTATCCTTATTTGTAAATCGCAACCCCTCCCCTAAATTAACCAGAATTCGCTTAGACCTAATGGACTATGATTTCGATATCGTGTATAAACAAGGCAAAATAAATACTAATGCAGATGCACTTTCGCGTATAAAAATAAATTCTAATAACTTAAAAGAAATGATACCTACAACAATAAACGTTATAACTCGTAGCAAAACTAATAAACCAACAAACCCTGTGACCACACACAAGGCAACAACTACCTCCAACATCGAGCCTGATCAACTCAATATGTGGGAAGGTACTTCAATTTCGGACATCAGAAATTTGCCAATACTAAAATTTGAGCTCAATAAAAATGATAATAATAACAGTTTGCCAACTACAACGATAATAAAAAATAAAAATATGATAATCGTGAAGTACAGTGATAATCCATCCTTAGACTTAGGTCAGGTTTTGGAGAAACTGATACAAGAACTATCAATAAATAGTATCACGAAGATAGCGCTATCTAAAAATGATGAAATTTTCAAATATATAAATAAAAACGAACTAATCGATATGTATAATAAAAAGCATGCAAAAATAATAAAAAATAGGCAAACTAAAATACAAATAATATTATATAATCCCCCGAGACACGTTGAACAAAAAGCCGATCAAATAAGATTGATCAGCGAATATCACGAGTCAAGGTGCGGAGGTCACACGGGCATAAAAAGGACAATTGCAAAATTAAAACAAAAGTACATCTGGAAAAATATGAACAAAATGGTTAAAACTATAATACAACAATGTAACACTTGCAATAAAAACAAAATAACACTACATACTAAAGAAAAACTAACAATAACCGATACACCATCTACACCATTCGAAATCATAGCCATTGACACAGTCGGACCATTGCGAATTTCTAACGGGTTCAGATATATACTTACAGCACAATGCGAACTAACCAAATTTGTAGAAGCCATACCTATCCCTACCAAAGAAGCCAACGTAGTAGCAAAAACAATAGTCGAGAACATAATCCTGAGATACGGTCACTTTAAAACAGTTAAAACCGACAGAGGGACTGAATACGTAAACGAGCTATTCAAAAGCATGTGCAAAACTTTGAACATAGAACATAAAACATCAACCCCATACCACCATGAAACATTAGGTTCACTAGAACGAAATCATAGAGTATTAAACGAATACCTACTAACTTTCTGTGAGGACAACGAATGGCACAACCACATTCCCTTTTACACCTTCGCATACAAGACTACACCCCATAGCGAAACAAATTATTCACCTTTTGAACTAGTCTTCGGAAGATTAGCTAGTTTGACGAGTGACTACGACAGTTCAAAACCCGTTTACGATTATGACAACTACCTAACTGAACTTAAAGCACGACTATATCATGCACAACAAACCGCATATAAAACCTTGATTGAATCAAAATCAAAAAGAGCCAAATCAAATAGCATTAAAATAAACCCATTAAATATAATACCTGGTGACTGGGTATATCTCAAAACACAGAAAACAAACAAATTAGACAGTCCATACGAAGGACCATTTCAAGTAATTGAAAACCAAGGAGTAAATACCCTTATAAACAAAAATAACAAGAATATATTAGTCCATAATAATAGATTAAAAAAGAAACCACAACCAACAGATATAAGCCCATAAACAAAAAAAAAAAAAAAATGTATATACATATATTTTACCCAAATATAAGAGAAAACAAAATAGAAAATGTAAATATATTAACATACACACCCTAAGAATAACGTTTATAAATATTTTGTAATATCAGCAAACAAAAAAAAAATTTTTTTTTACAAAAAAAATTTTTTTTTCCTATAGGACCGAGGTGTAATGCATTTATAAATACAAAAACATATTGAATACATTACCACAATGATTTACTCGCATTTCCCACTTTAAACCTAAATGCATTTATAAATACAAAAAAGCATAGAAAACATAATCACAATGATTTTCTTGCATTTCACACTTTAAACATAAAATTCAAAACAATTCCCAACTAATGTGCATCTTCGCCGTTAAACCCATATGAACCCATGTTCTTACGTACAGACAATTCCGCACACACATGGTTTCATATGTACAACATATAAACATACAACGGGCGAAGACAATCGTGTATCATATTACGTGAAAGTGTAAAGGCATGCGCCACATGATAAACAATAACAAATT
>OZ017738.1:212739591-212824591 GCA_963969285.1 Odontomyia ornata
TCTTCATCGTCGTAGCCGCCTACCTCGTCGTTAACAAAGGGTAGTAAAAACTACAGACAAGGATTTTTACTTCCAAATTGGTGACCCCAACTTGCAACAATAATGGTAGTTGGACGAAACGACGAGGATGGCGAGCACCGTCTCCCTCAGGAGGTGCCACCAGCTGGGAGTTTAATACGGGCTCAGGAGGTGAACATCATCAGCCAGTGCAGGCTGCCATCCTTCTGGCGGGCTAGTCCTGAGTTGTGGTTCTTACAGCTGGAATCGCAAGTCGATGTACACAAGGTGACAAGGGACGTAGCCAAGTACCATCTCACGGTATCATCGCTGGACCATGAAACCATCACGGATGTAGCGGACATCATCCATGCGCCACCGGAGCATGATCGATACGGAGCGCTCAAAGCAGCTATCGTCTACCGCCTCATAGACTCACCTGATACAGGAAACCTTCACAGCTCCTATGGCATATGCGTTCCCTCACTGGCACACGGGTCAGCGACGATGTCCTCCATGTCAGATGGCTTGACCTCCTGCCTCGCGCCGCATGGTTCTGCTCATAAATAACCAAGCGCTGGAGGAGCTTGCCACTATCGCAGACAAGGCACAAGACATGGGTCCGGGAGTGATGGCCGCGTAACGCCCAATAACACACTCATCTGGTCTCTCCTCACCGCGTTCTTCTTCGGACCAAGTCGCTGTTGAGTTAGCTGCTTTGAATCTGGTGATTACGCAGCTAAGATACGCAAGCCAACGACGAGGCCGCTCCGCCACTACTGGACTGGACAGTCGCACAGGACACTGCTGGTATCACACCAAGCACGGGGCCCTAGCGATGCGATGCGAGCAGTCTTGTTCCTTCCCAGTTTGACCACACTACTAGGCGCTCGGAAAACTATGTTGGTCGGCGTTGTACTCAGCGGATACCGCCGGCAATCCCTTGCAAAGTCGCATTTATGTCTCCGACCGCACCACAAAAACCAGGTTCTTCGTAGACTCCGGCTTCCCCTCTCCACTATCCTGAGGTATTTCATCGCCAGGCCTCTTTGAAAGCAGAGCCTCGTGCAACAGGCAGCCAATGGCACGCCCATCATAACCTTTGGATCTCAGCAGCTCACCCTAGATTTCGGGCTACGCCGGCCACTCCACTGGTCGTTCGTAAAAGCAGATATCCATACAGCCATTCTAGGAGCCGACGCACTAAAGCATCATGGTCTACTCATCGATCTTCGCAACCAGCGCCTCTAGGACGATCTCACTAACCTCTCCACAGCCTGCGTCATCGGTCCAGCTCCAGCTATGCACAGTTTTAGCGCCGTCACTAAAGTGAAAGACACCATTGGAGACCGGTAGAAAGGGATAATCTCCAAATACGCAGATGCACCCGCACAACCCGGGAAATTAGCCTCGGTCGCTGACCTACCCGTCCACCACCAGATAGTCACCAATGGCCCACCAGTTTCCACAAGACCACGTCGCCTCGCGGGAGAACGCCTCACTGCAGCCAAAGCCGAGTTCGTTTTCTTGTTGGAACGAGGCATAATTCGACCCTCGTCGAGCCAGTGGGCCAGTCCTCTACACATGGTGCTCAAGGACGGCGGCAACTGGCGAGCTACTGGGGATTACCGTCAACTCAACACCCAAACTCGACCAGATCGTTACTTACTGCCCATCATCGAGGATTTGATTCAGGTGGCCAACGGCACAGTTTTTTTAGTAATCGACCTCCAGCGTGCCTTCTACCAAATTCCGGTTGCTCCTGAAGTAAACGGCAGTCGCCACGCCCTTCGGAATGTATGAGTTCCTGGGAATGCCCTTGGGTCTACGCATCGCAGTTCGAACGATGCAGCGGACTCTAAACCATCTGCTGAGGAAGTTGGACATCGTCCGGGTCTATCAGGACGATATCCTAGTTTTCTCGGCCAGTCACGACCATCACCAGCGCCACCTTGAGCAACTTCTCTCCATGCTGCAGGCGGCGAATCTCCACGCTAACTGGGATAAATGCCAAGTCGGTCAGCCGTCTTTGCTGGATACCACGTCTGTGAAACTGGATTTCGACCACCAGGCCCCCAAAACGGAAGTCATTGTATACTTGCCCAAGCCGGGCGATGCATCCCAGCTGAAGCATTTTCTCGAGATGCTGAATTTTTATTGCCGCTGCATGCCACACGCTTCTGAGTCCCAAGCGCTACTCTTGGAACTGTTAAAAGTTTGTACAAAAAAGAAATAACTACAACGACAACCGGTGCTGAAGCGGCTTTTGAACGCTGCAAGCAAGGCATCGCCGAGGCAGCCACGTCAGCTTTTCTTTCGTCTTCGCACCCATTGGCACGCCGCACTGACACGTCCAGCACTGCCATTGGCGCGGGCTTGGACCAACAACGACGCGACGGCATTTGGGTACCGTCGGGTTTCTTCTCGAGGAAGCTCTCTGAAACTGAACAACGCTATTCAACTTACGATCGCGATCTCCTTGAGATGTTTGTTGCCATCAAGTTCTTCCAGTGCATCTTGGAAGGAGGGCACTTTATCACCTATACCGACCACTGGCTCTGACGTAACCCTCGGACAAAGCCTCACCCCGCCAAAGCAGGCAAATGGATTTCATTGCGCAATTCGATTCGCAAGTGGAATACACACCAGGGGATGACAATATCGTCGCTGATGCACTTTCACATATAGAAACGGTCACAATACCCGCCACAGCTCAAGTCATCAGCGAAGCACAGAACACAAACGAGCAGTTGCCCCACCTCCTGGCGAGCCCACGTCTCAAACTGCATCAGCTGGTCTTGGATGGCCACTCAGCGTACTATGTGAAGTTTAACGGCACCATTAAGCCTTATCTGCCAGTTGCACTCCGCCGACAGGCTTCCGACATTGTCCATCAACTGTCGCATCCAAGTGGACATGCCACCTCGAAGCGCTTGGCGCTTAAATATTTCTGGCCGAGCCTACGGAAAGACGTATCCCGGTAGGCCAAGCAATACATACCCTGTCAACTGTCGAAGGTCCACCGCCATAACCGCACCGAGACAGGAAATTTCAACACGCCGGATGGGCGCTTAGGCCACATTCATGTCGACTTGATCAAGCTGCACCGTGTGAAGGCTACGAGAACTGCCTCACCATCATCGACCGCTATACACGGTGGCCTCAAGCAGTGCCAGTGCGTGACATCAGAGCTAGCACCGTCGCCAGGGCATTCTTAGACCACTGGATCTCAATATTTGGCCCGCCACTGGAGATCACATCGGACCAAGGGCGCCAGTTTGAAGCCGACCTCCTGAATCAGCTTGGCCGCTTCTTACGCACCAACCATGTCCACACTACTCCATACCACCCTCAAGCCAATGGCATGGTCGAACGGATGCACCGCACCCTCAAAGCTCGTACGTTCCGGAGACACCATGGTTACTGGCACTTCCACCGATCTTGCTGGGTCTACGAACCACATTCAAGGAGGACCTGCAAGCCTCTCTTGCAGAAATGGTTTTCGGCACATCGCCTAGAATCCCGGGCGAGTTCATTACGCCACAAAACACACCAGCTGGCGGCCCACAAGATTTTGTCACCGACTTACGCCGCCACTTCAAATCGTTTCGTCCTGTCTCGTCAGCCACACACTCAGTTCACCAACCATTCGTTTTCAGAGACCTGGCAAGCTGTGAGTACGTGTTTCGCCGCATCGATGCTGTAAAGAAGCCGCTCTATCAGCCATACTCCGGACCTCATCGAGTCGTCAGAAGGATCAACGTCAACACCTACCTCATAGACGTAAACGGCGTCACCAAGACTGTCTCCACCGAACAACTCAAACAAGCCTACTTGGAGCAATCTGATGCCCATTCAGCAACACAGCAGCCTTACTCAATACCTCTGCAGGTGCCTACAACACCACCTCTGCCGCCCTCGGAAACGAGTCAACCAACGCAGATTTTGCCGAAACAACCACTCTAGCCATCCAAGAAGAGAGTCACATTTTCACTCCCTTCGACGCATGTGAAGGTCATTGGGGAGGGAGTGACTGTGGCGACTCAGAACGTCCCAACGGCACGGCGCAAACAGATCCTCGTATCACGAGAGATCTTCGTCTGCCGGCCGATTCCACATATCAGCGGCGCAAGCAATTCCCTCGAGAAAAAGGGAGGTTCTCATGAATTAACATACATGAGAGAACCTACTCAAACTTCCTTACTGATTCGTAGTCGAAACGTCATCATCAACAACAGTATCAACAACAGCATCATCAACATCATCATCATCAACAACATCATCATTATCACCAACAACAACGACATCATCATTCATAATCTTCATCGTCGTAGCCGCCTACTTCGTCGCAAACAAAGGGGAGTAAAAACTACAGACAAGGATTTTTACTTTCAAACATACATAACCATATATGCATTTTTTGGGCCTTTGCTTAGATATAGTGAGAGTATGTCATTATCTTGATCTTATGCATCGGCATCAAGGATGTGATACGGTCGGTACAACGCAAATTTAATATTTAAGCAATTCATAAATGAAGTAGAGAGAGACTCATTCTTAGTACGTTAAAGAGATAGGTGCGGCAATGTGCGAAGAAAATTTTGCTTAAGTTGCTAGCGAATGAAAATGTTAAGTGATCTTCAAAGTTATAGTAAAATAAAGTAAGGTGCAATCAGTGTATTCAGAGTGAACATTGTAATCACAACTGATTTAATTTTAATTCAAAGACAATTTCCACTTCCGTTGAAAATCTAATTTAAACGCTGCGCACCTAATACAGCGCAATTCTCGTGTCAGAAGTGACATTTTTGTAACAAAAGTAAAAAAAGAGTGTAAATTTTTAATTCGAGTGCCGATGAACATTTTAAGTGAAAGTTGGAAAATAATTGAACATTTGAGTTTAATTTGTTCTTTTCTGTGCTCCTAGCATGACTTATTTAGCCTTTTTAAAATCTTTATTTAAATTACAAACACTAGTTTCCTTCCGCTAAAATTTTTATTTATTTTACCAGATACCTAGTGCTTCCTTCTTCCGTGGGTCACTTACTAACTAACCTATCTTTTTAATGATAAAACTTTTAAATTACAATACCTGTACATTCTCAAAGTTAACCTTATTACCTTTTATTAGATCTAACAATTTTAAGTCAAAATTACCTAGGTCTAAATTTAGCCGAAGATTATCTGGTATCTTTTTAACATTCATTGCCTCATAAAAATCGAATTTACATAGGTTGTTTATCCTTTCTTCTAATTTCAAGCTACCTGCTTTTATTTTGTGACCTGTTTATATTATATGTTGCGCTACTACCAATTTTATATCCCGATTTACCTGTTTTCGCCTGTTTCCCGCTTCCCTTAAGTGTTCCTTCATTCTAACATTAATAAACCCCTATACCTGGTCTAGTGTCGATTTTCTCACATTCTGGATATGTTATCCTGTATATGCCGCTTAATTCCTTATGCTCTATTGGATCTTTCGATGTTCCGATTATCATTCCAGCTGTTACATATTTGCTAGATCTCATTAAATTTACTTTGTATTTTTTCATCACCTTCCGTTATATATTAGAACTTTCTGATAAAGGGATGCTAATTGTTCTCATAGTTTTACGTTTCAAAGTTTTCTGCTTAAATATCGTTGCCAATTGATCTATTTTTATTTCGGCTACTTCGATGATTCTCCTTTATTCTTCATTATATTGTATTTGGTCTTGCTCAGCGGATATGTATTAGAACTTTCTGATATACGAGTAGGGCAGCCCATCTCCCTACTCTAGTCCAATATTTGTGTCAAAGGCGTCGGTGAGTTGGTTATTGATGCAGACATGGGAGGTCGTCGACGTCATTGTCATTTTGGTAAGACGGACTAATTTGGCTGGGATGCCAAATCAAAGCAAAATTTTAGTACAGTGCATTACGATCAATACTGTGCTTGCTTAGAGTCAACGAAAATTTGGTGTACGTCTATGTTGAACTCCCAGCATTTTTCAAGTACATGCTTGACATGCTACTCCACAATAATTCTGTTGGCGTATGATCCGATTTTATTTTCTAAGATATTTGAAAATATTTTGTACGCTGTACAAAGTAGTGATATGCCTCTATAATTTTCGCACTGTAGCTTGTTAACTTTTTTGTGGATAGGGAACATAATTGATTGGTTCCACTCCGGCATTTGTTTTTGTTGCCAAATGTGCTGGATGACTTTGTGAATAGCTTTATGAACTATACTGCCGCCTTATCTGATGAGCTCCGCTGGAATCTCATCGATACTCGGCACTTTATTATTCTTTTGGGCTTTGATGATGGAACAAACTTCATCCAGAGTTGGTGGGGCCAATGGAAGTTCACCGCAGACATCTATAAGTTCCGATGATCTGGAGCTGTGCAGAGGATTAAGGAGATTCTTGAAATATGATGCCCATCGTTCCTTAATCTTGGTTTCATCAGCGATGATATTGCCGTGGTTTTGGACTGATAACCACGATTCAAGCATTTCAATACTTTGTACGCTTGTCTTGTATTATTGCTCCCTAGACTTACATCGATATTTCTCAATTGGTCGTCATAGTATTTCTTTTTCTTAATTCGAATTATCTTATTCGCTACTCTTCTGAGATTTTCATAATTTTCTCTCTTCGTCCTGGTTTTCCTACCTATGTATTCTTTGTACGCCTGATCCTTTTCGTCTAACGCATTCTGGCACTCATCATCGAACCAATCATTTCTCCTGCGCCGGTTTTAATAGCTGCTTTCACTTCCATAAAGAGCTCGTTGCTTGTCTTTAATGCGTCTGATAAGATGGGAGCCAGGTGGTTGTCGAGGGTTTCCGTGAAATTTTTCGCCACAGACGCCGTTTAGAGCCTTTCGATGTCAAATTTTTGTAGCGGGCTGGTCTTCGCCAAATATGCCTTTGACATGCGACATCGAAAGGTTAATTTGATCAAGTAATGATCTGAGTTACAATTGGCTCCTGGGTATGTATGGACGTCAAGGACGCTCGAGGCCCAAGGTTGTTGCATCAGAACATGGTCGATCTGATTTTGTGTGTTGTCATCCGGTGATACCTTGGTCATTTTATAAATGCGTCGCTGTGGGAAGCAAGTCGAACGTATGACTAGATTTCTGCTACATGCAAAGTAAACCAGGCGCTGGCCGTTATCATTTGTTTCATCGTGGAGGCTATATCCTCCTGTCGTTCCCCGTTGAGGTAGCTCATTTGCAGCCTTAGCGTTGAAATCACCCATAATTAGTTTTGTGTGGTTTGTAGGCAATGGCCGACCAGCCTTTCCAGGTGATTGTAGAACGTTTCCTTCGTTTCTTCGTCCTTTTCTTCGGTCGGGGCATGTACATTTATCAGCCAGATTTTGAAGAATTTTGATTTTTCGTTTTCCAGTAGACTTCCCACTTTTGAAAATTTTGTGCGTTCTAGTCATGAATATCATTTCCAGTTCAGTTCGTTTCCTCGATTGCCAGTATTTTTTATTGATATTGACTTACCTGTTGTAAAAGATCCTAAACAGCGCCAGAGTAATTGAGTGATCTGGCATTCCACGATCCAATGCCATAGCCCTTTTTCCGTTTGCGACGTTGTTGCCATGAGTCTAATCCATTCCGAGGCCCGTCTGCAGGTTTCGAAACATTTTAGGCGTTTTTCGGGGACGGGGAGGTAGCCCGTCTTTTCGGGGACGGGGAGGTAGCCCGTCGCTCAACCTCCATTCTAGCGGCATGGTTATTACTTCGATTCCATTATCAGGCGTGGAACATTCACCTTCACCTTCTTACGTCCCCACAAAGGAGGTGTAAGTAGGATTTAGTAGCAGATCTGTAGATGTATTTACAGTTATTAGCATTTCTCAGCATTCAATGTCCCATTATTAGGGAACCAGTAAACCCAATGTGCGGCTCCGAGAGCATTTATTACCATTTAATTGGGGGGTTTGGGATAAGGAATCATGGAAGCTGTGGGTTAGGGAAACAAGGGGTTCCCTCCTCCTTTCTCAAACGGGCTTGGGATCGTTTATGGCGGAGTTACATGAATGAAATAATTGTTTATTATTACTATTATCCGTGATTTACAATGGGTTTTCTACAGTTTATTGCTTTTATAGTTGTAAGATAAATATCCGATGGGTAGTTCGAACGACCTAAGAAACAATTATATTCATAAACTCTTAACATACTCATATTCGCTGCATTTAAAACCATTTATATATACATCATTAATTGGAAAACTACATGATGATAACATTCTATTGGCTGATGATGACCCATAAGTCATAATAAACGATGAATCGCAAAATATGCTCATAAACGAAAGAAAAATTCCAATGAGATTGGAAGTAATCCGCTCCGGCGAACAACAGGAAGGGAATCCTCGTTGACAACGAGTTGCTTGGCGGTCGACGGACCAGAGAGTTGCTGCTGGGTCGCAAACGGCGACGGTTAGATCAGAGATTTGAGAAAGTACTTAAAATTAAAGATGAAAAACGTAAAAAAGAACAATTAGAGAAAAGTGAAAAGAAGGAAAGGTTTCCGTGCGAATTTTTAATTAGTTTCTCGTTTGATTTGTGATAGTTAATCAAGTGACAACGTTTGTTGCGTTAGATGGATTTCGTTACGAGGCAAATTGGGTGTGAAACCATTCGAAAAGCAAAATCGTCATGTCAAAAACAGACTCCAGGTGTTTCCATTCAGCTCCAAATTGCCGTGGGAAAGTGAAATTTCTTTTCAATCACCGTCTCAAGATCGAAAATCTTTTAGTGGACCCAAGCGTGAGTGCAATTCACCAATCCCGAAGTAGCGGACCCTGAATATGATATCGGGTGTCAGTTGGTTAAGGGGTGTCGAAAAGGGCCCGCGACTTAGCGTTTTCCCTACGATTTATATTTGAATATCTACAACCGAACAGAAGAGTGAAGTGTGGTACTAAGTTGTTTGAAAGCAGAGAAAACGCTGCCCTTTAAATGCTTGCTTTTTGCAAATAAACGATTACTGACTAAATTGCGGGCTTAGGATTGGAAAGACATGTAAATGGACAAGTGCGGCGGCGGAGACGAAAAGTAATAAGATAATCCGAGCTCCATTGCCCATTCAAGTAAAAGTGCACTTGGTGGAGACGTCTGGAATCCAATAGGACTTGCAAGTGCAGCAGCAAAGAGGAGTGGAAAGTGCGCTAATTTGTACGGCATAATTGGGATTTTGGAGGCTTTAGACGTTGGTTTATTGCATCGATTACAACGCTTTGCGCAAGAGAGACTTTCAGAGAGATTTTCGTTAGCAAAGCAAAGTAAAAACCATTAACAGCGCTCGATTGTTGTATCTTTCGGTGCTGTAGGCATTCTGGGTACTTGATATTGTTTAAAATTCCATTCAATTCTGGCTGATCGAATCCCAGCAAGAGTAACATATATAGACATTGGATCTGCACTGCCCGAGAAAGAAATCATTGATGAATGGGTGTCATGTCTACAATGGCAATAAAAATAAAAATGGTTGATTCGTTTTGTGGTAATGAGCTCGGATGCGAATACAATTATTTTCTATTAAACTTTTACGACAATCATATTAAAGTTCGAAATTCTTAGATTTCATGCAACGTTTGGTTGTTTATAGTTTAAATACGCTCCTGTACATACTAGTAGTAAACCTTGTTTAAAAGTACAATTTGCGGGAAATGCTTAAACGCGAATAGCCTAAAATTTATTTAAATCTTAAATTTATTTAAGTTGCTGTGTGTCCCGAGATCGTTTTGTTGTTACAAGTAGATATAACATCCCCCAAGCTTTGCCGATTTGTAGTCTGATGGAATTAATGCATCATATTGGTACTAAAATTACTAGATTTTTTTAAGTTGAAAGCGTCCTTACCCCCCAAGAACGAGCGCTCGTCGAAGGAGTAGGTAAGTACTCTTTTTCTTTGTTTTTTCTATGGTTGAAACATATGTATAATATTTACGAATTCCTAGTAATGAAGCTTTATTTCTTAACAAAAAGAAAGGAAAATTATTGATATTGAAGTATCTATGGAAGTTTTGAGCGGGACGGGCCTGAAACTGTTTACTTGTGCAACCTTTACGGAATTATTTAGCTTATACATTTTTGCGAATTGTCCAATAACTTATTTAATTTATACATTTTCCACGAATTATTTAATAACATATTTAACTGATGGATTTGCGAGAATATTTAGTAATATATTGAAATTATTCACTTGCGAAGCATACATTAATGTATTGAATTTGCATCGGATTAAGAAAGTTATATAGGAAAAATTGAATTGTTGTTGTTAGAGCTGATTAAAACAAAACATGTTTAGATAAGGGAAAATATTCAGTCTTTCTACTCGCACTCGGAACGGATATGGGACCCGCCAAGTTGGCTGGCCGCTCCACTCAACAGCTAGCCATCGGGTAAGCTCTACCTCTTTTTTTGTTGTGTTGCAGGTGCTCTCGACGGGATGCTTGGCCTTCCACACCCGATATGGGCCAAAGCATCGTATTTGGATTCTAGATCCGGTTGGGAGGGGTGCGTGGGGTACCACCACCACCTGGTTGCCCGACTCTTATTTGTAGGCCGTGATCATTCTCGGCAAAGATGAAATTGCTTTACGTCTCACGTGCGGTTAACCAGCTATTCGTCATCGCATTTCCTATGTAATCCCTTTCGGTTTATTATCTAGGCCTTGACGCCTATGGAGTGAATCGTTTTTGGGTTTTTCCCTGACTCGGGTCACCCAAGCAATTCGTAAGTGTGAAATTGTGTAGCGGGACCTTGCGCTGGCGGAAAGAACCCGCCCCATGACATCGCAACGCCAGCTGCCAGCACACACAGCGTAGCACTAATTTTTCTCTCGCTGAGGCAACAGACCACCGCGGCAGTCCTTTCCGGGCATTTACATTCCATGAAAACAACACAATGCACTGGGTGATTTCAAATCAGCAAAAAATGCTTTAAATTCTGGAGAGGTTCCACACTTCACATATACCCCGAAAAGGAAGAAGAACCAGACCTTCTTGTTAAAGGGCTTGGACTGCGGAGAAGATACCGTCGATATTCTTCAGGTGCTCGAGGAAGCAGCACCAGAAATCGAATTTATCTCCGTTAAAACATTCGCGACAAGAAGATCGACAGTAGAAAAAAAAATTTACCACTTTATTTAGTGCAGATATCAAATAAGAGCAGTCCAAGTGCTCTTCAACAAATCAGATACTTGAATTTCCTAGTGCTGATGTGGGAACGCCTCCAGAAACGCGAAATCAAGTGTTATCGCTGTCAACGATTTGGGTATTCGGCTGCCGTGCATTACCGATGTGTCAAATGCAAGGACGTGCATGCTCCCGGTGAGTGCAAATTGGCTCAGACGGAGCCAAAAGAGAAATTATACTGTGTTAACTGCGGTATTTTTGGTCACCCGGCATCATATCGAGGATGCTCCCCATATCAAGATGCGAGAGTTAAATTTGTCCCAAAGCAAACACAGCTACAGCGCAGTGTCTTAGCTCCGAACTTCGTCAAGCCCGGAGTATCATTTGCACTCGCCGCTAGAGGACCAGCAGAAAATGCGGTAAATAGTGTAAATAATTTAAGTGGCAACAATGAGCTGCTTCTAGAAACTTTGTAGTAATCGAGCAGTTAGTTAAATTTACTATTTTTTCTCTCTTCCTTTTTTTTCTTTAAATTATGGGATCAATCTACATAGAATTCAAATTCTATTTCTATTTATGTCAATTTATAGATTTTTTTCTCTTATTTTATTTTTTTTATTATTTTTTTTTCTTTTCTTCCGCACAATTAAAACTGCTCGATTATTCGGCGCCGGAAAAGGGTTAAAGGAAATTCAGGCATAAAATGTCCCAGATCAACTAAACAAACGAACGCAGCGATTTAAGATTGATCTGGGGCGATTTAAGATTGATCTGGGGCGATTTAAGACTGATCTGGGACGATTTAAGATTGATCTGGGACGATTGAAGATTTTGACAGGGCGCAGGTGTGGTAACCAAGTGAAGAAGGAGGAGGTTAAGTCTCGGCGAGTAAAAAGCTTCTGCTCATTCGAAAAGTGTCAAGTTTCATTCTATATTGTGAATAATTATTTGTGACGCTCATAACTTGTCCAAGGTGATTGTCTTCTGCGAAAGGATCCCGATCAGGTTTAACCTTTAAAGGCAAAAAAACTGAGATTCCAGCGATATGGGATATGGATCCGTCTGATGTATGTAAGGAAATATTTGGTAGTTAGTTTTTCCATCTGTTCGATATTTGACTGTTGTTATTTTAGTGAATCAAGTGAATGAGGAAACGAGATCTTTCAAGCCTAGTCGTCGTACACGCGAGTAGTTTAATTTCCGAACTGGATTTGACAAGTTGTGCCCGATATTCGATTGGCAGTTTTAATTCTTGCCGGTGTTAAATTGGTTTATCGTATGTCCATCCAGAAGTTGCAAAACTTTGACCCCTTTGCTGATGCAATCAATTGTGCTGATGATACGGTACAGGACGGACTTGCGCACATAAGAATTCAGCAGAGAAATGGTCGAAAAACACTAACTACGGTGCCGGGCCTTTCCTCGGAATACAACCTGAAGAAAATTGTGCGAGCATGTAAAAGGGAATTTGCGTGCAATGGCACAGTAATAGAGCGTCCCGAATACGGTGAACTATTACAGCTTCAAGGTAGAACATTTGCCAGTGGCTAACGAAATCTGGACTTGCAAAGCCAGATCAATCAAGGTGCACGGTTTTTTTAAGCGAGACGAAGGCGCGTATGATCGAACAAAATTTTTGGACATACTGTAAAGAGAATTTATTCGTCATTATCTTCATCCATCCCAAAGATAAATTCCCTGAAGCAACTATTGATTGCATTATTACGTTCGACCGTATACCGCTATTTGTTTGATCAGTTGTTATTACTGCCGTTTTATTGTTGTATATATTATTAACAGACCGAAGGGGATTGCCGGAATTATTTAACCGAATCTGATTTGCATTCCGTGCCCATGAAGTGATCGGTTTATGGTTCGGGTAGTTCAGCGATAGCACAGTGTTCGCCTTCAGGTGATAAGTCTTATTTGCCTTTGGCGCAGATTGACGGTTGGAAGTGAGTGGAACTATTTTCTGCGACGCAAAAACAGTCGACTGCTTGTCTGCAACAACACAACGAAAAGAAATTTGCATTCCAGGACCACCCACATCGTCAGCGGGCGCCCGACGAGGATGTTTGGGTGAGTACCCTTATGTTTCATTATTTATATGTATTTATTTATTTATATATATATTCCATTATTTTTATGTATATTTTTTTCTCTTTTGCACATTTTTACATTAATATAATTTTATCTAATTTTTTTTATGATAATATAATATTATATTATATAAATCTTTTTATATATAAATTTTAAAAATTTTAGAAAATTTTACATTCAAATGATAAATTAATTATTTGAATTTTATAAATTAAAACTTTGAATATAAAAATATTAATATAATTATAAAATAAGTCCTTTGCAAATTTTTACATAATATAATTTTATCTAAATTTTTTTTATGATAATATAATATAATATTATATAAATCTTTTTATATATCAATTTTAAAAATTTTAGAAAATTTTACATTAAAATGATAAATTAATTATTTGAATTTTATAAATTAAAACTTTGAATATAAAAATATTAATATAATTATAAAATAAGGAAAAAAAAATGAAGTGCTAAATTTTTTGAAAAACGGTCTTTCCTTTCCGATACCCTTTGCCCGGGTATAGGACCCGGAACGGTGGCAGGCTGCCCACGAAAAACATGAGCCAGCCGCCGGGTACTTAACTAATCCTTTTTTTGTTTCAGGTAACATCGCGGGTTGAGTGGCCCAAGCAGAGTGCCTCTTTATGGCATAGCGTTATGCAATCGAATTGTATAATTCTATGGCATAAATTGGTCACCGGGGTACTCCCCTTCTGATGGGAAAGTTTATACAAGTCAAGTTGTATGAGTTTTCCACTCAGAAGAGGAATACTTGGCCACTGCAACAAAAATATGGATTTAATTCCGGTTGGGTGGATGCGAAGGGGCTCCATCACCACCCGGTTGCCCCTCTTTCATTTGTGGGCCATGAGCTTCATCGGGTAATGACGAGGTTACCCCAAGTCCGCCTTTCTTTTCAGGTTCCACTTGTTCTCGGAACAAGTACTATCTCCCTCGGTGTAGTTACCTACACTTTTTGCGACTTCGGTCGCCTCTTGATCTGCAACTAAATTCGTGAGTGCGAAATTTTTTTGTAGTGGGTCCTCGTGCTGGGGAAATGAACCCGCCCCACGACACCGCAATGCTAGCCTGCCAGCGCATTCACGCGTCTCCAGACGAGGGCATTCTCGGCAGATATTGTCATCTTCTTCTGCCGAGGCAGCAGAACATCGCTGCAGTCCTTTACGGGCATTTGGAAACATATAAATCACTACAAATGGCGCCCAACGTGGGGCCCCGAAATGCCCGGCTGTATCATCAGTCGTGAGCACGAGACAGTCCATCGTCTCTAGGTGTCCCCACAAGGTGTTAATATTATTGGCGGGTAGGTAACTCCCGAGGGCTTTTGCACTAATCGTGCCCCAGCAACTTAGTAACTTCCGGACGTGTGTTGTCTTTGGACATCAATATCGTTTGGTCCTGCTGCTGATTTATACTTTGGTGGTTTACCATCACTGTATGACTAGTGAGGCCAAATGATATTAGAGTCCCTATTTGTGTTCGGAAGTTATTATCTCAACATCCACTTTGCGGAGGATTCTGATCCGCTTTCCAAACCAGCGGTGCCTGGGTGTCTTAAATTACATGGATTTTGATTTCACTGATTGGCTGTTTAGCTAATCCATGACTATCCATGACAAGACACGCGCTGCTTGTGGATCAGAATTCAACCCTGGGCTGACAAGTTGTGACTTGTAAAAACTTGCGGATGAGGGAGCACTTCTGAACTCTGATTCTCATGGTGCCGCAAGAGAGTAGTCCCTGAACACTATAGAAGGAATGTGCCATTGGTGTCCATACTTGGGAAGAAGGACGGAATGGAAAGACCGATTATTTATTTTTGATAACTTAGAACTTTTTTTTGAAAACTTTTACCATACATCTTTTTTCATACCGTTTTTTTTTGAGGAGTCTGAATAGTTCGCCACTGACGGCCACTCGACAATTATTTAGTAAATCATTTGCACATTTTTCTCTTATACATATATATTCTTTTACGTATTCTTTATAAATATTCATAGTTTAAATTTTAGAAATAAATTTTGTTTAGAATGTCAACAAAACGCACGCAAGACAATCGCAGGTTGCGTTCGGAAGCGGGGCCCACGGCATTATGCGTCATCTGCCAGCAGGCGCGAAATGATGGAACGTCCGTACAAACGTTGGCGTGCGGACATGAGTTTCATGAAGCCTGTGTGACCCAGCATTTATTAGTTATCCGGACTTGCCCTTTATGCCGACAACCAGCCACATTAGCGGATCGACCTTCCAGTCACCTAGAGCTTCCAGCTGCTCAAGGGGCGGTGCCCAAACCAAAGGACCGGCGGGAGCAGGTTCCAACAGCGGCTGATGAGCCTGATTTAATGGGCCGAGCCGAAGCAGTGCCGCCTGCGGAAGGGCCGATACCCACCGTGACTGTGGAGGCGACAGTCCTACAGGATTTAATGGCGCTCATGCAGGACCTGACCACCCGGGTAGCCTCGCTGGAAAGCCAGAAGGATAATCCAGTACCACCTCGGCCAAGAACGCCTCCGATGTGGGATTCGGACCCAAATCCATGGGATTTTCCGGTAGACTCGAGGCGCGATCACGAACGAATCCGGCCCGGTGCGGCAATGAATCCGTTGGCTCCAGTGTACCGGCCCCGACTGAGCCAAGCACCGCCATCAACTCAGGCTCCAGTGATTCCGCCGGACCAACGCATCCATCCACACGCTACGTATCGGCTGAAGCCGACGCAGATCCGCAGCATGATCCAGGGCTGGAATCTGCATTTCAGCGGGGAACCCAACACCATAACAGTGGAAGTTTTCATTGGTCGGGTGGAGTCGCTGATTGAGCAAATGCTAGCAGGAGACCACACGGCGCTGGCAGGATATTTGCCAATGCTGCTTAGGGGAGCAGCACTTGAGTCATATTGGCGAATACATTCGGCCCCACCATCAATACGCTGGTCACGGTTGAAGGAGGTACTCCGCATGGAGTACCCTACGGTAGACATGGACGAATTAGTACTGGACAAGATGAATGCTAGATAGCAGCGTCCGGACGAGTCTTTCCATCAATATCGAGCAGACATTCTTCGGCTGAATGACCAGTTGTCAGAGCCGATGTCTTCTACCCAATTGCTGCGGTTGCTAAAGCGCAATCTGCAATCTGTTTTACTTGCTGAGTGTGATTTTCTTTATTTTTTTGGGCTAAGTCCACAATTTGTATACTTACTAAACTGCTGTGTGTTTTATTCACTAAAATTAAAAATAACATCAGTGCGCGAACTCAAATAGATCTTATAAAACGATTTAAAACTGTTTTTTTTATAATGAGCATTAAATGCAGTCTCCCGAACTGCATCGCATTCGACAATTCGTTTAAATTTGTCACCTGCAGGGCCTTCTGTAATAGAAAGCTTCATGGAGCATGCATGGATGCGCCTAGAGATTGGTACCATCCGTACATGGACAATCATTTTATATGCTCGGATTGCCAAGGGTTTGATGTCGCACTACGAAATATGTTCGATAGACTGATAGGCTACATTGATAAGCTGAACGATGAAAAAGACAGCCTGATTTCACGACAGAAAAAGCAGTCTCGAGCCAATGACGACAGCTTTGTAGAAATGGCATGCAGTTTTGACGAATTAGCTGCCAGAATTACGGAGAGCAACAAAAAAGTGTGTAGATCGCTTGATTTGCTTGATTCTCAACTCGCTTCGATCAAAGATACTTTTTTGTGCTATTCCCCGAACGAAAACGATTGTTGCAAAAATTGTTCGTCTCTACAAAATATAGTTGAGAAAATGCTAGAAAAGCATCATAGCAGCCTCGAGAAAATGACTTCATCCCTTTTCAAACCTAAGGACCATGTAGATTTATCTCAGCTGCTATCGAAAATTAATAATGTCGAAAAGTTGTGCTGCAATCTCATTCAAGGTCAACAAAATAGTCTCACTAGGCCGACGATCACTCATCCATTGGTTACAGACTTCAGTAACACAACGCCCCCTACACCACGTAATCCACGACATATCTACAAATTTGGCACCTTCTGGTCCGCTGAAGAGTGGGACAGCAGAATACAGAAACTTGCAGACTCAAACCCGCAGGCTGACTACAACTTATTTTTTGTTAAGGGTTCAAGAAAATTCAATAACCCAATCACAGTTCGGAAGTTGTTAGAAGATGTCCTACTTATCAGTGGATGCAAGGTTGCGGAGCTTCCTTTCCGGCATCAACGACGACGAGAGTTTAAGGTATCTATTCCCACAAGATACGCCTGGCTGTTTAAGAGCTTCAAGAAGAAAAATAGTGCCTGTTCCTGGAATGGCTTGCTATTCAAACAATGGAACGAACATAATACTGGCCCTGAATCCAAAGATAGTGGTAATTTAAGTAGCCTTAAGCATATTTGTAAACTCTCAGATAGTAGCCATAGCCTATCAATCAATACTCACGCCATTCCCAGCTCTAAAACCACTTCTCCCTCGCATAAACAATTGAATGTTAATCACACTTCTTCGGCTGACTCAACATTGCACTCCGTTTGTGTACGTGCTGGCGATTCTGAAACAGCTTCAAATTCCGTGGCATCTTGTGCACAAGAGTTGGATGCTGGTCCCTGCTTGGTACCTAAATCCACTGATCAGGATAGATACAGGAATTTTGTTCGTGGAGAGGACTTGATTCCTGTTTCGCCTGGATCTATTACTCATCCGTTATCGCCTGCCTCAAACAACTTAACCAAGACATTCTTAGACCCTCTTCTGCCCCCTTCAGTCAAGGCAACTATGGTATCGGGAGCTGATCTGGAAAAAAGATACCTTATGTCTCGACTGAGAGATAACAAAATTTACGAGACCGTTCGTCTTTACCTTTCTTATATGTACAAGGCGCCAGCCACAACCTGCATAGACGGTAAAACAAAAACCAGTTTGAAAATCTTGATTCAAAGAGAAGGGCTTCCAGTCGATCTTGAGGCTCTTAGGCTCGTTTATTTCTCATTCAATGAAGAGTTAGGTGTCACTCTAAATCAAGCTAAAAAAGATCTTGAAATATATGCATCACATGTAAGCTCCAACTATATTTCGTCACTACAAAGAACTAGAGAACATCACAATAAATTTTTTCGCCCCCTATAATCAGCAAAGCCTCAAATTATTTTACCACAACTGTGGAGGTATGCGCAGTAAATTAAATAAGTTTTTCCTTGACGCAAAATCGTGCCATTTTAATGCTATCACCCTTTCCGAAACATGGTTGACGGATTCTCACATTAATGAAGAAATTCTGGATAGTAACTGGAGGATTTACAGAGATGACAGGGACCCGATTATCACTGGCCAGTCAAGAGGAGGCGGTGTATTGATCGCCATACATAACTCCTTCATGAGCGAGCCAGTTAACTGCACACCGCATAATTCATTTCAGCATAAAGTGGTCAAAATAAAAATGGGAAAATCTACTGTGTTTATTGGCGTTTTTTATGTCCCTCCTAAATCGAATGATACTGTCTACGACAATGTCTGTAAAATTATAAGTGATATCACTGCAATGACAAACGAAGACGATAAAATTATCATTACTGGCGACTTTAATAGACCTAATATAAAATTTGTGATCGACAATGACGATGGTCGACTCCTTCCGGTGAATCTCCTTGATAGTAATGATTTCAAATTAATGAGCACCTTCTATAGTAACGACTTGCAGCAGATATCTCCTGCTCCCAACCAGAACGGTGTATGGCTAGACCTTATTTTTTCTAATACATACGACGAAGTTGTGGCCAGTTTAACTGATGACAACGAGAATCTGTTTTCTAACTTGAGACATCACTCCGCTTTTTCTATTGAGCTGTCCACTCCTCATACTTTTAATTCTATTTCGTACAATCAAACTATTGTATATGACTTCCGCAATGGCGATTATGGAAACATTAATAGTCTTCTATCCAGCATTGACTGGTACGGTACTCTGTCAACGTTAGATTTGGATACGACTCTATCCACCTTTTATCGTATAATCTTTGACGCCATTGAATCTTTCGTACCGAAAATCAAGAAAAGGGATAAGATTTCTGAACCATGGCTGGGGAGTGATCTGAGACATTTACGTAACCAGAGAAATAAACTATATAGGCCCCTAAGAAAAGATAAATGTGTAAGCGATGCGACTAAGAGTAAATATAACGAACTTGCACTTGAATTCAATATTAAATCGCAAGAGGGCTATCAAACATACGTTAACGTCATAGCGGAGGAAACTATATACAATCCAAAAAAATTCTTCGACTTTGTTAACGTTAAACGCAAAACATCTGGTTACCCGTCTTTAATGTCATACAACGACTCCGACTCGTCCTGCACCGAGCAGATCTGTGAATTCTTTGCTGATCATCTTCAGCATGTTTACTCCAATCCAGTCAACTCGCCTCATTTTGAGTCGTTAGAAACAGCCACACAGATCTTAATTGATAACATTACCATTTCTGAAGATGAAATTCTTCATGCTATTGAAGATCTTGATCTACTTAAAGGACCCGGCCTTGACCTTATTCCTCCTTGCTTCCTGTCCCTCTGCAAAAATGAATTGGTTAGACCTCTCTTCCTTATTTTTAATAAATCGCTAACATCTGGTATATTTCCCAAACTTTGGAAACCATCCTTTATAACACCAATTCACAAAAAAGGCGATAAGCGGCGCGTGGAGAACTACAGGGGCATTGCTATCCTCTCTACTATGCCTAAACTGTTCGAAAAAATTATCTGCAGTAAAATTTCCCCCATTATAGAACCGTATATGAATGAACAGCAACATGGCTTCCGTAAAAACGATCTACCACCACTAATCTTATTACCTTTACGTCGGATATTCTTTGTAGCATGGAGCAAGGCTTCCAGGTAGATGCAATATATACAGATTTCAGTAAAGCGTTTGATCGAGTGGACCATGAAATACTGGTGAATAAACTTCGCATTTTTGGCATCTACGGTTCACTGCTCAACTGGATTCAGTCATATTTGAAAGACCGCACACAATGCGTTAAGTTTCAAGGTCGGTTGTCTCGTGAGTTCAATGTCACCTCTGGAGTACCTCAGGGCAGTCATCTTGGTCCACTCCTCTTCAATATTTTCATCGCTGATCTTTCTACAGTACTGTCTGATGTCACGCACCTGTTTTACGCCGATGACCTCAAACTGTATCACTGTATACAATCCTTATCCGATGTATCTTTTCTTCAATCTAAGTTAGCAGCTCTCCTTCAGTGGTGCGATAGAAACCAACTTGCTCTTAATATAGAAAAATGCCAGATAATAAGTTTTGCAAGAAAAAAGAACGTTATCTTACATGATTATGATATTAATAACACACGTTTGAAAAGAGTCGGGAGAGTTGTCGACCTTGGCATAGTCTTAGATACTAAACTCCGCTTTAACCTCCATTATGATGAAATCCTGAGCAAGGCTTATAAAATGCTAGGTTTCATTAAACGTAGAGCAAAAGAGTTCAGAAATATCTGGGCTACTAAATCTCTGTACACCTCACTTGTCCGTCCACTTCTTGAATACGGCTGCACAGTCTGGGACCCCATATTCGACATTCATAGTCGCAGATTAGAGTCAGTGCAAAAACAGTTTTTGCTCTTCGCCCTTAGATCCTTGTATGATCCTACTTCTTTCCACAATCTTCCATCTTATGATGTTCGACTTCACATAATCAACCTGACTACACTGGCCTCTAGGAGAGTTGCATTGTCCGCTTGCTTGCCCTTTGATGTGATAAGAGGCAACATTCAAACTACATCCTTGTCAGACAAAATACACTTAAACGATCCTATAAGAGCCACAAGACACACACCAATGCTAACCGTGCGTATGCACCACACGAACTATGCTAGCAATGAGCCGATTAACAGATGCTGTAAAGCATTCAACAGGTTTAGCTTTCATTACTCCCCAACCATCTCCAACTCCAACTTTAAGAACCAAATCTTAAATGCCCTCAACGCCGCTATTTTTTAAATGTTTAAATTAAGTTTGTATTTTTTGTATTGTATTTTTTGTAATTACGCCTTGCTTGGTGAAATAAATAAATAAAGACCGGAGCTCCGTCGCCATATCGTGAACTCCGATCCACAGAGTATGGAGGCACTGCTGAGAACTGTGCGTTGCCTAGAAGGGTTTGAGGAAGACCTCCGGGACCGGCCCTACTTACTCGCTAGGACGGGTCCTCGGCGAGGAATCGCGGAATTGGCCCCAGATTATACCACCATGGATCTGGAGGAAGATATGGATCGGGACCAGCTTGCTGTAGCAGCGGTGGGAAGTCTTACGACCTGCTGGAATTGCAATCAAACCGGACACCGGTTCATTTCATGCCGAGCAGAGCGTAAGGTTTTCTGCTACGGTTGCGGCAAGCCGGACACTTACTTCCCGGACTGCCCTGAATGTGCCGCGCAAAAAAACGGCCGAAAGAGTACCCGACCACCTCAGCGGTACTCGAAGCCCCCGCAGTAGCTCCTCAGCCAGCTGCTCACCCCAACAAACCTGACGTTAACCCACCAGCCACGACCACTATGACTGCGGATGTTCACTCTCTTCCGGAGACCTCGCCAAAGACAATATTGAAGCGACCACCGCAGTCACTGCCAGAAGAACCCCGGCAGCCTCAAATACGCACTCTAAAACCGTATCATGTTCGACTGCAGGAATATCGGGTGGCTCGAGAGCGAATATTTGCTTCCGAAGTAGTCACTTCCCGCCCGCGCACGACAAAATGGTCAACCCGTCGTTGGCGGAATTTCCGCAAGAGAGTGCGCACCTGCCGTCAAACCTTAAACTCTTGTAACATCTCGGAGGTTGCTAAGAATGAGATCAGACCTTATCATCCAATTAAAGTGTTGGGCGAAACTGTGTTTGCATTGATCGACACGGGTGCCAGTATCAGTTGTCTTGCCTCGAGCTTTGGCTCGAAGGTGCTCCAAGACTATCCGACCTTGATTAAATCCTGGCGCACTGAAATCATTACAGCTGATGGCACCAAACACCCTATACGAGGTAAACTAACAACACCCGTGACGTTCAGGGGTCAGACGAAGGATATTACTTTCTACATTATCCCGTCTTTGACTCAGAATCTTGTACCTTGGCGTCGATTTCGTCCTTCGCTTTGGACTGGCCTCCGATTTATTCACAGATTTGTCTTTAAATACCAGATATGTCAACGAACTCACTTCCCGATAGGCATGACCTGACGCCTAACCAACGGCAACGCCTGGAAGCATCCATCGCTGCTTTTCCATCTTACGCCACCCTAGTCTCACACGCCATCGACGTTGGCGATAGTAAACCGATTAAGCAGAGACAGTATGCCATCTCACCGGCCATGGAGAAATTGGTGTATGCGGAGCTGGATAGGATGCTCGAGTTGGGGGTCATAGAGGAGTCCCAAAGTGCCTGGTCATCACCGGTAACCTTGGTGGTGAAGCCAGGTAAAGTCCGCCTTTGTCTAGATGCCCGTAAGGTAAACGCGGTTACCATCAAGGACGCGTACCCTCTTCCACTCATCGATGGAATACTAGGGAGACTGCCGAAAGCCAATTATATCACCAGTCTCGACCTAAAAGACGCCTTCTGGCAAATTCCACTCGATGAGGGGTCGAGGGATAAGACCGCCTTCACAGTGCCTGGACGACCATTATATCAGTTCGTCACAATGCCCTTTGGCCTGTGTAACGCGCCGCAAACGATGACTCGGCTGATGGACAAGGTCATCCCACCTCACCTGAAACACCAAGTGTTCGTGTACCTGGATGATCTGTTACTCATCACGGAAACGTTCGATCAACACCTCCTACTACTGCAAGAAGTAGCCCTGCACATCAGTAAGGCGGGACTCACCATCAACTTACAGAAAAGTTAGTTTGTCATGAAAGAAATCCGATATCTAGGACATGTCATAGGACATGGCACTATCAAAACGGATCCAGACAAAACTCGTGCGATTGATGAGTTCCCCTTACCAAAAACAGTTAAGCAGCTACGACGTTTCCTTGGTGTGTGCGGTTGGTACCGAAGGTTTGTTCGGAATTACGCAACAGTTTCAGCGCCCCTGTCAGACATGCTGCGGAAAGGGAAGTTTATTTGGACCGAACTCAGCCGAAAGGCATTTGAAGAGCTAAAACAAGTCCTCACATCAGCTCCGGTCTTGCACAGCCCCGACTTCACGAAGCCCTTCTCCATTCATTGTGACGCAAGTCAACATGGAGTTGGAGCCGTGCTGGTGCAATTGACCGATGAGGGAGAGGAAGCTCCCACCGCCTTCATGTCCAATAAGCTGAACTCGGCCCAAAGAAACTATACTGTGTCCTAGCAGGAATGTTTGGCAGCGGTAATGGCTGTGAAGAAATTCCGAGCTTATATTGAGGGCCACCAATTCGAGATCATCACGGACCACGCTTCGCTATAATGGTTGATGAATCAGGCAGATCTAAATGGACGCCTAGCAAGATGGGCACTTAAACTGCAAGGGTTCAAGTTTTCCATCAAACATCGGAAAGGGACCCAGAACATCGTACCCGACACTCTCTCAGGGATCCGAACTGACAATAAATGACGAGGACCCCATCGAAATAGATTTGGACAGCCCACATTTCGAATCAGACAGCTACAAAGAGTTGAGGCAAACCATCGCGACCCAACAATCGCAGCTGCCTGATTTGAGGGTAATAGACGGCTACGTGTATAGACGAAATGAATACGCCACTGGTGATCCATGGCAGGAAGAAGAGTCCTGGAAACTCTGGGTACCGGAGGAAATGACACAACATCTGATCCTCCGCGCACATGACCATCCTTTAAGTGCCCACGGAGGTTACGGTCGGACGTTACGGCGACTCAAGAAATACTTCTTTTGGTCTAAAATAGCATCCCAGGTCAAAGACTACGTGAGCGCCTGTGAGACCTGTAAAGGCACCAAAGCGCCCAACCAGCCTCTTCGACCTCCTATGGGTCAACTCAACGTCCCAGAACGCGTATTCCAACGTCTATACATCGATCTACTCGTTCCATATCCTCGGTCATCCATGGGACACATCGGAGCTATAGTCGTCCTAGACCAGCTCTCAAAATTCCCACTGGTGGAACCTATCCGTAAATTCACAACTCCATCTATCGTGAAATTCCTAGAGAACCGGGTATTCCATATGTTCGGGGTTCCAGAGAGTGTGTACTCGGACAACGGAGTACAGTTCCGGTCTCGGCAGTTTAAGGGCCTACTCGAGCAGTATAGCGTTGAACACCAACTGATGCCCATATACTCTCCTCAGTCTAACGCCTCCGAACGGTTGAACCGCACCCTACTGGCCGCGATCCGTTCCTACGTCCACCCATCTCAAAAAGATTGGGATCGGCGATTGTCTGCCATCACATGCGCCCTGCGATCCTCGTATCATTCCGTCACCGGTGTCGCCCCTTACTTTGCCGCTTTTGGACAGCACATGATTTACGGGTAAATCAAACCGGCTGTTACGGCAATTAAAGTGTTTGGGAGACCCCGTCGTTGCGCTGGAGCCCCACGAACGTCTAGGAGACCTCCGCCGACAAATCTGACGGAAGATTAAGGACATGGGACGTGCAAATGAGGCGCAGTACAATCTCAGGTCACGATCTGCTAATTTCAAAGAAGGAGATGAAGTTTTCGGGCGCTATTTCCGCCAAAGTGACGCCGCGGGGCATTACAACGCCAAGCTGGACAGGCGATTCTTGAAAAGCCGCATAAAGAAGGTAATGGGACCTAACCGTTACCTGATAACGGATCCAGCGGGAAAAAAAGTGGGGATATACCACGCGAAAGACCTGCGCCGATAGATAATTAGTCACATCTGTTTTGTCCGTCCGCATATATTTTCAAAAACGCGCAAGGGTTGTATACTTCCGGCAAAACATAAACATAGGTCAGTCCGTCCGTCTGTCAATTGTATTTTTCTTTTATTGTTCGTCACTTCGTGTCCTGACGCCGAAGACAACCCATGGTACCTTGCAAGATCCTTCAACTAAACAAACGAACGCAGCGATTTAAGATTGATCTGGGGCGATTTAAGATTGATCTGGGGCGATTTAAGATTGATCTGGGATGATTTAAGATTGATCTGGGACGATTGAAGATTTTGACAGGGCGCAGGTGTGGTAACCAAGTGAAGAAGGAGGAGGTTAAGTCTCGGCGAGTAAAAAGCTTCTGCTCATTCGAAAGGTGTCAAGTTTCATTCTATATTGTGAATAATTATTTGTGACGCTCATAACTTGTCCAAGGTGATTGTCTTCTGCGAAAGGATCCCGATCAGGTTCAACCTTTAAAGGCAAAAAAACTGAGATTCCAGCGATATGGGATATGGATCCGTCTGATGTATGTAAGGAAATATTTGGTAGTTAGTTTTTCCATCTGTTCGATATTTGACTGTTGTTATTTTAGTGAATCAAGTGAATGAGGAAACGAGATCTTTCGAGCCTAGTCGTCGTACACGCGAGGAGTTTAATTTCCGAACTGGATTTGACAAGTTGTGCCCGATATTCGATTGGCAGTTTTAATTCTTGCCGGTGTTAAATTGGTTTATCGTATGTCCATCCAGAAGTTGCAAAACTTTGACCCCTTTGCTGATGCAATCAATTGTGCTGATGATACGGTACAGGACGGACTTGCGCACATAAGAATTCAGCAGAGAAATGGTCGAAAAACACTAACTACGGTGCCGGGCCTTTCCTCGGAATACAACCTGAAGAAAATTGTGCGAGCATGTAAAAGGGAATTTGCGTGCAATGGCACAGTAATAGAGCGTCCCGAATACGGTGAACTATTACAGCTTCAAGGTAGAACATTTGCCAGTGGCTAACGAAATCTGGACTTGCAAAGCCAGATCAATCAAGGTGCACGGTTTTTTTAAGCGAGACGAAGGCGCGTATGATCGAACAAAATTTTTGGACATACTGTAAAGAGAATTTATTCGTCATTATCTTCATCCATCCCAAAGATAAATTCCCTGAAGCAACTATTGATTGCATTATTACGTTCGACCGTATACCGCTATTTGTTTGATCAGTTGTTATTACTGCCGTTTTATTGTTGTATATATTATTAACAGACCGAAGGGGATTGCCGGAATTATTTAACCGAATCTGATTTGCATTCCGTGCCCATGAAGTGATCGGTTTATGGTTCGGGTAGTTCAGCGATAGCACAGTGTTCGCCTTCAGGTGATAAGTCTTATTTGCCTTTGGCGCAGATTGACGGTTGGAAGTGAGTGGAACTATTTTCTGCGACGCAAAAACAGTCGACTGCTTGTCTGCAACAACACAACGAAAAGAAATTTGCATTCCAGGACCACCCACATCGTCAGCGGGCGCCCGACGAGGATGTTTGGGTGAGTACCCTTATGTTTCATTATTTATATGTATTTATTTATTTATATATATATTCCATTATTTTTATGTATATTTTTTTCTCTTTTGCACATTTTTACATTAATATAATTTTATCTAATTTTTTTTATGATAATATAATATTATATTATATAAATCTTTTTATATATAAATTTTAAAAATTTTAGAAAATTTTACATTCAAATGATAAATTAATTATTTGAATTTTATAAATTAAAACTTTGAATATAAAAATATTAATATAATTATAAAATAAGTCCTTTGCAAATTTTTACATAATATAATTTTATCTAAATTTTTTTTATGATAATATAATATAATATTATATAAATCTTTTTATATATCAATTTTAAAAATTTTAGAAAATTTTACATTAAAATGATAAATTAATTATTTGAATTTTATAAATTAAAACTTTGAATATAAAAATATTAATATAATTATAAAATAAGGAAAAAAAAATGAAGTGCTAAATTTTTTGAAAAACGGTCTTTCCTTTCCGATACCCTTTGCCCGGGTATAGGACCCGGAACGGTGGCAGGCTGCCCACGAAAAACATGAGCCAGCCGCCGGGTACTTAACTAATCCTTTTTTTGTTTCAGGTAACATCGCGGGTTGAGTGGCCCAAGCAGAGTGCCTCTTTATGGCATAGCGTTATGCAATCGAATTGTATAATTCTATGGCATAAATTGGTCACCGGGGTACTCCCCTTCTGATGGGAAAGTTTATACAAGTCAAGTTGTATGAGTTTTCCACTCAGAAGAGGAATACTTGGCCACTGCAACAAAAATATGGATTTAATTCCGGTTGGGTGGATGCGAAGGGGCTCCATCACCACCCGGTTGCCCCTCTTTCATTTGTGGGCCATGAGCTTCATCGGGTAATGACGAGGTTACCCCAAGTCCGCCTTTCTTTTCAGGTTCCACTTGTTCTCGGAACAAGTACTATCTCCCTCGGTGTAGTTACCTACACTTTTTGCGACTTCGGTCGCCTCTTGATCTGCAACTAAATTCGTGAGTGCGAAATTTTTTTGTAGTGGGTCCTCGTGCTGGGGAAATGAACCCGCCCCACGACACCGCAATGCTAGCCTGCCAGCGCATTCACGCGTCTCCAGACGAGGGCATTCTCGGCAGATATTGTCATCTTCTTCTGCCGAGGCAGCAGAACATCGCTGCAGTCCTTTACGGGCATTTGGAAACATATAAATCACTACAAATGGCGCCCAACGTGGGGCCCCGAAATGCCCGGCTGTATCATCAGTCGTGAGCACGAGACAGTCCATCGTCTCTAGGTGTCCCCACAAGGTGTTAATATTATTGGCGGGTAGGTAACTCCCGAGGGCTTTTGCACTAATCGTGCCCCAGCAACTTAGTAACTTCCGGACGTGTGTTGTCTTTGGACATCAATATCGTTTGGTCCTGCTGCTGATTTATACTTTGGTGGTTTACCATCACTGTATGACTAGTGAGGCCAAATGATATTAGAGTCCCTATTTGTGTTCGGAAGTTATTATCTCAACATCCACTTTGCGGAGGATTCTGATCCGCTTTCCAAACCAGCGGTGCCTGGGTGTCTTAAATTACATGGATTTTGATTTCACTGATTGGCTGTTTAGCTAATCCATGACTATCCATGACAAGACACGCGCTGCTTGTGGATCAGAATTCAACCCTGGGCTGACAAGTTGTGACTTGTAAAAACTTGCGGATGAGGGAGCACTTCTGAACTCTGATTCTCATGGTGCCGCAAGAGAGTAGTCCCTGAACACTATAGAAGGAATGTGCCATTGGTGTCCATACTTGGGAAGAAGGACGGAATGGAAAGACCGATTATTTATTTTTGATAACTTAGAACTTTTTTTTGAAAACTTTTACCATACATCTTTTTTCATACCGTTTTTTTTTGAGGAGTCTGAATAGTTCGCCACTGACGGCCACTCGACAATTATTTAGTAAATCATTTGCACATTTTTCTCTTATACATATATATTCTTTTACGTATTCTTTATAAATATTCATAGTTTAAATTTTAGAAATAAATTTTGTTTAGAATGTCAACAAAACGCACGCAAGACAATCGCAGGTTGCGTTCGGAAGCGGGGCCCACGGCATTATGCGTCATCTGCCAGCAGGCGCGAAATGATGGAACGTCCGTACAAACGTTGGCGTGCGGACATGAGTTTCATGAAGCCTGTGTGACCCAGCATTTATTAGTTATCCGGACTTGCCCTTTATGCCGACAACCAGCCACATTAGCGGATCGACCTTCCAGTCACCTAGAGCTTCCAGCTGCTCAAGGGGCGGTGCCCAAACCAAAGGACCGGCGGGAGCAGGTTCCAACAGCGGCTGATGAGCCTGATTTAATGGGCCGAGCCGAAGCAGTGCCGCCTGCGGAAGGGCCGATACCCACCGTGACTGTGGAGGCGACAGTCCTACAGGATTTAATGGCGCTCATGCAGGACCTGACCACCCGGGTAGCCTCGCTGGAAAGCCAGAAGGATAATCCAGTACCACCTCGGCCAAGAACGCCTCCGATGTGGGATTCGGACCCAAATCCATGGGATTTTCCGGTAGACTCGAGGCGCGATCACGAACGAATCCGGCCCGGTGCGGCAATGAATCCGTTGGCTCCAGTGTACCGGCCCCGACTGAGCCAAGCACCGCCATCAACTCAGGCTCCAGTGATTCCGCCGGACCAACGCATCCATCCACACGCTACGTATCGGCTGAAGCCGACGCAGATCCGCAGCATGATCCAGGGCTGGAATCTGCATTTCAGCGGGGAACCCAACACCATAACAGTGGAAGTTTTCATTGGTCGGGTGGAGTCGCTGATTGAGCAAATGCTAGCAGGAGACCACACGGCGCTGGCAGGATATTTGCCAATGCTGCTTAGGGGAGCAGCACTTGAGTCATATTGGCGAATACATTCGGCCCCACCATCAATACGCTGGTCACGGTTGAAGGAGGTACTCCGCATGGAGTACCCTACGGTAGACATGGACGAATTAGTACTGGACAAGATGAATGCTAGATAGCAGCGTCCGGACGAGTCTTTCCATCAATATCGAGCAGACATTCTTCGGCTGAATGACCAGTTGTCAGAGCCGATGTCTTCTACCCAATTGCTGCGGTTGCTAAAGCGCAATCTGCAATCTGTTTTACTTGCTGAGTGTGATTTTCTTTATTTTTTTGGGCTAAGTCCACAATTTGTATACTTACTAAACTGCTGTGTGTTTTATTCACTAAAATTAAAAATAACATCAGTGCGCGAACTCAAATAGATCTTATAAAACGATTTAAAACTGTTTTTTTTATAATGAGCATTAAATGCAGTCTCCCGAACTGCATCGCATTCGACAATTCGTTTAAATTTGTCACCTGCAGGGCCTTCTGTAATAGAAAGCTTCATGGAGCATGCATGGATGCGCCTAGAGATTGGTACCATCCGTACATGGACAATCATTTTATATGCTCGGATTGCCAAGGGTTTGATGTCGCACTACGAAATATGTTCGATAGACTGATAGGCTACATTGATAAGCTGAACGATGAAAAAGACAGCCTGATTTCACGACAGAAAAAGCAGTCTCGAGCCAATGACGACAGCTTTGTAGAAATGGCATGCAGTTTTGACGAATTAGCTGCCAGAATTACGGAGAGCAACAAAAAAGTGTGTAGATCGCTTGATTTGCTTGATTCTCAACTCGCTTCGATCAAAGATACTTTTTTGTGCTATTCCCCGAACGAAAACGATTGTTGCAAAAATTGTTCGTCTCTACAAAATATAGTTGAGAAAATGCTAGAAAAGCATCATAGCAGCCTCGAGAAAATGACTTCATCCCTTTTCAAACCTAAGGACCATGTAGATTTATCTCAGCTGCTATCGAAAATTAATAATGTCGAAAAGTTGTGCTGCAATCTCATTCAAGGTCAACAAAATAGTCTCACTAGGCCGACGATCACTCATCCATTGGTTACAGACTTCAGTAACACAACGCCCCCTACACCACGTAATCCACGACATATCTACAAATTTGGCACCTTCTGGTCCGCTGAAGAGTGGGACAGCAGAATACAGAAACTTGCAGACTCAAACCCGCAGGCTGACTACAACTTATTTTTTGTTAAGGGTTCAAGAAAATTCAATAACCCAATCACAGTTCGGAAGTTGTTAGAAGATGTCCTACTTATCAGTGGATGCAAGGTTGCGGAGCTTCCTTTCCGGCATCAACGACGACGAGAGTTTAAGGTATCTATTCCCACAAGATACGCCTGGCTGTTTAAGAGCTTCAAGAAGAAAAATAGTGCCTGTTCCTGGAATGGCTTGCTATTCAAACAATGGAACGAACATAATACTGGCCCTGAATCCAAAGATAGTGGTAATTTAAGTAGCCTTAAGCATATTTGTAAACTCTCAGATAGTAGCCATAGCCTATCAATCAATACTCACGCCATTCCCAGCTCTAAAACCACTTCTCCCTCGCATAAACAATTGAATGTTAATCACACTTCTTCGGCTGACTCAACATTGCACTCCGTTTGTGTACGTGCTGGCGATTCTGAAACAGCTTCAAATTCCGTGGCATCTTGTGCACAAGAGTTGGATGCTGGTCCCTGCTTGGTACCTAAATCCACTGATCAGGATAGATACAGGAATTTTGTTCGTGGAGAGGACTTGATTCCTGTTTCGCCTGGATCTATTACTCATCCGTTATCGCCTGCCTCAAACAACTTAACCAAGACATTCTTAGACCCTCTTCTGCCCCCTTCAGTCAAGGCAACTATGGTATCGGGAGCTGATCTGGAAAAAAGATACCTTATGTCTCGACTGAGAGATAACAAAATTTACGAGACCGTTCGTCTTTACCTTTCTTATATGTACAAGGCGCCAGCCACAACCTGCATAGACGGTAAAACAAAAACCAGTTTGAAAATCTTGATTCAAAGAGAAGGGCTTCCAGTCGATCTTGAGGCTCTTAGGCTCGTTTATTTCTCATTCAATGAAGAGTTAGGTGTCACTCTAAATCAAGCTAAAAAAGATCTTGAAATATATGCATCACATGTAAGCTCCAACTATATTTCGTCACTACAAAGAACTAGAGAACATCACAATAAATTTTTTCGCCCCCTATAATCAGCAAAGCCTCAAATTATTTTACCACAACTGTGGAGGTATGCGCAGTAAATTAAATAAGTTTTTCCTTGACGCAAAATCGTGCCATTTTAATGCTATCACCCTTTCCGAAACATGGTTGACGGATTCTCACATTAATGAAGAAATTCTGGATAGTAACTGGAGGATTTACAGAGATGACAGGGACCCGATTATCACTGGCCAGTCAAGAGGAGGCGGTGTATTGATCGCCATACATAACTCCTTCATGAGCGAGCCAGTTAACTGCACACCGCATAATTCATTTCAGCATAAAGTGGTCAAAATAAAAATGGGAAAATCTACTGTGTTTATTGGCGTTTTTTATGTCCCTCCTAAATCGAATGATACTGTCTACGACAATGTCTGTAAAATTATAAGTGATATCACTGCAATGACAAACGAAGACGATAAAATTATCATTACTGGCGACTTTAATAGACCTAATATAAAATTTGTGATCGACAATGACGATGGTCGACTCCTTCCGGTGAATCTCCTTGATAGTAATGATTTCAAATTAATGAGCACCTTCTATAGTAACGACTTGCAGCAGATATCTCCTGCTCCCAACCAGAACGGTGTATGGCTAGACCTTATTTTTTCTAATACATACGACGAAGTTGTGGCCAGTTTAACTGATGACAACGAGAATCTGTTTTCTAACTTGAGACATCACTCCGCTTTTTCTATTGAGCTGTCCACTCCTCATACTTTTAATTCTATTTCGTACAATCAAACTATTGTATATGACTTCCGCAATGGCGATTATGGAAACATTAATAGTCTTCTATCCAGCATTGACTGGTACGGTACTCTGTCAACGTTAGATTTGGATACGACTCTATCCACCTTTTATCGTATAATCTTTGACGCCATTGAATCTTTCGTACCGAAAATCAAGAAAAGGGATAAGATTTCTGAACCATGGCTGGGGAGTGATCTGAGACATTTACGTAACCAGAGAAATAAACTATATAGGCCCCTAAGAAAAGATAAATGTGTAAGCGATGCGACTAAGAGTAAATATAACGAACTTGCACTTGAATTCAATATTAAATCGCAAGAGGGCTATCAAACATACGTTAACGTCATAGCGGAGGAAACTATATACAATCCAAAAAAATTCTTCGACTTTGTTAACGTTAAACGCAAAACATCTGGTTACCCGTCTTTAATGTCATACAACGACTCCGACTCGTCCTGCACCGAGCAGATCTGTGAATTCTTTGCTGATCATCTTCAGCATGTTTACTCCAATCCAGTCAACTCGCCTCATTTTGAGTCGTTAGAAACAGCCACACAGATCTTAATTGATAACATTACCATTTCTGAAGATGAAATTCTTCATGCTATTGAAGATCTTGATCTACTTAAAGGACCCGGCCTTGACCTTATTCCTCCTTGCTTCCTGTCCCTCTGCAAAAATGAATTGGTTAGACCTCTCTTCCTTATTTTTAATAAATCGCTAACATCTGGTATATTTCCCAAACTTTGGAAACCATCCTTTATAACACCAATTCACAAAAAAGGCGATAAGCGGCGCGTGGAGAACTACAGGGGCATTGCTATCCTCTCTACTATGCCTAAACTGTTCGAAAAAATTATCTGCAGTAAAATTTCCCCCATTATAGAACCGTATATGAATGAACAGCAACATGGCTTCCGTAAAAACGATCTACCACCACTAATCTTATTACCTTTACGTCGGATATTCTTTGTAGCATGGAGCAAGGCTTCCAGGTAGATGCAATATATACAGATTTCAGTAAAGCGTTTGATCGAGTGGACCATGAAATACTGGTGAATAAACTTCGCATTTTTGGCATCTACGGTTCACTGCTCAACTGGATTCAGTCATATTTGAAAGACCGCACACAATGCGTTAAGTTTCAAGGTCGGTTGTCTCGTGAGTTCAATGTCACCTCTGGAGTACCTCAGGGCAGTCATCTTGGTCCACTCCTCTTCAATATTTTCATCGCTGATCTTTCTACAGTACTGTCTGATGTCACGCACCTGTTTTACGCCGATGACCTCAAACTGTATCACTGTATACAATCCTTATCCGATGTATCTTTTCTTCAATCTAAGTTAGCAGCTCTCCTTCAGTGGTGCGATAGAAACCAACTTGCTCTTAATATAGAAAAATGCCAGATAATAAGTTTTGCAAGAAAAAAGAACGTTATCTTACATGATTATGATATTAATAACACACGTTTGAAAAGAGTCGGGAGAGTTGTCGACCTTGGCATAGTCTTAGATACTAAACTCCGCTTTAACCTCCATTATGATGAAATCCTGAGCAAGGCTTATAAAATGCTAGGTTTCATTAAACGTAGAGCAAAAGAGTTCAGAAATATCTGGGCTACTAAATCTCTGTACACCTCACTTGTCCGTCCACTTCTTGAATACGGCTGCACAGTCTGGGACCCCATATTCGACATTCATAGTCGCAGATTAGAGTCAGTGCAAAAACAGTTTTTGCTCTTCGCCCTTAGATCCTTGTATGATCCTACTTCTTTCCACAATCTTCCATCTTATGATGTTCGACTTCACATAATCAACCTGACTACACTGGCCTCTAGGAGAGTTGCATTGTCCGCTTGCTTGCCCTTTGATGTGATAAGAGGCAACATTCAAACTACATCCTTGTCAGACAAAATACACTTAAACGATCCTATAAGAGCCACAAGACACACACCAATGCTAACCGTGCGTATGCACCACACGAACTATGCTAGCAATGAGCCGATTAACAGATGCTGTAAAGCATTCAACAGGTTTAGCTTTCATTACTCCCCAACCATCTCCAACTCCAACTTTAAGAACCAAATCTTAAATGCCCTCAACGCCGCTATTTTTTAAATGTTTAAATTAAGTTTGTATTTTTTGTATTGTATTTTTTGTAATTACGCCTTGCTTGGTGAAATAAATAAATAAAGACCGGAGCTCCGTCGCCATATCGTGAACTCCGATCCACAGAGTATGGAGGCACTGCTGAGAACTGTGCGTTGCCTAGAAGGGTTTGAGGAAGACCTCCGGGACCGGCCCTACTTACTCGCTAGGACGGGTCCTCGGCGAGGAATCGCGGAATTGGCCCCAGATTATACCACCATGGATCTGGAGGAAGATATGGATCGGGACCAGCTTGCTGTAGCAGCGGTGGGAAGTCTTACGACCTGCTGGAATTGCAATCAAACCGGACACCGGTTCATTTCATGCCGAGCAGAGCGTAAGGTTTTCTGCTACGGTTGCGGCAAGCCGGACACTTACTTCCCGGACTGCCCTGAATGTGCCGCGCAAAAAAACGGCCGAAAGAGTACCCGACCACCTCAGCGGTACTCGAAGCCCCCGCAGTAGCTCCTCAGCCAGCTGCTCACCCCAACAAACCTGACGTTAACCCACCAGCCACGACCACTATGACTGCGGATGTTCACTCTCTTCCGGAGACCTCGCCAAAGACAATATTGAAGCGACCACCGCAGTCACTGCCAGAAGAACCCCGGCAGCCTCAAATACGCACTCTAAAACCGTATCATGTTCGACTGCAGGAATATCGGGTGGCTCGAGAGCGAATATTTGCTTCCGAAGTAGTCACTTCCCGCCCGCGCACGACAAAATGGTCAACCCGTCGTTGGCGGAATTTCCGCAAGAGAGTGCGCACCTGCCGTCAAACCTTAAACTCTTGTAACATCTCGGAGGTTGCTAAGAATGAGATCAGACCTTATCATCCAATTAAAGTGTTGGGCGAAACTGTGTTTGCATTGATCGACACGGGTGCCAGTATCAGTTGTCTTGCCTCGAGCTTTGGCTCGAAGGTGCTCCAAGACTATCCGACCTTGATTAAATCCTGGCGCACTGAAATCATTACAGCTGATGGCACCAAACACCCTATACGAGGTAAACTAACAACACCCGTGACGTTCAGGGGTCAGACGAAGGATATTACTTTCTACATTATCCCGTCTTTGACTCAGAATCTTGTACCTTGGCGTCGATTTCGTCCTTCGCTTTGGACTGGCCTCCGATTTATTCACAGATTTGTCTTTAAATACCAGATATGTCAACGAACTCACTTCCCGATAGGCATGACCTGACGCCTAACCAACGGCAACGCCTGGAAGCATCCATCGCTGCTTTTCCATCTTACGCCACCCTAGTCTCACACGCCATCGACGTTGGCGATAGTAAACCGATTAAGCAGAGACAGTATGCCATCTCACCGGCCATGGAGAAATTGGTGTATGCGGAGCTGGATAGGATGCTCGAGTTGGGGGTCATAGAGGAGTCCCAAAGTGCCTGGTCATCACCGGTAACCTTGGTGGTGAAGCCAGGTAAAGTCCGCCTTTGTCTAGATGCCCGTAAGGTAAACGCGGTTACCATCAAGGACGCGTACCCTCTTCCACTCATCGATGGAATACTAGGGAGACTGCCGAAAGCCAATTATATCACCAGTCTCGACCTAAAAGACGCCTTCTGGCAAATTCCACTCGATGAGGGGTCGAGGGATAAGACCGCCTTCACAGTGCCTGGACGACCATTATATCAGTTCGTCACAATGCCCTTTGGCCTGTGTAACGCGCCGCAAACGATGACTCGGCTGATGGACAAGGTCATCCCACCTCACCTGAAACACCAAGTGTTCGTGTACCTGGATGATCTGTTACTCATCACGGAAACGTTCGATCAACACCTCCTACTACTGCAAGAAGTAGCCCTGCACATCAGTAAGGCGGGACTCACCATCAACTTACAGAAAAGTTAGTTTGTCATGAAAGAAATCCGATATCTAGGACATGTCATAGGACATGGCACTATCAAAACGGATCCAGACAAAACTCGTGCGATTGATGAGTTCCCCTTACCAAAAACAGTTAAGCAGCTACGACGTTTCCTTGGTGTGTGCGGTTGGTACCGAAGGTTTGTTCGGAATTACGCAACAGTTTCAGCGCCCCTGTCAGACATGCTGCGGAAAGGGAAGTTTATTTGGACCGAACTCAGCCGAAAGGCATTTGAAGAGCTAAAACAAGTCCTCACATCAGCTCCGGTCTTGCACAGCCCCGACTTCACGAAGCCCTTCTCCATTCATTGTGACGCAAGTCAACATGGAGTTGGAGCCGTGCTGGTGCAATTGACCGATGAGGGAGAGGAAGCTCCCACCGCCTTCATGTCCAATAAGCTGAACTCGGCCCAAAGAAACTATACTGTGTCCTAGCAGGAATGTTTGGCAGCGGTAATGGCTGTGAAGAAATTCCGAGCTTATATTGAGGGCCACCAATTCGAGATCATCACGGACCACGCTTCGCTATAATGGTTGATGAATCAGGCAGATCTAAATGGACGCCTAGCAAGATGGGCACTTAAACTGCAAGGGTTCAAGTTTTCCATCAAACATCGGAAAGGGACCCAGAACATCGTACCCGACACTCTCTCAGGGATCCGAACTGACAATAAATGACGAGGACCCCATCGAAATAGATTTGGACAGCCCACATTTCGAATCAGACAGCTACAAAGAGTTGAGGCAAACCATCGCGACCCAACAATCGCAGCTGCCTGATTTGAGGGTAATAGACGGCTACGTGTATAGACGAAATGAATACGCCACTGGTGATCCATGGCAGGAAGAAGAGTCCTGGAAACTCTGGGTACCGGAGGAAATGACACAACATCTGATCCTCCGCGCACATGACCATCCTTTAAGTGCCCACGGAGGTTACGGTCGGACGTTACGGCGACTCAAGAAATACTTCTTTTGGTCTAAAATAGCATCCCAGGTCAAAGACTACGTGAGCGCCTGTGAGACCTGTAAAGGCACCAAAGCGCCCAACCAGCCTCTTCGACCTCCTATGGGTCAACTCAACGTCCCAGAACGCGTATTCCAACGTCTATACATCGATCTACTCGTTCCATATCCTCGGTCATCCATGGGACACATCGGAGCTATAGTCGTCCTAGACCAGCTCTCAAAATTCCCACTGGTGGAACCTATCCGTAAATTCACAACTCCATCTATCGTGAAATTCCTAGAGAACCGGGTATTCCATATGTTCGGGGTTCCAGAGAGTGTGTACTCGGACAACGGAGTACAGTTCCGGTCTCGGCAGTTTAAGGGCCTACTCGAGCAGTATAGCGTTGAACACCAACTGATGCCCATATACTCTCCTCAGTCTAACGCCTCCGAACGGTTGAACCGCACCCTACTGGCCGCGATCCGTTCCTACGTCCACCCATCTCAAAAAGATTGGGATCGGCGATTGTCTGCCATCACATGCGCCCTGCGATCCTCGTATCATTCCGTCACCGGTGTCGCCCCTTACTTTGCCGCTTTTGGACAGCACATGATTTACGGGTAAATCAAACCGGCTGTTACGGCAATTAAAGTGTTTGGGAGACCCCGTCGTTGCGCTGGAGCCCCACGAACGTCTAGGAGACCTCCGCCGACAAATCTGACGGAAGATTAAGGACATGGGACGTGCAAATGAGGCGCAGTACAATCTCAGGTCACGATCTGCTAATTTCAAAGAAGGAGATGAAGTTTTCGGGCGCTATTTCCGCCAAAGTGACGCCGCGGGGCATTACAACGCCAAGCTGGACAGGCGATTCTTGAAAAGCCGCATAAAGAAGGTAATGGGACCTAACCGTTACCTGATAACGGATCCAGCGGGAAAAAAAGTGGGGATATACCACGCGAAAGACCTGCGCCGATAGATAATTAGTCACATCTGTTTTGTCCGTCCGCATATATTTTCAAAAACGCGCAAGGGTTGTATACTTCCGGCAAAACATAAACATAGGTCAGTCCGTCCGTCTGTCAATTGTATTTTTCTTTTATTGTTCGTCACTTCGTGTCCTGACGCCGAAGACAACCCATGGTACCTTGCAAGATCCTTCAACTAAACAAACGAACGCAGCGATTTAAGATTGATCTGGGGCGATTTAAGATTGATCTGGGGCGATTTAAGATTGATCTGGGATGATTTAAGATTGATCTGGGACGATTGAAGATTTTGACAGGGCGCAGGTGTGGTAACCAAGTGAAGAAGGAGGAGGTTAAGTCTCGGCGAGTAAAAAGCTTCTGCTCATTCGAAAGGTGTCAAGTTTCATTCTATATTGTGAATAATTATTTGTGACGCTCATAACTTGTCCAAGGTGATTGTCTTCTGCGAAAGGATCCCGATCAGGTTCAACCTTTAAAGGCAAAAAAACTGAGATTCCAGCGATATGGGATATGGATCCGTCTGATGTATGTAAGGAAATATTTGGTAGTTAGTTTTTCCATCTGTTCGATATTTGACTGTTGTTATTTTAGTGAATCAAGTGAATGAGGAAACGAGATCTTTCGAGCCTAGTCGTCGTACACGCGAGGAGTTTAATTTCCGAACTGGATTTGACAAGTTGTGCCCGATATTCGATTGGCAGTTTTAATTCTTGCCGGTGTTAAATTGGTTTATCGTATGTCCATCCAGAAGTTGCAAAACTTTGACCCCTTTGCTGATGCAATCAATTGTGCTGATGATACGGTACAGGACGGACTTGCGCACATAAGAATTCAGCAGAGAAATGGTCGAAAAACACTAACTACGGTGCCGGGCCTTTCCTCGGAATACAACCTGAAGAAAATTGTGCGAGCATGTAAAAGGGAATTTGCGTGCAATGGCACAGTAATAGAGCGTCCCGAATACGGTGAACTATTACAGCTTCAAGGTAGAACATTTGCCAGTGGCTAACGAAATCTGGACTTGCAAAGCCAGATCAATCAAGGTGCACGGTTTTTTTAAGCGAGACGAAGGCGCGTATGATCGAACAAAATTTTTGGACATACTGTAAAGAGAATTTATTCGTCATTATCTTCATCCATCCCAAAGATAAATTCCCTGAAGCAACTATTGATTGCATTATTACGTTCGACCGTATACCGCTATTTGTTTGATCAGTTGTTATTACTGCCGTTTTATTGTTGTATATATTATTAACAGACCGAAGGGGATTGCCGGAATTATTTAACCGAATCTGATTTGCATTCCGTGCCCATGAAGTGATCGGTTTATGGTTCGGGTAGTTCAGCGATAGCACAGTGTTCGCCTTCAGGTGATAAGTCTTATTTGCCTTTGGCGCAGATTGACGGTTGGAAGTGAGTGGAACTATTTTCTGCGACGCAAAAACAGTCGACTGCTTGTCTGCAACAACACAACGAAAAGAAATTTGCATTCCAGGACCACCCACATCGTCAGCGGGCGCCCGACGAGGATGTTTGGGTGAGTACCCTTATGTTTCATTATTTATATGTATTTATTTATTTATATATATATTCCATTATTTTTATGTATATTTTTTTCTCTTTTGCACATTTTTACATTAATATAATTTTATCTAATTTTTTTTATGATAATATAATATTATATTATATAAATCTTTTTATATATAAATTTTAAAAATTTTAGAAAATTTTACATTCAAATGATAAATTAATTATTTGAATTTTATAAATTAAAACTTTGAATATAAAAATATTAATATAATTATAAAATAAGTCCTTTGCAAATTTTTACATAATATAATTTTATCTAAATTTTTTTTATGATAATATAATATAATATTATATAAATCTTTTTATATATCAATTTTAAAAATTTTAGAAAATTTTACATTAAAATGATAAATTAATTATTTGAATTTTATAAATTAAAACTTTGAATATAAAAATATTAATATAATTATAAAATAAGGAAAAAAAAATGAAGTGCTAAATTTTTTGAAAAACGGTCTTTCCTTTCCGATACCCTTTGCCCGGGTATAGGACCCGGAACGGTGGCAGGCTGCCCACGAAAAACATGAGCCAGCCGCCGGGTACTTAACTAATCCTTTTTTTGTTTCAGGTAACATCGCGGGTTGAGTGGCCCAAGCAGAGTGCCTCTTTATGGCATAGCGTTATGCAATCGAATTGTATAATTCTATGGCATAAATTGGTCACCGGGGTACTCCCCTTCTGATGGGAAAGTTTATACAAGTCAAGTTGTATGAGTTTTCCACTCAGAAGAGGAATACTTGGCCACTGCAACAAAAATATGGATTTAATTCCGGTTGGGTGGATGCGAAGGGGCTCCATCACCACCCGGTTGCCCCTCTTTCATTTGTGGGCCATGAGCTTCATCGGGTAATGACGAGGTTACCCCAAGTCCGCCTTTCTTTTCAGGTTCCACTTGTTCTCGGAACAAGTACTATCTCCCTCGGTGTAGTTACCTACACTTTTTGCGACTTCGGTCGCCTCTTGATCTGCAACTAAATTCGTGAGTGCGAAATTTTTTTGTAGTGGGTCCTCGTGCTGGGGAAATGAACCCGCCCCACGACACCGCAATGCTAGCCTGCCAGCGCATTCACGCGTCTCCAGACGAGGGCATTCTCGGCAGATATTGTCATCTTCTTCTGCCGAGGCAGCAGAACATCGCTGCAGTCCTTTACGGGCATTTGGAAACATATAAATCACTACAAATGGCGCCCAACGTGGGGCCCCGAAATGCCCGGCTGTATCATCAGTCGTGAGCACGAGACAGTCCATCGTCTCTAGGTGTCCCCACAAGGTGTTAATATTATTGGCGGGTAGGTAACTCCCGAGGGCTTTTGCACTAATCGTGCCCCAGCAACTTAGTAACTTCCGGACGTGTGTTGTCTTTGGACATCAATATCGTTTGGTCCTGCTGCTGATTTATACTTTGGTGGTTTACCATCACTGTATGACTAGTGAGGCCAAATGATATTAGAGTCCCTATTTGTGTTCGGAAGTTATTATCTCAACATCCACTTTGCGGAGGATTCTGATCCGCTTTCCAAACCAGCGGTGCCTGGGTGTCTTAAATTACATGGATTTTGATTTCACTGATTGGCTGTTTAGCTAATCCATGACTATCCATGACAAGACACGCGCTGCTTGTGGATCAGAATTCAACCCTGGGCTGACAAGTTGTGACTTGTAAAAACTTGCGGATGAGGGAGCACTTCTGAACTCTGATTCTCATGGTGCCGCAAGAGAGTAGTCCCTGAACACTATAGAAGGAATGTGCCATTGGTGTCCATACTTGGGAAGAAGGACGGAATGGAAAGACCGATTATTTATTTTTGATAACTTAGAACTTTTTTTTGAAAACTTTTACCATACATCTTTTTTCATACCGTTTTTTTTTGAGGAGTCTGAATAGTTCGCCACTGACGGCCACTCGACAATTATTTAGTAAATCATTTGCACATTTTTCTCTTATACATATATATTCTTTTACGTATTCTTTATAAATATTCATAGTTTAAATTTTAGAAATAAATTTTGTTTAGAATGTCAACAAAACGCACGCAAGACAATCGCAGGTTGCGTTCGGAAGCGGGGCCCACGGCATTATGCGTCATCTGCCAGCAGGCGCGAAATGATGGAACGTCCGTACAAACGTTGGCGTGCGGACATGAGTTTCATGAAGCCTGTGTGACCCAGCATTTATTAGTTATCCGGACTTGCCCTTTATGCCGACAACCAGCCACATTAGCGGATCGACCTTCCAGTCACCTAGAGCTTCCAGCTGCTCAAGGGGCGGTGCCCAAACCAAAGGACCGGCGGGAGCAGGTTCCAACAGCGGCTGATGAGCCTGATTTAATGGGCCGAGCCGAAGCAGTGCCGCCTGCGGAAGGGCCGATACCCACCGTGACTGTGGAGGCGACAGTCCTACAGGATTTAATGGCGCTCATGCAGGACCTGACCACCCGGGTAGCCTCGCTGGAAAGCCAGAAGGATAATCCAGTACCACCTCGGCCAAGAACGCCTCCGATGTGGGATTCGGACCCAAATCCATGGGATTTTCCGGTAGACTCGAGGCGCGATCACGAACGAATCCGGCCCGGTGCGGCAATGAATCCGTTGGCTCCAGTGTACCGGCCCCGACTGAGCCAAGCACCGCCATCAACTCAGGCTCCAGTGATTCCGCCGGACCAACGCATCCATCCACACGCTACGTATCGGCTGAAGCCGACGCAGATCCGCAGCATGATCCAGGGCTGGAATCTGCATTTCAGCGGGGAACCCAACACCATAACAGTGGAAGTTTTCATTGGTCGGGTGGAGTCGCTGATTGAGCAAATGCTAGCAGGAGACCACACGGCGCTGGCAGGATATTTGCCAATGCTGCTTAGGGGAGCAGCACTTGAGTCATATTGGCGAATACATTCGGCCCCACCATCAATACGCTGGTCACGGTTGAAGGAGGTACTCCGCATGGAGTACCCTACGGTAGACATGGACGAATTAGTACTGGACAAGATGAATGCTAGATAGCAGCGTCCGGACGAGTCTTTCCATCAATATCGAGCAGACATTCTTCGGCTGAATGACCAGTTGTCAGAGCCGATGTCTTCTACCCAATTGCTGCGGTTGCTAAAGCGCAATCTGCAATCTGTTTTACTTGCTGAGTGTGATTTTCTTTATTTTTTTGGGCTAAGTCCACAATTTGTATACTTACTAAACTGCTGTGTGTTTTATTCACTAAAATTAAAAATAACATCAGTGCGCGAACTCAAATAGATCTTATAAAACGATTTAAAACTGTTTTTTTTATAATGAGCATTAAATGCAGTCTCCCGAACTGCATCGCATTCGACAATTCGTTTAAATTTGTCACCTGCAGGGCCTTCTGTAATAGAAAGCTTCATGGAGCATGCATGGATGCGCCTAGAGATTGGTACCATCCGTACATGGACAATCATTTTATATGCTCGGATTGCCAAGGGTTTGATGTCGCACTACGAAATATGTTCGATAGACTGATAGGCTACATTGATAAGCTGAACGATGAAAAAGACAGCCTGATTTCACGACAGAAAAAGCAGTCTCGAGCCAATGACGACAGCTTTGTAGAAATGGCATGCAGTTTTGACGAATTAGCTGCCAGAATTACGGAGAGCAACAAAAAAGTGTGTAGATCGCTTGATTTGCTTGATTCTCAACTCGCTTCGATCAAAGATACTTTTTTGTGCTATTCCCCGAACGAAAACGATTGTTGCAAAAATTGTTCGTCTCTACAAAATATAGTTGAGAAAATGCTAGAAAAGCATCATAGCAGCCTCGATAAAATGACTTCATCCCTTTTCAAACCTAAGGACCATGTAGATTTATCTCAGCTGCTATCGAAAATTAATAATGTCGAAAAGTTGTGCTGCAATCTCATTCAAGGTCAACAAAATAGTCTCACTAGGCCGACGATCACTCATCCATTGGTTACAGACTTCAGTAACACAACGCCCCCTACACCACGTAATCCACGACATATCTACAAATTTGGCACCTTCTGGTCCGCTGAAGAGTGGGACAGCAGAATACAGAAACTTGCAGACTCAAACCCGCAGGCTGACTACAACTTATTTTTTGTTAAGGGTTCAAGAAAATTCAATAACCCAATCACAGTTCGGAAGTTGTTAGAAGATGTCCTACTTATCAGTGGATGCAAGGTTGCGGAGCTTCCTTTCCGGCATCAACGACGACGAGAGTTTAAGGTATCTATTCCCACAAGATACGCCTGGCTGTTTAAGAGCTTCAAGAAGAAAAATAGTGCCTGTTCCTGGAATGGCTTGCTATTCAAACAATGGAACGAACATAATACTGGCCCTGAATCCAAAGATAGTGGTAATTTAAGTAGCCTTAAGCATATTTGTAAACTCTCAGATAGTAGCCATAGCCTATCAATCAATACTCACGCCATTCCCAGCTCTAAAACCACTTCTCCCTCGCATAAACAATTGAATGTTAATCACACTTCTTCGGCTGACTCAACATTGCACTCCGTTTGTGTACGTGCTGGCGATTCTGAAACAGCTTCAAATTCCGTGGCATCTTGTGCACAAGAGTTGGATGCTGGTCCCTGCTTGGTACCTAAATCCACTGATCAGGATAGATACAGGAATTTTGTTCGTGGAGAGGACTTGATTCCTGTTTCGCCTGGATCTATTACTCATCCGTTATCGCCTGCCTCAAACAACTTAACCAAGACATTCTTAGACCCTCTTCTGCCCCCTTCAGTCAAGGCAACTATGGTATCGGGAGCTGATCTGGAAAAAAGATACCTTATGTCTCGACTGAGAGATAACAAAATTTACGAGACCGTTCGTCTTTACCTTTCTTATATGTACAAGGCGCCAGCCACAACCTGCATAGACGGTAAAACAAAAACCAGTTTGAAAATCTTGATTCAAAGAGAAGGGCTTCCAGTCGATCTTGAGGCTCTTAGGCTCGTTTATTTCTCATTCAATGAAGAGTTAGGTGTCACTCTAAATCAAGCTAAAAAAGATCTTGAAATATATGCATCACATGTAAGCTCCAACTATATTTCGTCACTACAAAGAACTAGAGAACATCACAATAAATTTTTTCGCCCCCTATAATCAGCAAAGCCTCAAATTATTTTACCACAACTGTGGAGGTATGCGCAGTAAATTAAATAAGTTTTTCCTTGACGCAAAATCGTGCCATTTTAATGCTATCACCCTTTCCGAAACATGGTTGACGGATTCTCACATTAATGAAGAAATTCTGGATAGTAACTGGAGGATTTACAGAGATGACAGGGACCCGATTATCACTGGCCAGTCAAGAGGAGGCGGTGTATTGATCGCCATACATAACTCCTTCATGAGCGAGCCAGTTAACTGCACACCGCATAATTCATTTCAGCATAAAGTGGTCAAAATAAAAATGGGAAAATCTACTGTGTTTATTGGCGTTTTTTATGTCCCTCCTAAATCGAATGATACTGTCTACGACAATGTCTGTAAAATTATAAGTGATATCACTGCAATGACAAACGAAGACGATAAAATTATCATTACTGGCGACTTTAATAGACCTAATATAAAATTTGTGATCGACAATGACGATGGTCGACTCCTTCCGGTGAATCTCCTTGATAGTAATGATTTCAAATTAATGAGCACCTTCTATAGTAACGACTTGCAGCAGATATCTCCTGCTCCCAACCAGAACGGTGTATGGCTAGACCTTATTTTTTCTAATACATACGACGAAGTTGTGGCCAGTTTAACTGATGACAACGAGAATCTGTTTTCTAACTTGAGACATCACTCCGCTTTTTCTATTGAGCTGTCCACTCCTCATACTTTTAATTCTATTTCGTACAATCAAACTATTGTATATGACTTCCGCAATGGCGATTATGGAAACATTAATAGTCTTCTATCCAGCATTGACTGGTACGGTACTCTGTCAACGTTAGATTTGGATACGACTCTATCCACCTTTTATCGTATAATCTTTGACGCCATTGAATCTTTCGTACCGAAAATCAAGAAAAGGGATAAGATTTCTGAACCATGGCTGGGGAGTGATCTGAGACATTTACGTAACCAGAGAAATAAACTATATAGGCCCCTAAGAAAAGATAAATGTGTAAGCGATGCGACTAAGAGTAAATATAACGAACTTGCACTTGAATTCAATATTAAATCGCAAGAGGGCTATCAAACATACGTTAACGTCATAGCGGAGGAAACTATATACAATCCAAAAAAATTCTTCGACTTTGTTAACGTTAAACGCAAAACATCTGGTTACCCGTCTTTAATGTCATACAACGACTCCGACTCGTCCTGCACCGAGCAGATCTGTGAATTCTTTGCTGATCATCTTCAGCATGTTTACTCCAATCCAGTCAACTCGCCTCATTTTGAGTCGTTAGAAACAGCCACACAGATCTTAATTGATAACATTACCATTTCTGAAGATGAAATTCTTCATGCTATTGAAGATCTTGATCTACTTAAAGGACCCGGCCTTGACCTTATTCCTCCTTGCTTCCTGTCCCTCTGCAAAAATGAATTGGTTAGACCTCTCTTCCTTATTTTTAATAAATCGCTAACATCTGGTATATTTCCCAAACTTTGGAAACCATCCTTTATAACACCAATTCACAAAAAAGGCGATAAGCGGCGCGTGGAGAACTACAGGGGCATTGCTATCCTCTCTACTATGCCTAAACTGTTCGAAAAAATTATCTGCAGTAAAATTTCCCCCATTATAGAACCGTATATGAATGAACAGCAACATGGCTTCCGTAAAAACGATCTACCACCACTAATCTTATTACCTTTACGTCGGATATTCTTTGTAGCATGGAGCAAGGCTTCCAGGTAGATGCAATATATACAGATTTCAGTAAAGCGTTTGATCGAGTGGAGCATGAAATACTGGTGAATAAACTTCGCATTTTTGGCATCTACGGTTCACTGCTCAACTGGATTCAGTCATATTTGAAAGACCGCACACAATGCGTTAAGTTTCAAGGTCGGTTGTCTCGTGAGTTCAATGTCACCTCTGGAGTACCTCAGGGCAGTCATCTTGGTCCACTCCTCTTCAATATTTTCATCGCTGATCTTTCTACAGTACTGTCTGATGTCACGCACCTGTTTTACGCCGATGACCTCAAACTGTATCACTGTATACAATCCTTATCCGATGTATCTTTTCTTCAATCTAAGTTAGCAGCTCTCCTTCAGTGGTGCGATAGAAACCAACTTGCTCTTAATATAGAAAAATGCCAGATAATAAGTTTTGCAAGAAAAAAGAACGTTATCTTACATGATTATGATATTAATAACACACGTTTGAAAAGAGTCGGGAGAGTTGTCGACCTTGGCATAGTCTTAGATACTAAACTCCGCTTTAACCTCCATTATGATGAAATCCTGAGCAAGGCTTATAAAATGCTAGGTTTCATTAAACGTAGAGCAAAAGAGTTCAGAAATATCTGGGCTACTAAATCTCTGTACACCTCACTTGTCCGTCCACTTCTTGAATACGGCTGCACAGTCTGGGACCCCATATTCGACATTCATAGTCGCAGATTAGAGTCAGTGCAAAAACAGTTTTTGCTCTTCGCCCTTAGATCCTTGTATGATCCTACTTCTTTCCACAATCTTCCATCTTATGATGTTCGACTTCACATAATCAACCTGACTACACTGGCCTCTAGGAGAGTTGCATTGTCCGCTTGCTTGCCCTTTGATGTGATAAGAGGCAACATTCAAACTACATCCTTGTCAGACAAAATACACTTAAACGATCCTATAAGAGCCACAAGACACACACCAATGCTAACCGTGCGTATGCACCACACGAACTATGCTAGCAATGAGCCGATTAACAGATGCTGTAAAGCATTCAACAGGTTTAGCTTTCATTACTCCCCAACCATCTCCAACTCCAACTTTAAGAACCAAATCTTAAATGCCCTCAACGCCGCTATTTTTTAAATGTTTAAATTAAGTTTGTATTTTTTGTATTGTATTTTTTGTAATTACGCCTTGCTTGGTGAAATAAATAAATAAAGACCGGAGCTCCGTCGCCATATCGTGAACTCCGATCCACAGAGTATGGAGGCACTGCTGAGAACTGTGCGTTGCCTAGAAGGGTTTGAGGAAGACCTCCGGGACCGGCCCTACTTACTCGCTAGGACGGGTCCTCGGCGAGGAATCGCGGAATTGGCCCCAGATTATACCACCATGGATCTGGAGGAAGATATGGATCGGGACCAGCTTGCTGTAGCAGCGGTGGGAAGTCTTACGACCTGCTGGAATTGCAATCAAACCGGACACCGGTTCATTTCATGCCGAGCAGAGCGTAAGGTTTTCTGCTACGGTTGCGGCAAGCCGGACACTTACTTCCCGGACTGCCCTGAATGTGCCGCGCAAAAAAACGGCCGAAAGAGTACCCGACCACCTCAGCGGTACTCGAAGCCCCCGCAGTAGCTCCTCAGCCAGCTGCTCACCCCAACAAACCTGACGTTAACCCACCAGCCACGACCACTATGACTGCGGATGTTCACTCTCTTCCGGAGACCTCGCCAAAGACAATATTGAAGCGACCACCGCAGTCACTGCCAGAAGAACCCCGGCAGCCTCAAATACGCACTCTAAAACCGTATCATGTTCGACTGCAGGAATATCGGGTGGCTCGAGAGCGAATATTTGCTTCCGAAGTAGTCACTTCCCGCCCGCGCACGACAAAATGGTCAACCCGTCGTTGGCGGAATTTCCGCAAGAGAGTGCGCACCTGCCGTCAAACCTTAAACTCTTGTAACATCTCGGAGGTTGCTAAGAATGAGATCAGACCTTATCATCCAATTAAAGTGTTGGGCGAAACTGTGTTTGCATTGATCGACACGGGTGCCAGTATCAGTTGTCTTGCCTCGAGCTTTGGCTCGAAGGTGCTCCAAGACTATCCGACCTTGATTAAATCCTGGCGCACTGAAATCATTACAGCTGATGGCACCAAACACCCTATACGAGGTAAACTAACAACACCCGTGACGTTCAGGGGTCAGACGAAGGATATTACTTTCTACATTATCCCGTCTTTGACTCAGAATCTTGTACCTTGGCGTCGATTTCGTCCTTCGCTTTGGACTGGCCTCCGATTTATTCACAGATTTGTCTTTAAATACCAGATATGTCAACGAACTCACTTCCCGATAGGCATGACCTGACGCCTAACCAACGGCAACGCCTGGAAGCATCCATCGCTGCTTTTCCATCTTACGCCACCCTAGTCTCACACGCCATCGACGTTGGCGATAGTAAACCGATTAAGCAGAGACAGTATGCCATCTCACCGGCCATGGAGAAATTGGTGTATGCGGAGCTGGATAGGATGCTCGAGTTGGGGGTCATAGAGGAGTCCCAAAGTGCCTGGTCATCACCGGTAACCTTGGTGGTGAAGCCAGGTAAAGTCCGCCTTTGTCTAGATGCCCGTAAGGTAAACGCGGTTACCATCAAGGACGCGTACCCTCTTCCACTCATCGATGGAATACTAGGGAGACTGCCGAAAGCCAATTATATCACCAGTCTCGACCTAAAAGACGCCTTCTGGCAAATTCCACTCGATGAGGGGTCGAGGGATAAGACCGCCTTCACAGTGCCTGGACGACCATTATATCAGTTCGTCACAATGCCCTTTGGCCTGTGTAACGCGCCGCAAACGATGACTCGGCTGATGGACAAGGTCATCCCACCTCACCTGAAACACCAAGTGTTCGTGTACCTGGATGATCTGTTACTCATCACGGAAACGTTCGATCAACACCTCCTACTACTGCAAGAAGTAGCCCTGCACATCAGTAAGGCGGGACTCACCATCAACTTACAGAAAAGTTAGTTTGTCATGAAAGAAATCCGATATCTAGGACATGTCATAGGACATGGCACTATCAAAACGGATCCAGACAAAACTCGTGCGATTGATGAGTTCCCCTTACCAAAAACAGTTAAGCAGCTACGACGTTTCCTTGGTGTGTGCGGTTGGTACCGAAGGTTTGTTCGGAATTACGCAACAGTTTCAGCGCCCCTGTCAGACATGCTGCGGAAAGGGAAGTTTATTTGGACCGAACTCAGCCGAAAGGCATTTGAAGAGCTAAAACAAGTCCTCACATCAGCTCCGGTCTTGCACAGCCCCGACTTCACGAAGCCCTTCTCCATTCATTGTGACGCAAGTCAACATGGAGTTGGAGCCGTGCTGGTGCAATTGACCGATGAGGGAGAGGAAGCTCCCACCGCCTTCATGTCCAATAAGCTGAACTCGGCCCAAAGAAACTATACTGTGTCCTAGCAGGAATGTTTGGCAGCGGTAATGGCTGTGAAGAAATTCCGAGCTTATATTGAGGGCCACCAATTCGAGATCATCACGGACCACGCTTCGCTATAATGGTTGATGAATCAGGCAGATCTAAATGGACGCCTAGCAAGATGGGCACTTAAACTGCAAGGGTTCAAGTTTTCCATCAAACATCGGAAAGGGACCCAGAACATCGTACCCGACACTCTCTCAGGGATCCGAACTGACAATAAATGACGAGGACCCCATCGAAATAGATTTGGACAGCCCACATTTCGAATCAGACAGCTACAAAGAGTTGAGGCAAACCATCGCGACCCAACAATCGCAGCTGCCTGATTTGAGGGTAATAGACGGCTACGTGTATAGACGAAATGAATACGCCACTGGTGATCCATGGCAGGAAGAAGAGTCCTGGAAACTCTGGGTACCGGAGGAAATGACACAACATCTGATCCTCCGCGCACATGACCATCCTTTAAGTGCCCACGGAGGTTACGGTCGGACGTTACGGCGACTCAAGAAATACTTCTTTTGGTCTAAAATAGCATCCCAGGTCAAAGACTACGTGAGCGCCTGTGAGACCTGTAAAGGCACCAAAGCGCCCAACCAGCCTCTTCGACCTCCTATGGGTCAACTCAACGTCCCAGAACGCGTATTCCAACGTCTATACATCGATCTACTCGTTCCATATCCTCGGTCATCCATGGGACACATCGGAGCTATAGTCGTCCTAGACCAGCTCTCAAAATTCCCACTGGTGGAACCTATCCGTAAATTCACAACTCCATCTATCGTGAAATTCCTAGAGAACCGGGTATTCCATATGTTCGGGGTTCCAGAGAGTGTGTACTCGGACAACGGAGTACAGTTCCGGTCTCGGCAGTTTAAGGGCCTACTCGAGCAGTATAGCGTTGAACACCAACTGATGCCCATATACTCTCCTCAGTCTAACGCCTCCGAACGGTTGAACCGCACCCTACTGGCCGCGATCCGTTCCTACGTCCACCCATCTCAAAAAGATTGGGATCGGCGATTGTCTGCCATCACATGCGCCCTGCGATCCTCGTATCATTCCGTCACCGGTGTCGCCCCTTACTTTGCCGCTTTTGGACAGCACATGATTTACGGGTAAATCAAACCGGCTGTTACGGCAATTAAAGTGTTTGGGAGACCCCGTCGTTGCGCTGGAGCCCCACGAACGTCTAGGAGACCTCCGCCGACAAATCTGACGGAAGATTAAGGACATGGGACGTGCAAATGAGGCGCAGTACAATCTCAGGTCACGATCTGCTAATTTCAAAGAAGGAGATGAAGTTTTCGGGCGCTATTTCCGCCAAAGTGACGCCGCGGGGCATTACAACGCCAAGCTGGACAGGCGATTCTTGAAAAGCCGCATAAAGAAGGTAATGGGACCTAACCGTTACCTGATAACGGATCCAGCGGGAAAAAAAGTGGGGATATACCACGCGAAAGACCTGCGCCGATAGATAATTAGTCACATCTGTTTTGTCCGTCCGCATATATTTTCAAAAACGCGCAAGGGTTGTATACTTCCGGCAAAACATAAACATAGGTCAGTCCGTCCGTCTGTCAATTGTATTTTTCTTTTATTGTTCGTCACTTCGTGTCCTGACGCCGAAGACAACCCATGGTACCTTGCAAGATCCTTCAACTAAACAAACGAACGCAGCGATTTAAGATTGATCTGGGGCGATTTAAGATTGATCTGGGGCGATTTAAGATTGATCTGGGATGATTTAAGATTGATCTGGGACGATTGAAGATTTTGACAGGGCGCAGGTGTGGTAACCAAGTGAAGAAGGAGGAGGTTAAGTCTCGGCGAGTAAAAAGCTTCTGCTCATTCGAAAGGTGTCAAGTTTCATTCTATATTGTGAATAATTATTTGTGACGCTCATAACTTGTCCAAGGTGATTGTCTTCTGCGAAAGGATCCCGATCAGGTTCAACCTTTAAAGGCAAAAAAACTGAGATTCCAGCGATATGGGATATGGATCCGTCTGATGTATGTAAGGAAATATTTGGTAGTTAGTTTTTCCATCTGTTCGATATTTGACTGTTGTTATTTTAGTGAATCAAGTGAATGAGGAAACGAGATCTTTCGAGCCTAGTCGTCGTACACGCGAGGAGTTTAATTTCCGAACTGGATTTGACAAGTTGTGCCCGATATTCGATTGGCAGTTTTAATTCTTGCCGGTGTTAAATTGGTTTATCGTATGTCCATCCAGAAGTTGCAAAACTTTGACCCCTTTGCTGATGCAATCAATTGTGCTGATGATACGGTACAGGACGGACTTGCGCACATAAGAATTCAGCAGAGAAATGGTCGAAAAACACTAACTACGGTGCCGGGCCTTTCCTCGGAATACAACCTGAAGAAAATTGTGCGAGCATGTAAAAGGGAATTTGCGTGCAATGGCACAGTAATAGAGCGTCCCGAATACGGTGAACTATTACAGCTTCAAGGTAGAACATTTGCCAGTGGCTAACGAAATCTGGACTTGCAAAGCCAGATCAATCAAGGTGCACGGTTTTTTTAAGCGAGACGAAGGCGCGTATGATCGAACAAAATTTTTGGACATACTGTAAAGAGAATTTATTCGTCATTATCTTCATCCATCCCAAAGATAAATTCCCTGAAGCAACTATTGATTGCATTATTACGTTCGACCGTATACCGCTATTTGTTTGATCAGTTGTTATTACTGCCGTTTTATTACTTTTACCTCTTCCTGTATTAGCGGGGGCTATCACCATATTATTAACAGACCGAAGCGGATTGCCGGAATTATTTAACCGAATCTGATTTGCATACCGTGCCCATGAAGTGATCGGTTTATGGTTCGGGTAGTTCAGCGATAGCAGAGTGTTCGCCTTCAGGTGATAAGTCTTATTTGCCTTTGGCGCAGATTGACGGTTGGAAGTGAGTGGAACTATTTTCTGCGACGCAAAAACAGTCGACTGCTTTTCTGCAACAACAGTGTTGGGCCCTTATGTAAATACTATTGTTAAAATTTTGGAAGCCTGGATACGCAATGGATTTCCTACTCTAATCCTTACTTTAAATAACTTGTCAAAATAATCGAGACGACTAATTTCTACAAACGACTTGTTTAAATAATCGATAGAATAATATTGAACGTACAGCAAGAGCGCCAAGAAGTTATTAAGACGGATCAACTCGTAAAACCGGCAAACTATTCATTCAATGTTGTAAATGCCTGCTTTAGGATGCAGCCGACGGGCTTGCTATTTGTGCATTCAAGAAGTAGCTATAACGAAAAGAAATTTGCATTCCAGGACCACCCACATCGTCAGCGGGCGCCCGACGAGGATGTTTGGGTGAGTACCCTTATGTTTCATTATTTATATATATTTATTTATTTATATATATATTCCATTATTTTTATGTATATTTTTTTCTCTTTTGCACATTTTTACATTAATATAATTTTATCTAATTTTTTTATGATAATATAATATTATATTATATAAATCTTTTTATATATAAATTTTAAAAATTTTAGAAAATTTTACATTCAAATGATAAATTAATTATTTGAATTTTATAAATTAAAACTTTGAATATAAAAATATTAATATAATTATAAAATAAGTCTTTTGCAAATTTTTACATAATATAATTTTATCTAAATTTTTTTTATGATAATATAATATAATATTATATAAATCTTTTTATATATCAATTTTAAAAATTTTAGAAAATTTTACATTAAAATGATAAATTAATTATTTGAATTTTATAAATTAAAACTTTGAATATAAAAATATTAATATAATTATAAAATAAGGAAAAAAAAAATGAAGTGCTAAATTTTTTGAAAAACGGTCTTTCCTTTCCGATACCCTTTGCCCGGGTATAGGACCCGGAACGGTGGCAGGCTGCCCACGAAAAACATGAGCCAGCCGCCGGGTACTTAACCAATCCTTTTTTTGTTTCAGGTGACATCGCGGGTTGAGTGGCCCAAGCAGAGTGCCTCTTTATGGCATAGCGTTATGCAATCGAATTGTATAATTCTATGGCATAAATTGTTCACCGGGGTACTCCCCTTCTGATGGGAAAGTTTATACAAGTCAAGTTGTATGAGTTTTCCACTCAGAAGAGGAATACTTGGCCACTGCAACAAAAATATGGATTTAATTCCGGTTGGGTGGGTGCGAAGGGGCTCCATCACCACCCGGTTGCCCCTCTTTCATTTGTGGGCCATGAGCTTCGTCGGGTAATGACGAGGTTACCCCAAGTCCGCCTTTCTTTTCAGGTTCCACTTGTTCTCGGAACAAGTACTATCTCCCTCGGTGTAGTTATCTACACTTTTTGCGACTTCGGTCGCCTCTTGAACAACAATCAAATTCGTGAGTGCGAAATTTTTTTGTAGTGGGTCCTCGTGCTGGGGAAATGAACCCGCCCCACGACACCGCAATGCTAGCCTGCCAGCGCATTCACGCGTCTCCAGACGAGGGCATTCTCGGCAGATACCTCCATCTTCTTCTGCCGAGGCAGCAGAACATCGCTGCAGTCCTTTACGGACTTTTGAAACTTCTAATTCACTACAACTTTACAGCAATTTAATTCTCTATCGGAGAGAATCGATAAACAAGATACGAAAATTAATCTTGTTTTTCATCGTTTAGGCGTTTCAAATGCCTCAAAATAATTTGTCATCCAGTCACATTCCCATGGATAGGATTCATCTCATCTCGATCAACGTCAACTCCGTTGTTATTATACATCGGTGTGATTATCTCCTTGAATTCATTGTTAAGCAAAAGCCTGACATCATGCTTCACACCGAAACTCACCTCAATTCATGGCACTCCATGAGTTTCAAGGATTTTGAATTCGTAAGAAACGATAGGGTAGAAGGAGGTGGCACCGGGATATTGTTTCGAAGACCCTATTGTTTCCAAAATATTGAAAAAGTCGAATTCAAAAGCTTTGAATCTCCATCCGTTACCAATATCTCACTGCCAGGTGGGGATAACCTCTTCGTTATCTCTGCCTATGCAACTGGTGGAACTGTTCTCAAGCTCAAGGAGGAGCTCAATTCCTTGTTTGAAATACTCGAATTGAACAGGCTGCATAGTTATTATATTCTTGCTGGTGACCTGAACGTCAAGCATACATCATGGCTGAACGCCACCAATAATCAAAGAGGTTTATTCCTGAAATAGTGGATAACAGAGAACCAAATTGAATACAGGTGCAATATATATGGGTCGGAGTTCCCAACATACCCTAGGACAAATTCATATTTGGACCTCTGCATTGCTGACGCAAGAATTGAATTCAGCTTTAATAGTCCTCAACGGAAACTGCAGGTGCTTCCTTATGATAGCGACCATAACGCAATCGTAATGGAAATCAATCATCAAAGGGATGATTTCTTCCTCATTCCAGTTCAACATGAAAATCACCGGTTGAATTAAAAAAAAAACAGGCTGGGGAAAGTTTCAAAAGAAGTTTAATCGGGAATACCAGAAGCAATGTCCCCCTTCTGATAGTGGCAACTCTTGCTCAATGGATCCTAATGACAGGAATCTAACTAACGATGAAATAGATCTCTATTTGTCGAAGTTACTGAAGCTGACGTTGGAAACGATTGAGAAAGTCGTTCCCAAGATTAAACATCGAAACAATATGGAAGGATATGAAACACCGATCATGACAAGGTTGAAAAGATTGAAAAGCCTTCTTCTCACACGCGTCAACAATATTTATTGACGATTTTTGGACTACAACCATCCCTCGTTGGCGTTGTTGAAATTACACCTGAAGAATCTCAGGAACTTAATCCGTTCATACTTCAGGAGTGAGGTCAGCAATCAATGGGCGAAAAAATTGAGGGGTATTAGTCCACAGGACCCAGACGGCGTGTTCGCGAAAGTGAATAGCATATTCCGCAAGAAGTCTCGAGTGAAGGTATCGAACCTTGAAGTCACTAGTGATGAGATAAATCTTCTCGATAGGGAGGGCTGGTATCGAAATTGATAGTACGACTCCGGATAGAAATGGAAACAGGATTATATGTGAGGGATTGCATAAACTTGCCCTGATTGCAACACATTTTGAATTGGTTCATGTACCAAACCCTGAGAGAGGGAATGAAATATTTTCAGAGGTCGTTGAAGCAAAAGTTTCCGACTTCAAATCAAGCCTGAACGACCAATCAATTCTTCATTTCAATGAAACATTAACATCTGACCTCATACCGAGCTTGAATTTTATTGATTATTTTGACAGCTATGAAGACTTGTGTTTCATATTTAGCAGGATAAACAACAAGAAATCATGTGGTATTGATGGTATTCCAAATGTAGTTCTCCGACATTTGCCTGAGGTTGCTATTAGGAATTATTGCATATTGTTCAACAACATGTTGAGCAATTCGTATTTCCTAAATGAGTGGAAAAGGGCTAAGGTATTTCCGATCTTGAAGAAAGGAAAAGAATCTTCATGCCCGAAAAGCTATCGCTGCCTAAGATCAGCAAGATGCTTGAAGTGATACTCAACAGAGCATTAAACGCCCACATTGAGGAACATGAGTTGATGCCGAATTGCCAATTTGGTTTTCGAGCCAGGCATTCGACCACACATGCAATAACGAAAGTAACCTCAGACATCTGTTGGAAACTAAATGACTAATTTTTAAACTCTTTCAGGATAAGTACCCCAGACACCTTGTCGCCATGATGTGCAATATGTTATACGGGAAATCATTTGTTGTAACTGATGGAAATCTGACAAAAATGCGCGAATTCAAGGTCTTGAATGGTCTACAGCAGGGAACAGCAACTGCGCATCTGCTCTTCTCAATCTTCATTAGCAACCTATTGAACAGCTTTGATTTTAACGTCTCGCCAGCGCAATCATTGGTAGCGTTTGCTGATGATCTGATCACCTATACGGCAGACCGAAAAGCTACAATAGTTCAGAGAAATCTCCAAAAAATGTTCAATGATGTGCAGCTGTACACTGACAATTGGCGAATAAAAATCAATGCGCAGAAATGCGAAACAATCTTGTTTCGGACAACGCTGCAGGAGGTCAGTCAAGACCTGAAACGTAATTGGAAGGATTTCCACATCATGGCTTGCGAGGATAGTTTAGAACGAGTTCCAAATAAATCCTGTGTTCGATACCTCGGTATTCATCTCGATCAGTATCTGTACTATACTGAACATGTGAAAATCATGCTCAGTAAGGCACTCAAAGTAGTCATGGCCCTACGAAGACTCTTTCATTCCAAATACATTGATCAAAAGGTCAAAATTCTCTATTACAAGACCCTGGTTGGACCAGTTTTGACATATGGATGTCAAATCTGGTACAAACAGAGTGCTAGTACCATGGAAAAATTAAGAGTTTTCGAAAGGAAATGTCTTTGTGCATGTATTGGTTTGTACAGAGAGCCTGAGACGGATTGAAAACATTATATATCGTGTAGAAGAATTTATCAAACTGCTGAAGTGACGAGAGTCGATATCTTCATATTGAAACTTCTTCGGAATCATATCGCAAGATCTGTAACGATGAGTGAAAACCTTTGGATTTCCGACCGATAAGAAGATAAAATATCCTCCGAATTTGATTTCAAAAGACCAACAATTCCAATAGAGATACTCATTTGCTAGATTCGTTGAAACTGATCGAGCTGAGACGGAGCCATTTAGGTATTGTTGACTGAATGACAATGTCCAAATTATCCGTGTTTATTTCCAGTTTTGTGTTTTTCGTTACTTAGTTTTTGAGTTTCAGCTCATTATTGCTACATTTAGTATTGTTGTTTATTTGTGTTAAAAATTAGGTATAGGTTAGGTATATGTTATGTTTATTATATTAGGTTAGAGATAAGATTAAACGCGTAGGGTAGGAATATTGTGATAGAATTTTTTTGTATAAGATAAAGTTTTAAATTGAATTTTATTAGAATTAAATTAAAACATATTAGGTGTAGGATCAAAGTTCACTGTTGTGTTTAAATTATAAATAATTTTAGGATAGTGTTGGTTGGTTTTTTTTCTCCTTTTTTCAAAATATGTAATAATCTTAATTAATTGAATTTGCTATAGTTTTTTTTTTTTTTGATTAAATGTGTTTAACTGATAACGTATAAATTTAGAGAGCCATTTGGGCCATAAAGTTTTTGTATAGTTATTGTTTGGAATTTGCTTTATATTCTTTTAAAATTTATACCGATTAGTATTGAATAAAGCGCTTTTGACTTTGACTTTATACAATTCGATCCAAGTAGTAGCCCATGCGCACGACAGCAATATTTTGTCACGGTCATTAACAACCACCAAAGAATTCTTCCTGAAACTGGACAGCGAAGCAAAACTAGTAAAGCTATAAATCAATGAAAATAAAACAAAGCTCATGACGCAGTCGAGGAAAAATACCTCAAGTACTCAAAGTATCAGACTTGGCAAATACAGTATTGAAAATTTTGGCGAATTTGTGTATTTAGGCGCCAAAATAAAAAAAACGGGTAATGAAGGAGACGAAATACTCCGAAGAACAGCTCGCAAATAAAATATTTTATTCCGTTTTGACAATCTTGAAGACCAGCTGCATACACAGGAAAACAAAGCTCCAAGTATACAAATCTGTGGTAAGACCTGTGTTATGCTATGGGTGGGAAACATAGACCCTAACCCAAGCATCCGCAAATATATTGAACGCCTTTGAGCGACGGGTCCTGAGGCGAATAATCGCGGTCAATCGACCGAGACAGTTGGAGGCGCTATTTGCAGGAAGCGAAGAATAAAAAGAATAAAAAGAATTCATTCATGTATGCGTATTAATATATATTATTTAATATAATCAATCGGTCTTTTGTGTTCCCTTGCTATAGGCGACTGTTCGATCATCGGTTGCAGGTTTTAAATATTGAAGAATTTCTGGTTCATCGTTAGTTGAAGAAGTGTTGAGTGAGCGGTCAAAACAGCGGAAGCACAACGCATTCGAAAGCTGGTATATTTACAACGAACCAATCATCTTTATTATCTTTAATTTCTCAAGAAGCCATTCAAAAAACTATAAAGTTCCTAATCATGCTAATCAACTTTATTTCTCTTAACTCTCCTAAAGGAACATTTTGCAAACTTTTCTAATTACATGTAATCCTTTATCCGCTTAATCCTCTTAAACGATCACTTGTTTAAGTTCGGAAAACTTGTAGCTAGGGTAAGTACCTATAATTGTTGAACCGCTTAATAGATCATTTAGCACTGAAGTATTTTTACCTGTATGAGTAAACTTAGATGTAGAGCGTTTATAAGAAACACTTGTAAAAAAGCACTGAAGAAGAAAGGACGTTCCTTTTGAAACGCTCGTTTGCAAATAAATAAAAAGTAATATTCACCCAATAAAAAGGGAAATTTTTCTTTTATTTAGTATCGAACTGTAAATATTATTGAAAAGGAAATAAAACGCATGTTTATAGACTTGAAAATTGTTTTTTTTTCTGTAAGTTCATGAGTTAGCTCATTACAAAGTATTGAGATGCGCGCCTCATCCCGGATGTGAGACCGTGGCTAAATCGAAGGCACGGTGAGACTGACTTCTATCTGACCCAGCTTTTGAGCGGGCATGGGTGTTTTCAGTCTTACCTGCACATGGTCGGTAAGTCAAGGTTCCCCGATTGTCGGTTTTGCCCAGAAGAGGAGGACAATGCCTGTCACACATTTTTTGCGTGTACAAAATTGGTCAGGCTGCGAAGGGAACTCTACAGGGAGACGGGAGAGCTCACCCCGGATAATATAGTTGCGGTGATGCTCGAATCGGTTGACAAACGGAACCAGGTGGCACATTATGCTCGGGCAGTCCTAAAATATAAAAGGGACTCAAAGCAGCCGGAAGCGCTGGGGCTGGGGGATCGCTTTTCTGGCACTTCCTCTTCCTTTCTCCCCTCCCGCTGGTAAAGGGACTCCCCAGCTTGAAGGCGCCTCACGGCGTAACAAAACGAGACCTGGCCCGAAGTAATGTGTCAAACAGTTCCAGGCTGGGTTCTCAGGTTGACAGGGGAGGTGTTTAGTGGGTAGTCCAGACGCCTTCTTGCAAGCATGGGAGTCCCACACTCTGTGCATAAATGGCATTCACCTCCCTACCACAAAAAAAGGTGTTCGTTTGAATATAGCTAGCGCCGGGTTTAATCGCATATGTATTATCTTTTAAGAAGCTGGTGTAGATGCTGCGGTTCTTGTCAATTTCTATACTCCCATCATAATCGTATACAATACAGCTGACGATATTTTTCAAAGCTTCTCTGAACCGTCTCTCAATTCTCGCTATCCCTTGATTCAATAAACTTCCGCAAGATGCATTATATGAATTATCTTCAGTCATGACAAGAGCGAGCAGAAAACATCTATTATCGAAGAATGTTTCGATATCTGATGACCTTTATCCAGATAGTTGATTCCTGTACCTTTGAAAAGACAAGTATCCCCGTATGCTTATTGGCTTGGTTTTTGAATAATCGAATTCTATTGGCTGATTCGGTACTTGCATACCATTAACTAATGGACTACATCTCTTAATGTTGTTGTGCTTAAAGTTGTATGGATTCTTAGTACGCTTATAGTATAGGCATCGTTGTCCACCATTGCGAAAATAAGTAGGCAGCTGTCCATTCCCACTTTATCCAGTGACAGCGTGGATGTATTTGTTGGTAGAGTATAGGTTTTCACTTCAACCCTTTTGTAAGGATGGATGGCATTCGAGCGTTGAAGAACTGATATATGAGCCAGAAGAATATTCGAATTCATAGTTACATGATTCATGTTGCCTCCTGGATTTTGATATGGGGCGGGAATTTGTCGTCTTTTGAGTAAAGATAGAATTCCGGTTTCTCTAGCGGTAATATCATGCGTAAGTCCACACCATTAATCGACACCTTTTTTGGTTGAATATATCACTGTGGGTTTTGCCCGTTGACTCCACCATATTATTCCCGCAAAAAGTTCAAATCGAGTAAGATAACCTCCGTTTTCAGCTTTCGTCCTTCCTCTTTCTATCATTGCCATCTCATTTTCATCCAAATGCCACGCAACGGGTTGAAGATATGTTGTTGCTGCATCCATCAATAGATTTTCAATGTAAGCTCTGTACTGATAATTGTTGTCTATTTGTGCAATGTTTCTATAATTTAGCTGAACTGTACATTGTCTAAAAAGCGAGTGCATCAAATTATTTACCACTCCCCGATTGGCTCAATTTCAGAATCGGCTCCATCAGGTTTCTCCGTACCCGTAAACAATTCTTCTTTACCATCCTTCATTTTAACCAGTTGTACTTTAAGAGGTAGATATATGCTGGACAAATCACGAAACGTATCTCCATGACCAAGACAAATGAATTCCAAAGCTGATGTATTCTCCAATGAAGCTATCGGTTAGTAGGCGATTTCTTTGGTTTTAAGAATGTTACTCTTAATTGGGAAAAATGAAAAATATCCAGTTCAGATTTCATACACTGCTGGAAGGAAGACATTTTTATTTATCAAATATGTCTAATACGCGCTTCTTGGCAATTTTTTGCTTGCTTTTCACAATCAATTTGCCCCTTTTTTGCCTGCCGTCAATTTGTTCACTTTGGAACTTTTGCGTTGCTTAAGTAAAGACCTAGATTGATGTGATGTAAAGGGATTACGAGTACGTCTTTTTATAAGCACGCCGTTCCCCGCACCAGCCATCTTATCGAAAAGCATGTTTATGCCTCTCCTCCTATGCAGCAGCTTTACCATGTTCTCTGAGAAGCTCTTTCAAGGGTTTATCACTGACTTCCTGTAGAAATGATTTACCTGGATTCAACGCCTGCTGTTTTATAGCTTTCACAACTGACACTGTCAGCGGTTTTAAACAGCGTAATAAACTACTGAAAAAACTACTGACTCTTCATCCTTACTGGTATACTCGTTTTACCGGTGCTCGATAGAGACCCCCAATTTTCGACAAATTACCACCACTCTGGACCAAATAATAACGTTTGTAGTATGAATTCATGTTGCCAGTACTGGTCTCGATTGACGACACCACCGCACTGTGAATGTTTATAGATTTCTCCAGCGCCGTTTGAAGTGAAGCATAACAAACGTTGGTGTAAAGCTCGGCTCAAAGTCAATTAATTCGCCATGATGGTCGGTAACTTTAATGGAACTGCTTTCAATGAAGGTTTTCTCCAATGAACAGTATTCTACATGGTTGAACCTGGAAACACTATCACAGTCCAAGGCACGGATTATTCGCAGATTTCTTATTAACTTCTCACCTACAACTTGAAGTTTAATAATGTCCGCGTAAACGGGTACCAGGTTCGCTGCTTTGCATTGCTCTGTAGGTGAGAGTATCTCTCGTCGGCTCCTATTGTCAAGCGTTTCAACACTTTTTTCCAACCATCTAATACTACTTAAAACCTTTGCTTTATTGAACGATTCCTTTAATGTGGCATCAAGCAGTTCCGGATCACGTTTATCAACAGGTGTTTTTAAAAGGGCATAGAAGAATATATCGACAATATTTTCGGTTATGTCCAATTCTATTGGAACAGGAGTTGTATCCACAGTTCCATCAGACTTTTTACATGGTATTTTTAAAACTATATCAGAATCTGTTTTAACCCATTCATCGGGCAATATTACAGTTCCTGCTTCTCTAGCTGCTCGATCTTTTGACTCTCGAACAGTCTTGTTTAATAGTTCAACTTCGGCTTTTCGTGGCTTATCGTAGCCATATGTAAAGAAGGTTGATGGGTCTCTTGCAGATGTATTATCAAAAAATCTTCAATATTAATCGGTGACGGTATTGGTAAGTCTATATTAATCTTTGTATGCCATTACTTTAGATAAAAAGTGTAGGTAGCCCTCGGTATCTGGCCGATTATGTAATCCACAATGTTTATCATATTTTTTTATTTAATTTTAAATAAACTAGATTCGCAACTTTGCTGGCTTGATAAATATGTATGCGAAAATCACCATTTTTTCAGTCAGGCCTATTTCAGCAATAACGTTTCTGTCTATCTACTTTGATGTGATCGTAAATTATTTGTCTAGTGTTTGTCATATAGAGGTTATAATAGTCGGGGATAAACGCTACGAAAACGATTAAAGTTATCTTGAAAAGTTGGTTATTTTTTCATAGCATAATCTTCATAATTTTTTCATAGCATAATCTTCTTCAACACCAACCCAAAGCTAACATTGTATTTTTTAACGAGACAACCGTGTCAAATATTTGTGGTGGATATGTTATTTCTACTGGATCTAGCCATATAAAAAAATCTTCAAATCTACACGGGCCCTCTGCAAATCAATTAGTTCATCATCACATCTTACGCTTCACGCATGCTTCGTAATTTGCATTGATCAACATAAATGTGCAGCAAAGGAATAGTATTCATTCATACAATCTGTTTCCAGGTTACTCATATTCATGACGTGTGGATATCATCTTCTCATCTCAAGATAGTGATCCATCGTCATCTCTATGGCCGTAATTATCACCTCTTAGGTGTTGGTCATTCACATCTTACGACGGTTCATGCATGAAATCAATTGCATACAAAAGTAAAATACAAATTTACGGTATCCATTAACAGACCACTAGCACGCGGGTATACTCAACGGTTCCATATGCATACGTTCAATATGCAATTTTTACGTCAAACAGCTGGCTAATAGTTTTTTCTTCATTCAAGATACCATGCCAACGATATTTGGCAATACTATATACTGCCAATTTGAACGAATCTTATCCCGCTATCCGTCTGTACACAATTTTTTATACGGACAACTTTTAGACTGTAGAATGCTCCGTCTCTTAATTCCCAATTAGTGGAAATTTCATGAGATGGTCGACATGGTAAAACTACATGCATGATTCGAACCTTGTAAAAGAAACGTTGCGAGAAAAAAAAAACGTGGTAGTAGAAAGCTAATGAGGAACACATGTGAATTGCTTGTAAACACTGATCAGCTACTTGCAAATAAATCAAAAACTAGTTACAACACTCTCACTCTCAATTAACACCACCATATCATCATATGATCTTGCAGATGTTTACAAACAGAAGCTTAACTCCCGCCATGTATATAAAAAACCTAAATGGATGAAACAACCATACACACCACAGAAACTTACATAAAGCATCCATCTCTCACACTCTCGTACGAAGCCCGTGAAGCAATTCTTTCACCTCATATGAAATTTTTATCTAAATTTTAAAAATTTATAATTTTATAGTGTAGACACATCCTATTTCCTACAAACTAATTGTGCTTTATTTTATACTCTGGACAAAGTTACTTTTTTCTTTTTCAAAGAATTAAGCTAATCAGCATAATAGAATCAGACAATAAATAAATAAATAAAGAAATCAAAAATAAAAATAAAAGAAAAAAACATACATAAAGTATAAAAAAAAAATAAATAATAATAATAATTATAAAAGAAAATAACAATAATAATAAAATTAAATAATACCCAAAAACTGATCACAATGTCTTGTAGCTTTTCGAAATGTGTCGTTAGTAGTGGCAAATCCCCCATGATTGTGTGTTTTGGGTTCTGTGAACTTCCTTTCCACGCGGTGAGCGTTAACCTGAAGGGCACTGCGCAGATCTTATTAACAAAGTGGACAATGGAGTCCATTGGTACTGTGCATCATGTAGGCGTTACTCAGTATCTGCGTATATCTCTCGACTCCAAACTGCAAGGAAGATAATCACTTCCTTAACCGACGAGCTAAAATCCCTGCTAGGCAAGTGCTCATCTGCATGTTCTGAAGTCGATTCCTTGTTACAATTTGCGGATTCCTCATCTTCCAATCCATCATCTAGTTCGATCGAAAAGGCTGTGCGTTCAGTGTCGGATCCAGCTTCATCAATACCGACAAAAAGTAAACTGCAGGCAAAATTATCCAATGTCTCTTCTCAAGGTGAACTATCCACCTTGTGCTTACGTGACAGCCTGAACGTCAATTCGTAACATGATATGCAGCATCAACCAGCGTTAGTATTGCAGCCAGACTAACACAATTATGCAGAATTGATTGAACCTAGTCTCTCAATTGTTACTAGAAGTAAGTCGTTGTTGAAGCCGCTATCTATTAACCAACAACCAACGGTTTCGGAAGCGGACAATTTAAATGTACCTGATACATCACTAGCTGCTCAACAAGATATGCAGATACAGCCAGCGTTCGTACTACAGCCGGATTGCTGCAATTATGTGGAAACAGCGGAATCTGGTCAATCAATCGTCACTAAGAGCAACTCGCTTTTGAGGCCGCTTTCTATTAATCAACAATGATTTACTTATCATCAGCTCACCTGGTTCTTCATCCAACAGTCGGGGAGCGATTCCAAAGAAAATACTATCTCCAATTCAACATCAGAAATCGAGTGACCTCGTTCCCTAAATATATCTCGATTCTCCTGTCATTCGTGCTTCTATACCTTTGAAGAATATCTTCATATCTAGAGTGGCGTACGAAACTTCTGTTGAGGACCTAAAGCGTTATGTCAACAAAAAGTTTGGATCATCCGTTAAAGTCTTTAGTTGTCATAAATTGACTAAGGAAAATTTAACGGACAAAGTAGTTGCCTCATTCAAATTGGTGATTTCTGCAAATACTGATATTGTCCTGAATCCGAATTGCTGGCCTGCTGGTGTACTTGTTAAGCCGTTTGAATCTAGACGAAGAAATTTTCGTCGGGCAATAAACGAAATCCCAAAGCTTAAGTCACAAGTAATCTTCACGAATATGCTGATAATCATAATGTTTTTTCTACTGTATCCTCTTTAAACCTTAATGAATCTGTTTCAAACCTTAACACTCTTCAATGTAACTTCTCTTCTCCTAATAAAATGTGTTTATCTATTTTTTACCAAAATGTACGAGGGTTAAGGACCAAGCTTGAGGAACTCTTTATCTCTTATCTTCTTCGTAGCCCTACAGCCCCTTTCGGGCCTTTGCTTAGAGATAGTTAGAGTATCTCATTATCATGATCTAATGTATCGGCACTCTACAAGGTGATATGATTATTATCACGCTTTGGCCGTGCATCCGTCCACCCAGCTGCGATACGTTCTGATTTCTTAAACCAGCACGTATCATAACTGAACAGGCTTATAGTCCGTCCGAAGAACCACTCAAACTAAATCTCGTTGACGCCAAAGAGACTTGAACCAGATACCTTCGGCTTACGGGCATAGTGTTTTAACCACTAAGCCACGCGGACTACAAACCTTCCCTTTATGGTCGAAAATTCATAGTGGTTACTGACCATAGGCCACTTGTTTCACTTTTTAATCATAAAAACCCTTCTTCAAAATTAACAAGGATACGTTCAGACCTAGCTGATTACGACTTTACGATAGTCTATAAAAAGGGCAGCATAAATACCAATGCAGACGCCTTATCTAGAATCGAATTTGTCTGACATCACCGGCATACCAAAATTGAAATTTACTGTGTTGCATAATACGAATGATAAAATAGTACGTACAATATATTGAAGTGTGTTATAGCGATAAATCTGGCAAGAAACACGTTTCTGCCAATGCTAAGCTATCAACAGATAACACTAATGGTACCATATACAATAACGAGAGCAATAGCGATAAGTCTAATTTGAAATTCGTTTCAACGTAAGAAAAGCTATTCACATTTGCTAAGAAGGAAAACATCAGTGAACTCTCTTTATCTTCTACCGATGAGCTATTTAAATCCATCGATAAGAATGAATTTAAAAGAATTTTTAATAGATTGCAACAAGGAAGTACATGTACGAATTTAAAAATATTAATTTACGAGCCTACCAGAAAAATCACCGATGAAAAAGAACAAAAGAGGTTGATAGAAGATTATCACGATACACCTCATGGAGGACATTTTGGAGTAAGAAAAACTTTACACAAGCTTAAACAAAAACTCTGTTGGAAGAACATGAACGAAATGGTTAAACGTCATGTTAATAATTGCAAAACTTCTTGCACGAGCAAGCAAGTCAGACACACATCTGAAAAGATGTTGAAGACAGGCACACCATCCTCAAGTTTTCAGACAATCGAAGTAGATATTGTAGGTCCTCTTCGTATCTCAAACGGTTATAGATATATATTAACATTACAATGCGAGCTAACAAAATTCGTAGTAGCACTTCCCTTAGAAAATAAACAAGCACAAGCAGTAGCATTAGGTATAGTTAACGAATTTATTTTAAGATATGGAAAATTTAGTAAGCTAAAAATAGAATTAGGTACGGAATTTACGAACAAATTTTTAGCAGAAATATGTAAATTATTAAAAATTGAGCAAGTTTTTTCAACTCCATATCATCACGAGACTTTAGGAGCGATTGAGCGTAATCATCGTGTACTGAATGAATACATGTATTCTTTCACCGATGATTATGAATGGGACAAATGGATACCGTATTACTCCACATGTCGACACAGGATATTCTCCTTATGAACTTATCTTTGGAAATCTTCCTTCCCTTCCTAATGATATTATCGAAAATGATACAAAAATTTATAATTTTGATAACTACGTAAATGAACTAAAAATTAGATTGAAAACATCACTCCTGAAAGCACGAGAATTAATAGAACAAGTAAAACTAAAACGAATAAATAAATCAAGATATATAAATCCTTTGGAAGTCAAAATAGGCGATATGATTTTAACTGAAAACAGAAAACAGAAAGAGATATCAAAAACCGTACAAAGGTCCTTATCAAGTAAAAGGCATAAAAGAAAGTAACATTTTAATAGACTTAGATGGAAAACATAAATATGTACATAAAAATAATGTTAAGTTGTATTAGCTTAAAAAAAAAAACACAAATAAATAGTTTCTTTAATTGTAAAAAACAAAAAAAAACAAACAAAAACCGCCCACACCATTTAAAACATAAAGTAATTATTTTGTGATTGGTCTCAGTATATGAATTAAAAATTAATATATAAGACTCATCAATTGAATTCACAAATCATAAACAAAAACAGCAATTGTAATAACATTCATACGTACATAGCATAAGCAAACATATGTACACATGTTCAATTGTACATCACTCAATTCGTTTGTTTACTATGATAATAGATTGAACTCACATATCATAAGCAAAAACAACAATCGTAATAACATTCATACGTACATATCATAAGCAAACATTGTTACATGTACAAATAATTCTGCGAGCTACTGTCGCAATTGTTTTCACAACCATTAAGAACATCAACAAAATAAATTTACTCGAAACCACGAGAACCCACCAAGCATCAACATCTGAAAGTGAGTCACTGCTCCATTTCTTTCACGCTGCTATAATGTTCCCGCTAATTCGCCAATGTACGAGAACTGGGTTGAATGACTACAGCCCCTTTATAAAAGCGAGCTGAATGAATGGGGGGATCATTCATTACAACTGCGATAGAAAACTGCGAAACGCAAAGTACAGGCGATATTGATTGTTTTAGTGTGAAGTGATTTTAGTAGACAATTGCGATCGAAATTTAATTGACAAGTGAAAGTTAGATTCTAATTAAAATTGTGAAATAGTTAAATGTGTGATTGTGAATTTTTTTGGTAAATAAATAAACTCTTTTAATTTAATTTAAAAGACATTGCGTTTTCACTTCCCCGGAACATTAAAATTATTGGCCGCGAACCATAACACGCTACAGTGGTGTCGAGAAGTGAGAAAGAAAATTTCGAAAAGTGTTAACATTTAAACGTTTTTAAACTGCACAGTTGTGAAATATAACGTGGAAACTGGTGGAAAAATAACCGAAACAATAAAAATGCCAGGAAACTTTCATCTAAAAATTGATCAATTGACCATATCGGAGCTCAAGGAGGAGTTGGAACAGCGGAATCTGGCCACACAAGGTACAAAGGCCATACTGATTGCACGCTTACGTGACGCGATCGAGTCGGAAGGCGTGAATCTGGATTCGGGTGAGCTCTCAGATGCGGAAAAAGGCGCAGAAGGTGGAGAAGTAGAAACACCAAAATCAAAGGAGCCAGAAAATGCGCTAATGCAAATGTTAATGCTGATGTCATCCAGTCTGACTGCGAAGCTAGATGAACAATCAGCGAAGCTAAATAAACAATCAGCGAAGCTGGACCAACAAGCGATCGAAATCAAGGCAGACATCACACAGAAACTGGAGACACAGTCAACCGAAATAAAAGCGGAGCTCGGTCATCTGAACAAACAAATTAAAGGCGTCGAGGAAAGGTTGACCAGGTCGAGGAAAAGGTCAGCCAGGTCGAAGAGAGAATGAACCATGAGATGGAAAAAGTGAAAAAAAGACTTGGAAGCAGCGAAAGCAGTAGTAACCACTTCACCAGCCCCGCTTATAACCGCAGCGCAAAGCACATCCAGAAATGTGCAAGCACCAATATTCGATGGGCAAATGGTCTGGAGTATTAACAAGACCCAGTTTGAAGCTGCCGCAAGGGCAAATCACTGGAATGAGCAGGAACGAGCAACTGCGCTGATTCTTGCTCTAAGAGGCCCAGCTGCCGAGCTTTTGCAGACGATCCCCGTTGAATTGCACTCAAACCCGAATGCTATAATGAATGCGCTCGACATGCGTTATGGAGACGATCATCTAAAGCAAATTTATCGATTACAGCTAAGGCATCGGGTGCAGAAATCTGACGAAACCCTACAGCAGCTAGCCCAAGACATTGAGCGACTAGCACTTTTGGCTTACCCAGCCTACGACCCAGAACATCGAGATGATGCAGCGACAGAAGCATTTATCAGCGCACTAAAGGACCCGGAATTGGAACAAGCCGTGCGTTTAGCTCAAAAGCAAACGGTTAAGGACGCATTGCCTTACAGTCTGAACTTTGAGGCAGCGAAAAATGTGAATCGTACCACTGCCCGGGTGCGTGAGGTAGTGACAGACGAGAGCAGGTGTGAGCGCGTGGAAATTGAGCGAGACCCGCATGTAAATGGTACGCCTAGATGCTGGAATTGCGGTGAGAAGGGGCACCTGAAAAGAGACTGCAAAAAGCGAAGAAAACCGAGCTATTGTCCAGGGTGTGCAGCTAGGAGGAGATCCAGACCGAGTCAGGAGCCCAGGATTGAAGCCCTTCAAACAGAGGGGTCGGGAAACATGTAAGAGCCAACTTCGTGGGGCAGAGGTTGGCTAGGAGAATCGACGTCCCCAGCACCACCATCATCGTGTCAAGACTACATCGTGGAGAAGCGGACTTATGCCTTCCGGGTCAAGTTGACGGAGAACATTGCACCATAACAATCGACACTGGTGCAACCCGATGGATTATCCGACCAGACCTAGTTAGACAGCAACAACTTCACAAGGGCAGAATTTTCTCACTATGGACAGCTACGGGAGAAACTGCACCTGTTCATGGAGAGGTCAACCTCTTCTGACATAATTTTCTGGCCGCGAACATTATGGATGACTGCATTCTCGGAATGGATTTTCTTCGACCACATGGAATCACGTTGGATTTGGGCAAACGGGTCTTGAAATGGCAGAATGTAGAAGTACTGATGGAGGATCCCAGCGTCCACGTTCCCAAGATGAATGTAGTGGTATGTACTGACACTGATATACCGAATTCTTCCGAAAGCATTGTATGGGCCAAGCTTGATGGTGATTCTGGAGACCACCGATCTTATCTGATAGAGCCAACGAAGATGTCCGCATTGCGCAGTTCGATTGTAGGACGAAGCCTTGTAAGATCTTAAAGGAACGGATATGTGCCGGTTAGAGTCCTTAACACCGCAGACTCAACCACGAGCATCAAAGCGGGAGAAGTCATCGGCAGCTGCCAGCCTGTTTCCACCATCACCTCTTTGGAAGCTACTCACGACCATCATTGGAAAAGGAGGCAACACACAGACAAAGCCCGGGTATCCACGTCTGCCATATTGAAGCAAGTCAAATTGCCAGTGCAGCTATTCAAGCGAGCCTCTGATCTGGTCACCAAGTACAGTGACATCTTCTCAACAAGCCCGGATGACCAAGGCCGAACGAGTCTGGTAACTTGTAGTAATCGAGCAGTTAAGGGTTAAAGGAAATTCAGGCATAAAATGTCCCAGATCAACTAAACAAACGAACGCAGCGATTTAAGATTGAACTGGGACGATTTAAGTTTGAACTGGGACGATTTAAGATTGAACTGGGACGATTTAAGTTTGAACTGGGACGATTTAAGATTGAACTGAGACGATTTAAGTTTGAACTGGGACGATTTAAGATTGAACTGGGACGATTTAAGATTGAACTGGGACGATTTTAGATTGATCTGGGACGATTTAAGATTGATCTGGGGGATTAAATATTTTTGACAGGGCGCAGGTGGCAGAATCAAGGAAGGAAAAAACGAGATGTTGCGAGCCTGGTCGTCGTACACGCGAGGAGTTTTGATTTCCGAACGGGATTTGACAAGTTGTGCCCGATATTCGATTGGCAGTTTTATTTCTTGGCGGTGTTAAATTAATTTATCGTATGTCCATCCAGAAGTTGCAAAACTTTGACCCCTTTGCTGATGCAATCAATTGTGCTGATGATACGGTACAGGACGGACTTGCGCACATAAGAATTCAGCAGAGAAATGGTCGAAAAACACTAACTACGGTGCCGGGCCTTTCCTCGGAATATAACCTGAAGAAAATTGTGCGAGCATGTAAAAGGGAATTTGCGTGCAATGGCACAGTAATAGAGTGTCCCGAATACGGTGAAGGATTACAGCTTCAAGGTGATCAGCGAGAGAACCTTTGCCAGTGGCTAACGAAATCTGGACTTGCGAAGCCAGATCAACTCAAGGTGCACGGATTTTTTTAAGCGAGATGAAGGCTCGTATGATCAAACAAAATTTTTGGACATACTGTAAAGAGAATTTATTCGTCATTATCTTGATCCATCCCAAAGATAAATTCCCTGAAGCAACTAGTGAATGCATTTCGAAACGTCAAAGATGGCGAAGTTTTGTTGTCTTTTCATCGCAGCCTTTTAGCTAAGTTCGGAATCGGATGTGGAGTGGGACCCAAAGAAACAGTTGAATGTCTAATCGGGATTCGTGTAAAAGCAAAATAACATCCAGCTGAGCGAAAGACAATGTTTCTGACTAAAACATCTCAAAAAGGTTAGATAGAAGGCAGTTTGTTTCATTTATAGATTTGTTCCGTGTCGTTTCGTTGTAAATTTTAAATTGTAGTTTGGGCTGGATTTTAGTGGGCAGAACTGTGAAGTCTCGCATTCCGAACTCTCTTCTTAGGGCTGTCACAAGTATGAAGTGCTCGGGAACGTCGCGTTGCTCCAATTATTGTTATTGCCGAAAGCAAGCACTTATTAACAGTACGTAAATTTCAACAATTGAAGGAAGAACGATACAAAGGGGCAGACGTAGTGACATTAAAATAATCTAATACACGGCGCCCCTAAACCATTTGGTAAAACTAGGAGCCAATTGCATTGTTTCTATCGATTTGCTGCTATACATAGAAGCTCCAATGTATTCCCAAAATATCGGTGTCTTCAAAGGGGTAGAAAAGTCACTATTTCGTCAACTATTCCTATTGATGGAAGTTAGCAAGGGCAGCAATTATCAAAGAACAGCTGTTTGTCATTAATCTCCGATACTTTTGTTGGAATCTCAGTATTCGTCTTGCATTTTAACGTTAGAGGTAGCTATAACGAAAAGAAATCTACATTCCAGGACCACCCACATCGTCAGCGGGCGCCCGACGAGGATGTTTGGGTGAGTACCCTTACATTTCATTATTTTATTATTTATATACTTAATCGTGCCATAAGTTCTGTCACACGTATATGGGCACTTTTTGTATAAATGAAAAAGAGTTTTTGACAAAGGAAAATATATTTTATTTTGGCATACTAATGGAAGTAAAATAAGCAACAAATTATTCAAAGTGGCCGCCTTTAGCCTTTACACAGCTCTCTAATCTGTTGGGCCAGTCATCGATAGCAGTACGCACTGCTTCTAGCGGAAAATTAGCTACTGCTTCTGTCAAAGATCGCTTAAGGCTCTCGATATTTGGGTGTCGTCTCGTGCACACCATGGACTCTAACTCCGCCCACAGTTTGTAGTCCAGGGGATTCAAATCTGGGCTCCCAGAAGGCTATTCCGTGGCCCTTATAAACTCTGGAATATTGGTTTCCAACCACGCTTGTGTGGTTCGAGCTTTGTGGGCTGGCGCAGAATCTTGCTGGAAAACCCAATGTCGGTTGTTGAATAGCGTAGAGTTCAGTGGGTTCACACATCCTTCCAGGATGTCCGTTTGATAATTTTTCGCTGCAGTTTTTACGCCTTTTTCGCAAAAATGAAGCTCGGTGACCCCTTCGTAGCTGACACCCCACCATACCATGACTTATGCTGGATGATGTCCTCGCTGTACCCTTGTGGCAACTTCTCGGGCATCTCTGGAGCTGTGGGCATACACCTCATCATTTTGGCGGTTGAAATGTTCCTCCACCGTAAAAATTTTTTCATTGGTAAATAAAATTTCTCGATGTTTGTTGTTGCCGTACCGCCGAAGGAGCTCTTTCGATCTGGTGCTCCTAATTTGCTTCAACTGCTCAGTCAGCAAATGTCCCGTTGATCGTAGAAAGGCACTCATCCCGAGGTCCGATTTTATGATGCGAGACATACTTCGGGTGGAGATGTTCATCTCTCGAGCCATGATTCGTTGTTTACGAAGCGGAGAAGAACGTACATCACGCGGACGTCCAGAACGAGGTCGACATTCAATAGTCTGGATCTCGTATTATCTCTGGATCGCACGATACACAAATCTTTGCGTTATTTTTAACGGACACAACAACTTGAAAATTTCACTCGCGGATTTTCCACACTTATGTAGTGCAATCACTGCAATTCGGTTTTCATTTACACCCCATCATCTTCACACGTTAACGAACAAACTTTAAATGACCATCAACTGTCAACAACATTTTGACGTTTATAAAATTGGCCGATATTGAAATGTCACTCATAAAATAAAGGTGTTGCCAATGTGAGAAATTATGGGACAGAACTTATGGCAGGACTATGTATATATTTTTACTTAATATAATTTTATCTAATTTTTTTTATATTATATAAATCTTTTTATATATAAATTTTACCTTAGAAGGATAGATAAATTATTTGAATTTTACAAATTAAAATTTTTAATATAAAAATATTATTAAATCTTTTTATATATAAATTTTACATTAGAAGGATAGATAAATTATTTGAATTTTACAAATTAAAATTTTAAATATAAAAATATTACTAAATCTTTTTATATATAAATTTTACATTAGAAGGATAGATAAATTATTTGAATTTTACAAATTAAAATTTTAAATATAAAAATATTATTAAATCTTTTTATATATAAATTTTACATTAGAAGGATAGATAAATTATTTGAATTTTACAAATTAAAATTTTAAATATAAAAATACTATTAAATCTTTTTATATAAATTTTACATTAGAAGGATAGATAAATTATTTGAATTTTACAAATTAAAATTTTAAATATTAAAAATATTATTAAATCTTTTTATATATAAATTTTACATTAGAAGGATAGATAAATTATTTGAATTTTACAAATTAAAATTTTAAATATAAAAATATCGTTATAATTATAAAGTAAGAAAAAATGAAGTGCTAATTCTTTTGAAAATCGGTCTTTCCTTTCCGATACCCTTTGCCCGGGTATAGGACCCGGAACGGTGGCAGGCTGCCCACGAAAAACATGAGCCAGCCGCCGGGTACTTAATTAACCCTTTTTTTGTTTCAGGTGCCATCGCGGGTTGAGTGGCCCAAGCAGAGTGCCTCTTTATGGCATAGCGTTATGCAATCGAGTTGTATAATTCTATGGCATAAATTGGTCACCGGGGTACTCCCCTTCTGATGGGAAAGTTTATACAAGGCAATTTGTATGAGTTTTCCACTCAGAAGAGGAATACCTGGCCACTTCAACAAAATATGGATTTATTCCGGTTGGGTGGGTGTGAAGGGGCTCCATCACCACCCGGTTGCCCCTCTTTCATTTGTGGGCCATGAGCTTCGTCGGGTAATGACGAGGTTACCCCAAGTCCGCCTTTCTTTTCAGGTTCCACTTGTTCTCGTAACAAGTTCTATCTCCCTCGGTGTAGTTATCTACAATTTTTGCGACTTCGGTCGCCTCTTGATCTGCAACTAAATTCGTGAGTGCGAAATTTTTTTGTAGTGGGTCGTCGTGCTGGGGAAATGAACCCGCCCCACGACACCGCAATGCTAGCCTGCCAGCGCATTCACGCGTCTCCAGACGAGGGCATTCTCGGCAGATATTGTCATCTTCTTCTGCCGAGGCAGCAGAACATCGCTGCAGTCCTTTACGGACGGTTTGAAAATTACTATTCACTACAAACTCACGTCATAGATACGCAGGGAGCCAAGCCGATTCGACAAGCACCGAGACGTCTCCCTATAGCCGAACAAGGAGAAGTGAGCGCGCTGATCTCGGACATGGAAAAACAAGGCGTTATCGAACCTTCTGTCAGTCCATGGGCTGCGCCTGTAGTTCTAGTAAAGAAAAAGGATGGTAGCACTCGCTTTCGTGTCAACTATAGGCAGCTTAACGACGTCACTAAGAAAGATAGTTACCCGCTCCCACGCATCGATGACATCATGGACACTTTAGCCGACGCAAAATGGTTTTCTACACTCGATCTCAAGAGTGGCTACTGGCAGGTAGAAATTGACAAGAAGGACCGAGAGAAGACCGCATTTTCAGTTGGGACCGGATTGTGGCAATTTGTGGTGATGCCATTTGGGCTTTGCAATGCTCCAGCCACTTTCGAACGCTTGATGGAATACGTGCTACGTGGCCTCACCTGGAAAACCTGCTTAGTCTACCTAGATGACATCATTGTAATCGGGAGAACGTTCGAAGAGCATGTGCGGAACTTAGAAGAGGTTTTCTCCCGATTGCGACTGGCGAATTTGAAACTTAGTGCAGACAAGTGTACCCTTTTCGCAGCTGAAGTAAAATATCTGGGACACGTTGTATCAGCAGAAGCTGGCCAACACCAAACAACAAGCGCCAACTACGAAGTTTTCTTGGTGTGGCAACCTACTATCGAAGATTCTTCAAAGATTTTGCCAAAATAGCTAAGTGTCTCAATCAGTTAACCGAGAAAAATCGTCCGTATGTCTGGAATGAACTATGCCAGGTAGCCTCTGAGACCTTGAAGGAGAAGCTGTGTGGATCAACCTTGCTGGCATATCAAAAACAGGAAAAATGTTTGTAGTTGACACTGACACGTCTGCAATATTGAAGCAGGTCTAATTGCCAGTGCAGCTATTCAAGCAAGCCTCTGATTTGGTCACCAAGAACAGTGAGAGAAGACAGCGTTTTAAGTTGGGACCGGATTGTGGCAATTTGTGGTGATTCCATTTGGGCTTTGGAATGCTCCAGCCACTTTCGAACGCCTGATGGAATACGTGCTATGAGGCCTGACCTGGAAGACCTGCTTGGTATACTTAGACGCCATCATTGTTATTAGGAGAACGTTCGAAGAGCATGTGCGGAACTTAGAAGAGTTTTCCTCCCGATTACGACTGGCGAATTTGAAACTTAGCCCCGAAAAGTGTTCCCTTTTTGCAGCTGAAGTGAAATACCTGGGACACGTTGTATCAGCAGAAGGGGTCCAAACAGACCCTGAAAAAATTGAAGCCGTGAAAAGCTGGCCAACACCAAACAACAAGCGCCAACTACGAAGTTTCCTGGGTCTGGCAACCTACTATCGAAGATTCGTCAAAGACTTTGCCAAAATAGCTAAGTGTCTCCATCAGCTAACCGAGAAAAATCGTCCGTATGTCTGGAACGAACAATGCCAGACAGCCTTTCAGACCCTGAAGGAAAAGCTGTGTGAATCACCCGTGCTGGCGTATCCGAAACCCGGAAAAATGTTTGTAGTTGACACCGATGCGAGCAACGGCGGGATTGGAGCTGTACTCTCCCAGCAAATCGATGGCGAAGAAAGAGTCCTCTCGTATTACAGTAGAGTTCTCTCAAAAACCGAGAGGAACTACTGCGTGACCAGGAAGGAGCTATTGGCTATAATAGAGGCCACCAAGCAGTTCCACAAGTACCTATACGGCCAGAAATTCGTTCTTCGAACGGGCCATGCATCATTGAGATGGCTGCTCAACTTCAAAAACCCCGATGGACAAGTTGCGAGATGGATTGAAAGATTGCAGTCATACGACTACGAAATTGTTCATCGGAAGGGCGGAGCTCATGGAAATACTGACGCCCTATCCCGCCGTCAATGTCCAGCTAACTGCAAGCATTGCCGACGGATTGAGGAAAAGGAACCGCCCGTTGATCTGCGATTGATAACGACCGAATTCGATGAAGGTTGGTCACCGGAGGAGATTCGAAATGCCCAGTTAGCCGATGAGGACATCGGACCATTGCTCGTGTGGAAGGAGACAACTGGGCGACCGGAGTGAAAAGACGTTTCAATGCATGGCGCAACCCTGAAAAGCTATTGGGCACAATGGAACTCTCTTCAGGTGGAGGGTGGCATACTCAAGCGGAAATGGGAAACGGCGGATGGCAGCTCCTATAGGATGCAAACTTTACTTCCCAAAAGCCGAATCCACGATGTGGTTAAGGAGATGCACGAAGGATCCTCGGGAGGCCACCTTGGTGTTAACAAGAACTTAACGAAATTGCGGGAAAGGTTTTACTGGCTCCATGCTCGAGAAGACGCAGAGGACTGGTGCCGCAGATGCACAATTTGCGCTTCCGTCAAAGGTCCAAAGCGACGACTTAGAGGACAAATGCAAACCTACAACGTGGGTGTGCCATTTGAAAGGATTGCTGTTGACATCGCAGGACCCTTCCCTGAATCCGAATGGGAAAATCGATACACGCTGGTTGTAGCCGATTATTTCAGCAAGTGGCCCGAGGTCTACCCCATTCCCAACCAGGAAGCAACTACTGTAGCCGAAAAGCTAGTGTTAAATTGGGTCAGTATGTACGGCGTGCCTTGCGAACTACATGCGGATCAAGGCCGACACTTTGAGTCACTAGTTTTTAGCGAAAAGTGCGAGCTGCTGGGAATACGGAAAACGAGGACAACACCGCTGCATCCCCAATCCGATGGAATGGTCAAACGTTTCAACGGCACGCTCAATAAACATTTGGCCAAGATGGTTGACGAGAACCAAAGGGACTGGGACCGATATATTCCACTATTTTTGATGGCGTACAGAGCTGCCGAACATGCATCGACGGGCCAGGCCCCAGCCAAAGTCATTTTTGGAAAGACTATTAGTCTGCCAGCTGATATAAAGTTCGGAACACCTCCCGAGAAACCCCAAACGATCTCGGAGTACGCAAGTGAGCTAAGGCAACGGTTGAACCAGATACATCGGACCGTGCGAAAACACCTCGAATCGGCTACTGACCGCATGAAGACCAGGTATGATCTAAAGGCAAATTCTACTGGCTTCCAGCAAGATGACTTGGTGTGGCTATATAACCCACAGCGACGGAGGGGTAGGTCTCCAAAGTTGCACCATAATTGGGAGGGACCATACCGAGTTACAAAGCGAATCAACGACGTCGTATACCGAATACAGGAACATCGTAAGCCGAGAGCCAAAATGAAAATCGTGCATCTGGACCGTCTTGCCCCATATTACACCCAGGAAAAATTGACTACAACTGGCGACACATCTTTTCGGGGCGAAAAGAACTGAGGTGGGGGCAGTGTTACATGTACAAATAATTCTGCGAGCTACTGTCGCAATTGTTTTTACAACCATTAAGAACATCAACTAATGAATTTACTCGAAACCACGAGAACCCACCAAGCATGATCAACATCTGAAAGTGAGTCACTGCTCCATTCATTCACGCTGCTCGAATGTTCTCGCTAATTCGCCAATGTACGAGAACTGGGTTGAATGACTACAGACCCTATATAAAGGCGAGCTGAATGAATGGGGGGGATCATTCATTACGACCGCCATAGAAAACTGCGATACGCAAAGTACAGGCGATATTGATTGTTTTAGTGTGAAGTGATTTTGGTAGACAATTGCGATCGAAATTTAATTGACAAGTGAAAGTTAGATTCTAATTAAAATTGTGAAATAGTTAAATGAGTGATTGTGCATTTTTTTTGGTAAATAAATAAACTCTCTTAATTTAATTTAAAAGACATTGCGTTTTCACTTCCCCGGAACATTAAAATGATTGGCCGCGAACCATAACACGCGACAATATGTACACATGTGCAATTGTACATCATTCAATTCATTTGCTTACTAACAAAAGTCATTTGCTTACCAACAAAAGTCCAACCTAAACAAACAAAACAAGTTGGGTAGACAGACCTACGCTCATGTCAGAAGGGTTTTGCACTCAACTTACAAAATGCAGTCACCAGCAGCGAATAAAATCAAGAAACATGTCAAAGATGATGAAAATATGAAATTCGAAGATCATACTATTGTTAATAAAATTGAATGAATTTTTACTTTTGAGGTATATGTTTTTGTTAAACTCATAAATATCTCCCTTGATAATTTTTTCATATTTTTTAGATCACATTTTTCGTGTATTTCCCCCCCTGTGCTCCCTCTGAAGAAAAAACTGTCAGTTTAAGAACTGTTTTGAAAAGCTCTTATAAAGATCTTTCATTTGATACTCATATCGGCTACCTTTGATGAAATGTTTTTTTCAGGGGCCACTCCCCTTTACTGTGATCATCGATTCATGGCCAATTTTTTCGAATCCTAGAATGGTTACAATGCCCTTTTGCTAGGAGCTCTCTCCTACCTCCATGACTTGTTTCACTTATGAGTATTCATTATAAATACTCATCTTCAGTCGTTCATCAAATTGAATCAAGTCTTAAAAGCATGCTCCTTAAACGGTTAAGTTAGGGAAAAATAACTCAAAATTATTCAATCTTCGCATTTAAAACAGCCATCATTTTGTTTTACGATTACTGATACCACTAGCTGAACCAATTCTCAAAGATATTCATGATACCCATCATTCCTGAAATTTTCATGCAAATCCTAGCAAAGCTGTAGTGTCTGTGTCGGTAAAAAGCGCATATTGCTCCATAGCCATATGTTTCCATAGTAATACAGCGCATATTGTTCCATAGTAATACAGGAAACTTGAAATCGCTATAACTTCAATAAATTCCATCCGATCTTTATGAAACTTTCAGGACTTCTTATAAATAGTCATCTGTGTATTGAATTTTATTGAATTTGAGGGTACCGTTAAGATTTTATTCAGGAAAATATAAAATCGATAAATCATACTATTACTAACAAAGTTGAGTGAATTTCGACTTCTCATGTATTTGTTGTTGTTTTACTCATAAAGGCCTACATCCATGATTTTTTTCAGCGAGGGGGGTACGCGAAAAGTTAACATTTTCCCTTCCCCTGCCCCCCTCGGTACCGATAAGGCAATTTTTGGACTCGTTTTGAGAAGATCTCATGAAGACCTTTCCAATGAAATCCTACTCGATTACCAATGGTGAAAATTTTTTTTAAAGGGTCCCCTCCCTATATGGGGAGACCCCCTTAAACCCCTTTGATAAATTTTTCCACCCCAAAACTTTCAAGAAGTCATCACTTCTGACCTTTTCGCAAAATTTTATTGCTGTAGCTTCTATAGTTTCGGAGAAAAAGTGCTGTGACATACAGACGGACGGACGGACAGACGGACACAGGTCGTGATTGCAATAGGGTTTTGTATTTTAGTACAAAACCCTAAAAAGACAACCATGAAATATCAATCCTATCGCATGGCTTTATGTAAACATACCAGTTGCATAATCATACAACGCAATTTCTTTTTATTTCTTCTACACTCATTCTAAATATCGAGCGTACCCATATCACGTTGCATTTCATTCATAACCCATCACGTTTGAAAGTATTCCTTGACCACCCTCAATGCACGCTAATTGTCTTACTCATCAAGGGGTTAGCGACCATACCCAAGTGATGCGTACGCACGTGGGTTATTGACATATGAGTGCATGCATAATGTATGGAATATGGACATCTATCCGTCGAACGAAATAAATGCATGTGAATGTAGTAATTGGATCGAAATAATTGGACTTTGGTAATATTGAGACACGTGAGTTTTTTGTTCATGAGGCAATAAATCAATTTAATGGAAAATATAGGTAGAAATATTGCAAATAATGAATTTTTGCTTACACTTTTAAAAAAAGAGAAAAACAAATTAGCTGCGTAAGACATTGGTTAAGCGAAAGAAAATTGTATAAATACTGAAGTGTGATTGAATAAAATCAAGATTTGTAATCGAATCGTCTTGGTGTTTTCATTGCAAGTCTTCCCTCCGCGAAGCTATATTTGCGGATCTAGAAATTGCGGCGTTGTGGACAATGTGTTGCGGATGCTTGGGTTAGGGTCCATGTTTCACACTCATAGCATAGCACAAGTCTGTTCACAGATTTGTATACTTGGAGCTTTGTTTTCCTGTGTATGCAGCTTGTCTTCAAGATCGTCAATACTGAATAAAATATTTTATTTGCGAGCAGTATTCTTCGGCGTATTTCGTCTCTTTCATTGCCCGTTTTCGTTATTTTGGCGCCTAATTACGCAAATTCGCTAACATTCTCGATACTGTATCCGCCAAGTGTTATCTTTTGTGTATTTGAGGTATTTTTCCTCAACTGCATCATGAGCTTTGTTTTATTTTCATTGATTTGTAGCCCTACTAGCTTTGCTTCGCTGTCGAGTTTCAGGAAAAGTTTTTTGGCAGTTGTCAATGACCCTGTCAAAATGTTGATGTCGTCTGCATAGGCTACTGCTTGGCTCGACTTGTATAGTAATACACTTCACGTATCGACAGGTAGCTTCCTTATGTCGGACTCCAGAGCCAAATTGAATAGCAATGGGGCCAGCCCATCTCCCTGCTTTAGTCCGATATTTGTGTCAAAGGCATCGGTGAGTTGGTTATTGTTGCGGACTTGGGAGGTCGTCGACGTCATTGTGATTTTGGTAAGGCGAACTAATTTGGCTGGGATGCCAAAGCAAAGCATTTCTCGCGAATTGGATCAGGTGAGTCTCAATCAAAACTTGGATTGATTGAGACAATGCGACAGCTCATTAAATCCAAGTGGATGGAATGCCCAACAGAAACCAAAGGTTGCTATTGGATCCAATCAATATTAAATTGATTGGATATACGCGAATCAGAACGGGTGAGTCTCAATCAAAACTTGGATTGATTGAGACACGTGTCACTCACTTGATAAATCAGTCTTCACACACTCGATAGCCACAAACCGCACTGTCTGAAGTAATCCTCACTAACTATAAGGCACGCTGTTTAAATAAAAATGCACTGTTTGATTGACGATCAACAACTGACTGACTGATTTAATTTTTAATTCACATTTTGGTATGGTGACAAAATGCTGATTGCACAAATCTCACATTAAGACGCACGTGCATGCAAAGAAAAAATTGCTGACGCTTGTGGATCAAAGACGAATATTAAGCGATACTTGATATTCTTTATCATGGACAAAACCGCTGATGATGCGTCTCAATGTGAGAGTGGTGCATAAAACTTGAAACAGAAATAAAATACATTGTAATAATATGCTTGAATTTTAATACATTGTATTTGGACTAATAGAATTTAGAGAAATAAATTTTGGATTTACAGGGCGAATAATAAATTATGAAATATGATGAATGATTTTACCGGTGATGTATTTGTACAGCATTATTTCATACAGTACGTTACGATCAATACTGTCGTATGCTTGCTTTAAGTCAACGAAAATTTGGTGAACGTCTATGTTGAACTCCCAGAATTTTTCAAGTACCTGCTTGACTGTGAACAATTGGTCTGTTGTTGATCTACCTGCCCTGAAACCACCTTGATACTCCCCAATAATACTGTTGGCGTATGATCCGATTTTATTTTTTAAGATTTTAGAAAATATTTTGTATTGTAGAAAGTAGTGATATGCCTCTATAACTTTCGGACTGTAGCTTGTTACCTTTTTGTGGATAGGGAATATAATTGATTGGCTCCACTCTTTCGGCATATGTTCTTGTTGCCAAATGTGCTGGATGACTTTGTGAATAGCTTTATGAACACTACTGCCACCATATTTGATGAGCTCCACTAGAATCTCATCGATGCCCGGCGTTTTATTATTCTTTTGGGCTTTGATGATGAAACAAAAAATTCATCCAGAGTTGGTGGGGCCAATGGAAGCTCTCCGCAGACATCTTGGCTGTGCGGAGGATTAAGGAGGTTCTTGAAATATGATGCCCATCTTTCCTTAACCTTGGTTTCATCAGCGAATATATTGCCGCTGTCATCACGACAGAGCGTGGTTTTGGGCGTCAATTTTAGCTGCAAAAAATCTTCCAACATAACACGATAGCGCTTTCCATTGACGGTAACATGACGGCCTTTTTCATTCACGAAAAAATGCGACCCAATCACACCTCCGGCATGAAAACCGCAGCAAATAGTAATTTTTTGCGGATGCAACGGAGTCTCAAGAAGCACATGTGGGTTTGTCGCGGACCAATTACGCATATTTTGCTTATTAACAAAGTCGCGCTATGTGGCGAGTGGCATGGTCTCATTGAAAACACATATCGTTGATTTTAAGTTCATTCAATTCTAGCCGCAAATAATCTTCCAACATTACACGATAGCGCTCTCCATTGACGGTAACACAACGATCGTTTTCATCCACGAAAAATGCGGCCCAACACCTCCGGCATGAAAACCGCACCAAATAAAACGGTGCCTCAAGAAGCACATGTGGGTTTGTCGCAGACCAATTACGCATATATTTTACTTATTAACAAAGTCAAGCCAGAAATGAGCTTCATCGCTGAAGATTTTCGGATAATAGTGATTAATAGTAATTTTCAATAATTTCCAAACATTGCTGGTTCGTGAACTTGGCCATGATGAAAATGTTGACTTTAACTATGGTTTTGACGCTGACTGTTTATTAAAAAAGTTTAAGGGTTCGTTCATATAAAGAAACGAAATTCTTATGTCCCTAATGCAAAACCCTATAAATGTACATATATACAATATATATATATATATATATATATATATATATATATATATATATATATATATATATATATATATATATATATATATATATATATATATGTATGTATATATATATATATATATATATATATATATATGTATATATATATATATATATATATATGTATATATATATATATATATATATATATATATGTATGTATATATATATATATATATATATATATATATATATATATATATATATATATGTGTATATATATATATATATATATATATATATATATATATATATATATATATATATATATATATATATATATATATATA
>OZ017738.1:212834591-212912091 GCA_963969285.1 Odontomyia ornata
CATTCATTCGACCGCGATAAAAACTTGTGATAGTGTGTGGAAAGCGAATTGAAAAGCGATCAAGTAATAGTGAGGTGATTTTGAGAAGACAATTGCGATAAGAAATTTATGGACAAGTGTTAGATTTTTTTAATAGTGAAAATAAAAATTAGTGAAAGTGATAACTGATTTTTGTGCATTTTATTTAATTAAATAAACTCTTCTAGACTAAAATTAAAAGATATTGCGTTTTCACTTTCCCGGAACATTAAAATTATAGGCCGCGAACCAATAACACGCGACAGTGGTGTCGAGAAGTGAGATTAAAATTTTGGAAGTGAAAACGTTTAAACAATTTTAAAGTGCACCATTGTGAAAATTAACGTGGAAAAATAGCCGAAACAATAAAAATGCCAGGAAATTTACACTTAAAAATTAATCAATTGAGCATATCGGAGCTCAAAGAGGAGTTGGAACAAAGAAATCTGGCTACACAAGGTACAAAGGCCATACTGATTGCACGCTTGCGTGATGCGATCGTGTCGGAAGGCGGGAATCTGTATTCGGGTGAGCTCTCAGCCGCAGAAAGAGGCGCAGAAGGTGGTGAAGCCGAAACACCAAAACCAAAGGAACCAGAAAATGCGCTGATGCAAATGTTGATGCTGATGCAGCAAGAGCAGCGACAACAGTCATCCAATTTAACTGCGAAGCTAAATGAACAATCAGCGCAGCTAAATGAACAATCAGCGCAGCTAAATGAACAATCAGCGCAGCTAAATGAACAGACATCCAGTTTAGCTGTGAAGCTAAATGAACAATCAGCGAAGCTTAGTGAACAATCAGCGCAGCTAAATGAACAGACATCCAGTTTAGCTGCGAAGCTAAATGAACAATCAGCAAAGCTAGACCAACAAGCGTTCGAAATCAAGGCGGACATCACACAGAAGCTGGAAAAACAGTCAACCGAAATAAAAGCGGAGCTCAGTAGTCTCAACAACCAAATTAAATGCGTCGAGGAGAAGGTATACCAGGTCGAGGAGAGAATCAACCTTGAGATCAGCCAGGTCAACCATGAGATGGAAAAAGTGAAAAAGGACTTGGAAGCAGCGAAGGCAGGAGTAATCGCCCCACCAGCCCCAATTAAAACCGCAGCGCAAAGCTCATCTAGAAATGTGCAAGCACCAATATTCGATGGGCAAACGGTCTGGACTATTTACAAAACCCAGTTCGAAGCAGCCGCTCGCATAAATCACTGGAATGAGCAGGAACGAGCAACTGCATTGATTCTTGCTCTAAGAGGCCCAGCTGCCGAGCTGTTGCAGACGATCCCCGTTGAATCGCACTCAAACTCGAATGCTATAATGAATGCGCTCGACATGCGTTATGGAGATGATCATCTGAAGCAGATTTATCGGTCACAGCTAAGGCATCGGGTGCAGAAGTCTGGTGAAACCCTACAGCAGCTAGCCCAAGACATTGAGCGACTAGCACTTTTGGCTTACCCAGCCTACGATCCAGAACATCGAGATGATGCAGCGACAGAAGCATTCATCAGCGCACTAAAGGACCCGGAATTGCAACAAGCCGTGCGTTTAGCCCAAAAGCAAACGGTTAAGGACGCATTGGCTTCCAGTCTGAACTTTGAGGCAGCGAAAAATGCGACTCTTACCACTGCCCGGGTCCGTGAGGTAGTGGCAGACGAGTGCAGGTGTGAGCGCGTGGAAATTGAGCGAGACCCGCATGTAAATGGTTGTAGTGAATAAAGAGTTTCCATAAAGTCCGTGAAGGACCGCAGCGATGTTCTGCTGCCTCGGCAGAGGAAGGTGTTGGTTCCTGCCGAGAATGCCCTCGTCCGGAGACGCGTGAATGCGCTGGCAGGCTAGCATTGCGGTGTCGTGGGGCGGGTTCGTTTCCCCGGCACGAGGACTCACTACAAAACATTTCGCATTCACGAATTGCTTGCAGAGATCACAAGAGGACGACCGAAGTCGCAAATTTGTAGATAACCTCCACGAAGGAATTATGACTTGTTACGAGAACAAGTGCAACCTGACAAGAAAGGCTAATTTGGGGTGACCTCGTCTTTACCCAAATAAATTCAGGGCCCACAAACGAAAGAGGGGCAACCGGGTGGTGGTGGAGCCCCTTCATGCCCACCCAACCGGAATAAATCCAATGTTAAATTGTTGAAGTGGCCAGGTATTCCTCTTCTGAGTGGAAAACTCATACAACTTGAATTATATGAACTTTCCCATCAGAAGGGGAGTACCCCGGTGTCCAATTTATGTCATAGAATTATACAATTGAATTGCATAACTCTATGCCATAAAAAGGCACTTGGCTTGGGCCACTCAACCCATAAAGTCACTTGAAACAAAAGAAGGAATTAATCTGTACCCGGCGGCTGGCTCATTTTTTGGGGTGGAAGCCTGCCACCGTACCGGGTCCTATACCCGATTGGAAAAGACCGGAAGGGAAAAGACCAATTTTTTGTTTAATTCAGCATTTTATTTACAATCCGCATGTTTTTCAAGAATGTTAACCTGTCACTTACTGTAAAATGATTCGCTTCAAAATGCAAAGCTTTCAAAATTTGCGATAGGACATACATCAAAGCAAAGGACCGCCAAAAATCGATTGTTTAACACATCGTTAAGCATTCATGTTCCGAGCAAAAAAAAAAGGTGAGAGCTCCTATTATTTACAGTACAAAAACACCAAATGCTGCATGTTTATACTATGCTTTTCAGGTTAAATTTTTATTTTTTTTTCCTATCTTAAGACTTCCTCCAGTTTCTCTTAATTATTTAGCAAGTTTTTGAAATAACCGAGTTGCTTTTCAACAGACAAAGTAAGAAAAATTTATTTTAAGCAAGTTCAGCTAACGAAAACGCGTCCACTAAATTTCTAGGCTTCCAATTAATTTGAAATCAAAACTCAACTGTCGAACGCGCTCAAAAAAAAAAAACAACTAGGGGTGACAAGATGTGGATCTACGCTGAGCCAAAAGCTAATTTACTAAAGACATTTCCTTTTTCAACAGAAAGGAACTTCGAATCTGAGGGAGTGTGTTTATTCTTTACTTTTCTTCTTTATTTCTTTATATAAGATATTTTTCTTACTTCTTCAAAGAATATAATAACTCGATTAGTTTTCCTTTTTTTTTGTTCTAAAATCTAATATATGTATCTAAATATTTTCTTGTCCTACAGAGATACATCTTGTGTGTGCTTAATTAACCAAACGGATCATGTAGGAAATTAGAGTTAATATACTTGTATATATTAAAATTAATTATTATATAATTTTATTAGATCAAAAAAAGGGACTCACCGCATGTTCCGTCGAGCGCTCGATGGGTGCTGGATAGGTCCTGTAAATCTTCGCTTTTGGTTAACTTAAACGCTACAATGTAATTCGATAATGATCTAAGGCCGAATAATTCACCTATCACTATAAAAGTTCTTTGGCCGAATGCCATACAAAATTTAGTAATCAAATCACTTGAAACGGGCGCTAGTGTGAATCCGTTTTCAAGAATTGTTCGTAACTCTTCTCATCCATAAGTTTATCAATTTCTGAAGTTTCACTGAGCTTCACTTTGAATAACCAGCCTTTTCATAACACGATGTATTTCTTAACCCTGGGGTATCCTCAACTGATGTGTTCTTCTCTACCACAGTTCCTGACACAGGAGAATATAATTCACTCGCTAGCGGTGGATGCAGAACACAAAATCATTTCGATGATTGTGGGGCCAGTTGAATACGCTGCAACACGAGGAACTGTCGATCCGATGCGCTTTGAATGTCAGGAACGATCGATGTCTGCCGTAAGTTGTGGGCTGGGGTACTGAAGTCGTCTGAGGTTCGCGATCGTGTTCTAGAAGCTACACAATCATGTTTGGACGAGTTGTTTTTCTTCTCACTTGAATCCTTCTGGTGAGATTTATCGTGTTCTCGATTAGTGTTATTATCGGTTGGGTTCTGGCGACGTCTCTTGTGACTTGAATGTGTCGATAAATCTTCACAACTTGGCAACGAGTTTCGGTCCGATATCCGTTTTCGTTCAAATCTTTTGGGGTGCAGGATTTGGTGATTGAGATTTATACGATCTAATAGATCCACTCGTGTTGGTACTATTTTCTAACAGGCGTTGTTGTCGACGTCGCTGTGTTGCCAACGTTACACAAGGAGTCGGTGTTGGCTTCGTTATGTGTCGATTTTGTTCGTAGACTTCGCGAGTTTTTCCCGATTTGTGTTTTTGCTACTATTTTGGTGGCTATTGTAATGTGAATGGCTACTGGAAGCTTGTGAACCTGGCGCCGTGGTCGTGTTGCTACGATGCCCCTCCGTCACTGCCGAGAGCAATTGATTGTTAACGGGTTCGGCCATAGACGACACTTAACCGTCCACTCTATGTCACTAATCATGCCCCTGAAGCGAATTTTTCCTGTCCTTGTCCTATTTAATGTTTTGATTATACCGAAAATTGTGGGGGAGAAGGGAGTTGATCGATGTGAACAACACTAGTTCCAATATCTAGGGTACCCCTTTTTTTATATGCCGTTTGGGTAAGGTGACTGTGGCAGTGTGCTTGAGTAATGATAACGTAATTTCTACTCGAATTATTTATCAACCAAAATATTGACCGCACTACAAACGCAACCGGAATTTCCATCAAATTTCGAAGTTACTAATTGAGTTTTCATTTGTTCGCAACGATGCGACAATAAAGGAAATCAATACTCACAAAAAGTTGCCATACAAATAACAGTAGAGTTCACATTTCGCATTGCACACACACTCCCTATCCCGACGTATCTTGATTCCGGATGTGCTTTTAATACATGAAGGAGCTCCAATGAGGGTTAGCTTAGAATATGAACACATCCTTGGCCCTGTTATAATGTTTCAGAATAAAACTGTCTATTGCGGCATTTAGAGTTCCGTTTTCCATTTGGTTGTTTTGCCGCTGCTTCGTAAAATTGAATCGAGAATTCGAAAATATCTATACCTCAGAACAGATATTTTCCCAAACAAAATAGCACAATTTCCCAAAAATTCCGATGGAAGCAATATTTAGGCGCGAAAGACTTGACAAACGTTGGCGTCAAGTCTAGAGAAGTAACGAACACGAATTTTCTCGAAATCTTCACAAGACCTTCGACATCATTGAGTCACCACTATTTTCTATTTAAACTCAACTGCAATAATAAATAACTAAACAAACTTAAAACAATTCAGTCAGGACTTCTTGCCTACAACACCGAATAACGTTCTATCCAGACCGCCGGCAAACTCCCTCGTGTTTTTCTCAAGTTCCCCAAAAAATGGCGGGGCCAAACCCTCGAGCAACGAAACAGCAAGGACGGCGTCGGTTGTGGAACTTCGGGAGAACTGTGGTTAGCGGTGCGAGTCAGCAGAGTTGGGGTCATGTTGGAAGCTGGGTCCTGACTAGTGATGGGGTCTGGATTGGTTCGTCCGGGGTTTAGGAGTGCCGACGGGTGGTCGCGGCACTCGGTGGCAAGTTTTTTCGCCCTTTGCAATTTGCACAGTCAGGTGCGTATGTGTCGGCCTTCCCGCATCGCTAGCAGAAAAGCGTTGGCTCCGCTGGACACGCATAGAACCGATGTCCCGGTTGTCGGCAGTTCCAACAGACTGTCGGGCTTGTAATTGCTTCAAGGGAGGGTCGATCAATCAAGGCTGGGTCCTCAAGCTCCGGTGGTGCTCCGCTCCTCGGTACTGGTACTGGATCAGCAAGCAGGTGGTCTGCTGCCATCAACTCCGCGGTGTGATGATTTCGGGGATTTGGTCCCGTTATGCGAGGTTGTGGACGGAAGGTACCTCGTCGCTCATCCAAGTGTTCTTGTCTACGCGCATGGAGGCGCAATCCCTGTATGGTGTTGATGGGAAAATGTAGCAGGCTGTTCTGGAGATCCCAGCGCATGTTCTCTCTGATAATTTCTACCAATTCGTCCTCGGGCAAGGTATTTCGCAGGCGCGTGCTCAATCTCACTATACTGGTGTAGTACTGGTCGAACGGTTCGTGAGCGCCTTGTTTCCGTTTCTTTATTTGCTCTCTTAGCTCTCTCTCAGTGAAGCCATCCTCAAATCGATTGCGGAAGGCTGCACTGAAAGAGTGCCAAGTGGGACGTGGCGTTGACTCTTTAAAGCTCCAGTACCAGTCGGCAGCGTCGCCGCTGAACAAAAGATGGGCATGCCGGAGGAAGGCCGAGGAATCACCTCCCAGGGTGCTGGATACCAACGCCTGAATCCGGAAAAGGAACCGGTCCGCCGATATCATATCGTTGAACCCTGTAAAGTTCAGGCGCCAACTCTCCATGATACGAGGCGTCGGGTCTCGAAAAGGTGCCAATGCGTTCCCGGGGGGAATCACATCCTCGATTGACCTGTTGTACTGAACTGCCTCGGGGGCTGGAGGTACCAACGGAGGTCCGGTACTGTGTCGCGGTCTGTATTCGGGAGCTCTGGGATCCATTCCCGAATTCCTTGGAGGTGGGACCCATTGCTCGGATTGTCGGGAGTGGGGCATCGCCACACTGGGATTTGGCTCCCAGCCAAGCGGAGTTCTCACGCGGCTGGGTGGTTGGCTCAACGGGAGATTCTGGATCTTTCCCTCCAGGTTGCCAATCCTCTCCGACATATCCCTCATCAACGCCACGAGGGTGTCAATGGAGTGGGCGGAAGGCATGGTTGTCACCTCGGACACGACACTTGCAGCCGGAACTTCACCGCCTACTGCTCCTTGCAGGTCTAAGAGTGGTAGTGACGGTTCGGCTTCTGGAGCTCCTTTCGCCACTGCTCCACGCGTTGGTAGGGGCGTTCCGAGGGGGACGTCTAGGGCAGACCGATCTATGGGTCGCCGGCATAAGGGACACAGCTCTGACGTGAGGAGGAGCTGTTGTACACAGGCACGATGGAATAAATGTCCACAATCCAATCGCACGCTGTGTACGCCCTCCACTACGTCTTCGAAGCAGATCCCGCAGTTAGCTGGTTGGACCGTTTTGGATCTGGTCCAACGCTTGTCTGGGGTCCGCTTCGTTGCCATTTTGTGTGGGTTAATTGTGGTGCTAAAATAAAATAAAAAAAATATATAGAATATACTTATTCCTACTAATAACTTATCACTAAATTAGTGGCCGTTAGTGGCGAGCTATGTATATAAAATAGAAAAAGAGAGAGGAAAAAAATTATATGATACACACTTTCCTTTTCAGTGGTCGAACTCTTCAGCGGGAAATGAGAGTGCGTGGTAATCTGCCGAAGAAAGGGTGCTTCGGTCGATTTACGAAATTTATCCCCATACCCACATACATTACAAACCGTTTCTAATCTACGTTAAATGACTCGACGAGACAAGTGGTAGAGCTACCGTAACGACTTTGTACGCGGTCAAAATTCCCGACGCGTGGAAGCATTCCGGGCTTCGCAACTCCAGCATACGCCATCGAACGTTGAACCGATACCACTCGTCTAACACGCATAAGAAATAGTTAGAATCCTTCCGCGACATAAAGGCAAGGTAGCCTTCTATTTTCTTGAGAGTCCATGCTGATAGGTAAACCCATCAGACTGGCAGTTCCATCAAGAAAATAGAAGGTCCTTACAGGTGTTAACCTGGGACAACACATCGGAAGGATTCTGTCGCGAAAGCAAAATCAAACAAAGGAGAGCGGAAGCTACAACTCACGTGAAGCGACCTCTAATGTGTATCACACAATTCCACTGCTCCTGATAGTGGGACTCGAGTACCAAAGTACCTTACATCCTCCGTAAAGGACCAACTCGTCAGAAGACGCGAAGTTCTTTCCCCCTTAGGATGTTTTTGGGCCCCACGTTGGGCGCCATTTGTAATGATTTTTCTACCTTCAGCTCGAACGCGGAACCGACCTCTCATCGGTTCTAGACGTTAAGTCTGAGTAGTGCCAACGGATGGTACCAACAGGTCAACCAATCCGTGCACCGTAATCCATTCACGCGGTGACTGCTTGTCGGCCAGCTAGTTCGGAGAGGATTTCGGTCGCGGGTCTCCGAATGGATTACGCTCAATTACAATATTTCAGTCACCTGAAATTGCCCGTTTTCTAAACGCGTCAACATTTACTCATCCAGAACGAGAAACCTACATTACGTTAGTTCTGGATGGAATCTATCCACAGATCTCCAATCAAAAACGCTACAACATCTCATAGGCGCGTTACCGATTCACCGACGCGGTACCGAAAAATATACTACTCGAACTTACACCGAAGAAAACTACTCTAAAGAAATGGCGAAACAAGCAAAGGTACCGCGTACCGCGCGCGACGCGAAACCGACTTCAGCGGATTTGTCGAAACCCTACCCTCGCGACGGCATACTTACCCTACACTCTCTGTTCCCCCTGAAAAAGAACGAGTCACTGAAAAGGAAAGTCGTTAGTTATCTTTTAGCAATTCATTTTTAATAATGTAAAAATTTTGAACAAAACATAATATTTGTATTGTTTCATTTCTTGTTCTTTTTTTTTTTACGCTTAATTTAAAATACCATTTAGTAGATATTTAGCTTTGTAGCTTAACAATACTCATTTATTTATAGTTATTTCTTAATTCATGGATGTTCTATCTGTTTGATATATATTTGTTGTATCGCACCTTAGTTATTTTGAAAATCTACAAGTCATTTGGATCTTGGTTTAAGTAAAACTTAGAATGGTTTAATGGACTTGTATTAGAAATACAATATTAATTATTATTGGAACTGTTTTTGGAAGGAACTACCAATTATTTAGGATTTTTTTTAGAATAATCGTTCAAGTTACATTTGAAAGGAGCATTTATCGTGGATGATTTTGAAGGATGTTAAGGAAGCTCCAATGAGAAAAGAAACAGCGAGAAAGTTTAAATTTCGAAAAAGGGCCATCAATCGTTTAGTAAAAAGTAATCTCAACATGAGTTAAACTTCTTTCTCGTGACAGAAAATAAAGATTGCATCAAATAAATTTTTTTCGAACAATAGCACATCTCATCGTTATTATTAATATTTATTTTGGTTCATCTACGTATCACATAGATAGTGCAACAAATCATTAACTTGAGTTTGACAAGCTATTAATTATCCTCCAATGGTACAAAACAAATATCTAGCAAATATATTAAAATTTTATAAATCTAATAATAAATATAAATAGAATTTTGTCAATCTTTTTCTTCTGTTGTTTAAATAAAATCCTTAAAAATATATTTATAAATCATCCAATTATTATTCTCATTTTTAATTCTCTACTTAGTTTATTACTTAGCTAGAAGAAACATTAGTAATCTAAAGTTAATTGCCTTAGCTGCCAATAACCGATTGCACTCTGAACTATCTGGCAAGGGTAGGAGATAATATTCACTTTCATTGCTCTCATCTGTGAATATGTGTTTACAGATCTGAGTGTTTACTTTCATTTCCGAGAACGGTCCCCTTAAAGCAAAGAAGTGTATGTGCAATGGGGTACTTGTCTTACTTTTCAGTATGAGCTTTCAACAATTGAAATTAATCTAAATAAACAATTCCTAGCTCTCCACTTTGACCGTTCGAATTTTCAACGGTTTTGGAGGTTTTGGTTTGTGCGTATCACCCCGCTTGCACAAATGATCGCGTCTGGTGAAGCCTTTTGAACAGGTTTCGCACACGTAAGCTTTTCTGCCTGTATGCGAATCGATATGTCTTCTCAGATCAGTTTTATGATGGAATTGTTTCGGACAAAATTGAAATTGATGGGGTTTTTGTGCTGCACTGTGCTTCGCATAGTGCGTGTCGAAAGTGACTTCGTTGGAAAAACGTTTGCCACATCGATTACAACGGAATGGTTGCTCGCCCTTGTTACACTCGTCGCAACGAATTTCGCCAGTCGGTGTTTTTCGGCGCATCCCATTCATGGGGCGAGGAACTCTTTATTCCCAATCAAGAGCGGCCTTTACTTTTAGACACAACACTAACCTAGAGAGAGAGGTTAACTCTTAAACTTTTAATTGATGAAAAATTGCATCACTCACTTTCTTATTGCTGTTACTTAGCCAAACGATTAATCAATGTCCGTACAACAGCGGCAATTCCCGTGACCCGTTCTTTTCATACACCTTCTCGGCTTTTACGTCCTACAAGAGGCGCCAAATTCACTGACATCTGTCCAAATGAAAGTATACTGACTGCCATCACTTCCATGTGGCTGTCAAATCCCTGGTTGTCACATCGGACAAAACATCTGTGCGTGGAATGGCACTTCATATGGCGGAAATGTGCTTCTCCAGATGTCGCCAGTGGCATAGTTTTCTCGATGGCCACGGTGGAGGGGCATTTCCAGATGGCTATGTCTCGAAATGTGCCGGGGTTGGATTAATTCTATATTTCGAATATTTATATCCACGGATCTAAATATTTGGACAGAAAAAAAAATATTTTCTGCACAACGATATCCGCACAACCGATGAAGTCCGCTGGCACTTCGAGGACATATCCATCTGGCAGGTTACAAGGGTTCGGGATCGGAATCACTTCGATTCCTGGGCGTAGGCGTCACATTACACATTCCCCCCCCCAAAATCGAAGTAATTACGATCCCGTCTCCTTTGTAAAAGGTCTTGGTTAGGGACGTGACGGGTCGAAGATCGGTTTCGAAGGATAGGCTACAACCCTGTTCGTGAAGACTCGACAGTGACTATATAGTAGGAAGTCAGGTGTTATTCGGAGGCCTTCGTCTAGGCAGAGATTTGGGATAAGCCAAGGTTTCTCGTGGGAATTAGTTGCACTTCATCGTCTAAGGTCTTTTGCGTGGTAAATTCCCAGGGTCTTACCAGTCATGTCCGCGATGAGGTATCGGGTGGGGCTTATGACTTGTATGACTCGACACTTCACGAATTTCTTGTCTAGTTTGGCATTGTAATGGCGGGTGGCATCGCTCTGTCGGAAGTTTCGACGATATATTTCGTCGCCGGCCTTAAAGCCAGAAGGATGAGATCGCAAGTTGTACCGCTCCTCTCCCATCCGTCTACTTTCTTCAATCTTCTCCCGCAGTTGATCTCGCAGAAGTTGGAGCTTTTCGTGCGGTTCCAGAACCACGATTGGGTCCTCTAGCGATTTCAGCTGCCGCAATAGCCGGTAAGCGCTCCCATGACCGATCATGTACTGGCCGAACACTGCAAAATACGGCGAAATGCCGGTCGTGGCGTGGTACGACGAGCGCAGCGCACTAGTGATGGCGGACAATTTGCGATCCCAGTCCCTCTGATTCGGGTGGACATAGGCGCGAATGGCCGCTATGAGCGTACGATTCAGTCGTTCGGATGCGTTGGCTTGTGGTGAATAGACGGCAGTTCGTTGGTGGATGATGCCGTATTTGGACATTAGGTCTCGGAACTTGCTGGAGGTGAACTGGACCCCATTGTCGGAGACAAGTTTCTCCGGAACTCCAAACATGTGAAAGACTCGGTTCTCCAAAAAGCTGATTATAGGTCCAGTGTGCATGTTACGTAGTGGTTCTATGATAGGGAATTTAGAGAGCTGGTCCAGGACCACGACAGCTCCCGTGTGACCAGAAGCAGATCGAGGGTAAGGACCGATAAGATCAATGTACAAGCGCTGGAACACGCGTTCGGGGACCTCAACCTTACCCATGGGTGGCCGAAGAATGGTGTTGGGCGCTTTAGTGCACTTGCATAGCTCACAGGAGGCTACGTACGCTTTTATCTGTTGTGCCATATTAGGCCAAAAGAAACAGGTTTTCAACCGCCTAAGTGTACGACCGTATCCGCCGTGCGCACTTGATGGGTGGTCATGAGCCCGCCTGATAAGATCAGTGGTTAATTCTTCGGGCACCCACAACTTCCACTGTTCTTCTTCTTGTATGGGGTCTCCGGATGCGTGTCCCATCCGTTTGTAAATAAATCCATCCGTCAACCGCAGTTCAGGAAGCTGGGGCTGTTGATTCTGGATAGTGTGAATCAGTTGGGTGTAGCTGGCTGACTTGAAGGCAGGATGGTCCAAATCGATCAATTGGGGGCTGTCGTCCTCCTGGACCAACTCGGCTCCTTCAGGGGCAAACATTCTGGATAGGGTGTCGGGGACTACATGCTGGCTTCCTTTTCGGTGGCGAATTGTGAAGTCAAATGCCTGTAGTTTCAGTGCCCACCTGGCCAATCTGCCGTTGAGATCAGTCTGGCTCATTAGCCATTTCAGAGAAGCGTGATCCGTAACGATTTCAAAGGTGTGTCCCTCCACATAGGCTCGGAAGCGTTTCACTGCCAACACCGCAGCTAGACATTCCTGCTCGGAGACCGTGTAATTTCGCTGGGCTGGGTTCAGCTTGTGAGACATGAAGGCTATAGGTCTCTCCTCGCCGTCTTGTGCAACCTGGACTAAGACTGCTCCCACCCCATGTTGACTCGCGTCACAATGGATTGAGAACGGTTTGTCAAAGTCCGGGCTGTGCAGTACGGGGGCTGTAGTCAGACTCTTCTTTAGCTCTTCAAAGGCTCGCAAGCTGGGCTCTTCCCAGACGAATTTACGTCCCTTACGCAGCATGTCGGTCAAAGGAGTGGTAATGGTGGCATAGTCACGTACAAAACGCTGGTACCATCCGCATAAGCCTAAGAATCGGCGTAACTGTTTGGTGGTCTTGGGTAATGGAAAAACGTCAATCGCTTGAGTCTTTTCCGGATCGGTCTTGATATGCCCATGCCCAATGATGTGACCTAAATACTTCACCTCCGTCATCACGAACTGGCTCTTCCTTATGTTGATGGTTAATCTTGCCCTCCGGATGTGTAGAGCCACCTCCTGAAGCAGGTCGATGTGTTCGTCAAAGGTCTCGGTTATAAGCAACAGATCGTCCAAGTAAACGAAAACTTGGTGCCGCAAATGAGGTGGTATCACCTTGTCCATAAGGCGCGTCATCGTTTGGGGGGCATTACACAATCCGAATGGCATGGTCACGAATTGATATAGGGGCCGACCTGGGACTGTGAAGGCTGTTTTCTCCTTTGAACCGGGGTCTAAAGGAATTTGCCAGAAGGCGTCCTTGAGGTCTAAGCTCGTGATGAAATGGGCTTTAGGCAATCGACTCAAAATGCCTTCGATCAACGGTAGAGGATATGCGTCCTTGACTGTGACGGCGTTCAAGCGTCTGGCATCTAAGCATAACCGGACCTTGTTCGGCTTGACAACTAAGGTGACTGGGGAAGCCCACGCGCTCTGTGATTCTTCGATTACGCCTAATGCTAACATTCGATCCACTTCGGCATATAACGATTTTTCCTTCGCCGGAGATATGGCGAAATGTCTCTGTTTTATGGGTTTAGCATCCCCCACATCTATAGTGTGGAACACCAGGGCAGTCCGCCCGAGACCTTCTTTCTCGTGCGATGGAAAAGCCGATATAGCCGAGTCAAGACGCAGTTGCTGAGTTACATCCAGTGTATGCCGTAATAAGTTAGTGGGTTGAGATTGGTCAGGAACGGTGGTGACGGACTCCAGGGTCGAACCGGAAAATAGTGCCGGGGCCAAGTTAAATTTTCGAACGAAATCCACTCCTAAATAAAGATTCTGGGTTAACTGAGGTATGATGAAAAATTCCATAGGTTTAGTTACCCCTTTAAAGGTGACATCCGTCATAATTTTTCCCACTACAGAGTGACGAGTTCCGTCCGCCGTGCTTAACCAGGAGGTGAAATGACGGATTTGGTCCGCGTGCTTTGCCAGTACCTCCCCTGCAAACTCGGCAGAGATGCAATTCACACTGGCTCCCGTATCGACTAAGCCTGATACTCGTTTTTGCAGGAGGTGTACTGACGCATATGGCCGGACATCCTCCCTCAATAATTCGTCTGAGTATATGTCCTTCAACACTTTTCTCGACTGCCTGACTTTTCTCCAGAAGCTCCGCATCCGACGCGTGGCTCGCTTGCTTCGCGGTGGGACAGTTGTGGCCAATTCCTCATGGAAGATGCGCTGTCGAGTAGCCAAATAATTCCGCAGTCTGACATGAAAAGGTTTTACATGCCAAGGAGCCTTCGTCTCGCTATCATTTCCCTGCGCATTGGCCTCGGCGAAGGACGGCGTCGGTTGTGGAACTTCGGGAGAACTGTGGTTAGCGGTGCGAGTCAGCAGAGTTGGGGTCATGTTGGAAGCTGGGTCCTGACTAGTGATGGGGTCTGGATTGGTTCGTCCGGGGTTTAGGAGTGCCGACGGGTGGTCGCGGCACTCGGTGGCAAGTTTTTTCGCCCTTTGCAATTTGCACAGTCAGGTGCGTATGTGTCGGCCTTCCCGCATCGGTAGCAGAAAAGCGTTGGCTCCGCTGGACACGCATAGAACCGATGTCCCGGTTGTCGGCAGTTCCAACAGACTGTCGGGCTTGTAATTGCTTCAAGGGAGGGTCGATCAATCAAGGCTGGGTCCTCAAGCTCCGGTGGTGCTCCGCTCCTCGGTACTGGTACTGGATCAGCAAGCAAGTGGTCTGCTGCCATCAACTCCGCGGTGTGATGATTTCGGGGATTTGGTCCCGTTATGCGAGGTTGTGGACGGAAGGTACCTCGTCGCTCATCCAAGTGTTCTTGTCTACGCGCATGGAGGCGCAATCCCTGTATGGTGTTGATGGGAAAATGTAGCAGGCTGTTCTGGAGATCCCAGCGCATGTTCTCTCTGATAATTTCTACCAATTCGTCCTCGGGCAAGGTATTTCGCAGGCGCGTGCTCAATCTCACTATACTGGTGTAGTACTGGTCGAACGGTTCGTGAGCGCCTTGTTTCCGTTTCTTTATTTGCTCTCTTAGCTCTCTCTCAGTGAAGCCATCCTCAAATCGATTGCGGAAGGCTGCACTGAAAGAGTGCCAAGTGGGACGTGGCGTTGACTCTTTAAAGCTCCAGTACCAGTCGGCAGCGTCGCCGCTGAACAAAAGATGGGCATGCCGGAGGAAGGCCGAGGAATCACCTCCCAGGGTGCTGGATACCAACGCCTGAATCCGGAAAAGGAACCGGTCCGCCGATATCATATCGTTGAACCCTGTAAAGTTCAGGCGCCAACTCTCCATAATACGAGGCGTCGGGTCTCGAAAAGGTGCCAATGCGTTCCCGGGGGGAATCACATCCTCGATTGACCTGTTGTACTGAACTGCCTCGGGGGCTGGAGGTACCAACGGAGGTCCGGTACTGTGTCGCGGTCTGTATTCGGGAGCTCTGGGATCCATTCCCGAATTCCTTGGAGGTGGGACCCATTGCTCGGATTGTCGGGAGTGGGGCATCGCCACACTGGGATTTGGCTCCCAGCCAAGCGGAGTTCTCACGAGGCTGGGTGGTTGGCTCAACGGGAGATTCTGGATCTTTCCCTCCAGGTTGCCAATCCTCTCCGACATATCCCTCATCAACGCCACGAGGGTGTCAATGGAGTGGGCGGAAGGCATGGTTGTCACCTCGGACACGACACTTGCAGCCGGAACTTCACCGCCTACTGCTCCTTGCAGGTCTAAGAGTGGTAGTGACGGTTCGGCTTCTGGAGCTCCTTTCGCCACTGCTCCACGCGTTGGTAGGGGCGTTCCGAGGGGGACGTCTAGGGCAGACCGATCTATGGGTCGCCGGCATAAGGGACACAGCTCTGACGTGAGGAGGAGCTGTTGTACACAGGCACGATGGAATAAATGTCCACAATCCAATCGCACGCTGTGTACGCCCTCCACTACGTCTTCGAAGCAGATCCCGCAGTTAGCTGGTTGGACCGTTTTGGATCTGGTCCAACGCTTGTCTGGGGTCCGCTTCGTTGCCATTTTGTGTGGGTTAATTGTGGTGCTAAAATAAAATAAAAAAAATATATAGAATATACTTATTCCTACTAATAACTTATCACTAAATTAGTGGCCGTTAGTGGCGAGCTATGTATATAAAATAGAAAAAGAGAGCGGAAAAAAATTATATGATACACACTTTCCTTTTCAGTGGTCGAACTCTTCAGCGGGAAATGAGAGTGCGTGGTAATCTGCCGAAGAAAGGGTGCTTCGGTCGATTTACGAAATTTATCCCCATACCCACATACATTACAAACCGTTTCTAATCTACGTTAAATGACTCGACGAGACAAGTGGTAGAGCTACCGTAACGACTTTGTACGCGGTCAAAATTCCCGACGCGTGGAAGCATTCCGGGCTTCGCAACTCCAGCATACGCCATCGAACGTTGAACCGATACCACTCGTCTAACACGCATAAGAAATAGTTAGAATCCTTCCGCGACATAAAGGCAAGGTAGCCTTCTATTTTCTTGAGAGTCCATGCTGATAGGTAAACCCATCAGACTGGCAGTTCCATCAAGAAAATAGAAGGTCCTTACAGGTGTTAACCTGGGACAACACATCGGAAGGATTCTGTCGCGAAAGCAAAATCAAACAAAGGAGAGCGGAAGCTACAACTCACGTGAAGCGACCTCTAATGTGTATCACACAATTCCACTGCTCCTGATAGTGGGACTCGAGTACCAAAGTACCTTACATCCTCCGTAAAGGACCAACTCGTCAGAAGACGCGAAGTTCTTTCCCCCTTAGGATGTTTTTGGGCCCCACGTTGGGCGCCATTTGTAATGATTTTTCTACCTTCAGCTCGAACGCGGAACCGACCTCTCATCGGTTCTAGACGTTAAGTCTGAGTAGTGCCAACGGATGGTACCAACAGGTCAACCAATCCGTGCACCGTAATCCATTCACGCGGTGACTGCTTGTCGGCCAGCTAGTTCGGAGAGGATTTCGGTCGCGGGTCTCCGAATGGATTACGCTCAATTACAATATTTCAGTCACCTGAAATTGCCCGTTTTCTAAACGCGTCAACATTTACTCATCCAGAACGAGAAACCTACATTACGTTAGTTCTGGATGGAATCTATCCACAGATCTCCAATCAAAAACGCTACAACATCTCATAGGCGCGTTACCGATTCACCGACGCGGTACCGAAAAATATACTACTCGAACTTACACCGAAGAAAACTACTCTAAAGAAATGGCGAAACAAGCAAAGGTACCGCGTACCGCGCGCGACGCGAAACCGACTTCAGCGGATTTGTCGAAACCCTACCCTCGCGACGGCATACTTACCCTACACTCTCTGTTCCCCCTGAAAAAGAACGAGTCACTGAAAAGGAAAGTCGTTAGTTATCTTTTAGCAATTCATTTTTAATAATGTAAAAATTTTGAACAAAACATAATATTTGTATTGTTTCATTTCTTGTTCTTTTTTTTTTTACGCTTAATTTAAAATACCATTTAGTAGATATTTAGCTTTGTAGCTTAACAATACTCATTTATTTATAGTTATTTCTTAATTCATGGATGTTCTATCTGTTTGATATATATTTGTTGTATCGCACCTTAGTTATTTTGAAAATCTACAAGTCATTTGGATCTTGGTTTAAGTAAAACTTAGAATGGTTTAATGGACTTGTATTAGAAATACAATATTAATTATTATTGGAACTGTTTTTGGAAGGAACTACCAATTATTTAGGATTTTTTTTAGAATAATCGTTCAAGTTACATTTGAAAGGAGCATTTATCGTGGATGATTTTGAAGGATGTTAAGGAAGCTCCAATGAGAAAAGAAACAGCGAGAAAGTTTAAATTTCGAAAAAGGGCCATCAATCGTTTAGTAAAAAGTAATCTCAACATGAGTTAAACTTCTTTCTCGTGACAGAAAATAAAGATTGCATCAAATAAATTTTTTTCGAACAATAGCACATCTCATCGTTATTATTAATATTTATTTTGGTTCATCTACGTATCACATAGATAGTGCAACAAATCATTAACTTGAGTTTGACAAGCTATTAATTATCCTCCAATGGTACAAAACAAATATCTAGCAAATATATTAAAATTTTATAAATCTAATAATAAATATAAATAGAATTTTGTCAATCTTTTTCTTCTGTTGTTTAAATAAAATCCTTAAAAATATATTTATAAATCATCCAATTATTATTCTCATTTTTAATTCTCTACTTAGTTTATTACTTAGCTAGAAGAAACATTAGTAATCTAAAGTTAATTGCCTTAGCTGCCAATAACCGATTGCACTCTGAACTATCTGGCAAGGGTAGGAGATAATATTCACTTTCATTGCTCTCATCTGTGAATATGTGTTTACAGATCTGAGTGTTTACTTTCATTTCCGAGAACGGTCCCCTTAAAGCAAAGAAGTGTATGTGCAATGGGGTACTTGTCTTACTTTTCAGTATGAGCTTTCAACAATTGAAATTAATCTAAATAAACAATTCCTAGCTCTCCACTTTGACCGTTCGAATTTTCAACGGTTTTGGAGGTTTTGGTTTGTGCGTATCACCCCGCTTGCACAAATGATCGCGTCTGGTGAAGCCTTTTGAACAGGTTTCGCACACGTAAGCTTTTCTGCCTGTATGCGAATCGATATGTCTTCTCAGATCAGTTTTATGATGGAATTGTTTCGGACAAAATTGAAATTGATGGGGTTTTTGTGCTGCACTGTGCTTCGCATAGTGCGTGTCGAAAGTGACTTCGTTGGAAAAACGTTTGCCACATCGATTACAACGGAATGGTTGCTCGCCCTTGTTACACTCGTCGCAACGAATTTCGCCAGTCGGTGTTTTTCGGCGCATCCCATTCATGGGGCGAGGAACTCTTTATTCCCAATCAAGAGCGGCCTTTACTTTTAGACACAACACTAACCTAGAGAGAGAGGTTAACTCTTAAACTTTTAATTGATGAAAAATTGCATCACTCACTTTCTTATTGCTGTTACTTAGCCAAACGATTAATCAATGTCCGTACAACAGCGGCAATTCCCGTGACCCGTTCTTTTCATACACCTTCTCGGCTTTTACGTCCTACAAGAGGCGCCAAATTCACTGACATCTGTCCAAATGAAAGTATACTGACTGCCATCACTTCCATGTGGCTGTCAAATCCCTGGTTGTCACATCGGACAAAACATCTGTGCGTGGAATGGCACTTCATATGGCGGAAATGTGCTTCTCCAGATGTCGCCAGTGGCATAGTTTTCTCGATGGCCACGGTGGAGGGGCATTTCCAGATGGCTATGTCTCGAAATGTGCCGGGGTTGGATTAATTCTATATTTCGAATATTTATATCCACGGATCTAAATATTTGGACAGAAAAAAAAATATTTTCTGCACAACGATATCCGCACAACCGATGAAGTCCGCTGGCACTTCGAGGACATATCCATCTGGCAGGTTACAAGGGTTCGGGATCGGAATCACTTCGATTCCTGGGCGTAGGCGTCACATTACAAACGCTACAATGTAATTCGATAATGATCTAAGGCCGAATAATTCACCTATCACTATAAAAGTTCTTTGGCCGAATGCCATACAAAATTTAGTAATCAAATCACTTGAAACGGGCGCTAGTGTGAATCCGTTTTCAAGAATTGTTCGTAACTCTTCTCATCCATAAGTTTATCAATTTCTGAAGTTTCACTGAGCTTCACTTTGAATAACCAGCCTTTTCATAACACGATGTATTTCTTAACCCTGGGGTATCCTCAACTGATGTGTTCTTCTCTACCACAGTTCCTGACACAGGAGAATATAATTCACTCGCTAGCGGTGGATGCAGAACACAAAATCATTTCGATGATTGTGGGGCCAGTTGAATACGCTGCAACACGAGGAACTGTCGATCCGATGCGCTTTGAATGTCAGGAATGGCGAACGTGTTTCCGTTAACCAGCTCGTCCCAGACAATGATCAGTAGAGCGGGGGGGTTGCCGAAACCTTGAAAACGAACCAAACGCGGCATCAGCTAATTAGTACTGCTCCAGTGCTGGTTCTTCGGACGGATTGAAATCGTCATCGAAATGGGGCTTGGGTATTGTATGTGTACGAGTAGTTATCAATCACTGTAATCACGGCAGGCCATGGAGTAATTGCGGCTTGTCCTCAATTCAAATGGCGTTGGGTACCCGTATTTATCCTTGCACTATCAACACCGTGATTGCATTGAGAAAGTTTTGGTCAGCTCTAGGTGCACGGCGACTGGTAATAATTAATAAAAAAAAAGTTCACATCACCAGAGTATTTCCCGCAAATTTCAATTGTTGGCTGTTTCGACTCACCAATAAGTTCGTAAACACACTCTCTTATTTTAAAATCTATCACGCGCGCAGATAACAGATATTTGTTCTTCGCACATCACGGATATTTTTATTTTATAGTTACAAATAGTTTTAGATTAAGTTTATGTTGAATCGTCATTTGAAGTGTTGGCACGTTATGAAAATGATTTAATACACATGCCTTGTTTTAAATACTAGTGTGCAATATTTTAATTTTGAATGATAATTTTAGTTTAATTTTAGGTAGGGTTGCGTTTGAGCCATTAAAAGTTTAATATATTAATAATTGGTCAAGAACTTAATGAACTTGTTATGTCCCGCAAAATAAACAGATACGACATTGTATAACTTGTATAGAATGCTTATCGCCTCCTCAGGATTCACCACTGAATCACTAAAAGCTGGCATTTGACTTTCGTTCAGGGAATCTGATTCCAAGGAATATTCACTTACTCCCGCAAGGTTCCGGAATCCTTCACGTCTTCCCGCTAGATTTGTTCTTGCTAGTTGCCTGATAAGAGGTTTTAGCCTCGTGATGGCTTGATCCTTTGCTATCGGAAATAATTGGAAGTGAAGATGTTTCTGTATTTTGTGATTCTCTAGGAGTATCACAACTGCTGGTTGATTGGTAATCGTGGTCCAGCACCGTGCTATCTACAGATTTCTTTCCCGAAGTACGATTACCGCGCGTTTTGCAATAGTAACTAAGCAGGTTAGGCTTATTTTGCGTAGTAGACAAATGTGCAGCTAAATGATTTGATTGTTGCTGTTCGGTTGCTTTACCGAAGATTTGGTTTGGAGGCTCCTCGTTTTGAGATATTGATGGATTTCCAACGACTGTTGCAGCACTATGTTCCTTTCCAACACGAACGTTATTTACTTGCTTTGATCGATGTCTGCCGTAAGTTGTGGGCTGGGGTACTGAAGTCGTCTGAGGTTCGCGATCGTGTTCTAGAAGCTACACAATCACGTTTGGACGAGTTGTTTTTCTTCTCACTTGAATCCTTCTGGTGAGATTTATCGTGTTCTCGATTAGTGTTATTATCGGTTGGGTTCTGGCGACGTCTCTTGTGACTTGAATGTGTCGATAAATCTTCACAACTTGGCAACGAGTTTCGGTCCGATATCCGTTTTCGTTCAAATCTTTTGGGGTGCAGGATTTGGTGATTGAGATTTATACAATCTAATAGATCCACTCGTGTTGGTACTATTTTCTAACAGGCGTTGTTGTCGACGTCGCTGTGTTGCCAACGTTACACAAGGAGTCGGTGTTGGCTTCGTTATGTGTCGATTTTGTTCGTAGACTTCGCGAGTTTTTCCCGATTTGTGTTTTTGCTACTATTTTGGTGGCTATTGTAATGTGAATGGCTACTGGAAGCTTGTGAACCTGGCGCCGTGGTCGTGTTGCTACGATGCCCCTCCGTCACTGCCGAGAGCAATTGATTGTTAACGGGTTCGGCCATAGACGACACTTAACCGTCCACTCTATGTCACTAATCATGCCCCTGAAGCGAATTTTTCCTGTCCTTGTCCTATTTAATGTTTTGATTATACCGAAAATTGTGGGGGAGAAGGGAGTTGATCGATGTGAACAACACTAGTTCCAATATCTAGGGTACCCCTTTTTTTATATGCCGTTTGGGTAAGGTGACTGTGGCAGTGTGCTTGAGTAATGATAACGTAATTTCTACTCGAATTATTTATCAACCAAAATATTGACCGCACTACAAACGCAACCGGAATTTCCATCAAATTTCGAAGTTACTAATTGAGTTTTCATTTGTTCGCAACGATGCGACAATAAAGGAAATCAATACTCACAAAAAGTTGCCATACAAATAACAGTAGAGTTCACATTTCGCATTGCACACACACTCCCTATCCCGACGTATCTTGATTCCGGATGTGCTTTTAATACATGAAGGAGCTCCAATGAGGGTTAGCTTAGAATATGAACACATCCTTGGCCCTGTTATAATGTTTCAGAATAAAACTGTCTATTGCGGCATTTAGAGTTCCGTTTTCCATTTGGTTGTTTTGCCGCTGCTTCGTAAAATTGAATCGAGAATTCGAAAATATCTATACCTCAGAACAGATATTTTCCCAAACAAAATAGCACAATTTCCCAAAAATTCCGATGGAAGCAATATTTAGGCGCGAAAGACTTGACAAACGTTGGCGTCAAGTCTAGAGAAGTAACGAACACGAATTTTCTCGAAATCTTCACAAGACCTTCGACATCATTGAGTCACCACTATTTTCTATTTAAACTCAACTGCAATAATAAATAACTAAACAAACTTAAAACAATTCAGTCAGGACTTCTTGCCTACAACACCGAATAACGTTCTATCCAGACCGCCGGCAAACTCCCTCGTGTTTTTCTCAAGTTCCCCAAAAAATGGCGGGGCCAAACCCTCGAGCAACGAAACAGCAATGGAAAATCGCGAAAAGTTTCGTTTAATAGTGACATCTATGGGTGGATCCGCGATGGTGATAATGCACACTCGTTTCGGTTGTTTTTAAAATCTACGTCGTCTTTTGTAGATTCGCTTAAGTTATCAATTGAAAGCAATTTTCGTTTATGATGATTAGGCGTAATTAAGTGGGAAAAATGCAGAGAAACGATTTAAATGAATTTATATTTGAAAATGCTCTATAAGTCAAAGTTATTGTTTCTTTAAATTTTTATTTCGAAATTCGCATTTATACTCTGCACTGTAAAGAATTAACACATGACATCATAATTATTAATACGAAAAATGAAAACTTAAAAAAAAACGAGTGTTGCGATGGGGAAGGCGACCGAATGGCCACTCATTGCTAAATTGAGTTTGTGCTGTGTGCCTGTGGCAGCGCTGGCTTTTAGAGCCATAGACCTCGATTACTACAGGGCAGCTAATTTTCTCGCGATCCCAAGCAATGCGGATTGCGAAAAAGGAGCTGAAGGATATTTCTGTGTATCATGGGTTGGCTTCGGCGTCGGGACTAGAGATGACGGACAATAAAAGAAAAACGCAATTGACAGACGGACGGACTGACCTATGTTTATGTTTGGCCAGAAGTATACAACCCTTGTGCGTTTTTTTGAAAATATATGCGGACGGACAAACAAACGTGTCTAATTATCTATCGGCGCAGGTCTTTCGCGTGGTATATCCCCACTTCTTTTCCCGATGGATCCGTTATCAAGTAACGGTTAGGTCCCATTACCTTCTTTATGCGGCTTTTCAAGAATCGCCTGTCCAGCTTGGCGTTGTAATGCCCCGCGGCGTCACTTTGGCGGAAATTTCGCCGGAAAACTTCATCTCCTTCTTTGAAATTAGCAGATCGTGACCTGAGATTGTACTGCGCTTCATTTGCACTGCCTGCGGCCTTAATCTTCCGTCCGATTTGTTGGCGGAGGTCTCCTAAACGTTCGTGGGGCTCCAGCGCAACGACGGGGTCTCCCAAACACTTTAATTGCCGTAACAGCCGGTATGATTTACCGTGGCAAATCATGTGCTGTCCAAAGGCGGCAAAGTAAGGGGCGACACCGGTGACGGAATGATACGAGGATCGCAGGGCGCATGTGATGGCAGACAATCGACGATCCCAATCCTTTTGAGATGGGTGGACGTAAGAACGGATCGCGGCCAATAGAGTGCGGTTCAACCGTTCTGATGCGTTAGACTGAGGAGAGTATATGGGCGTCAGTTGGTGTTCAACGCCATACTGCTCAAGTAGGCTCTTAAACTGCCGAGACCGGAACTGTACTCCGTTATCTGAGTACACACTCTCTGGAACACCGAACACATGGAATACCCGGTTCTCTAAGAATTTCACGATCGATGGAGTTGTGAATTTACGGATAGGTTCCACCATTGGGAACTTTGAGAGCTGTTCTAGAACGACTATAGCTCCGATGTGTCCCATGGAAGACCGAGGATATGGACCGAGTAGATCAATGTATAGACGCTGGAATACACGTTCTGGGACGTGGAGTTGACCCATAGGAGGTCGAAGAGGCTGGTTGGGCGCTTTGGTGCCATTACAGGTCTCACAGGCGCTCACGTAGTCTTTGACCTGGGATGCCATTTTAGGCCAAAAGAAGTATTTCTTGAGTCGCCGTAACGTCCGACCGTAGCCTCCGTGGGCACTTAAAGGATGGTCATGTGCGCGGAGGATCAGATGTTGTGTCATTACCTCCGGTACCCAGAGTTTCCAAGACTCTTCTTCCTGCCATGGATCACCAGTGGCGTATTCATTTCGTCTATACACGTAGTCGTCTATTACCTTCAAATCAGGCAGCTGTGTTTGTTGGGTCGCGATGGTTTGCCTCAACTCTTTGTAGCTATCTGATTCGAAATGTGAGCTGTCCAAATCTATTTCGATGGGGTCCTCGTCATTTATTGTTATTTCGGCTCCCTCTGGGGAAAACATCCGTGAGAGAGTGTCGGGTACGATGTTCTGGGTTCCTTTCCGATGTTTGATGGAGAACTTGAACCCTTGCAGTTTAAGAGCCCATCTGGCTAGGCGTCCATTTAGATCTGCCTGGTTCATCAACCATTGTAGCGAAGCGTGGTCCGTGATGATCTCGAATTGGTGGCCCTCGATATAAGCTCGGAATTTCTTCACAGCCATTACCGCTGCCAAACATTCTTGCTCGGAAACAGTATAGTTTCTTTGGGCCGAATTCAGCTTATTGGACATGAAGGCGATGGGAGCTTCCTCTCCTTCATCGGTCAATTGCACCAGCACGGCTCCTACTCCATGTTGACTTGCGTCACAATGAATGGAGAAGGGCTTCGTGAAGTCGGGGCTGTGCAAGACAGGAGCTGATGTGAGGGCTTGTTTAAGCTCTTCAAATGCCTTTCGGCTGAGTTCGGTCCAAATAAACTTCCCCTTCCGCAACATGTCTGACAGGCGCGCTGAAACTGTTGCATAATTCCGAACAAACCTTCGGTACCAACCGCACACACCAAGGAAACGTCGTAGCTGCTTCACAGTTTTTGGTAAGGGGAACTCATCAATCGCACGAGTTTTGTCTGGATCCGTTTTGATAGTGCCATGTCCTATGACATGGCCTAAGTATCGGACTTCTTTCATGACAAACTTACTTTTCTGTACGTTGATGGTGAGTCCCGCCTTACTGATGTGCAGGGCTACTTCTTGTAGAAGTAGGAGGTGTTGATCGAACGTTTCCGTGATGAGTAACAGATCATCCAGGTACACGAACACTTGGTGTTTTAGGTGAGGTGGGATGACCTTGTCCATCAACCGAGTCATCGTTTGCGGCGCGTTACACAGGCCAAAGGGCATTGTGACGAACTGATATAATGGTCGTCCAGGCACTGTGAAGGCGGTCTTGTCCCTCGAGCCCTCGTCGAGTGGAATTTGCCAGAAGGCGTCTTTTAGGTCGAGACTGGTGATATAATTGGCTTTCGGCAGTCTCCCTAGTATTCCATCGATGAGTGGAAGAGGGTACGCGTCCTTGATGGTAACCGCGTTTACCTTACGGGCATCAAGACAGAGGCGGACTTTACCTGGCTTTACAACCAAGGTTACCGGTGAGGACCAGGCACTTTGGGACTCCTCTATGACCCCTAACTCGAGCATCCTATCTAGCTCCGCATACACCAATTTCTCCATGGCCGGTGAGATGGCGTAGTGTCTCTGTTTAATCGGTTTACTATCGCCAACGTCGATGGCGTATGAGACTAGGGTGGTGCGGCCAAGACCTTGGGTAGCGTAAGATGGGAAAGCAGCAATGGATGCTTCCAGGCGTTGCCGTTGGTTAGGCGTCAGGTCATGCCTATCGGGAGTAGAAGTGATTTCGTTGACATTTCTGGTTTTTAACGACAAATCTGTGAATAAATCTGAGGCCAGTCCAAAGCGAAGGACGAAATCGACACCAAGGTATACATTCTGAGTCAAAGACGGAATAATGTAGAACGTAATATCCTTCGTCTGACCCCTGAACGTCACGGGTGTGGTTAGTTTACCTCGTATAGGGTGTTTGGTGCCATCAGCTGTACTGATTTCAGTGCGCCAGGATTTAATCAAGTTCGGATAGTCTTGGACAATCTTCGAGCCAAAGCTCGAGGCAAGACAACTGATACTGGCACCCGTGTCGATCAATGCAAACACGGTCTCGCCCAACACTTTAATTGGATGATAAGGTCTGATCTCATTCTCAGCAACCTCTGAGATGTTACAAGAGTTTACGGTTTGACGGCAGATGCGCACTCTCTTGCGGAAATTCCGCCAACGACGGGTTGACCATTTTGTCGTGCACGGACGGGAAGTGACTACTTCGGAAGCAAATATTCGCTCTCGAGCCACCCGATATTCTTGCAGTCTAACATGATAAGGTTTTAGAGTGCGTACTTGAGGCTGCCGCGGTTCTTCTGGCAGTGACTGCGATGGTCGTTTTAATATTGTCGTTGGTGAGGTCTCCGGAAGAGAGTGAACATCCGCAGTCGTAATGGTCATGGCTGGTGGGTTAACGTCAGGTTTGTTGGGGTGAGCAGCTGACTGAAGAGCTACTGCTGGGGCTTCGAGTACCGCTGAGGTGGTCGGGTACTCTTTTGGCCGTTTTTTCGCGCGGCACATTCAGAACAGTCCGGGAAGTAAGTGTCCGGCTTGCCGCAACCGTAGCAGAAAACCTTACGTTCTGCTCGGCATGAAATGAACCGGTGTCCGGTTTGGTGGCAATTCCAGCAGGTCGTAAGACTTCCCACTGCTGCTACAGCAAGATGGTTTGGGTCCAAATCATCCTCCAGATCTAGGGTGGTATAATCTGGGGCCAATTCCGCGATTCCTCGTCGAGGACCCGTCCTGGTTAGTAAGTATGGCCGGTCCCGTAGGTCTTCCTCAAATCCTTCTATACGACGCACATTTCTCAGCAGGGCCTCCATACTTTGTGGATCGGAGTTCACGATATGCCGGTCTTAGATTGCGCTTTAGCAGGCGCAGAATTTGGTTAGAAGACAATGGCTCTGACAGCTGGTCATTCAACCGAAGATATCGGCTCGATATTGATGGAAGGACTCGTCCGGACGCTGCCATCTAGCATTCATCTTGTCCAGGACTAATTCGTCCAGGTCAACCGTAGGGTATTCCATGCGGAGTACCTCCTTCAACCGTGACCAGCGTATGGATGGGGGAGCTGAATGTATTCGCCAATATGTCTCCAGTGCTGCTCCCCTAAGCAGCATTGGCAAGTATCCTGCGAGCGCTGTGCGGTCTCCTGCTAGCATCTGCTCAATCAGCGACTCCACCCGACTTATGAAGACCTCCACCGTTATAGTATTGGGTTCCCCACTGAAATGCAGATTCCATCCCTGGATGATGCTGGGGATCTGTGTCGGCTTCAGCCGATACATGTCGTGTGGATGGAAGCGTTGGTCCGGCGGAATCACGGGAGCCTGATTTGGTGGCGGTGCTTGGCTCAATCGGGGCCGGTAAACTGGAGCCAACGGATTCATGGCTGCACCTGGCCGGATCCGTTCGGGATTACGCCGCGAGTCTACTGGGAAATCCCACGGATGTGGGTCCGAATCCCACATAGGAGGAGTTCTTGGCCTGGGTGGTGCGGGGTTCTCTCTCTGGCTTTCTAGCGAGGCTAACCGGGTGGACATGTCCTGCATTAGTGCCATTAGATCTTGTAAAACTGTGGCTTCCACAGCCACAGTGGGTCCCGCCTCTTCTGCAGGCGGAACTGCTTCAGCACTGTAGTCTTCCTCGCGTGCACTCCTTGTCGTGGATGGAAGGGGTCCGCTTTTGGGGACAGCTCCACTTGCACTGGAGGACTGAGGTCGTTCTGCTGCTGCCTGTGCGATTTCTAAAGGCTGACGACAGAGCGGGCACGTGGATGAGGTTTGCCGCAGTTGGGCCAAACACAGCTGGTGTAGCCTGTGTCCGCATTGCAACCTCTGGCTTGTGATTTCATCCATGTCCTCGTGACATATGGAGCACAAGAGAGCTGGTCCGGCATCCGACCTTAACTTCCTCCTCTCTGGCGTCCTTTTGGTGGGCATTCCTAATATAATTTTGATTAGCAAAAAAAAACAGAACTATAGATATATATAAAGGAAAAAAAATATATCTAAATAAATATATGTATATATTATATATATATATATAGATAAAAATTATGCAACAAATGTAAAGTACAAAATCCTTAAAGTGGCCGTCGGTGGCGAACTATAAAAAGAACCTCACAAAAAAAATGTTTTAATTAAGTTATCAAAACAATATATATGAACGGTCTTTCCCTTCCGTCTTTCCTCCCAAGTATGGACACCATGGCACAATCCTTCTAAAACGTTTCAGGGACACTCTCTTGTGGCACCATGAAAATCAGGGTTCCGAAGTGATCCCTCATTAGCAAACTTCTCAAGTTACAACTTGTCAGCCCAGGGTGGGATTCTAATCAACAAGCAGCGCGTGTCTTGTCATGGATAGTCATGGATTAGCTAACCAGCCAATCACATGAAATCAAAATCCATCTAATTTAAGACACTTAGGCACCGCTGGTTTGGGGAGCGGATCAGAATCCTCCGCAAAATGTTGTTGGGATAATAACATTCGAACACAAAAAGGGACTCTAATATCATTTGGCCTTACTAGTTATACAATGGTGTTAAACCACCAAAGTATAAATCAAAAGCAGGACCAAACGATATTGATGTCCGAAGACAACACAAGTTCGAAAGTTATTAAATTGCTGGGGCACGATTAGTGCAAAAACCCTCGGGAGTTATCTACCCGCCAAAAATTCTAACACCTTGTGGGGACACCTAGAGACGATGGACTGTCTCGTGCTCACGACTGATGATACAGCCGGGCTTTTCGGGCCCCACGTTGGGCGCCATTTGTAGTGAATAAAGAGTTTCCATAAAGTCCGTGAAGGACCGCAGCGATGTTCTGCTGCCTCGGCAGAGGAAGGTGTTGGTTCCTGCCGAGAATGCCCTCGTCCGGAGACGCGTGAATGCGCTGGCAGGCTAGCATTGCGGTGTCGTGGGGCGGGTTCGTTTCCCCGGCACGAGGACTCACTACAAAACATTTCGCATTCACGAATTGCTTGCAGAGATCACAAGAGGACGACCGAAGTCGCAAATTTGTAGATAACCTCCACGAAGGAATTATGACTTGTTACGAGAACAAGTGCAACCTGACAAGAAAGGCTAATTTGGGGTGACCTCGTCTTTACCCAAATAAATTCAGGGCCCACAAACGAAAGAGGGGCAACCGGGTGGTGGTGGAGCCCCTTCATGCCCACCCAACCGGAATAAATCCAATGTTAAATTGTTGAAGTGGCCAGGTATTCCTCTTCTGAGTGGAAAACTCATACAACTTGAATTATATGAACTTTCCCATCAGAAGGGGAGTACCCCGGTGTCCAATTTATGTCATAGAATTATACAATTGAATTGCATAACTCTATGCCATAAAAAGGCACTTGGCTTGGGCCACTCAACCCATAAAGTCACCTGAAACAAAAGAAGGAATTAATCTGTACCCGGCGGCTGGCTCATTTTTTGGGGTGGAAGCCTGCCACCGTACCGGGTCCTATACCCGATTGGAAAAGACCGGAAGGGAAAAGACCAATTTTTTGTTTAATTCAGCATTTTATTTACAATCCGCATGTTTTTCAAGAATGTTAACCTGTCACTTACTGTAAAATGATTCGCTTCAAAATGCAAAGCTTTCAAAATTTGCGATAGGACATACATCAAAGCAAAGGACCGCCAAAAATCGATTGTTTAACACATCGTTAAGCATTCATGTTCCGAGCAAAAAAAAAAAGGTGAGAGCTCCTATTATTTACAGTACAAAAACACCAAATGCTGCATGTTTATACTATGCTTTTCAGGTTAAATTTTTATTTTTTTTTCCTATCTTAAGACTTCCTCCAGTTTCTCTTAATTATTTAGCAAGTTTTTGAAATAACCGAGTTGCTTTTCAACAGACAAAGTAAGAAAAATTTATTTTAAGCAAGTTCAGCTAACGAAAACGCGTCCACTAAATTTCTAGGCTTCCAATTAATTTGAAATCAAAACTCAACTGTCGAACGCGCTCAAAAAAAAAAACAACTAGGGGTGACAAGATGTGGATCTACGCTGAGCCAAAAGCTAATTTACTAAAGACATTTCCTTTTTCAACAGAAAGGAACTTCGAATCTGAGGGAGTGTGTTTATTCTTTACTTTTCTTCTTTATTTCTTTATATAAGATATTTTTCTTACTTCTTCAAAGAATATAATAACTCGATTAGTTTTCCTTTTTTTTTGTTCTAAAATCTAATATATGTATCTAAATATTTTCTTGTCCTACAGAGATACATCTTGTGTGTGCTTAATTAACCAAACGGATCATGTAGGAAATTAGAGTTAATATACTTGTATATATTAAAATTAATTATTATATAATTTTATTAGATCAAAAAAAGGGACTCACCGCATGTTCCGTCGAGCGCTCGATGGGTGCTGGATAGGTCCTGTAAATCTTCGCTTTTGGTTAACTTAAACGCTACAATGTAATTCGATAATGATCTAAGGCCGAATAATTCACCTATCACTATAAAAGTTCTTTGGCCGAATGCCATACAAAATTTAGTAATCAAATCACTTGAAACGGGCGCTAGTGTGAATCCGTTTTCAAGAATTGTTCGTAACTCTTCTCATCCATAAGTTTATCAATTTCTGAAGTTTCACTGAGCTTCACTTTGAATAACCAGCCTTTTCATAACACGATGTATTTCTTAACCCTGGGGTATCCTCAACTGATGTGTTCTTCTCTACCACAGTTCCTGACACAGGAGAATATAATTCACTCGCTAGCGGTGGATGCAGAACACAAAATCATTTCGATGATTGTGGGGCCAGTTGAATACGCTGCAACACGAGGAACTGTCGATCCGATGCGCTTTGAATGTCAGGAACGATCGATGTCTGCCGTAAGTTGTGGGCTGGGGTACTGAAGTCGTCTGAGGTTCGCGATCGTGTTCTAGAAGCTACACAATCATGTTTGGACGAGTTGTTTTTCTTCTCACTTGAATCCTTCTGGTGAGATTTATCGTGTTCTCGATTAGTGTTATTATCGGTTGGGTTCTGGCGACGTCTCTTGTGACTTGAATGTGTCGATAAATCTTCACAACTTGGCAACGAGTTTCGGTCCGATATCCGTTTTCGTTCAAATCTTTTGGGGTGCAGGATTTGGTGATTGAGATTTATACGATCTAATAGATCCACTCGTGTTGGTACTATTTTCTAACAGGCGTTGTTGTCGACGTCGCTGTGTTGCCAACGTTACACAAGGAGTCGGTGTTGGCTTCGTTATGTGTCGATTTTGTTCGTAGACTTCGCGAGTTTTTCCCGATTTGTGTTTTTGCTACTATTTTGGTGGCTATTGTAATGTGAATGGCTACTGGAAGCTTGTGAACCTGGCGCCGTGGTCGTGTTGCTACGATGCCCCTCCGTCACTGCCGAGAGCAATTGATTGTTAACGGGTTCGGCCATAGACGACACTTAACCGTCCACTCTATGTCACTAATCATGCCCCTGAAGCGAATTTTTCCTGTCCTTGTCCTATTTAATGTTTTGATTATACCGAAAATTGTGGGGGAGAAGGGAGTTGATCGATGTGAACAACACTAGTTCCAATATCTAGGGTACCCCTTTTTTTATATGCCGTTTGGGTAAGGTGACTGTGGCAGTGTGCTTGAGTAATGATAACGTAATTTCTACTCGAATTATTTATCAACCAAAATATTGACCGCACTACAAACGCAACCGGAATTTCCATCAAATTTCGAAGTTACTAATTGAGTTTTCATTTGTTCGCAACGATGCGACAATAAAGGAAATCAATACTCACAAAAAGTTGCCATACAAATAACAGTAGAGTTCACATTTCGCATTGCACACACACTCCCTATCCCGACGTATCTTGATTCCGGATGTGCTTTTAATACATGAAGGAGCTCCAATGAGGGTTAGCTTAGAATATGAACACATCCTTGGCCCTGTTATAATGTTTCAGAATAAAACTGTCTATTGCGGCATTTAGAGTTCCGTTTTCCATTTGGTTGTTTTGCCGCTGCTTCGTAAAATTGAATCGAGAATTCGAAAATATCTATACCTCAGAACAGATATTTTCCCAAACAAAATAGCACAATTTCCCAAAAATTCCGATGGAAGCAATATTTAGGCGCGAAAGACTTGACAAACGTTGGCGTCAAGTCTAGAGAAGTAACGAACACGAATTTTCTCGAAATCTTCACAAGACCTTCGACATCATTGAGTCACCACTATTTTCTATTTAAACTCAACTGCAATAATAAATAACTAAACAAACTTAAAACAATTCAGTCAGGACTTCTTGCCTACAACACCGAATAACGTTCTATCCAGACCGCCGGCAAACTCCCTCGTGTTTTTCTCAAGTTCCCCAAAAAATGGCGGGGCCAAACCCTCGAGCAACGAAACAGCAATGGAAAATCGCGAAAAGTTTCGTTTAATAGTGACATCTATGGGTGGATCCGCGATGGTGATAATGCACACTCGTTTCGGTTGTTTTTAAAATCTACGTCGTCTTTTGTAGATTCGCTTAAGTTATCAATTGAAAGCAATTTTCGTTTATGATGATTAGGCGTAATTAAGTGGGAAAAATGCAGAGAAACGATTTAAATGAATTTATATTTGAAAATGCTCTATAAGTCAAAGTTATTGTTTCTTTAAATTTTTATTTCGAAATTCGCATTTATACTCTGCACTGTAAAGAATTAACACATGACATCATAATTATTAATACGAAAACTGAAAACTTAAAAAAAAAACGAGTGTTGCGATGGGGAAGGCGACCGAATGGCCACTCATTGCTAAATTGAGTTTGTGCTGTGTGCCTGTGGCAGCGCTGGCTTTTAGAGCCATAGTCCTCGATTACTACATGGTGCGCCTAGATGCTGGAATTGCGGAGAGAAGGGGCACCTGCAAAGAGACTGCAAAAAGCGAAGAAAACCGAGCTATTGTCCAGGGTGTGCAGCTAGAAGGAGATCCAGACCGAGTCAGGAGCCCAGAATGGAAGCCCTTCAAACAGAGGGGTCGGGAAACATGTAAGAGCCAACTTCGTGGGGCAGAGGTTGGCTAGGAGGATCGACGTCCCCAGCACCACCATCACCGTGTCAAGACTACATCGTGGAGAAGCGGACTTATGCCTTCCGGGTCAAATTGGCGGAGAACACTGCACCATAACAATCGACACTGATGCAACCCGATCGATTATCCGACCAGACCTAGTTAGACAGCAACAACTTCATAAGGGCAGAATGTTCTCACTACGGACAGCTACGGGAGAAACTCCACCTGTTCATGGAGAGGTCAACCTCCAGATACAGTTGGGAGACCTTGTGTTCCGACATAATTTTCTGGTCGCGAACATTATGGATGACTGCATTCTCGGAATGGATTTTCTGCGACCACATGGAATCACGTTGGATTTGGGCAAACGTGTATTGAAATGGCAGAATGTCGAAGTACTGATGGAGGATCCCAGCGTCCAAATCCCCAAGATGAATGTAGTGGTATGTACTGACACTGATGTACCGAATTCTTACGAAAGCATTGTATGGGCCAAGCTTGATGGTGATTCTGGAGACCACCGATCTTATCTGATAGAGCCAACGAAGACATCCGCATTGCGCAGTTTGATTGTAGGACGAAGCCTTGTAAGATCTTTAAGGAACGGATATGTGCCGGTTAGAGTCCTTAACACCGCAGACTCAACCACGAGCATCAAAGCGGGAGAAGTCATCGGCAGCTGCCAGCCTGTTTCCACCATCACCTCTTTGGAAGCTTCTCACAACCATCATTGGAAAAGGAGGCAAGACACAGACAAAGCCCGGGAATCCACGTCTGCAATATTGAAGCAAGTCAAATTGCCGGTGCAGCTATTCAAACGAGCCTCTGATCTGGTCACCAAGTACAGTGACATCTTCTCAACAAGCCCGGATGACCAAGGCCGAACGAGTTTGGTATCTCACGTCATAAATACACAGGGAGCCAAGCCGATTCGACAAGCACCAAGACGTCTCCCTATAGCCAAACAAGGAGAAGTGAGCGCGCTGATTTCGAACATGGAAAAACAAGGCATTATTGAACCTTCTGTAAGTCCATGGGCCGCGCCTGTAGTTCTAGTAAAGAAAAAGGATGGTAGCACTCGCTTTTGTGTCGACTATAGGCAGCTTAACGACGTCACTAAGAAAGATAGTTACCCGCTCCCACGCATCGATGACATCATGGACACTTTAGCCGACGCAAAATGGTTTTCTACACTCGATCTCAAGAGTGGCTACTGGCAGGTAGAAATCGACAAGAAGGACCGAGAGAAGACCGCATTTTCAGTTGGGACCGGATTGTGGCAGTTTGTAGTGATGCCATTTGGGCTTTGCAATGCTCCAGCCACTTTCGAACGCTTGATGGAATACGTGCTACGTGGTCTAACCTGGAAAACCTGCTTGGTGTACCTAGATGACATCATCGTCATCGGGAGAACGTTCGAAGAGCATGTGCGGAACTTAGAAGAGGTTTTCTCCCGATTACGACTGGTAAATTTGAAACTAAGTCCCGACAAGTGTACCCTTTTCGCAGCTGAAGTAAAATACCTGGGACACGTCGTATCAGCAGACGGGGTCAAAACAGACCCAGAGAAGATTGAAGCCGTGAAAAGCTGGCCAACACCAAACAACAAGCGCCAACTACGAAGTTTCTTGGGTCTGGCAACCTACTATCGAAGATTCGTCAAAGACTTTGCCAAAATAGCTAAGTGTCTCCATCAGCTAACCGAGAAAAATCGTCCGTATGTCTGGAACGAACAATGCCAGACAGCCTTTGAGACCCTGAAGGAAAGCTGTGTGAATCACCCGTGCTGGCGTATCCGAAACCCGGAAAAATGTTTGTAGTTGACACTGATGCAAGCAACGGCGGTATTGGAGCTGTACTCTCCCAGCAGATCAATGGCGAAGAAAGAGTCCTCTCGTATTACAGTCGAGTTCTTTCAAAAAGTGAGAGGAACTACTGTGTGACCAGGAAGGAGCTATTGGCTATAATAGAGGCCACCAAGCAGTTCCACAAGTACCTATATGGCCAGAAATTTGTTCTTCGAACGGACCATGCATCGCTGAGATGGCTACTTAACTTCAAAAACCCCGAGGGACAAGTTGCGAGATGAATCGAAAGATTGCAGTCGTACGACTATGAAATTGTTCATCGAAAGGGCGGAGTTCATGGAAATGCTGACGCCCTATCTCGTCGCCCATGTCCAGCTAACTGCAAGCATTGCCGACGGATTGAGGAAAAGGAGCCGCCTGTTGATCTGCGACTGATAACGGCTGAATTCGATGAAGGTTGGTCATCGGAGGAGATTCGAAATGCCCAGCTAGCCGATGAAGACATCGGACCATTGCTCGTATGGAAGGAGACGACTGGGCGACCTGAGTGGAAGGACGTTTCAACGCATGGCGCAACCCTGAAAAGCTATTGGGCACAATGGAACTCCCTTCAGGTGGAGGGTGGTGTACTCAAGCGGAAATGGGAAACGGCGGATGGCAGCTCCTATAGGATGCAAACTATACTACCCAAAAGCCGAATCCACGATCTGGTTAAGGAAATGCATGAAGGATCCTCTGGAGGCCATCTTGGTGTTAACAAAACTTTAGCGAAATTGCGGGAAAGATTCTACTGGCTCCACGCTCGAGAAGACGTAGAGGACTGGTGTCGCAGATGCACAATTTGCGCTTCCGTCAAAGATCCAAAACGACGACTGAGAGGACAAATGCAAACCTATAACGTGGGGGTACCGTTTGAAAGGATTGCTGTTGACATCGCTGGACCCTTTCCTGAATCTGAATGGGGAAATCGATACACGCTGGTTGTAGCTGATTATTTCAGCAAGTGGCCCGAGGTCTACCCCATTCCCAACCAGGAAGCAACTACTGTAGCCGAACAGCTAGTGTTAAATTGGGTCAGTAGGTACGGTGTGCCTTGCGAACTACATTCGGATCAAGGCCGAAACTTTGAGTCACTAGTTTTTGGCGAAATGTGCGAGCTGCTCGGAATACGGAAAACGAGGACAACACCGCTGCATCCCCAATCCGATGGAATGGTCGAACGTTTCAACGGCACGCTCAATAAACACCTGGCCAAGATGGTTGACGAGAACCAAAGGGACTGGGACCGACATATCCCACTATTTTTGATGGCGTACAGAGCTGCCGAACATGCATCGACGGGCCAAGCCCCAGCCAAAGTCATTTTTGGAAAGACTATTCGTTTGCCAGCCGATATAAAGTTCGGAACACCCCCTGAGAAACCCCAAACGATCTCGCAGTACGCAAGTGATCTAAGACAACGGTTGAACCAGATACATCGGACAGTGCGAAAACACCTCGAATCAGCTACTGACCGCATGAAGACCAGGTATGATCTAAAGGCTAATTCTACTGGCTTCCAGCAAGATGATTTGGTGTGGCTTTATAACCCGCAACGGCGAAAGGGTAGGTCTCCAAAGTTGCAACATAATTGGGAGGGACCATACCGAGTTACAAAGCGAATCAACGACGTCGTATACCGAATACAGGAACATCGTAAGCCGAGAGCTAAAATGAAAATCGTGCATCTGGACCGTCTTGCCCCATATTACACCCAGGGAGAATTGACTACAAATAGCGACACATCTTTTCGGGGCGAAAAGAACTGAGGTGGGGGCAGTGTTACATGTACAAATAATTCTGCGAGCTACTGTCGCACTTGTTTTCATAATCATTAAGAACGTCAACAAATGAATTTACTCGAACCCACGAGAACCCAACAAGCATGATCAACATCTGCAAGTGACGTCACTCCATTCATTAATTTGCTCGAAGCTACCAGGTACCTCTCGGTAGAACATTCGCCAATGTGCGAGAAATGGGTGAATAGGTAGTGACCCTATATAAAGGCGAGTTGAATGAATGGGGGGAATCATTAATTCGACCGCGATAAGAACTGCGATTGTGTGTGGGAAGTGTGTTTCGTAATAGTGAAGTAATTTAGAAGACAATTGCGATAATAAATTTATGGACAAGTGTTAGATTTTTTTAATAGTGACAATTAAAATTAGTGAAAGTGTTAACTGATTATTGTGCATTTTATTTAATAAACTCTTTTAACTTAAATTAAAAGACATTGCGTTTTCACTTTCCCGGAACATTAAAATTATAGGCCGCGAACCAATAACACGCGACAATATATATATATATATATATATATATATATATATATATATATATATATATATATATATATATATATTGTTACATGTACAAATAATTCTGCGACCTTCTGTCGCAATTGTTTTCACAACCATTAAGAACCTCATGATCAACAAAATGAATGTACTCGAAACCACAAGAACCCACCAAGCATGATCAACATCTGAAAGTGACGTCACTGCCCCATTCATTAAGCTGCTCGAATATTCCAGGCAGTTCGCCAATCTACGAGAAATGGATTGAATGACTAGAGACCCTATATAAAGACGAGCTGAATGAATGGGGGGATTATTACAACCGCGATAGTAAAACTGCGATAGTGTGGAGTGCGAATTGAAAAGCGATATTGATTGATAAGGGTCGTGATTGTGAAGTGATTGTTAGTGCAGACAGTTGAAGTAAGAATTGATAGACAAGTTGTAAAATAGTGAAATTTATAACTGTGCATTCTTAGTAAATGAACTTTTTTTAGTTAATTTAAAAGACATTGCGTTTTCATTTTCCCGGAACATTAAAATTATTTGCCGCGAACCATAACACACAACAGTGGTGTCAAGAAGTGAGAAAGAAAAAAAATGCAAGTGAAAAACTTTTAAACACTTTTGAAGTGCACAATAGTGAAATTTAACGTGGAAACCGCAGAGGGAATGCCTGTCGACAAGAGCACTCTTGGAGGCTAGCATTCTTTGGGGAGTTCCGCCCCCACGTACCCGAGGAAATTCCCGCAGGGAGAATGCCGGTCGACAAGAGCACTCTTGGAGGCTAGCACTCTTTGGGGAGCACCGCCCCCACGGACCCGAGGATATGGGGAGCGCCGTGAGGTTCCCTCCTGGGATGACAGGTAACGACTCTGATTAGATCTGGACTACGCTTTGGACAACGAACTGGAATTGATGCGTTGGGCTGGCGGATGTGATGGTTTGGACCTAGTTGCTTTGCACAGTAGCGCCGAGGTGAAACTCGTGTGTGAACGGCTCCAATTCAACTATCATACCGTCTCCGTCCCGGTTAAACCTTGGCAGGCCTCGGGGTACGTTCGAAGTTCGCACCATTGGGTTGGTGGTGTAGGTTCGCTTGAGACGGACTCCCGATTAGCGCTGGTCTGACTCTGAGCACTTGTCCCCATAAGGGCTTGTGCCAACCCTCGCATGGCCTCCCTGCTCTGCAAAATAACCATGGGACCAAAAAGGCGACTACACACACGAACGGAGATAGCGGCTCCGAGGTGGGACCCAACAAAACTGGAGCAAAAAAAATTAAAAGACCACAAATACCCAGAAAAAGAAACGAAGAATAATAACGACGACGCAAGAAGCGGTTGCAGCCACGATGTCAACAGTACATCGCGAGCGATACTAACAACGACAAAAACAAATACTAACACAACGACAGTGAAGACGGAAACAGCAGACAGTCTGGTTCAGACTGAGTTTCCTGCGGCGTTCGGGCGCAGCAAAAAAAATATGCGAACGCCAGAGCGTCCTATTAAGGAGAAGCGGGAAACTCTGCAGCACACTTCAGGTATTCGAGCGGTGGGAGATAACATAAAGAGCACCGAAAATTCGATTGTCACTGCTGCAATCGTTACCGAAGCGACTGATGCAAGGGTCGCAAATCCCGACATTGCCACGAAAAATCCAGAAGCCAACGAGGAGATCACGGCACTAAAAGCAAAGAGTGACCAGACACCGCGTAAATGCACCGCCAACGTTGAAAATGTGGCGGAAGTACTGCACTCGGAAATGGAACGCGATAACCTCTCCCAAGTGTAGTAATCGAGCAGGTGAGGTTCAATAAAACCAGCGTGCAAGAGTTCTATGGAAACCAAACCGAATTTGGCAACATCATTCCTTCGATATGCTTCCATCCGATACATGATGTTGATAGCTTATCCTATTAGAAAAGACGTGAAAATATGGGACTGGCGAACTAAGTGGCTGTTATACAATTTGGAAGGGAAATCAAGAACCAGGTTCATGAAATTCAATCCTCTAAACAAACGCTCATTACTATACAATCCTATTATTACAAACCAGTATACCCTATGTATACTGGTAAGAACTAGGAGCTCAACTTGATGCGTATCCTATATACAACACCAAGGCTCCCGGGGAAAGTACTCACAGTAACACCACTTACCTGCCACTCTGTCCATTTAAACTAAATCAACAAAAAGACGAGAGTTACATGTTGAAAGGATTAAGTTTAATTTATGTTGATATTTTAAAATTGATTACATTTACACCTCTTTAGTTATTTTTTATCATCTATCCATACGGTGTCTACACGGACGGAGGATGCCTAGAAGAAAGTAAAGTAAGTTGATGGTGGTTACGCAGCGTAATACGCAAACAAGCCGAAGGAGGTTCGCGGCTCAAGCCTACACCTCACCATCTTACTAATTATCGAAGATACGCCGCATTTGCACCGGAACTATATGAACGGATTGCACTGTCTGACTCGAACACTGGCTTCGCTGTTGACTTCGCGGCGAAATACACTACGCGTACAATTCCCTAACCGCTGTTATCACTACTTGCCGTTTCTCGCTCGATCAATTGCTTTTTAAACGATTCATGCGGCCTCAATTCGCCCTAAATTCGCTGAGTAGTTGAAACGTGCGTTCTCGTTCCACGAAAGCTCCTTCCTCCGCGCTCCGTCTCACTTGCTCGCATGGTGAAACTTTGCGGCGAATTGGAGAAATGGTTTGAAGGCAGGGAGAAATCAGGCGAGGAAAAGCTTTTGTTTAGCACAGTGTCACTCCGCTGGAAGCATACCCCGAAGCTTCTCATGTACATGGTCGTTGTCGTCGCTAATGTTATGGCTTATGTAGAGCGAATTGCCTCTCATGTACATGGTCGTTGTCGTCGCTAATGTTGTGGCTTATGTAGAGCGAATTATGAAGTCTTTACGCTTGCCGTTGGTCGACAAGTACATGCTTTGATGACAATGGGCGTATGTGCTTGACCGTATAACACTTGGCGTAGCTTGTCGATATTTCTATAAGCACACCCCGAAGCTTCTTATGTACATAGTCGTCGTCGCTAATGTTATGAATTATGAAGACTTTTCGCTTGCCGTTGGTCGACAAGTACATGTTTTAATGACAATGGGCGTATGCGCTTGGCCGTATACACTTGGCGGAGCTTAGACGATTGACGACGTTGTATATAGCATAACACTATGAACAGTATAGCACAATGAATTGCGAGAGTTTTTAATAAAAATAGAATGATCTGTACCTCTACCTAACATAATGAAATCGTCTTTCATTCTGTGTAGTTCACTGTTCCGTGTTCCTGTGTTTTAATTGTTTGGAATTAGAGAAAAATGACTAGTGTTGCCGATTGTAGCCTTACGTCAAAGAACTCTGCAAATAATTTATCAGACGATCAAATTCCGTTTGATGCAATTATTCGCAGTATTATCACTTCGCGAGCTAAGGTAGAAGCGACAATAGAGGATATCCATAATGATTATTACGAACATACCGGTGAAAAATTTCCCTACGTCGAAGACGTTTGCGACACGTCGCTGAAAATTCTCGGCGTTGTAGGCTACAAAAACCAAAATGGCACATTTATATTTAACGTTTTTTGTTTACACCAACCCTAAATCCCAGCATATCCTCAATATGGTACGAAATCAAAAACCTAGTCAAAAGGGAGAACACAAAAAAAAAAACATGATTTTATATTCCGGAAATGATATGGTTTCTTCAAAGATAATTATCATTATTTGAATAAAAACAATAAAAAAAAAGAGAGAAATAGATTATTACTGCAATTAATGGAGAAAAGAGGAAAGAGAAGTAATAAATGGATTAGAAACAACATTTTGTCTCATAGCAAAACAAACTGCATTCAGCATTCATTCAACACGTACGAACATTTACCCTCACATAAATACAGCAATCAAGCAACACAAAATCCCATTCAAATGGTAAAGCTTCGAAACGCACCCAACACACCTAACCCATACTACACATACTGCGCAGCCGACGCATCCGACTCATGCAACGCATCCGACTCATGCAACGCATCCGACTCATACAACACCTTCGACTCATGCAACACTTGTACGAGACTGTGTAATAGCCATACAAACATTCTCGCAAAAACTGCATGAGATACTACAGGGCAACCGATGCATACAACTTTGACTCCCCGTACCCACGCATAGTAAGCAATTTTAGCATTCTTGAACATCCTCTTCATTTCGTCGCAAGCGAGATGAAAACAAACGAGAAAGGAGGGTGAAGAGGCGAATGCCAGCGATAGCGGGAGTGGGATTTGCTTGTGTTGCTGGTGCTGTCGCGAGGAGTTTTTGGGGAGTCGGCTGGGGATCGCGACGGTGAGAAGGTCGGGAGCGGAAGACGGCTCGAGGCTACCGTGGACAGAAAACGGAAGTGTTGGTCGAAGGTAGTCGGTACCGGGATTGATCGAAAGTTTAAGCTAACGAAGAGTGTATAAAGAATGCTCTAAAGTTCGTGTAAATAGTGAACGCTTAGTGAGTCGTGTAGATTAGTGAAAAAGGGAATAAAACTCGTGTTCCGCTAAGCTGTATGGTGGAAGTGTTTTCACTTGGGTGTGCAAAGATTCCTCCCTCCCTTAAACCCTCTGTCGGGAAGTTATTCTTTAGCTCCCAGAAATAACCAGGTCCCCAAAGGAGTTAGGAAACTGAGAAACAATTGGCTATAGGACGTCTTTGATTTGCCCGGAATCCAATAACAATGAGTTACTCAATACACTTAACGTGAAATGAATCCGCAATTAACCGTTAGCGCTTTTGTCGAAATGCTATGTTGCCACTTCGGTTCAACAATTAGAGAACCCGGTTCGCGTGGAATCGTTGGCGTTAGAATACCGTGCATGATCCAGTACAAATTCCGAAACGCCGCGCAATACTTATAAGAAGAATCGTGCACATAGATATGAATTGTAGGAGTACAAACAACGTGGAACGTTTCACGGAAGTATACAGAACACTTGCATGGAATACATTCTGTATGGTGCATATCTGGTGCAAATGAAGTTTTGGGAGTGATATTTTAGAATAAACTTTCAATGAGCATTATTTGCTTATCAGGTGAATACCTACGAAATACATGTACATATTGTTCGCTGATGACAACGCGTGGGAGGATCTCCGGATAGATAGGAATTAATGTGGGTTTAGTAAATCGACCTCGTTGTTGTTAAAATATCGTGCATAACCCAGTATAAATTCAGAAACGCCACGCAATACTTGTAAGAATGGTTGTTCGATGTTTATATGCGCGACCGGTTGTTCAGACGTGTACTCTTTTGCCCCGGGAGTCGATGCTGTGGAAAATTTTTGTCGCTGGTTCTGAGCCCGCGGGGCTAGTATTTTGAATGGTTCGCGCTCTTGATGGCATCCTGCTATGCGAAATTGAACTTTTTTTTTTTTGATACGTTTCTGTAATCTGCAGCAACTGGCTAGTAAGCGTCGACCAAAATGTTCCAACCAAGGAATTAATGCAAAGTTTATAATAAGTAAAAGTAGTCCCGATTCATATAACGTTTAGTATCCTACACTCCTTCATTATTTTTTTTTCTTCATGTACATAATTATCGAATCTGAATATCCACGCTGAAGCTAAATAACATAAAAATTTAATAATTGCCATAACAGTCGCAGGCCCTTACCCGCCCCGAACACGAGCGCTCGTAGGAGGAGGACTGGGTAAGTACCCTTTTTATAAAATTTTTTGCATGTTTTATTTCGAATTATATACAAATCTAAAATATATGTTTTGAATAATAATAAAAGAAAAAGAAAAAAAAGGAGAAAAGGGAAAAAGAAAAATTCAAAAATTGTGGAAATAGAGTAGTGTGTCGGAATTTGTCCTAGTAATTACATTCTTACAATATATTCCAATTCGCACACAATTAACTGATTTGTAATTGTATGAGAAACACATTAATAGTGGAATAAAAGGAAAAATGTGGAATTAAAACAATAACCTCGGTCTTTCTATTTTGTCTTCCCTGACCGGGTATAGGACCCGGTACGATGGTATACTCTCCACGCCACAAATGAGCCAGCCATCGGGCACTAAATAAACTCCTTCTGTTTCAGGTGACGTCGCGGGTTGAGTGGCCCAAGCAGAGTGCTTCTTTATGGCATAGAGTTATGCAATCAAATTGTATAATTCTATGGCATAAATTGGTCACCGGGGTACTCCCCTTCTGGTGGGAAAGTTCATGCAATTCAAGTTGTATGAGTTTTCCACTCAGAAGAGGAATACCTGGCCACTGCAACACAATATACATGGATTTATTCCGGTTGGGTGGGTGCGAAGGGGCTCCACCATCACCCGTTTGCCCCTCTTTCATTTGTGGGCCATGAACTTCGTCGGGTAATGACGAGGTTACCCCAAGTCCGCCTTTCTTTTCAGGTTCCACTTGTTCTCGTAACAAGCTCTATCTCCCTCTGAGTAGTTATCTACAATTTTTGCGACTTCGGTTGCCCCTGGATCTCCAGCAGTCAAATTCGTGAGTGCGAAATTTTTTTGTAGCGGGTCCTCGTGCTGGGGAAATGAACCCGCCCCACGACACCGCAATGCTAGCCTGCCAGCGCATTCACGCGTCTCCAGACGAGGGCATTCTCGGCAGATACCGACACCTTCTTCTGCCGAGGCAGCAGACCATCGCTGCAGTCCTTCACGGACATTTTTGAACATTCCGATTCACTACACAAGGATGGTTGCAAGTTACAATTGCGGCCCAGCGATACGAAGAAGAAATACTACTCCGAAAAGTGGGAGATGTTCTGAAAAGAATACAATCTGCATGCGACTCCTCAAAAATCAGCAAAACAGTAAAGGTTGGGCTCCTTAAACTAGAGGAGCTCCTAGATCGCATAGGGCACTATCGGAGGAGCTGGTTAAGGCGCTTGGGGCGAAACCTAAAGGCGACATGTAGATAGCTCCACCATTAAACGTCAATAAAAGAATGGCGCCTAGCGCAATCGAAGGAGATCGGGATAAAAGAAGGAAAGAAGAGGCACTTGACGGGCGTGGAGCACCAGATCAGGGGTTCCAGACAGTGCTTACAAAAGGAGGGAAGAAAGCCGCTAAGAAACTTCTTCAAAAAAAGCCAGAAATTAAAGTTCGTACGGACGCCCAATTAGAAAAAGTACCTGATGCAAAACTGGAGAGGCAGAAGCCCCGACGAAGACCCTGGCAGCAGGCATTGCTTGTAAAGCCCCAAAATAGCCGATCCTACGCGGAGGTACTGCGAGACATCAGGGGGAACGTAAGGCCCGAAGACACCAATACTATCATTGAAGTAGTAAGACCAACGCGGTCGGGCCACATACTGGTCGAATTCGGAGCAGAGGCCGGCAATAAAGAAGCATTCTGTGACGCAGTAAAGAAAGTCCTCGGCAAAAGCGCAACTATAGCCCCGCTCGAGCCGATGCCAACGATCGAAATACGAGACATAGACTGCGTGACGGATCTGGCCGAGGTAGAAGAGGCCATCAAAAAGGAGTTCCCTAGCGTGGGAAGGATCAAAGCGATCCGACTTGACCGAAAAGGACGCCGAACAATTCTTGAACAAGGGCAAAGTACGAATTGGGTGGGTTGTCTGTAGGATACGGCGCAGAGCAATGCCTCTTCAATGTTTCAAATGCCTTGGTTGTGGTCACACCACACAAGTATGCAAAGGACCCGATAGGAGTTCCCTATGTTACAAATGCGGTGAAATGGGACATAAAAGAAAAGAGTGTACGAAGGAGGCACACTGTATTCTTTGCAAGGATGCTGATCCAAAACTTGATTTTGGACACGTCTTGGGATCAGGAAAATGCCGGGTGTTCCAGGAAGCCCTAACCAAGGCCAAATTAGAGCTTCGATGACCCGCATCCTGCAGCTAAACCTACACCGCAGTTCAACCGCCCAAAACCTGCTTGAGCAGTTTGTGAGGGACATGAAAGCCGACTTCTTGCTGCTGAGTGAACAATACCATAATAAAAGTCCTGCATTATGGTACTCTGATGAAACTGGTACTGCCGCCATATGGGTTCGGAACAGTGACTTTCAGGCGGAGAGTTTCGTGTGGGTTCGGTGCTCAGGGATCACCTTCTTTAGTTTGTACCTAACGCCTAACGAGTCGATATCATCTTTCCAAGCCAAGCTTCTGGCTTTGGAGGGCGCTGTCTCGAACGCAGAGGGCAGAGTGCTCGTCGGGGGCGACTTCAATGCAAAAGCAACCGAATAGGGCATGCCTCAGACGAATCCGCGGGGAAAACGAATCCTGGAAATGGCGGCCAGGACGGCCCTCGTCGTACTAAACTCCCGAAACACGCTGACTTTCCGCCGTATTGGCTGTGAGGGAACCATACCGGACGTGACATTCGCCTCGGAGTCCTTAGTACGGAGGATACACAACTGGAAAGTATTAGAGGACTACTCAGCCAGTGATCATCAGTGCATTCTGCTTGAGATCAGTGATGCTGTCTCCCGACGTCGAGAGGTTCGTCGAGGTGCTCACAGCAGGTGAGCCGCTGCAGGGAGCTTCGGAGGGGACGGAGGAACTGGCAGCTCAAGACGTGGTGAACTCTACTATGAGCATCATTACGACTGCTTGCTGCGCTTCTATGCCCCGTCGAAGACCCCGGCACGGCAAGCCCCCAGTGTACTGGTGGTCAAATGAAATCGCTGAAAACCGAAGGGAGTGTCACAAGCTTCGACGTGAGGCTGAACGGGCGCGGAACCGCGACGAGGTCAGCAACCGCGCAGCAGCATATAAGTCGGCCAGGAAATGCCTTCGCAAACTGATCAATAGTAGCAAGGCTCGCTGCTGGCAAAATCCAGTGGACAATGTGAACAAGGATCCGTGGGGCCTTGGCTACAAGCTGATCATGGGGAGACTTGGTGCCCTACGGAAGCCTTGTATACATGACGCGGAAAAGATGGACGCGATAGTGCGGGGACTCTTCCCCGCCCATCCCGTCCGTGTTGACGCTGCCCAGGGTGAAACAGCAGTAGAGTGCCCACTCTTCACACAGCTGGAACTGGAGGAGGCAGTCCTCTCATTGAGAGCGAGGAAGGCTCCAGGTCCAGAAGGTGTTCCAGCTGAGCTGTTGCGGCTCGTCTATCACCATTGTCCTGACTTGCTGCTCAGCACATTCAACGCTTGCCTACGGGACGGGGTTTTCCCGGTACGATAGAAGGTGGGGAGGCTCGTGCAGATCAGCGAGGGGAAGGGAAATCCCGAATCGCCGTCTGCATACCGCCCGTTATGCATGCTAGACACGGCTGGGAAAGTTTTAGTGAAACTCATCAAGGGAAGACTCACTGACGCGATTCGTGCTGCTGGAGACCTATCTCCTCGGCAGTACGGCTTTAGAGCAGGACGTTCTACCATTGATGCGATTGCAGAGGTGGTCAGCGCGATCCAAAAGGCAGAGGCATATAGTCGCACCAAGCGACGGATCGTCCTGTTGGTGACACTCGACGTCAGGAATGCCTTCAACTCCGCTAGATGGGTGGATATTCTGGACACGCTGGAAAACTCTTTTCAAGTTCCAGAAAATCGAATGCGGCTTTTGAGGAACTACCTAAAAGACCGAAGCCTGCTCTACGACACGACACAGGGCCAACGAAGGATGGAAATTACATCGGGTGTTGCCCAGGGATCTATCCTTGGTCCGGACCTGTGGAACCTGTCTTACGACGGGCTACTGAGACTTGAGATGCCAGATGAATCGCGCTTGGTCGGCTATGCGGATGATGTTGTGGCTCTGGTCGCCGGACGCACCGTTGAACAAGCGCAACTAAGGCTAGGTATGCTAATGCGCCGAGTGAGGGACTGGATGACTGCTCGCGGGCTGAGCTTAGCACTGGAGAAAACCGAAGTGGTCATCTTGACAAAAAAGAGAATCCCTAGAGTAAGGATGATTAGTATTGGAGATATACAAATCGAATCGAAGCCAGCGGTGAAGTACCTGGGGCTACTGATCGACTCGAAGATGAGTTTCTCTGAGCAAATCAGGGCAACGGCTGAGAAGGCTGCTTCGCGAATATCGGCTCTGAGTCGACTTATGGCCAACGTAGGGGGACCCAGCCCATCAAGAAGACGCCTCTTGATGAGTGCTCTAGGGTCAGTGCTAGTGTACGGAGCAGAAGTATGGGGTAACGCTCTCAGCAAGGAGGTATACCGGAAACTTTTGGCACAGGTACAGAGAAGAGGAGCACTGAGAATTGCATCTTCGTATCCAACAGTCTCTGACTCGGCGGTGAGAGTTATTGCAGGCGTGATACCTGTCGCCCTCCTTGCTAGAGAGCGCCGCGCTATTTACCTGCGCCGAAACGAAGATGCGAGGGAGATAGTTGTCCGCGAGGAGAGACAACGCTCACTCAACGATTGGCAGTAGTCTTGGGTGAATTGCACGAAGGGAAGGTGGACTGCGCGCCTCATCCCGGATGTGAGACCGTGGCTAAATCGAAGGCATGGTGAGACTGACTTCTTTCTGACCCAGCTTTTGAGCGGGCACGGGTGTTTTCAGTCTTACCTGCACAAGATCGGTAAGTCACGGTCTCCCGATTGTCGGTTTTGCCCAGGAGAGGAGGACAATGCTTGTTACACATTTTTTGCGTGTACATAATGAGTCAGGCTGCGAAGGGAACTCTACATGGAGACGGGAGAGCTCACCCCGGATAATATAGTTGTGGTGATGCTCGAATCGGTTGACAAATGGAACCAGGTGGCACATTATGCTCGGGGTGTCCTAAAATATAAAAGGGACTCACAGCAGCCAGGGGGCGCTGGGGCTGGGGGATCGCTCTTCTTGCATTTCCTCTTCCCCTCTCCCCTCCCGCTAGGAAAGGGACTCCCCAGCTTGAAGGCGCCCACGGCGTAACAAAACGAGACCTGGCCCGAAGTAATGTGTCAAACGGTTCCAGGCTGGGTTCTCAGGTTGACAGGGGAGGTGTTTAGTGGGTAGTCCAGTCGCGCATGGGAGTCCCACACTCTGTGCATAAATGGCATTCACCTCCCTACCACAAAAAAAAAACAAAAAATAAAAAAAAAGTGGAAACTGGTGGCAAAATAGCTGAAAAAATAAAAATGCTAGGAAACTTACATCTAAAAAGTAATGAATTGACCATATCGGAGGTTACGGAGGAGTTGGAACAGTGATTCGGGCTACACAAGTTACAAAGGCCATACTCATCGCACGTTTGCGTGACGCGATCGAATCGGAAGGCGCGTATCTGGATTCGGGTGAGACCTCAGATGCAGAAAAAGGCGCAAAAGGTGGTGAAGCCGAAACACTAAAACCAAAGGAACCAGAAAATGCGCTGATGCAAATGTTGATGCTGATGCAGCAAGAGCAGCGATAACAGTCATCCAAGTTAACTGCAAAGCTAAATGAACACTCAACGAAGCTAAATGAACAATCAGCGAAGCTAGACCAACAAGCGTTCGAAATCAAGGCAGAAGTCACACAGAAGCTGGAGAAACAGTCGACCGAAATAAAAACGGAGCTCGTTAGTCTGGCGAACAATATCAAATGCGTTGAGGAAAAGGTTTACCAGGTCGAGGAGAAAGTCAGCCAGGTTGAGGAGCGAATCAACTATGGGATCTGCCAGGTCGAAGGGAGAATGAGCCATAAGATGGAAAAAGTGAAAAAGGAATTGGAAGCAGCGAAGGCAGTAGCAACCACCTCACCAGCCCCGCTTATAACCGCAGCGCTAAGCACATCCAGAAATATGCAAGCACCAATATTCGACGGGCAAACGGTCTGGAGTATTTACCAAACCCAGTTTGAAGCCGCCACTCGGATAAATCACTGGATTGAGCAGGAACGAGCAACTGCATTGATTCTTGCTCTAAGAGGCCCAGCTGCCGAACTTTTGCAGACGATCCCTGTTGAGTTGAACTCCAATCCGGCTGCTATAATGAATGCGCTCGACAAACGTTATGGAAACGCTCATCCAGAGCAGATTTATCAGTCACAGCTACGGCATCGGATGCAGAAGTCTGGCGAAACCTCACAGCAGCTAGCCCAAGACATTGAGCGACTGGCACCTTTGGCTTACCCAGCTTACGATCCAGAACATCGAGACGACGCAGCGACAGAAGTATTCATCAGCGCATTAAAGGACCAGATATTGCAACAAGTCGTACGTTTAGCCCAAAAGCAAACGGTTAAGGATGCATTGGCTTATAGTCTGACCTTTGAGGCAGCGAAAAATGTGACCCGTATCACTGCCCGGGTTCGCAAGGTAGTGGCAGACGAGTGCAGGTGTAAGCGCTTCGAAATTGAGCAAGAGCCGCATGTAAATGGTGCGCCTAGATGCTGGAAATGCGGAGAGAAGGGGCACCTGCAAAGAGACTGCAAAAAGCGAAGAAAACCGAGCTATTGTCCAGGGTGTGCAGCTAGGAGGAGATGCAGACCGAGTCAGGAGCCCAGGATTGAAGCCCTTCAAACAGAGGGGTCGGGAAACATGTAAGAGCCAACTTCGTGGGGCAGAGGTTGGCTAGGAGGATCGACGTCCCCAGCACCACCATCATCGTGTCAAGACTACATTGTGGAGAAGCGGACTTATGCCTTCCGGGTCAAGTTGACGGAGAACACTGCACCATAACAATCGACACTGGTGCAACCCGATCGATTATCCGACCACACCTAGTTAGACAGCAACAATTTCACAAGGGCAGAATGTTCTCACTACGGACAGCTACGGGAGAAACTGCACCTGTCCATGGAGAGGTCAACCTCCAGATACAGTTGGGAGACCTTGTGTTCCGACATAATTTTCTGGTCGCGAACATTATGGATGACTGCATTCTCGGAATGGATTTTCTGCGACCACATGGAATCACGTTGGACTTGGGCAAACGTGTATTGAAATGGCAGAATGTAGAAGTACTGATGGAGGATCCCAGCGTCCAAATTCCCAAGATGAATGTAGTGGTATGTACTGACACTGATGTACCGAATTCTTCCGAAAGCATTGTATGGGCCAAGCTTGATGTTGATTCTGGAGACCAGCGATCTTATCTGAAAGAGCCAAGAAAGACATCGGCATTGCGCAGTTTGATTGTAGGACGAAGCCTTGTAAGATCTATAAGGAACGGATACGTGCCGGTTAGAGCCCTCAACACCGCAGACTCAACCACGAGCATCAAAGCGGGAGAAGTCATCCGGTATGTTTCCACCATCACCTCCTTGGAAGTTACTCACTACCAGAATTATAAAAGGAGGCAAGACGCAGACAAAGCCCGAGAATCCACGTCTGCAATATTGAAGCAGGTCTAATTGCCAGTGCAGCTATTCAAGCAAGCCTCTGATCTGGTCACCAAGAACAGTGAGAGAAGACAGCGTTTTAAGTTGGGACCGGATTGGGGCAATTTGTGGTGATTCCATTTGGGCTTTGCAATGCTCCAGCCACTTTCGAACGCCTGATGGAATACGTGCTATGAGGCCTGACCTGGAAGACCTGCTTGGTATACTTAGACGCCATCATTGTTATTAGGAGAACGTTCGAAGAGCATGTGCGGAACTTAGAAGAGGTTTCCTCCCGATTACGACTGGCGAATTTGAAACTTAGCCCCGAAAAGTGTTCCCTTTTTGCAGCTGAAGTAAAATACCTGGGACACGTTGTATCAGCAGAAGGGGTCCAAACAGACCCTGAAAAAATTGAAGCCGTGAAAAGCTGGCCAACACCAAACAACAAGCGCCAACTACGAAGTTTTCTGGGTCTGGCGACCTACTATCGAAGATTCGTCAAAGACTTTGCCAAAATAGCTAAGTGTCTCCATCAGCTAACCGAGAAAAATCGTCCGTAGGTCTGGAATGAATAATGCCGGACAGCCTTTGAGCCACTGAAGGAGAAGCTGTGTTAATCACCTGTGCTGGCATATCCGAAACCCGGAAAAATGTTGTAGTTGACACCGATGCGAGCAACGGCGGGATTGGACCTGTACTCTCCCAGCAGATCGATGGCGAAGAAAGAGTCCTCTCGTATTACAGTCGAGTTCTCTCAAAAAGTGAGAGGAACTACTGTGTCACCAGGAAGGAGCTATTAGCTATAATAGAGGCCACCAAGCAGTTCCACAAGCACCTATATAGCCAGAAATTTGTTCTTCGAACGGACCATGCATCGCTGAGATGGCTACTTAACTTCAAAAACCCCGAGGGACAAGTTGCGAGATGGATCGAAAGATTGCAGTCATACGACTACGAAATTGTTCGTCGGAAGGGTGGAGTTCATGGAAATGCTGACGCCCTATCTCGTCGTCCATGTCCAGCTAATTGTAAGCATTGCCGACGGATTGAAGAAAAGGAGCCGCCCGTTGATCTGCGATTGATAACGGCCGAATCCGATGAAGGTTGGTCATAGGAGGAGATTCGAAATGCCCAGTTAACCGATGAAGACATCGGACCATTGCTCGTATGGAAGGAGACAACTGGGCGACCTGAGTGGAAAGACGTTTCAATGCACGGCGCAACCCTGAAAAGCTATTGGGCACAATGGAACTTCCTCCAGGTGGAGGGTGGCGTTCTCAGGCGGAAATGGGAAACGGCGGATGGCAGCCCCTATAGGATGCAAACTATACTTCCCAAAAGCCGAATCCACGATGTGGTTAAGGAAATGCACGAAGGATCCTCGGGAGGCCACCTTGGTGTTAACAAGACCTTAGCGAAATTGCGGGAAAGGTTTTACTGGCTCCACGCTCGAGAGGACGTAGAGGACTGGTGCCGTAGATTCACGATTTGCGCTTCCGTCCAAGGTCCATGGCGACGACTGAGAGGACAAATGCAAACCTACAACGTGGGTGTACCGTTTGAAAGGATCGCCGTTGGCATCGCTGGACCCTTTCCTGAATCCGAATGGGGAAATCGATACACGCTGGTTGTGGCCGATTATTTCAGCAAGTGGCCCGAGGTCTACCCCATTCCCAACCAGGAAGCAACTACTGTAGCCAAACAGCTAGTGTTAAATTGGGTCAGTAGGTACGGCGTATTTTGTGAACTACATTCGGATCAAGGCCGAAACTTTGAGTCACTAGTTTTTGGCGAAATGTGCAAACTACTGGGAATACGGAAAACGAGGACAACACCACTGCATCCCCAATCCGATGGAATGGTCAAACGTTTCAACGGCACACTCAATAAACACCTGGCCAAGATGGTTGACGAGAACCAAAGGGACTGGTACCGACATATCCCACTATTTTTGATGGCGTACAGAGCTGCTGAACATGCATCGACGGGCCAAGCCCCAGCCGAAGTCATTTTTGGAACGGCTATTCGTCTGCCAGCTGATATAAAGTTCAGGACCCCCCCTGAGAAACCCCAAACGATCTCGGAGTACGCAAGTGAGCTAAGACAACGGTTGAACCAGATACATCGGACAATGCGAAAACACCTCGAATCGGCTACTGACCGCATGAAGACTAGGTATGATCTAAAGGCAAATTCTACTGGCTTCCAGCAAGATGACTTGATGTGGCTATATAACCCGCAAAGGCGAAAGGGTAGGTCTCCAAAGTTGCAGCATAATTGGGAGGGACCATACCGAGTTACAAAGCGAATCAACGACGTCGTATATCGCATACAGGAACACCGTAAGCCGAGAGCCAAAATGAAAATCGTGCACCTGGACCGTCTTGCCCCATATAACATCCAGGGAGAATTGACTACAACTGGCGACACATCTTTTCGGGGCGAAAAGAACTGAGGTGGGGGCAGTGTTACATGCACGAATAATTTTGCGAGCTACTGTCGCAATTATTTGCACAATCGTTTAGAAGATATGATCAACAAAACGAACGTACTCGAAAACCCACCAAGCATCAACATCTGAAAGTGAGTCACTGCTCCATTCATTCACGCTGCTCGAATGTTCCCTCTAGTTCGGCAATGTACGAGAAATGGATTGAATGACTAGAGACCCTATATAAAGGCGAGCTGAATGAATGGGGGATTGATAACAACCGCGATATAGTAAACTGCGATAGTGTGGAGTGCGAATTAATAAAATAATTTTAACGTTTCGGGAAAGTGAAAACGCAATGTCTTTTAAATTAAATTAAAGGAGTTTATTAACTAAACAATGCACAATCACTTATTTAACTATGTCGCAACTTGTCCATTAGTTTTTATTTCAACTGTTTATCACTTTTACAACCAATATCGCTCTTAATTCGCACTCCACACTATCGCAGTTTACTTTTTCGCGGTTGTTATCAATCCCCCATTCATTCAGCTCGCCTTTATATAGGGTCTCTAGTCATTCAATCCATTTCTCGTACATTGCCAAACCAGAGGGAACATTCGAGCAGCGTGAATGAATGGAGCAGTGACTCACTTTCAGATGTTGATGCTTGGTGGGTTTTCGAGTACGTTCGTTTTGTTGATCATATCTTCTAAACGATTGTGCAAATAATTGCGACAGTAGCTCGCAAAATTATTCGTGCATGTAACACTGCCCCCACCTCAGTTCTTTTCGCCCCGAAAAGATGTGTCGCCAGTTGTAGTCAATTCTCCCTGGATGTTATATGGGGCAAGACGGTCCAGGTGCACGATTTTCATTTTGGCTCTCGGCTTACGGTGTTCCTGTATGCGATATACGACGTCGTTGATTCGCTTTGTAACTCGGTATGGTCCCTCCCAATTATGCTGCAACTTTGGAGACCTACCCTTTCGCCTTTGCGGGTTATATAGCCACATCAAGTCATCTTGCTGGAAGCCAGTAGAATTTGCCTTTAGATCATACCTAGTCTTCATGCGGTCAGTAGCCGATTCGAGGTGTTTTCGCATTGTCCGATGTATCTGGTTCAACCGTTGTCTTAGCTCACTTGCGTACTCCGAGATCGTTTGGGGTTTCTCAGGGGGGGTCCTGAACTTTATATCAGCTGGCAGACGAATAGCCGTTCCAAAAATGACTTCGGCTGGGGCTTGGCCCGTCGATGCATGTTCAGCAGCTCTGTACGCCATCAAAAATAGTGGGATATGTCGGTACCAGTCCCTTTGGTTCTCGTCAACCATCTTGGCCAGGTGTTTATTGAGTGTGCCGTTGAAACGTTTGACCATTCCATCGGATTGGGGATGCAGTGGTGTTGTCCTCGTTTTCCGTATTCCCAGTAGTTTGCACATTTCGCCAAAAACTAGTGACTCAAAGTTTCGGCCTTGATCCGAATGTAGTTCACAAAATACGCCGTACCTACTGACCCAATTTAACACTAGCTGTTTGGCTACAGTAGTTGCTTCCTGGTTGGGAATGGGGTAGACCTCGGGCCACTTGCTGAAATAATCGGCCACAACCAGCGTGTATCGATTTCCCCATTCGGATTCAGGAAAGGGTCCAGCGATGCCAACGGCGATCCTTTCAAACGGTACACCCACGTTGTAGGTTTGCATTTGTCCTCTCAGTCGTCGCCATGGACCTTGGACGGAAGCGCAAATCGTGAATCTACGGCACCAGTCCTCTACGTCCTCTCGAGCGTGGAGCCAGTAAAACCTTTCCCGCAATTTCGCTAAGGTCTTGTTAACACCAAGGTGGCCTCCCGAGGATCCTTCGTGCATTTCCTTAACCACATCGTGGATTCGGCTTTTGGGAAGTATAGTTTGCATCCTATAGGGGCTGCCATCCGCCGTTTCCCATTTCCGCCTGAGTACGCCACCCTCCACCTGAAGGGAGTTCCATTGTGCCCAATAGCTTTTCAGGGTTGCGCCGTGCATTGAAACGTCTTTCCACTGGGGTCGCCGAGTTGTCTTCTTCCATACGAGCAATGGTCCGATGTCTTCATCGGTTAACTGGGCATTTCGAATCTCCTCCTATGACCAACCTTCATCGGATTCGGCCGTTATCAATCGCAGATCAACGGGCGGCTCCTTTTCTTCAATCCGTCGGCAATGCTTACAATTAGCTGGACATGGACGACGAGATAGGGCGTCAGCATTTCCATGAACTCCACCCTTCCGACGAACAATTTCGTAGTCGTATGACTGCAATCTTTCGATCCATCTCGCAACTTGTCCCTCGGGGTTTTTGAAGTTAAGTAGCCATCTCAGCGATGCATGGTCCGTTCGAAGAACAAATTTCTGGCTATATAGGTGCTTGTGGAACTGCTTGGTGGCCTCTATTATAGCTAATAGCTCCTTCCTGGTGACACAGTAGTTCCTCTCACTTTTTGAGAGAACTCGACTGTAATACGAGAGGACTCTTTCTTCGCCATCGATCTGCTGGGAGAGTACAGGTCCAATCCCGCCGTTGCTCGCATCGGTGTCAGCTACAACATTTTTCCGGGTTTCGGATATGCCAGCACAGGTGATTAACACAGCTTCTCCTTCAGTGTCTCAAAGGCTGTCCGGCATTATTCATTCCAGACATACGGACGATTTTTCTCGGTTAGCTGATGGAGACACTTAGCTATTTTGGCAAAGTCTTTGACGAATCTTCGATAGTAGATTGCCAGACCCAGAAAACTTCGTAGTTGGCGCTTGTTGTTTGGTGTTGGCCAGCTTTTCACGGCTTCAATTTTTTCAGGGTCTGTTTGGACCCCTTCTGCTGATACAACGTGTCCCAGGTATTTCACTTCAGCTGCAAAAAGGGAACACTTTTCGGGGCTAAGTTTCAAATTCGCCAGTCGTAATCGGGAGGAAAACTCTTCTAAGTTCCGCACATGCTCTTCGAACGTTCTCCTAATAACAATGATGGCGTCTAGGTATACCAAGCAGGTCTTCCAGGTCAGGCCTCATAGCACGTATTCCATCAGGCGTTCGAAAGTGGCTGGAGCATTGCAAAGCCCAAATGGAATCACCACAAATTGCCACAATCCGGTCCCAACTTAAAACGCTGTCTTCTCTCACTGTTCTTGGTGACCAAATCAGAGGCTTGCTTGAATAGCTGCACTGGCAATTAGACCTGCTTCAATATTGCAGACGTGTCAGTGTCAACTACAAACATTTTTCCTGTTTTTGATATGCCAGCAAGGTTGATTCATACAACTTTTCCTTTAAGGTCTCAAAGGCTGCCTGGCATTGATCATTCTAGACATGCGGACGATTTTTCTCGGTTAGCTGATGGAGACACTTAGTTACTTTGGCAAAATCTTTGGCGAATCTTCGATAGTAGGTTGTCAGGCCCAAAAAACTTCATAGTTGGCACTTGTTGTTTGGTGTTGGCCAGCTTTTCACGGCTTCAATTTTCTCAGGGGCTGTTTGGACCCCTGCTGCTGATACAACGTGTCCCAGGTATTTTACTTCAGCTGCAAGAAGGGTGCACTTGTCGGGACTACATTTCAGATTCGCCAATCGCAATCGGGAGAAAACCTCTCCCGATAACAATGATGTCATCTAGGTACACCAAGCAAGTCTTCCAGGTTAGGCCTCGTAGCACGTATTCTATCAGGCTTTCGAAGGTGGCTAGAGCGTTGCAAAATCCAAATAGCATCCACAAATTGCCACAATCCGGTCCCAACTGAAAATGCGGTCTTCTCTCGGTCCTTTTTGTCGATTTCTACCTGACAGTAGCCATTCTTGAGATCGAGTGTAGAAAATCATTTTGCGTCGGCTAAAGTGTCCATGATATCGTCGATGCGTGGAAGCGGGTAACCATCTTTCTTTGTGTCGTCGTTAAGCTGCCTATAGTCGACACAGTGCTACCATCCTTTTTCTTCACTAGAACTACAGGCGCGGCCCATGGACTGACAGAAGGCTCGATAAAACCTTGTTTTTCCATGTTCAAGATCATTGCGCTCACTTCTCATTGTTTGGCTGTAAGAAGACGTCACGGCGCTTGTCGAATCGGCTTGGCTCCCTGTGTATCTATGACGTGAGTTACCATACTCGTTCGGCCTTGGTCATCCGGACTTGTTGAGAAGATGTCACTGTACTTGGTGACCAGATCAGAGGCTCGCTTGAATAGCTGCATTGGTTATTCGGTCTGCTTCAATATTGCAGAAGTGAATTTCCGGGCTTTGTCTGTGTCTTGCCTCCTTTCGCAATGATGGTCGTGAGTAGCTTCCAAAGAGGTGATGGCGGAAACGAGCTCGCAGCTGCCGACGACTTCTCCCGCTTTGATTTTTGTGGTTGAGTCAGCGGCGTTAAGGACTCTAATCAGCACGTATCCGTTCCATATAAATCTTACAAGGCTTCGTCCTTCAATCAAACTGCGCAATGCCGACGTCTTCGTTGGCTCTATCAGATAAGTTCGGTGGTCTCCATAATCACCATCAAGCTTGGCCCATACAATGCTCTCGGAAGATTTCGGTACATCAGTGTCGGTATATACTACGACATTCATCCTGGGAACTTGGACGCGCGGATCCTCCATCAACACTTCGACATTCCGCCATTCCAATCCCCGCTTGCCCAAATCCAATGTGATTCCATGTGGTCGCAGAAAATCTATTCCGAGAATGCAGTCATCCATAATGTTCGCGACCAGAAAACTATGTCGGAAAGCAAAGTCACCTAACTGTATCTGGAGGTTGACCTCTCCACGGACAGGTGCAGTTTCTCGCGTAGCTGTGCGTAGTTAGAAAATTCCGCTCTTGAGAAGTAGTTGTTTCCTCACCAGGTCTGGTCGGATAATCGATTGGGTCGAACCAGTGTCGATTGTTATGGTGCAATGTTCACGGTCAACTTGACCCGGAAGACATAAGTCTGCTTCTCCACAATGTAGTCTTGACACGGTGGTGCTGGGGACATCGATCCTCCTAGCCAACCGCTGCCGCACGAAGTTGGCCCCCTCAGTTTGAAGGGCTTCAATTCTGGGCTCCTGACTCGGTCTCGATCTTCGCTATCTGCACACCCTGGACAAAAGCTCGGTTTTCTTCGCTTCTTGCAGTCTCTTAATGCGCTGATGAATGCCTCGGTTGCTGTGTCATCTCGATGTTCTGGGTCGTAAGTTGGGTAAGCCAAAGGTGCCAGTCGCTCACTGTCTTGGGTTAGCTGCTGTAGATAATCGCCCCCATACCGCATGTCAAGCGCATTCATTATAGCAGCCGAGTTTGAGTGAAACTCAATTGGGATAGTCTCCAAAAGCTCAGCAGCTGGGCCTCTTGAGCAAGAATTATTGCAGTTGGTCGTTGCTGCTCATTCCAGTGATTTCTCCGAGCGGCGGCTTCCAACTGAATTTTGTGAATACCGTTTGCTCGTCGAATATTGGTGCTTGCACATTTCTGGATGTGCTTCGCGGTTGTAAGCGGGGCTGGTGAAGTTGTTACTACTGCCTTCGCTGCTTCCAATGCATTTTTCATTTTTTCCATCTGATGGACCTGGCTGATCTCATGGTTGATTCTCTCCTCGACCTGGTGAACCTTTTCTTCGGCGCATTTAATTTGTTTGGTAAAACTACCGAGCTGCGCTTTTATTTCGGTTGACTGTTTTTTGCAAATCTGCCTTCTTATCAGTTGACTGTTTTTTCAAATCTGCTTTGATTTCGATTGCTTGGTCGTCTAGCTTCGTTGTTTGCTCCTCCTGTGTGTGTAATGTCTGCCTTGATTTCGAATACTTGGTGCTCCAGCTTCTGGTCTAGCTTCACAGTTAAGCTGGATGAATGTTGTCGCTACTCTTGCTGCCCCAGCATCAACATTTACATCAGCGCATTTTCTGGCTCCTTTGATTTTGGTGTTTCTGCTTCTCGCTTAAGCTCCAACATTGTCAATTCATTAATTTGTAAATGTAAGCTTCGTTGTATTTTTATTATTTCGGCTTATTATTTTTCTCCACCAGTTTTCACGTTGCATTTCGTTATTGTGCACTTTAAAAATGTGTAAAAGTTTTACTTTCAAAATTTTCATTCTCACTTTCACACCACTATCGTGTGTTATGGTTCACGGCCAATAAATTTAATGTCCCAGGAAATTGTTAGTATATATGTATATATATATATATATATATATATATATATATATATATATATATATATATATATATATATAGTGTAACCCCGATATATCGAACCTCAATATATTGAATTCCTTGATATATCGAAGGTTTTCTATTCCCCTTGAGTTTTTCTATCATTCCTATATTATTTTTACCTCTATATATCGAAGGAATCGCCTCGAAAACCTTGATATATCGAATTTTTATCATAAGTTTCCGTGATCTTTGCACCTCTATATATCGAAGTTTTGGTTGTAAAACCTCTATATATCGAATTTTATCTCATTATATCGAAGTTTTTGTTGGAAAACCTTTAAGCTTCGAAGTTTTTTTGCAAAAAACGATTGAAGTCAACGAACTGTTGTCTATCATTCATATTAAAACCTGACTGCAGTGCTGCTCATCTCCTGTGCTTATATCGTTCTTTGTTTATTATTGTCAGCAACTGTTTTGAGAGAAGTTCACAAAAAAGTTTGTGTGGAGTGTCTGTGTATGTGTGAGTGAGTGTTTGTAACTGATTTAAGTGAATTCTTGGAACTGACTATAATTACTCAGTGCAATGTCAAAGCGTAAAACATTGGCCGTGAATGCTGGTGATAGGAAAAAGATTGATATAGCGAAGCAGTTTGGCATCCCAGCCAATACGCTTTCTACCATAATAAAAAACAAAAAAAAATATGAAAACCAGCCATCTTCGTTAAAGAGACTTAGAGGACCGGAGTGCAAAAACATTGACGAGTGTATTCTGTAGTGGTTAAAGCAGTGCCACGATAAAAATTTGGCTATAAGTGGACCAATCCTTCAGGAAAAAGCTACTGAATTTGCAGATCAACTTGGGAAACTTAACTTTCGCGCCAGTAATGGATGGCTTCAGAATTTTAAAAAGAGAAACGAGATTGTGTTTAAAAAGATTACTGGTGAGAGTGCAAGCGTTGACAATCAGGTATGCACTCAATGGAATGAAAAGCTACTAGACCTTACGAAGGGGTACAAACCGGACGATATATTTAACGCAGATGAGACTGGTCTTTATTATCAGTGTCTGCCAGACAAAACCTTAACGTTTAAAGGAGACGCATGCCATGGCGGAAAATATAGCAAGCAAAGAGTAACAATCCTGTTAGGAGCAAACCAAACGGGAACTGTGAAACTCAAGCCGTTAATGATTGGAAAGGTGAAAACCCCTAGATGTTTTAAAGGTATCCAAAGTTTTCCTATGGACTATACATCTAATCCAAAATCATGGATGAAATCGGAATATTTGGAAAGTGGTTGAGTGACCTTGAAAAAGAGATGAAGAAAAAGAAGAATAAAATCCTGATGTTCATCGACAATTGTACAGCGCATGGGGATCTCCCAAAACTTAAACACATAAAAATTGAGTTCCTCCCCCCAAATACGACATCAAAGCTACAGCCATTGGATCAAGGCATTATTAAGAATTTTAAAGTTCATTACATGAAAGAGGTCGTGCGTCAGTTTCTTTGTGATATTGAAGAGAATAACCCAACGAATATCAACGTGCTAGATGCCATGTGGATGGCATCAAAGGCCTGGGCTAACGTTACCGAAAAAACCATTGAGAATTGTTTCAAGAAGAGCGGTTTTAAGCATCGAACACGAGAGGATGAAGAAAGAGTTGAAAAAGACTGTAGCGTTGTTGATACACCATCTAATAATGAAACGAACGATCATGAAACTCCTGAACGATGGGACGAGATTACAAAGACGCTAAAAATTGAGGGTCTAACATTCGAGGAATATGCTAGTTTTGACGATGATCTGGCTATATGTGGTGAACTCAGTGATGCAGACATTATCGCATCCGTTTTCCACGCAACAGAAGAATATGCCGGCGAGGAAGATGAGGACAGTGAGGCCGAGGTACAGGATCCAGAGTCCAACCCCACCCTACGTGATGCGCGTAGTGCCATAACGACATTGCGGAAATTTCTTCAAAAGAAACCGGCTATGACTGATCAAGTAATCCAGTCAATTGTTATTCTGGATGATGCTTTAGATAAAGCAACGCTTTCAGATGCTAGACAAACTATAATTTCAGATTTTTTTCAAAAATCTACTTAATCTTTCAACAAAATGATTACAGTAAAGTTTTAATGTAACTATCAATGAAAGCTGTGTTTACAATTAACTCGATATATGTTTACTTTTTTTACATTAAAAAATCACTGTAGGTTTTAATTTTTCTTTACACATTTATGTATGCCTACTGTATTATTCAGTACATTTGACATTTCTGATTCCATTTGATGAATTTATAAGCTTTATTTTTCTATTCGTTTGGTTATCAAAAATAAAACAAAACCTCGAAAAATATTTTATTTTAGATTTTATAATTAATGAAAGCTTGATACATACCTGTAAACCTTCTGTGCCATATTTAATATTACGTTCTTTTTGTAAAATTACATATCTGCTAAATTTTTAATTCATAATAGCAGAACCTAAGTACATATTTTGAACTTAACAAAAAGAAATTATCTAAGTGCAGTGAGTATTTGCAAAATGTACCGACATTTATCCCGTGTTATTTTGAACCTCTATATATCGAAGTCAGTCAGAAATCACCTCGATATAACGAACCTCGTTATATCAAAATATTCGATATATCGAAGTTTTCTCATTCCCCTTCAGGTTCGTTATATTGAGGTTCCACTGTATATATATATATATATATATATATATATATATATATATATATATATATATATATATATATATATATATATATATATACATATATCTATAGATATATGTATGCCTTCTCTTCCTGGGAATGGCGCCTCCAGCTATCTCGGTCCATTGACCGCGTCCTCCAATTTCGAAATCCGTGCAGCAATGAATAAAATAGTTTGATTGCGAGCTGTATTCTTCGGCATATTTCATCTCTTTCATTAGTGGTTCTCGTTATTTTGGCGTTTTTGATGTATTATATCTTGATATATTCGCTAAGTGTGATATTTAGTGTGCTTGTGGTATTTTTTCTCGACAGCGTCATGAGCTTTATTTTATTTTCATTGATTTGTAGCGCTACTTGTTTTGCTTTGCTGTCGAGTTTCAGGAAGAGTTCTTGGGCAGTTGTTAATGTCCGTGACAAAATGTTGATGTTGTCCGCATAGGCTACTACTTGGCTCGACTTGTACAGTAATGTTCCTCGTGTATCGACAAGTAGCTTCCGTATAACGTACTCCAGAGCCAAATTGAATAGCAATGGGGCCAGCCCATCGCCCTGTTTTAGCCCGATATTTGTGTCAAAGGCATCAGTGAGTTGGTTATCGATGCGGGCTTGGGAGGCCGTCGACGTCCTTTTCATTTTGGTAAGACGAACTAATTTGACTGGGATGCCAAAGCAAAGCATTATTTTGTACAGTACGTTACGATCAATACTGTCGTATGCTTGCTTTAAGTCAATGAGAATTTGGTGAACGTCTATGTTGAACTCCCAGCATTTTTCAAGTACCTGCTTGACTGTGAACAATTGGTCTATTGTCGATCGACCTGCTCTAAAACCAGCTTGATACTCCCCAATAATACTGTTGGCATATGATCCAATTTTATTTTCTAGGATCTTTGAAAATATTTTGTACGGCGTGCAAAATAGTGATATGCCTCTATAGTTTTCGCACTGTAATTTTCACACTGTAGCTTGTCACCTTTTTTTTGGAAAGGAAATAGAATTTATTGGCTCCACTCTTTCGGCATATGTTCTTGTTGCCAAGTGTGCTGGATGACTTTGTGAATAGGTTTATGAACATTGTTGCCCCCATATTTGATGAGCTCCACTGGAATCTTATCAATGCCCGGTGTTTTATTATTCTTTTGGGCTTTGATGATGGAACAAACTTCATCCAGAGTTTGTGGGGCCAATGGAATCTCTCCGCCGACATCTATAGGCTCCGATGTTGTGGAGCTGTGCGGAGGATTAAGAAGGTTCCCATCTTTCCTGAATTTTGGTCTCATCAGCAATGATGACGAAGCGTGGTCTTGGGCTGGTAACCACGTTTCAGATTTTTCACTACTTTATATGCTTGTCTTGTGTTGTTGCTCGCTAAACGTATATCAATACTTCTCAATTGGTCGTCATAGTATTTTCTTTCCTTAATTCTAATGATCTTATTCGCTACTCTTCTGAGATTTTCATAGTGTTATCTTCGTCCTCGTTTTCGTACCTATGTAATCATTGTTTCCCTGATTCGTTTAAGCTAACGCATACTGGCACTCATAATTGCACCATTCATTTCTCTTGCTCTGGGGTTGATGTCCGATTGGCTGCTGTGCCACGGTCTTAATAGCCACTTTCACTTTCATCCGGAGATCGTTGCTTGTTACATATACTAGTTCATGCCAAAAATAGAATTCAACTTTTCGTTTGTTTTAGTGTACTAATCAAAAAGTAACACACTAATACTTTTTGATTAGTACAGGATCTGGTAAACTGTAAACAGTTAGGATTAGTGAGGACTTGCTGTGAATGACGTTCAAAATATTGTAGTTTAATTTTCCTGTTTTTTGATCCATAAAAATTAAATATATAATGGTTTATTGATGCTCTATTAATTTAATTTCTTTGATGCTATAACAAAAAGCTCTTTTTGTACGCTTTTGCAGAGAATATATTGTCCCTCCATCGTACATTTTTTCCTTATTGCCCCCTTTCACTACAATTACAGCACAGAGAGCTTTGGTCAGGTCCCCTGCAGCCATATGCTATGTGCCCGTATTCAAGGCACCTGAAGCAGCAGAGGAGAATTGCTCTTTTCACCCTGCAGATGACCCAACCTATTTCGAATTTGCCCTTCTCTAAGATTTGTTCGGCATCTTTATCGATCAATTCGACATTGGCTATGCGTTGTCCCCTGGTATTTTCCTGTATCAGTCTTACTTTAAATTCGCTTAGGGAATTTCTTTTAAACGCCGACTTTATTTCGGACTTGTCCGTGACATAGTTGAAGTCCATAATTTTGCCATCGGTTCGAGCGAGTCGCTGCTTACTCTGGCTCCAAGAACCGTTTTAACCCCGTCACGGAATGTGTCCTACTTGATGGTCCCTAACCCAAATTCTACCAATAAGCCGCCGGACTGGGTTGGCACCATGCCTGTTACAATAGTTTCGGTGTTATCTAGCTTGACCACTCCTTTTATTTTACGCAGCACATGTACGTATGATCTGCTTTCAGTCAGCTTAAAAAGCTGGGTCATTCGTAGGGGCATGCGTTGTAGTTTGTTGTTTGTTTGTAGTTTTAGTTTCCGCGTTGTGTCGGAAGAATCTTTGTTCTTCCTTTCTCCGGAAGGCTCTTTGTCAAATTTTTCAAGGAGCAGCTTTTTGGGCTTTTTTTGCTTGCTTCACTTATTACTAACTGAATCTCCTTGTCAGGACTAGAAGCTTCGTTTGACGCTAGAGCTACTGGAGCTCCAGCAGAGGATGTAATGATTTGCTGTTCAAAACGCTCGAACGAAATCGGAATCGACCTCTCATCGGTTCTAGACGTGGAATCTTTGGACGTGACAACGGACTGTACCTTACAGGTCAACAAGTCCGGACACACTTAGTCTACTCAGAGGTGGCTGCTGGCTAGCTAGCTCGTTCGGAGATGAGTTCGGTCGCAGGTCTTACGCGGGAAGACTAAGTCCGAAATACAATAATTCAACCACCGGTTCACATGCCCGTTTTAAACGCGTCGAAAACACAACCATACGGAAATGAAACCTATCTCTACTTTATTCCGTATTTCTTCTAATCATCCAGCCAACAACACATACTGTACCTAATTCCGCGTTCCCGAATATCACCGACGCTGTACCGAAAAATATACTACGTTAATTTGAATCCGAAAAAACCCTACTCTAATAAAAATGCAAAACAAACGATGGTACCGCGTACCGCACGTAACACGAAACCGGCTACCCGCGGATTTCTACAACCCTACCCTCGTAACGGGATACTTACTGTTCGCTCTTAGTCCTGCTGGAAGAGAAGGGAATGCTGGAAAGGAAAGACTTAGTTCATCTAGCAAGTCATGGTTTTATTAATTTTTAGCTTTATCTTATGAATCGGTACAACTAACAATAATAATTACAACACCTATTTTAAAAATAGTTGATGCCTTTTCACTAAAGAATAAAATAAGCCTTAATAGAAAAACGGAAATTATAACTAGACTTGTAAGGCAATTAGAGCCACTAATCCTTATAATGAACAGGGAAGAAAAGAAACATTTCATTATTTATATTTCATTTGTTGTTGGTGTCTTAATGCGTCATAAGTAATCTTAATATTACGCATTAAGATTAATTGTATGATAAGTATTATAAATTTTATTTAACAGATTTCTATTTTTCTGTTTTTCTCTTTATTTAATTTTACGCAGGAACTACATTAATCTTACCTATGGAATTCTTTGTTGCTACATGAATGAGTTGTATATTTTTTTTAATAATTTTTTCTGAAAAATTATTAGAGAAGAAAAATGTTAGAAGAAGGTGGTTTCGACGTGTGTACTAATTCTCATCAGGCCATCACTCTTAGATACACACCGGTGATGGCGACCACCATGCTTAGAGGTGAGAGAGTTATTTTTAATTTTCCTACTTATGCGAACTCAATATGTGTTTGTTACTACGAATTATGTTCAAGTTAAATTTAATCTATTTATATGTTTACTCTTAAGTACGATTTTTTCTGTTTCTCTTCTTAGGTGCTTTTTTTAAAGTTATTTTATTTCTCTTTCAAGTGGTTACTTTTTATGTTTTATTCTTTTTCCTCGTTTCTTTTTGTATGGCAACTTTATGGATTTGATTTCATTTATTTCTCTAATCTTATTACAAGATTTTTATAATCATTATCTAACCATCGGTAGATGCGATCACCTAAAATCAATAACCTACTGAGTTGAATGTGAATGGGGCTAATTGAACTAAAATGAAGCTCATTTCGCTATCAAATTTAATGACGAAGAGGCTCGATCTCACTGGGAAGAGCTAACCAAATTTCACAATATTCAATTCAAGCTTGCTTTGCGACCAGCGATAAATCATGTCTGTGGGTAAGTTGTTGAAACTTACAGGATTGAAATAGAAAGAATAATATAAAGGCGTATGACAGACACCCAATGCCGGTTGATGAATAGCGTTCTCATATTAAAAGATTAATGTGGCATATGTTAACAAAACACTGCTTTCACGGCGATAGTAGTTAAGATCTTAAATAATCAAAGCGAGAGGTTCCGACCTTAATTCCAGTAGAATAATTGAAATATATAGGTTGCAGATCAAGTACTCGATACCAAAATTACACAATTCATGCAAACATTGATACAAAAGGACATACTTGAGATGGACTTTCTTCACACAGTTGCCGAGTAATTCGGGAGTAGGCTTGATAGTAAACATATAATTTTGAAAATGATTTTACCTCTGGAAATCGTCTAACTTGTAATGAAATAAACACAAAATTTGAAACACTTTTCTGAATCAGCTAAAATTCATATAATATCATTGCTAAAATAAATTATAATGCAATGTTTAACTTGTAAAAGAGCGCGTGGAAAATAAGCAGTCAGTCAAAATGCTGAATTTTTGAAAACTTATCATGTGCAAATTTTTTTTCCATCAAGCAATTAAATGAGAAAGGAAACAGACTTTTTGTAATTCCTCTGGCGATACCCCTGTTACCGCACTGCGTGTGGAATCCCGATTTGTATATCATTTCCAAATGGAATCTCACAAAAATAAATCAGTCATACATGCATTATATATAGATATGTGTATATAAATACATAAATGGTGTAGGTAAAGGCATAAATATGTTTATATAACTAGAAATTATGGAACTTGCATTGGCGTAGCAGCCATTGACCCAGAGTCTTTATAATGATTGGCTTCAATGGTAACAAGGTTATGTTCGATGCCTTCGCAAAATTAATTGTTTCTTAGGCAAATGAATTGTTGACTACCGCTTCTAATGAATGTACGGAGGTAATTCTTTCCAATTATTTTTTTTTATTGTTAAATTAGCATTGAAAATGTTGATTATTCTCCGAACATAAAGTGTACTTTAGCCTCCAATTTATTTTCACCGTCGGCAATTCATCATCAAAAGAAAGCAACTCCTGTAGCTACAGGCTATTTTTAAAAAAATTAACTGCAAAATTCTGACGCATTTTCCTTTTGCCCTGGGTATTTCTTAGGTTAAATGTTCTAATCTTCGCGAGCATCTATTTAAAGCACTCCGTAGTAAAAATGATTATGTTTTGTTCGAGGATCTGTTTCCAATATTTCTCAACACATTTTACTGATTCCTTTTCAGATTTGTTTTTTTTTTAACGATCCACACATTAGACTAAATTAACCTGTCTTTTCTCTTCTTGATTCTAATCTTAAGTTATTAATCCTAAACACTTTGAACTGATATATTTCCTCATGTAGAAAACCGACTCGCCCAATCAATACCGGATATGCTCGTCTAGAAATTTTCTGTGTTACATTGTAATATTAATTATGTATAGTTTACTTTTTCCAAGAAAGGAAAACGAGATTTTGTTATGACTCTTACTTGAGCTATCTTGCGGCGTGAGTGGTCTCTCTAAGACTTTTTGAATCACTGCTATCCAAGCATCATGTTCCTGTTCACTATTAGCTGATGAATTGTAGACTCCTTCTGGTGTCAATGATGTGAAACTATAACCTTGATTTTTCGCCCCAGTTGGCGCTCCAGCACGAATACTATAGCCATCCAGATTATGAGCTAGAAATATTTCCCCTTTCGGATATGCATCCAACGGCTCGTCATGGGACATTAATTTTCGTCAGCTAGAGTAAACCAGCGCCGTTTATATCCATCACTGGGCCGTGGTCCTGTTTTGAAAAGCCATCCTTCTTTTGCGAAGTCACGTGTGAGCAAGCCTACTAGTGCAGCCTCACTCGCCTGTTCGGAAATACAGTTATTAAAACATATAGGCAAATAGTGTTGCACTTACTGTATACGCGAATAAATCGGGAAAAAATGTGAGGCACACACAAGTCTTGGCCACAGGGTACCGGCCTACAGTGGATTCACCGAATAAATTTATCGAAGGCACGACCGAAACTGAAGCTGGTGACTTTCGTCCCCTGGGAAGGAAGGCGGTAGCGCATCCAATAGCAGGGCAGAGGCACTACAAAAAAAAAAACCAAATGAAGTATATGAAACTCGAGAATAACTTCTCTAACCCTTACTTGCAACATCATGAGCAAACTCATTCGCTAAGCGATACAGGTGGAAATCGCGTAATTTAACACCGCCTACTATATTCACTGCGTTTTTCGATAGTGAAATTTCATAGAAGTCGAGAAGGCGCGAACTGTTCTGCGTCGCAAAAAGAATTACATGACACTCCCAGAAAAAACTGACGTAAGATGGGAAGTTATCAGAACTGAAGTTAGATAGGAAGCCATATGGTAGCAATTTGCATATGTATTAGTCGGTAGTGGCGTAGGGCCGATTCATTACATCGTTGTGCATGATGCGATTTATGAGCTCCTCTAGCCCCAAAACTCCATTTTTGACGTGCTTGTTGATGTTTTTTTGTGCGTCGTAAACAGTTTTCAATTGTTTTACAATACTCCCCGCTTTCAAGGGCCATGGTGCCTTCTGTTGTAGCTTCTTGAGAGAGGCTCTCGTTTTTCAATGTTTGTGCCTCATTTGTTGGGGTGATGGCAAAAAGAGCGTCACTTAACAGTGAAACTTCCGCTTTCCCCTCCTCCTTTGCTCGGTCTCCCATTTTGTTCACGGATCGTTCCAGTTTCTGCTCCTCTTGCACAGGGCGCTCCGGGGTGCAATCAGTTTTCTTACTGTGCTCAAAGGCCGCAGCTATGTCCGGTTGGAGCATGCACTTCCGTTAATTTGTCCATTTTTCATTTGTCCCTGATTTTTGAGCAAACGTTGCCGCTAAATATGACGTCAGGATTTATTGTTTTCTTAACGGAGTCTGCTGTATCTTTGAAGACATTTGCTGTTGCTTGGATTTTATGGTTTGTTGGCTTTCTCCAAGTTTGGTCTCTTGTTCTGACGATGTTCGCGCCAACAAGCGTCTACGCCTGAATGGATTTTCTCCGTCGGGCTCGAAATTGCTTATAGATATATCTGTTATAGAAGCCAAGTTTACCACTTCTATAATATAGCAGCCGCTGGACGATGATGGCCGTGAGCCTGCTTGCTCACTACTCTCATCTGATGGTACTGGGAATCCGACCCCTGCTTCGTAATTATTCCTCGTTTTCGTCTTTCATCCCGGTTTTTGATCTGGGTTCCTTCCCATAGCGTTTTACCCTACCGGCAGTGTCATTTGCGTACCCTCCATTTGCAACAGCTATTTTTGTCCCTTTCCTCGATGGAAACGGATCGCTTAACACCACAAAGATCTGGAAAGCTGTGGCATCCTCGCTACTGGTTGAAATTAATCAAAAGTAGGACCAGCACTTGTAAGTGGATGTTGTCCGAGGACAAACCTTACGGAAACCTCCCTTCCTTGGGTATGTGGGGACGGTACTCTCCAAAATCGTGGAGAAGCAGACTTATGTCTTCCGGGTCAAGTTGACGGAGAAAATTGCACCATAACAATCGACACTGGTGCAACCCGATCGATTATCCGACCAGACCTAGTGAGACAGCAACTACTTCACAAGGGCAGAATTTTCTCACTACGGACAGCTACGGGAGAAACTGCACCTGTTCATGGAGAGGTCAACCTCCAGGTACAGTTGGGAGACCTTGTGTTCCGACATAATTTTCTGGTCGCGAATATTATGGATGACTGCATTCTCGGAATAGATTTTCTGCGACCACATGGAATCACGTTGGATTTAGGCAAACGAGTATTGAAATGGCAGAATGTCGAAGTATTGATGGAGGATCCCAGTGTCCGAATTCCCAAGATGAATGTGGTAGTATGCACCGACACTGATGTACGAAAATCTTCCGAGAGCATTGTATGGGCCAAACTTGATGGTGATTCTGGAGACCACCGATCTTATCTGATAGAGCCAACGAAGACGTCGGCATCGCGCAGTTTGATTGTAGGAGGAAGCCTTGTAAGATCTATAAGGAACGGATACGTGCCGGTTAGAGTCCTTAACACCGCAGACTCAACTACGAGCATCAAAGCGGGAGAAGTCATCGGCAGCTGCCAGCCTGTTTCCACCATCACCTCTTTGGAAGCCACTCACGACCATTATGGGAAAAGGAGGCAAGACGCAGACAAAACCCGGGAATCCACGTCTGCAATATTGAAGCAGGTCAAATTGCCAGTGCAGCTATTCAAGCGAGCCTCTAATCTGGTCACCAAGTACAGTGACATCTTCTCAACAAGCCCGGATGACCAAGGCCGAACGACTATGGTAACTCACGTCATAGATACACAAGGAGCCAAGCCAATTCGACAAGCGCCGTGACGTCTTCTTAAAGCCAAACAAGGAGAAGTGAGCGCACTGATCTCGGACATGGAACAACAATGCGTTATTGAACCTTCTGTCAGTCCATGGGCCGCGCCAGTAGTTCTAGTGAAGAAAAAGGATGGTAGCACTCGTTTTTGTGTCGACTATAGGCAGCTTAAGGACGTCACTAAGAAATATAGTTACCCGCTCCCACGCATCGATGACATCATGGACACTTTAGCCGACGCAAAATGATTTTCTACACTCGATCTCAAGAGTGGCTACTGGCAGGTAGAAATCGACAAGAAGGACCGAGAGAAGACCGCATTGGGACCGGATTGTGGCAATTTGTGGTGATGCCGTTTGGGCTTTGCTCCAGCCACTTTCGCACGCCTGATGGAATACGTGCTACGTGGCCTAACCTGGAAAACCTGCTTGGTGTACCTAGATGACATCATTGCTATCGGGAGAACGTTCGAAGAGCATGTGCGGAATTCAGAAGAGGTTTTCTCCCGATTGCGACTGGCAAATTTGAAACTTAGTCCCGACAAGTGTACCCTTTTTGCAGCTGAAGTAAAATACCTGGGACATGTTGTATCAGCAGAAGGGGTCAAAACAGACCCTGAGAAAATTGAAGCCGTGAAAAGCTGGCCAACACCAAACACAAAGTGCCAACTACGAAGTTTTCTGGGAGATTCGTCAAAGACTTTGCCAAAATAGCTAAGTGTCTCCATCAGCTAACCGAGAAAAATCGTCCGTATGTATGGAATGAACAATGCCAGACAGTCTTTGAGACCCTGAAGGAGAAGCTGTGTGAATCACCTGTGCTGGCATATCCGAAACCCGGAAAATGTTTGTAGTTGACACCGATGCAAGCAACGGCGGTATTGGAGCTGTACTCTCCCAGCAGATCGATGGCGAAGAAAGAGTCCTCTCGTATTACAGTCGAGTTCTCTCAAAAAGTGAGAGGAACTACTGCGTGACCAGGAAGGAGCTATTGGCTATAATAGAGGCCACCAAGCAGTTCCACAAGTACCTATATGGCTACAAATTTGTTCTTCGAACGGACCATGCATCGCTGAGATGGCTACTTAACTTCAAAAACCCGAGGAACAAGTTGCGAGATGGATCGAAAGATTGCAGTCATACGACTACGAAATTGTTTATCGCCCTATCTCGTCGTCCATGTCCAGCTAACTGCAAGCATTGTCAACGAATTGAAGAAAAGGAGCCGCCCGTTGATCTGCGATTGATAACGGCCGAATTCGATGAAGGTTGGTCATCGGAGGAGATTCGAAATGCCCAGTTAGCCGATGAAGACATCGGACCATTGCTCGTATGGAAGGAGACAACTGGGCGACCTGAGTGGAAGGACGTTTGATGCATGGCGCCACCCTGAAAAGTTAATGGGCACAATGGAACTCCCTTCAGGTGGAGGGTGGCGTACTCAAGCGGTAATGGGAAATGGCGGGTGGCAGCTCCTATAGGATGCAAACTATACTTCCCAAAAGCCGAATCCACGATGTGGTTAAGGAGATGCATGAATGATCCTCGTGAGGCCACCTTTTTTTTGTGGTAGGGAGGTGAAGGCATTGACGCCCGCCGAGTCTGGCAGTGTGGGACTCCCATGGAGGATACCCTTGGACTACTCACTAAACACCTCCCCTGTCAATCTGAGAACCTAGCCTGGAACCGTTTGACACATTACTTCGGGCTAAGCCTCATTTCTCTACGCGTTTAGGCGCCACCGGGCTACAGGGATCCCTTTTCCAGCGGAAGGAGGGGAAGGGAGAGGGATTTCTAGAAAAGAGACCCCTCGGCCTTTTTATCTTAAGGACTGCCCGAGCGTAATGTGCCACACAGTTCCATTTGTCAACGGATGTGAGCATCTCTCCAGTGAGTTCATCCGGAGAGAGATCTCCCATTTCTTCAATGAGGTCACCGCGCTGCCTTTCCTACCTCTTGCATACAAAAAATGTGTGGTAAGCATCATCGACCTCTCCAGCACAGAATATGCAGTCAGGAGACCGTGACTTACCAATCTTATGCAGGTAAGACCGAAAGTATCCATGTCCACTCAGTAGCTGAGTTAGATAGAAGTCAGTCTCACCATGCCTTCGATTTAGCCACGGCCTCAGGTCACCAATAAGGCGTGCGGTCCACCTACCTTTTGTATCGCTCGCCCAGGACTGTTGCCAATCACTGAGTGAGCGTTCTCGTTCTTCGTGGGCGACAGCATCTCTGTCGCATTCGTTCCTCCGCAGGTAGATTCTGCGGCGCTCCTTGGCAAGGAGGGCAATGGGTATCACTCCTGCGATGACCAGCACTGCCGACTCCGAGACAGTCCGATATGCAGATGCAATCCGCAGCGCTCCTCGTCGCTGCACCTGTGCCAAGCGCTTTCGATACAGCTCCTTGTTGAGAGCCTCACACCATATTTCCGATCCGTACAACAGCACAGATTGTACTGCACTCATCAGAAGTCTCCTTCTTGATGAGGTGGGACCCCCTATGTTGGCCATTAGTCGGCTGAGAGTCGAAACACTCGCTGCAGCCTTGTCAGCTATTGCCCCGATTTGCTCGGAGAAACGCATCTTAGAGTCGATCAAAATGCCCAGGTACTTCACTGCTAGTTTAGTCTCAACGAGTGCTTCCCCAATGTTGATCATCCTTACTCTAGAGATTCTCTTCTTTGTCAAGATGACTACTTCTGGGCCAAGGAAGGAGCCTTGTGCAACACTTCACTGCTAGTTTAGTCTCAACGAGTGCTTCCCCAATGTTGATCATCCTTACTCTAGAGATTCTCTTCTTTGTCAAGACGACTACTTCGGTTTTCTCCAAAGCTAGGCTGAACCCGCGAGCAGTCATCCAGTCAATCACTCGACGCATTACCATACCCAGTCTGAGTTGCGCTTGTTCAACAGTGCGTCCTGCAACTAGCGCCGCGACATCATCTGCATAGCCGATCAAGCGCGACTCATCCGGCAGCTCGATTCTCAGTAGCCCGTCGTACGTGATGTTCCACAGGTCTGGGCCAAGGAAGGAGCCTTGTGCAACACCCGATGTAAATTCCATCCTCCGCCGACCCTCCTTCGTCTCATAGAGCAGGCTCCGGTCTGTCAGGTAGTTCTTCAAAATCCGCATCAGATATTCTGGAACTTGAAAAGAGTTTTCCAGTGCTTCCAGAATATCCGCCCATCTAGCGGAATTGAAGGCGTTTCTGACGTCAAGCGTCACGAGCAACACAACCCTTTTGTTTGACTGGCAGTGAGCCTCCGCTCTTTGGACCGCGCTCACTACTTCCGCTATCGCGTCAATAGTGGAGCGACCTGCTCTAAAACCATACTGCCGTGGAGATAGGTCCCCAGCAGATAGGACCGCGTCAGTGAGTCTTCCCTTGATGAGTTTCTCGAGCACTTTCCCAGCCGTGTCTAGCATACATAACGGGCGGTATGCAGACGCCAACTCGGAATTTCTCTTCCCCTTGCTGATCAGTACGAGCCTCGCCACTTTCCAGCGTTCCGGAAATACACCCTCGTAAAGGCAAGCGTTGAACATACTGAGCAACAAGTCAGGACAAAGCTTGTAGACAAGCTGCAGAACCTCAGCAGGAACGCCATCTGGTCCCGGTGCCTTCCTTGCTTTCATGGATAGAATTGCCTGCTCCAGTTCCATCATTGTGAAATGTGAACATTCTAATGGTGTTTGTGCATCGACACGGAGCGGGTGCGTGGGGAATAGTGCCCGTACGATCTCGTCCATCGTCTCTGCTTCATGTAAGCAGGGCTTCCGTTGGGCACCAAGTTTTCGCATGACCAGCTTGTAACCTAGGCCCCACGGATCCCTATTTACATCGTCCACGAGGTCTTGCCAGCATCGGGCCTTGCTCTTGTTAATAAGCCTGCGAAGATATTTCCTGCCGGACCTGTATGCTGCTAGCCTAGTGTCTGCCTCCTCCCGTGTTCGCGCCCGCTGGGCCTCTCGCCGAAGTTTGTGACACTCGCTTCTTTGTTCGGCGATCTCGTTTGACCACCAGTATACTGGAGGCTTACCGTGTCGGGGTCTCCGACGGGGCATGGAAGACTCGCAAGCAGTTATGATGGTACTCATAGTTGAGTTCACCAAGTCCTTGGCTGTAGGCCCTCCACTCCCTGGCGGAGCTCCCAGCAACGGTGCGCCTGCCGTAAGCGCGTCAGCGAACCTCTCAACGTCCATCCTCCCAGTCCTCCATCCGAGGATTGAAGTTTGGGCATATGCACGCAGAGTGGCACCGTCGTGAATCTCAACCGCTATATACTGGTGATCACTAGCCGAGTAGTCCTCTAGTACTCGCCATTTGTGTACTCTAGGTACCAGGGACTCCGAACCGAGTGTCACATTGGGTATGGTTCCTACGCAACCCCAGCGGCGGAAAGTAGGGGTGTTACCAGTATTTAGGACAAAAAGCGCTGTTCTGGCCGCCATGTCCAAATTTGCTTTCCCCTTGGGTCGGATTGTGGCATACCCCATTCAATAGCTCTAGCGTTGTAGTCTCCCCCGACCAGCATGTGGCCCTCTGTGTTCGAGACAGCGTCCTCCAGGGCATCGAGTTTGGTTCGAAAAGATGGCATTGCCTTGTTAGGCGTCAGATAAACACTGAACACCGCACCCACACAAAACCATCCCCGCGTCCATGGCCCTGCACCTGAAGGCGGGCGCTGTCTCGAACCCAGATGGCGAGCTTTCTTATCCCTCGCAAACTGCTCAAGTAGGTCCTGGGCGTTTGTGCTTCGGTGCAAATTGACCTGCAGGATACGGATCATTTGAGTATCGATTTGGCTTTAGTTAGGGCCTCCTTGAAAACCCAGCATCTCCCTGTCCCCGGCTCATGTTTGAGGTCGCCGGGTGCTAGCTTGGCATCCTTGCAAAGAATGCATTTTGCCTCGTTCGTGCACTCCTTCCTTTTGTGCCCCGTTTCACCACATTTGTAGCACAGAGATCTCCTGTCGGGTCCCCTACAGCCATACGCGGTGTGTCCGTATTCGAGGCATCTGAAGCAGCGGATAGGGATCGCTCTTCTCCGTATCCTGCAGATCACCCAACCTATCTTAATTTTGCCCTTCGTCAGGATTTGCTGGGCGTCTTTATCAGCTAGTTCGACAATAGCCATGCGTTGCCCCCTTGTGTTTTCACGTGTCAATCTTGCCTTGACTTCACTTAAGCTGGGGAACTCCCTCCTAATGGCATCCTCTACTTCAGCTTTGTCCGTGACGCAGTCGAGGTCCCTGATTTCCAGGGTGGCCATTAGTTCGAGCGAGGCAACGGTTGCCGCATCTCCAAGAACCTTTTGAACCGCTTCACGGAATGCATCTTTGTTTGTGGCCTCTGGCCCGAATTCCACCAGCAGGCCACCGGTCCGGATTGGTCGAACTGCTTTGATGGCAGTTTTGGTGTCGTCTGGCTTGACCGCTCCTTTAATTTCACGGAGGACATCTGCGTAGGTTCGGCCCTTAGTGGGTTTAATAAGCAGTGCCTCTCGCAAGGGTTTGCGCCGCGGTTTGCTTTTTGAGAGTCCACCTTGGTGTTAACAAGAAATTGCGGGAAAGGTTGTACTGGCTCCACGCTCGAGAAACCGTAGCGGACTAGTGCCGTCGATGCACAATTTGCGCTTCCGTCAAAGGTCCAATGCGTCGACTTAGAGGACAAATGCAAACCTATAACGAATCCACGATGTGGTTAAGGAAATGCACGAAGGATCCTCGGGAGGCCACCTTGGTGTTAACAAGACCTTAGCGAAATTGCGGGAAAGGTTTTACTGGCTCCACGCTCGAGAGGACGTAGAGGACTGGTGCCGTAGATTCACGATTTGCGCTTCCGTCCAAGGTCCATGGCGACGACTGAGAGGACAAATGCAAACCTACAACGTGGGTGTACCGTTTGAAAGGATCGCCGTTGGCATCGCTGGACCCTTTCCTGAATCCGAATGGGGAAATCAATACACGCTGGTTGTGGCCGATTATTTCAGCAAGTGGCCCGAGGTCTACCCCATTCCCAACCAGGAAGCAACTACTGTAGCCGAACAGCTAGTGCTAAATTGGGTCTAGGTACGGCGTACCTTGCGAACTACATTCGGATCAAGGCCGAAACTTTGAGTCACTAGTTTTTGGCGAAATGTGCGAGCTGCTGGGAATACGGAAAACGAGGACAATACCACTGCATCCCCAATCCGATGGAATGGTCGAACGTTTCAACGGCACTCTCAATAAACACCTGGCCAAGATGGTTGACGAGAACCAAAGGGACTGGGACGGACACATCCCACTATTTTTGATGGCGTACAGAGCTGCTGAACATGCGTCGACGGGCCAAGCCCCAGCCAAAGTCATTTTTGGAAAGACTATTCGTCTGTCGGCTGACCCCCTGAGAAAACCCAAATGATCTCGGAGTACGCAAGTGAGCTTAGGCAACGGTTGAACCAGATACATCGGACAGTGCGAAGACCAGGTATGATCTAAAGGCAAATTCTACTGGGTTCAAGCAAGATGACTTGGTGTGGCCATATAACCCACAACGGCGAATGGGTAGCTCTCCAAAGTTGCAACGTAATTGGGAGGGACCATACCGAGTTACAAAGCGAATCAACAACGTCGTATACCGCAAACACGAACACCGTAAGCCGATAGGCAAAATGAAAATCGTGCACCTGGACCGTCTTGCCCCATATAACATCCAGGGAGAATTGACTACAACTGCTGACACATCTTTTCGGGGCGAAAAGAACTGAGGTGGGGGCAGTGTTACCTG
>OZ017738.1:212917091-213059591 GCA_963969285.1 Odontomyia ornata
AGAGACTGCAAGAAGCGAAGAAAACCGAGCTATTGTCCAGGGTGTGCAGCTAGAAGGAGATCCAGACCGAGTCAGGAGCCCAGAATGGAAGCCCTTCAAACAGAGGGGTCGGGAAACATGTAAGAGCCAACTTCGTGGGGCAGAGGTTGGCTAGGAGGATTGACGTCCCCAGCACCACCATCACCGTGTCAAGACTACATCGTGGAGAAGCGGACTTATGCCTTCCGGGTCAAGTTAACGGAGAAAACTGCACCATAACAATCGACACTGGTGCAACCCGATCGATTATCCGACAAGACCTAGTTAGACAGCAACAACTTCACAAGGGCAGAATGTTCTCACTACGGACAGCTACGGGAGAAACTGCACCTGTCCATGGAGAGGTCAACCTCCAGATACTGTTGGGAGACCTTGTGTTCCGACACAATTTTCTGGTTGCGAATATTATGGATGACTGCATTCTCGGAATGGATTTTCTGCGACCACATGGAATCACGTTGGATTTGGGCAAACGTGTATTGAAATGGCAGAATGTCGAAGTACTGATGGAGGATCCCAGCGTCCAAATTCCAAAGATGAATGTAGTGGTATGCACTGACACTGATGTACCGAATTCTTCCGAAAGCATTGTATGGGCCAAGCTTGATGGTGATTCTGGAGACCACCGATCTTATCTGATAGAGCCAACGAAGACGTCCGCATTGCGCAGTTTGATTGTAGGACGAAGCCTTGTAAGATCTTTAAGGAATGGATATGTGCCGGTTAGAGTCCTTGACACCGCAGATTCAACAACGAGCATCAAAGCGGGAGAAGTCATCGGCAGCTGCCAGCCTGTTTCCACCATCACCTCTTTGGAAGCTACTCACGACCATCATTGCAAAAGGAGGCAAGACACAGACAAAGCCCGGGAATCAACGTCTGCAATATTGAAGCAGGTCAAATTGCCAGTGCAGCTATTCAAACGAGCCTCTGATCTGGTCACCAAGTACAGTGACATCTTCTCAACAAGCCCGGATGACCAAGGCCGAACGAGTCTGGTAACTCACGTCATAGATACACAGGGAGCCAAGCCGATTCGACAAGCACCCAGACGCCTCCCTATAGCCAAACAAGGAGAAGTGAGCGCACTGATCTCGGACATGGAAAAACAAGGCGTTATTGAACCTTCTGTCAGTCCATGGGCCGCGCCTGTAGTTCTAGTAAAGAAAAAGGATGGTAGCACTCGTTTTTGTGTCGACTATAGGCAGCTTAACGACGTCACTAAGAAAGATAGTTACCCGCTCCCACGCATCGATGACATCATGGACACTTTAGCCGACGCAAAATGGTTTTCTACACTCGATCTCAAGAGCGGCTACTGGCAGGTAGAAATCGACAAGCAGGACCGAGAGAAGACCGCATTTTCAGTTGGGACCGGATTGTGGCAATTTGTGGTGATGCCGTTTGGGCTTTGCAATGCTCCAGCCACTTTCGAACGCTTGATGGAATACGTGCTACGTGGTCTAACCTGGAAAACCTGCTTGGTGTACCTAGATGACATCATCGTCATCGGGAGAACGTTCGAAGAGCATTTGCGGAACTTAGAAGAGGTTTTCTCCCGATTGCGACTGGCAAATTTGAAACTTAGTCCCGATAAGTGTACCCTTTTCGCAGCTGAAGTAAAATAGCTGGGACACGTCGTATCAGCAGACGGGGTCAAAACAGACCCTGAGAAGATTGAAGCCGTGAAAAGCTGGCCAACACCAAACAACAAGCGCCAACTACGAAGTTTTCTGGGTCTGGCAATCTACTATCGAAGATTCGTCAAAGACTTTGCCAAAATAGCTAAGTGTCTCCATCAGCTAACCGAGAAAAATCGTCCGTATGTCTGGAATGAATAATGCCAGACAGCCTTTGAGACCCTGAAGGAAAAGCTGTGTGAATCACCCGTGCTGGCGTATCCGAAACCCGGAAAAATGTTTGTAGTTGACACTGATGCAAGCAACGGCGGTATTGGACCTGTACTCTCCCAGCAGATCGATGGCGAAGAAAGAGTCCTCTCGTATTACAGTCGAGTTCTTTCAAAAAGTGAGAGGAACTACTGTGTGACCAGGAAGGAGCTATTGGCTATAATAGAGGCCACCAAGCAGTTCCACAAATACCTATATGGCCAGAAATTTGTTCTTCGAACGGACCATGCATCGCTGAGATGGCTACTTAACTTCAAAAACCCCGAGGGACAAGTTGCGAGATGGATCGAAAGATTGCAGTCATACGACTATGAAATTGTTCATCGAAAGGGCGGAGTTCATGGAAATGCTGACGCCCTATCTCGTCGCCCATGTCCAGCTCACTGCAAGTATTGCCGACGGATTGAAGAAAAGGAACCGCCCGTTGATTTGCGTCTGATAACGGCCGAATTCGATGAAGGTTGGTCATCGGAGGAGATTCGAAATGCCCAGCTAGCCGATGAAGACATCGGACCATTGCTCGTATGGAAGGAGACGACTGGGCGACCTGAGTGGAAGGACGTTTCAACGCATGGCGCAACCCTGAAAAGCTATTGGGCACAATGGAACTCCCTTCAGGTGGAGGGTGGTGTACTCAAGCGGAAATGGGAAACGGCGGATGGCAGCTTCTATAGGATGCAAACTATACTACCCAAAAGCCGAATCCACGATGTGGTAAAGGAAATGCATGAAGGATCCTCGGGAGGCCATCTTGGTGTTAACAAGACCTTAGCGAAATTGCGGGAAAGATTCTACTGGCTCCACGCTCGAGAAGACGTAGAGGACTGGTGTCGCAGATGCACGATTTGCGCTTCTGTCAAAGGCCCAAAGCGACGACTGAGAGGACAAATGCAAACCTATAACGTGGGGGTACCGTTTGAAAGGATTGCTGTTGACATCGCTGGACCCTTTCCTGAATCTGAATGGGGAAATCGATACACGCTGGTTGTAGCTGATTATTTCAGCAAGTGGCCCGAGGTCTACCCCATTCCCAACCAGGAAGCAACTACTGTAGCCGAACAGCTAGTGTTAAATTGGGTCAGTAGGTACGGTGTGCCTTGCGAACTACATTCGGATCAAGGCCGAAACTTTGAGTCACTAGTTTTTGGCGAAATGTGCGAGCTGCTCGGAATACGGAAAACGAGGACAACACCGCTGCATCCCCAATCCGATGGAATGGTCGAACGTTTCAACGGCACGCTCAATAAACACCTGGCCAAGATGGTTGACGAGAACCAAAGGGACTGGGACCGACATATCCCACTATTTTTGATGGCGTACAGAGCTGCCGAACATGTATCGACGGGCCAAGCCCCAGCCAAAGTCATTTTTGGAAAGACTATTCGTTTGCCAGCTGATATAAAGTTTGGAACACCCCCTGAGAAACCCCAAACGATCTCGGAGTACGCAAGTGATCTAAGACAACGGTTGAACCAGATACATCGGACAGTGCAAAAACACCTCGAATCGGCTACTGACCGCATGAAGACCAGGTATGATCTAAAGGCTAATTCTACTGGCTTCCAGCAAGATGACTTGGTGTGGCTATATAACCCGCAACGGCGAAAGGGTAGGTCTCCAAAGTTGCAACATAACTGGGAGGGACCATACCGAGTCACAAAGCGAATCAACGACGTCGTATATCGCATACAGGAACACCGTAAACCGAGAGCCAAAATGAAAATCATGCATCTAGACCGTCTTGCTCCATATTACATCCAGGGAGAATTGACTACAACTGGCGACACATCTTTTCGGGGCGAAAAGAACTGAGGTGGGGGCAGTGTTACATGTACAAATAATTCTGCGAGCTACTGTCGCAATTGTTTTCACAACAATGAAGAACACGAATTCACTCGAAACCACGAGAACCCAACAAGCATGATCAACATATGCAAGTGACGTCACTCCATTCATTAATTTGCTCGAATCTACCAGGTACCTCTCGGTAGAACATTCGCCAATAAACGAGAAATGGGTGAATAGGTAGAGACCCTATATAAAGGCGAGCTGAATGAATGGGGGGAGGATCATTCATTCGACCGTGATAAGAACTGCGATAGTGTGTTTCGTAATAGTGAAGTGATTTAGAAGACAATTGCGATAAGAAATTTATGGACAAGTGTTAGATAATTTTCATAGTGAAAATTAAAATTAGTGAAAGTGTTAAATTGTTTATTGTGCATTTTCGTAATTAAATAAATTCTTTTAACTTAAATTAAAAGACATTGCGTTTTCACTTTCCCGGAACATTAAAATTATTGGCCGCGAACCGGAAAACACGCGACAATATATATATATATATATATATATATATATATATATATATATATATATATATATATATATATATATATATATAGTATATATATATATAGATATATATATATATATATATATATATATATATATATATATATATATATATATATATATATATATATATATATATATATATATAGTATATATATACGAGGTGTGTTCAAAAAATATCGCGAATTTTGTTTTTTTTCAAAAATTATTTATTTATTCATGAATATCTATTTTGTCCCCTTCAAAGTAATCCCCATGAGATATTATACACTTGTGCCAACGGTTTTTCCAATCTTCGAAGCACTTCAAAAAATCATTTTTTTTAATCTTGTTCAGCTCCTCCTTCGATGCCGTCTTTATCTCGTCAAGCGTAGCGTAACGTCGTCCTTTCACGGGCCTCTTCAGTTTAGGAAACAAGAAAAAGTCACAGGGGGCCAGATCTGGGGAATACGGTGGCTGCGGCATCATTAGTGTGTTGTTTTTGGCCAAAAAGTCGCGCACAAGCAACGATGTGTGAGCAGGGGCGTTATCGTGGTGCAAAAGCCAATTTTTGTTCTCCCACAAATCCGGGCGTTTCTGGCGGATTGCTTCGCGCAAATTGCGCATAACTTGCAGGTGATATTCCTTATTGACCGTTCTTCCCTGTGGCAAGAACTCATGATGCACCACGCCCCTGCAATCGAAGAAAACTGTCAGCAAAACTTTCACATTCGACCGAACTTGGCGCGCTTTTTTCGGTCTTGGTTCATGCGGCAGCTTCCATTGAGATGATTGAGCTTTGGTTTCCACGTCATAACCATAAACGCACGATTCGTCACCAGTTATGACCCTCTGGAGCAAATTTGGTTCGTCGCGGACAGAGTTTAACATCTCATTAGCAATGTTCATGCATTGCTGTTTTTGGTCGCAATTGAGCAATTTTGGTACGAATTTCGCGGCGACCCGTCTCATGCCCAAATCGTTGATAAAAATCGAATGGCACGAGCCAATCGATATGTTTAGGTCCTCAGCAACTCCTCTAACTTCATTAATTTTTTCGTCCGTTGTTGAAGTGCTCGGGCGTCCGGCACGCTCTTCGTCGTTCACATCTTCTCGGCCTTCTAAAAACATTTTGTACCACCGATAAACGTTGCTTTGGTCCAAGGTAGCTTCTCCGTATGCCACAGTCAACATTCGGAATGCATCCGCGCACTTAATTTCGTTTTTCACACAAAATTTGATACACGTTCTTTGATCCATTTTTTTGAATAAGTAAAAATCGAAGACGATTGAAAACACGTGCAAGTAAAGCAGCTATCACCAATTAAGTGAACATTCGAAATAGCCCAGCTTGTCGGCATAAGTGACAGACATGAGTACCAACATAACGCCACAAAAAAATCGAAATTCGAATATACGTAACCCGTGAAAATTCCAAATTCGTGATATTTTTTGAACACACCTCGTATATATATATATATATATATATATATATATATAGTATATATATATATAGTATATATATATATATATATATATATATATATATATATATATATATATATATATATATATATATATATATATATGTAGAATCCGAGCAAGATAATTATGTAAAATCCGAACACAATAATTACATCAGACGTAAAGAGTATATTGTAATTTTATTTGATGGCAATAAGAATAGTGTCACCGTACCGACAATTTATGACAAAACGAAAGTCTCTTCACAGTTCATTTGATTAATTAGGTTTTGGGCGAACTCGCGTCCTGTCCGATTGAAGACTTCCTTTGAACTGCCGTCTGGGGACGATATCGTACATCTATATCTCTTCCACACGGCCATCCTACTCAGACTCAGTCTCTGAGTCGTATAACCAAGGTTTCATCTGGTCGGCTGACGAAGAAGTTCGCATTGGTCCGTCGTGGATTCCCCTTCTTTCCAGATCGTAACGTTCGTTTCGTTTGGTTTTGGTTATTACATAAGGTCCTAAGTACTTTCCTCGTAGCTTAAGTCCAGTTCCGAATTGAGTTCGTTTGATCGCTACTAAATCACCCTCCTTATAAGTATTGGCTGGCTTCCTTCTTCGATTGAACTGACGCTTTTGTTCTTCTTGGATATCCAGGATCTTACTTCTGGCATGGTCTCGCAAGTACTCACGCGTTTGCCCAAAATTGTTTGCCCATTCAATTTGTAGTAGTTCCATTACCCGCAAATCTTCCTTGTTCTTCATTTTAACTCCTAGTAGAACTTCACAGGGAGATAAGTCGATACTACGGTGATATGCAGAGTTGATGCAGCGTTGTACACGATCCAGATGTTGATACCAGTTGGAAGGATTCTCAATAGTGAGTTTGGCCAATACGTTCGTGACAGTTTGATTTTCCCGTTCGACCTGACCGTTGCCTCTAGGTACGCCGGTGGTAATAGCATGATGTTCGATTCCTCTATCTACGCAATATTCTTCAAAGTCTTTTGATGTAAAAGCCGAACCTTTGTCCGTGATAATTCGATGAGGGTCTCCAAATACTTTCGCTTGTAGTTCCAGTTTATCGATAACTTCGCGCACACCTGTAGATTTTGTGGGGTAAATCCAACAGAACTTGGAAAATCCGTCCATGATGACTAAAATATAATTATACCCTTTTCCAGTAGTCGTCATGGGTCCTTGGTGGTCGATGTGGTATGTGTTTAGCGGGGTATCGCCTTTGGCAATCGGGTGTAATGCACCTTCCTGTTTCCTCTTTTTATTCTTTACCAGAATGCATGGAACGCAGCATTGTATGAAATTTTCTATCTTCGTCTTTAAATTAGGAATAAAGAACTCATTGGAAATGATAGCTTCCATCTTCTTAAATCCAAAATGGCCGTTCTCATGAGTGCGCCGTATAACATCGCTTTGCAAATTTGTTGGTAACACAATCACGTCTTTTCCATTGACCGTCTTTAGCAGAACACCGTCTCGCGTCAGGTAATCTTCATATTGGCCATTCTTTAGTACTTCCTTAATGGCACGCAATTTTTCATCTTTTTCCTGTTGTTCCTTGATAGTGGATCTAATGTTGTCGTTTATGCTCATGACGGGATTTCTGCTTAGGAAGTCGACATGTTTCATTTGTTGCGCTGACCGATGAACCATGACATAGTCGAACTCTTTCATCATTAGTGTCCATCCAACAACGCGACGAGGCATTTCTTTTTTGTTTACTGTTCGTTGAAAGGCCGCACAATCTGTCACTATTCTGAATCTGATTCCTAGCAAGTATGGGCGAAATTTTTTCAATGCTTCGACAATCGCCAATGTCTCCAATTCATACGAGTGGTAATTCTTCTGAGCATCGTTGGTCGCCTTACTCATATAGTATACCGGTCGAAAATGTTTTTCTAGTGGTTCCTTTTGCATCAATACTGCACCCAATCCATTTTTACAGGCATCGGTGTGTAGTTCTGTCTCGTTTTCTTGTTTAAAAATGCACAGGACAGGTTCTTGCGTCAACATTTCTTTAATGTGGTTGAAGGCTAATAGTTCTTCTTGTTCGAATTTAATCGTTGCATTCTTCTTAAGCATTGCCGTTAATGGTGCCGCTATTCTTGCATATCCTTCAATGAATCTTCTAAAATAGCTTGTCAATCCCAGGAAGCTTCGAAGTTGTTTGACTGTCTTAGGGACTGCAAACTTGATTACTGCCTGAGTCTTCTTTCTCGTGGGTCGGACCGTTGAATCTTCAACTATATACCCCAAGTATTCTACTGATGTTTGCAAAAACTGACATTTGCTCCAGTTAATATCCAACCCATTTGCGGCGGCTACGTTCAACACGGTACGCAGTTTCTCTATACCTTCTTCTCTTATATGCGATGGAATTATGAAATCATCGACGTATGGTATAATAATTTTAATTTTAATCAGTTCCTTGAAAACGTCTCTAATGAATCTTCCAAAAGCGGCTGGGCTATTACATAAGCCAAATGGGGTTTTCAAAAATTCATACTGATTATCAGGGGTTAGGAAAGCTGTATATTTCCTACTTTCCTTTGCAACTGGTACATGGTAGAATCCATTGCGTAAATCTAACAGTGTATAAATTTTGTAACCCGCTAACGCTTCAATCTGTTCCTCGATTATTGGCATTGGATACCTGTCCTTGATTACCACTTTGTTCAGCTTTCTGTAGTCGATACATGTGCGATAGTCACCGTTTTTCTTTCGCACCAGCACAACAGGACTTGCGAACTCTGACTCGCTGGGTTGTATTATGCCTTCTTTGAGCCACTCTTCAATTTGTTTGTCGAGAATCGCGCGTTCCAGTGGAGCTAGTCGTCTTTGCTTCTGATATATTGGCGTTTCGTCTACCAACACTATCTTGGTTTCGATCATCGTCTTGCTTTTATTTCTATCTGGTTCATAATTATTTATCATGGCCTGGACTTTCTTACGCCATGGCTCGGGTAGATCCAATTCGGTGTCGTTTCCTGTATCGTATTCAATGTTCATCATACCAACACTTTCTTGCAAAGTATGTGTGTTCTCCTTTTCGCATTCGTCTTCTTTGGGCAACTTCTTAATTGCAATTTCGTTTCGGCTAAGAACGATTTCCGTTTGTTTAGTCCATTCTCTACCTAACAGCATTTCATATTGCATACTGTTGGTGGGTACAATGTAGAACATGGTGCTGAAATGTTCGCCATTAACGTTTATTGGCACTATGATTTGCCCCAGCGGTTGTATGGTGCTTCCTCCTAATCCAGAGAACGTACGATAGGTCTTCGTGTATTTTGGCTTCCCAATCGCTTCGTATTTACCATAACTCAGCAAGTTTACAGGACTTCCAGTGTCCACTAATGCGTTCAAGCTTATGTTGTCTAATTGTACTCTGGTCATCATTTCATGTTTATCACTGATGTTGTTAAGCGTAGCATTATTGCAATTTTTGGATACATGCCCGAATTGGTTGCATCTAAAGCATTTGCTTCCTTTCTCTTTCTGGCTACAATCTGCTGATTTGTGTCCAATTGCACCACAATTAAAGCATCGTATTTTATTTGGTTGTATTGCTTTCATGACTGGTGATCTTGTTGATTTGCTATTATATTCACTCGTATTATTTTTATATAACTTTGTTATTTTTGTTGTAGCGTTCGTTGTTGATAGTTGCGCATACGCACGCAGTTTTTCTTTGAATTCGGTGATGCTCTTTGCGTTATATAGTATGATTTTGTTTCCACTGTGGTCACGAATTCCTTCTATTGTATAATGCATCAGAGATTCATCGTCGATTTTGCCCCTATTCGCTATCTCTCTCATTTTGAGGAAGTATTCTTGTAATGACTCACTGTCTATTCTTTTTCTACCTCTGAGAAGAGCGTGTATTTCTGCGCTGTTTACGCATTTCCCAAATTCACTTTCCAACGCTCGTTTCAATTTTTTCCATGTAGTTAGCCCTTTCTCGCTTTTAACGAACATCTTTGCTATTCCTGTCAGCGATTTTTTGGCAAATATTACCTTTTGAAACTCATCCCATTGCATTATCTTCGCCATATCCTCGAACTCGGATAGCCATTCCTCAACCACCTGGCAACCTTCACCATCGAACTGTTGCATTGATTCTTCTATATCACGAAACGTCACTGCGAACTTATGCGGTTTCGTGTGGATGGATGCATCGTTCGTCGCACTCACACACTCGCTTACGTCGTCCCTTTCGTCAGCGTCGTTATCTTCTTCTGTGCTGTCATCACCTTCTTCGCTGTCCGCTTCTTGCAATTCTAATGAGCGCAAATCCATAAGTGCACTACATATGCGGCTCGCCAATTCATCGTTTTCACCGTCGTAGTCCATTCCTAGCAGATTGCATATTATTACTAGCTGCGACTTCGAAAATTTTTCCTTTATGAAATCGAGTTTTGCTATTTGCTCCGCCGACCCGTGACGAAACTCAAAACCCGAGAATTTTCTCAACCTGCTCCGATTTCCCCGATCGCCTTCATAACCAAAAATAAGTTGATGTAACACTTTAATTGTCTTCGTTGGGCCAGTCTTCAATGCCTCTTTTATTTTGAGGTTATCGTTTAAGCAATTCATTTTGCGTACTTCACTGTTATTATTATTTTTTAAGCAAACAAAACACACACGTTATTCTATTATTTAATCGTCGTTATATTAGTTCTCGTTGTTTTGTGCTGTTACCGTCGTATATCGCCTTTTTCACGTCAACTGCCGTCTTCACTTCGTATTTTTTTTCCTCGTCGTCATATGTTCTCACTGTCGTATATCACTTTCCACATTTCTCGCGTCTTCACTACTTATGTATATTTTCTCGTCGTAGTGTGCTCTTATCGTCGTGTAGCACATTCCATATATCACTTTTCACATTTCTCGCGTCTTCACTACTTATGTATATTTTCTCGTCGTAGTGTGCTCTTATCGTCGTGTAGCACATTCCATATATCACTTTTCACATTTCTCGCGTCTTCACTACTTATGTATATTTTCTCGTCGTAGTGTGCTCTTATCGTCGTGTAGCACATTCCATATTGCCCGCATCTTCACTACTTGTGTATATTTTCTCGTTTGTTTTTGCGGTCGCGTTTACAGTCACAAATCCCGGATGAGCCCCCATGTAGAATCCGACCAAGATAATTATGTAAAATCCGAACACAATAATTACATCAGACGTAAAGAGTATATTGTAATTTTATTTGATGGCAATAAGAATAGTGTCAGCGTACCGACAATTTATGACAAAACGAAAGTCTCTTCACAGTTCATTTGATTAATTAGGTTTTGGGCGAACTCGCGTCCTGTCCGATTGAAGACTTCCTTTGAACTGCCGTCTGGGGACGATATCGTACATCTATCTCTCTTCCACATATATAGTATATATATATATAGTACATATATATATATATATATATATATATATATATATATATATATATATATATATATATATATATATATATATATATATATATATATATATATTCGCGCATTATGGTTGGCGGCCAATAATTTTAATGTTCCGGAAAAGTGAAAACGCAATGTCTTTTAAATTAAGTCAAAAGAGTTTATTTACTAATAAATGCACAATCATTAATTGAACTATTTACCAATTTTAATTTTTACTTTGTCTATAAATTTCTCTACCAACTGTCTTCACTTAACAATCAACGAAAATCACTTTACTATTACTCGATCGCTTTTCAATTCGCACTCCACACACTATCGCTGTTTTTACTATCGCAGTTGAATGAATCCCCCCATTCATTCAGCTCGCCTTTATATAGGGTCCCTAGTCATTCAACCCAGTTCTCGTACATTGGCGAATTGCCTGGAATATTCGAGCAGCTTAATGAATGGACAGTGACCCACTTTCAGATGTTGATCATGCTTGGCGGGTTCTCGAGTACATTCGTTTGTTGATGTTTGTTGAAAAACTGTTCTGAAATTAAAATGATTGAATCAAAAACAGTTTTGGAGATGGAATGTATGTCTTAATTGTGTCCATCTATTTAAATACATTAATTGCGCTTACTAGACATAATTTGCAATTTAACTTTCCCATGGTCTGCTGTGACACGTGAGATGCAAAATTTCCAAAGTCGCGGAATTGCATGTCTGGGAATTTTATACATAGTGAAGAATGTCTGAAAGTGTGCAACGTGATCACTCACAGCAGACCGTGGGAGCACATTGAAAGTACGTAAGTTGATACATAATATTTTTATAGGAAAAGTTATTTTTGCTGAATTTAGTTTTTGTTTTGGAAAAGATATTCTTAACAATTTCAATTATCGTGGGATTGGAATTTGCAGGAATTTGAAGGAGATAATGTTTTATGGAATTCTAACATCCTCCCCCACTTGAAACACATCTGGGCGTGGTTCAACAGTAGTAGAAGATGTTGACTGGGTCCGTCTTGATGGTCGTGGTAATGTATGGAATTTTGTTCCTGTGGTTTGCTTCCATTGCGGTTCCGGTGTTTTGGATTGGCCTAGTTGTCGTGAACGTAACCTGTGCCAAAGTTGCCATAGCGCCACTGCAAGTATGATAGCTAATCACAGGTAATTCAAAACATAGTTGTGCGTGTCGTGCGTTGAAATTTGTTCTCGGAAGTCGGCTCGTTTGATTTCCGCGATCCCGTCTTTGAGTTGTTTCCATAATTGTTGATCGATGTCGATAGTGGATACATTTAATCGATAGTTTGGTTCGATATCTCGGTTGTCCAGATGTTCGGAAAGGTTTCCCAGAGGGTTAAAAGAAAAATTCATGGTGCTTCGAACTGAGTGTGACCGGCAATTATTAACGTTCGGTGGTTTAAGTTGCACTGTGGACTTAGCTTCAGAATGCCGCTTCCACGAAGATGAAGGATTTTGAAGTCCCTTCCATAGAGCGCGTCGAATGTTGTTTCTTCCTTCAAAACGTAGATCCACTGGTTTGCAGCATTCAGCTTGATCCAAGTATTCGTAGTGGGAGATACGTGCACCGCGCAAGTTGACGAAAAGTTAGCCAGATGAACCAGAAGGGCGACTTCGCATTCATACATGCTGGATTGAGCAGTATAGACAGGATGACGATGAGCGCAGATTAGTTCGGTCTCTGATAAGTGCAGACATTTTCCACGTTCTTCTGCTGAAAATGGGAAGAAATGATCTCGTTTGAAGTTAACCGCTAAGTATTCAGTAGAAGGCTGTAATGAAGCTGAAATATTTTTTACGATTGAAGGAACAGAATACAGTTTAAGAAGCTGATATTCTTCTATTGTAGTGAGCGGTATTTGCATATCGAAGATGATATTTGATGCCCTCGTTCTGGTTCGAACTGTAGCTAGATTGTATATTTTATGGAAGGCGTCTGGAGAAACAGGTAGCATTTGATTTTTTGGTAGATTCTTTCGTATTATTTGCAGTTGTTTTCGCAATTGTGTTGGTGTTATCAATAATGGATTTTTCCTTGGTAAGTGTTGGTAATTACTTGTATGAGCACATCTTGTATACTTTTGAAGTTGAAGAGTAAAATTGTGGTTTTTACAGCTAAGGAGCTGAAGATACTGGAAAGTGTTTCGATTTTGAGCGTTGTGTTTGCCAGGTGCTCGTACTGGTTTTCGATAAATCTAAATTGTTGATTGATGTGTCTATTTTCCTTTTCCAAAATATTTGATGTGCAATCGAGTATCATCGTTTGGTTTTTTATTAACTTTAGTAGATAGCCTTCATTTTGCTTGATTTTTCTTATGTCGTCCTCATATTGGTTAGCAAAGTCTTCATCTAGTACCCCAAATAACAGATAAGCGGCTGAGCCAACGATGTTTAGCGGAGATCTTCGAACTCTTGATTGGTGTTGTTGTAACAGTTCATTTTTCTGCTGGATCTCGTTGTGCAGTCGAAAAAATTGCGATGTTAGTGTACTACAATATTGGCCAACATGGAATAGTTTATCTTGTGCCGAGCAAATGCCAATCAGCTTAGTTATGTGCCTTGTCAGACCATCGTACTCCGCCCAATAATTTGTTAAGTCGAAGTAAGTCACAATTTTCCAAGTGTTATCAGTTAATTTAATTCGGTTAATTTCTTCGAAGGGTTGTTTTTGAATGGCGTTATTTCTGCGATTGATTGATGTTGCGTTACTCTTTCGTCCCCAAAAATCAACGGTACCAACAAAATAACGAGGAACATTTGGAGGAGGGAGGTTCTTCCTCGTTTCGGCGTTGCCGCTGAATCTTTGGTTTCTGCTCTCTTTCGGGACATATTTTGGGCGGCTGCTATTAGTTCAGAAGCTACAGGAGCTATTTTTGGACGGTTGGTGTGTGTATTTTTGGCTTCGGCTTCAGTTAGAGGATAGTTGATTTTTGTACTTGAGGCTTCGTCTTGAGTAAGAGGCTTTGGTCGTTCCACCTGTACATGGCAAAGGACTGATGGTGTCAATTGCCCGTGAAGTTATGCCTGTTGCCGCTTTTATTTCCACCACTCTTACTCTACCGTCTAATTCCTTATAGACTTTTGTTAATCGTCCCATGCACCAATTCATTGGTGGCAAATTCGCATCCTTGAGAATGACTAATGTCCCGGGCTCTAGATTTTGCTTGACCTCTTGCCACTTTGTCCGTGGTTGAAAATTCTGTAGGTATTGTTTTGTCCACCTCTGCCAAAAGTCCACATGCAGTGCTTTCACCAACTTCCATCGAGTTAGAAGAGGAATCGCTCCGGGGTTGATTTCGGGGTCAGGAATGGTCGATAACCGTTGTCCAATTAGAAAGTGGGCTGGGGTTAGCGCTTGAAGATCGTTTGCATCCGCTGACATTTGACAAAGTGGTCGAGAGTTAAGGATGGCTTCTATTTGAAAAATGACGGTGTTGAGTTTTTCGTAATTGAGTGAAGCACTTCCTACCACGCGTTTCAGGTGATATTTTGCTGACTTTATTGCAGCCTCCCAGAGTCCGCCAAAATGAGGAGATCTCGGTGGGATGCGCAACCATTCGATTCCTTCACTAGTACACGTTTCTTCAATTGAGTCGAAGTACACGTTTCTTCAATTGAGTGAGTATAGTTCTTGAAGTTCTGAGTTTACTCCAACGAAGTTTGTAGCATTGTCGCTGAATAGTTTTGAAGGCCGCCCTCGTCTGGCAATAAAGCGTTTGAGGCATCCTATGAAGGCTGCCGAGGTTAAGTCCGTAGCTAGCTCGATATGCACTGCCGTTGTGGAGAAGCATACGAACACTGCTACGTATGCTTTGGACGGTCGTTTTCCTCGGGCGCTAGCGAGCGGAGATTGCTGTTATGGGCAACAGAATTCTTCTTCGTGAGGTGTTTGATGTGATCTGCGAAGTCGTCTTGCTGCATCACAGATATGATTATTTGTAGTGCACGTTTCATTTCGTCTGGGTTTGGTTTACAGCTAGAATTCCTTTTTTCTTTAGGCAGTTTGCAGTTTCCAATAAAGCGTAGTATGAAGGCAGTTACTTCTTGCAATCTCTGAAAATTATTATTATGTCGGATGTTTCGAATGACTGATAGTGGCTGAGTATGAGTACTAATCAACACCATTTTTTGCTTTCGTTGTTCAGGAAGTTCGAAAACAATTTCTTCGTTTTTAGTAGCTTTGCTTGACAAATGTTGTAACAGAAAGGTTGGTCCTTTAAACCACAGCGTACTTGAGCATAACTCAGCAGGAAACATGCCTCTGGAGATTATATCTGCTGGGTTTTGTGTAGATTCAACGTGCTGCCATACTCCATCTTCTGTATGTTCTTGTATGTATGCGATTCGGTTGCCAACGAACGTGGTAAATTTTGATGATGGTTATGCGATCCATTGAAGAACCGTTTGAAAATCACTTCAGTAGAAGGTTTTATCGATAGTAATTTGTAGATAATTTTTCACTCTTCGCATGAGTTATGTCAATAATTTTGCAGCGCAAAGTTCCAGTCGAGCAACTGTGGTTTGTTTGTTTGGTGCAACTCGGCTTTTCGCACATAATAAGGTGACTTCAATTTGTCCACCGAGGTCTTCAGTGCGTATATAGATGCATGCTCCATATGCAAGTTTGCTGGCGTCTGAAAAACCATGTAGCTGTGTGCTCTGGCGTTTTGTGGAGTTCATGGCATAACGAGGTAATTTTAAATCGCTTAAGACGGGAAACTGTGATCTGTAATCTTGCCACCCCTTTTGTAGTTTTTCCGAAAGTGGGGTTTCCCAGTCAATTTTCAATTCCCAAAGTTGCTGCATAAAGACTTTCGCTAATAACACTACTGGATTCACTAGCCCAAGAGGGTCGAATAGTTGTGACATTTGGGCAAGGACGACTCGTTTCGTAACTGGCTGTTCGTTGTCTTTAATGTTGGTGTTAATATTGAATTGGTCAGTAGATGGATTCCATATTAGCCCCAATGCCTTGATAGCACAATTTTCTTCGAGGTTGGTTACATCGAATTCAGTAGTTCGATCCTTGAGGGCTATGTGACGCAACAGATTCAAGTTATTGGAACACCATTTATGTAGGTGGAATCCCCCTCGTTGAAGCAATTGAATAAGCTGTTGTTGTAGACATAGTGCTTCTTCCAAGTCATCGCTGCCAGATTACACATCATCGATGTATAGATCTTGGCGTACTGCCCTTGCTGCCAAAGGGAATCCTCTTTCTTCATCATTAGAAAGCGCTGGAGACACTTCAACGCTAAGTATGATGCATTCCTGGTTCCATATGTAACGGTCTTAAGCCGGTAAGTTGTTGGGCGCTCACCGAGTTTGTCTTGCCACAGAATAAGCTGGAAATCTTGATCTTCTTTATGCATCCGAATTTGTCGGAACATTTTTTGGATGTCAGTCTGTAATGATTTTCACCTTTTTAGGTTCGAACGCGGAACCGACCTCTCATCGGTTCTAGACGTTAAGTCTGAGTAGTGCCAACGGATGGTACCAACAGGTCAACCAATCCGTGCACCGTAACCCATTCACGCGGTGGCTGCTTGTCGGCCAGCTAGTTCGGAGAGGATTTCGGTCGCGGGTCTCCGAATGGGTTACGCTCATTTACATAATTCAGCCACCTATACACGCCCGTTTGCAAAACGCGTTACAAAACAAAACCATACGGAGAAGAAACCTACTTTACGTTACTCCGTATTTCTTTCTACTACTAGTCAAAGAACAAAAGCTAATTTTTATTTCGCGTTCCCGAATTTCCGACGCGGTACCGAAAAGTATACTACGTTAACTCAACCCGACGAATGCTACGTTAAGGAAAAATCAAAAACAACTAAGGTACCGCGTACCGCGCGCGACGCGAAACCGACCTCAGCGGATTTGTCGAAACCCTACCCTCGCGACGGCATACCTACCCTGCACTCTCTTTTCCCACTGAAAAAAAGAAGAACTACTGAAAAGGAAAGTCTTTAGTTAGTTAGCAATTCATAATTTTATTTATAAATTTTAGCAAACATGTGTCTGGATACAGAGAATATCATAACTCTATTTAGACCATATCGTATTTAAAAATATCTAACAAAATAATTCCGAACAAATGCATTGAATGGAATTGAAAAATGGAAATGCAAGAACCTAATCGGTTTCATCAAAACAGGATTTATTTAAATTGAAATCTATCTTAATCGGAATTCTGATTTTATTTAGTTTGACTGTAGTGAATGCGTTATTTAAAAAATTTACGAATATATCAAAGTTTACCAAAAAATCTTTTCTTAACCTAGATTTTTTTCTTTTTGATTCAGTTTGAAAAAAGAAACATATGCATATCAAACTAACATGATGCAAGCTTTACTCTCAATAATTATTTGTACTTAAAATAAATATTCACAAATTTTTTTTGACAATCGGCTTCGAAGCTTTTGTTTGCTAATCAGTATGATTATTTTTTTTGGAAAAAAAAATAAATTTCTCTACGACTCATAAGAATCATATTCCAAAAGAAGTCTTTCAGGCAAAGCACAAGTCAAATTAGGAAAGACATTAGGCAACATTTTCTTAACGATTTTAACATCAAAAGAGATCATTCCAATATTTCATGACTCTTAGAAATTTAGCGTCTTTTAGTATCTTAAAAAAAAATATAGAAATAATCTTATAACCAAACAGTATTAAAAGAAATCTTTGAAAAAAAAAATCTAAAAAAATTTTTTTTTCTCTTTGCAGTCCTTGTCAATTGTGCGTTTTAAATTCTCTACCGTTCAATTATTCGCGGCGGTTTCGGTAACGTTTTAACTTATCAGGAACATAATTTTCTTTTGATATCCTACATATATTTCACGGTTAGTAAACAATTTCCAAGAGGATACATAATGCATTAAATATCCCCCAAAAATGATTTTTAATCTAGTTTCACCTAAAAATCTATAAAAACAACTCCTACTAACGAACTTGATTAGGCCACAAATATAATTGCTTGGTAAATAATATTTTTTTTCAACATTTTAAATTCTGGTGATAATATGATGTGACACTAACGTTCAAACGACAAAAGGAGTGGGTGTGTGTGTTTAAATATTGGTTTCTTGCATGTGCCTTGCTTATAAGCAAAAAAAAATTATTGTAGAAGTCTAAACTACTGGTTGATTTAGGTAGTTCCTTGATTGCTCCAATATTTAAATATAAACGGTTGGTGGAAATTTTGACTATTTTATGTGATAATTCCTCTACAGTAACCTAATATTAAGGTTTCATAAGTAATGTTTTGATGCTGTTGAAGTCTTGTTCAATTATGCATTACAAGGTGAACTAATGAGTGACAATCTCCGCGGCTGTTCATGAGTTCATGTAATTTAAACAAGATCAAGATAAACGCAGTTGAATGATTGATTTTGGAATAAGTATTTGCGTTATTTAGGATGAGCGCATAAACATGAATAAGGAAATATTCGGTGACAAAGTCATGAAATTGAGGGTATAGCCAAACGAAAAGGCAATTCCAAATCCCTCTGCATTTAGAAAAACTGAATTGAAAATGCGACTTGATTGGAATAAGGCTTGTACTTAAAAGAAATATGTTAGACATAGAAAACTAATTCGTGTAAAACTGTTATGGTGTAGGAGTTGAAAAACCCTAAATAAGCCGTTTTTTTCATAATTGTGACCACATTGGATGGTACACCGTTCCTAAAACATTGAATTACGCATATTTTCGTCAAATTCGCATTATTGTCACATACATACATAACACTCAAAGTATAATATATTCAGCAATTTTGTTCGTGTTCTATTTATCCTAAACATTTAAATCTTTTGCTTGACTACTAGCGATTCTTTCAAATGTCGTATCAAATCAGCTCCGATGTCTCTTAGATCAGGCCATAGACGTTTCACAAATATTACCAACAATATAGAGAAACCAGTCGTTAAAACACGAACCCTGGTCTTTAAGAAATGGCTGATAATACCGGCAGCCGTAGCCAAGAGTAAAAGTATTACTCGTAATATTGTTAGCACTATATTAATTAACTTTACAACAAGTGCTCGTGCGTCTATTCCCTCCACAATCATATACGGCTGTTGGTATACATATTCTATTTTCGTACTTCGTGTTTGAGAATTCTCCAAAACTTCATTAATATCTCTCAGCCTCTCATCATTTTGATATTGAATTTTTTCTTCCCGGTCGGCAATAGTTTGTTTCAAATTAATTATTTCATTTTGGTGGAGTTCCGTCAAGTCATTGATCTTTTCTTCTAGTCTTTCAGCCCTATATCTTTTGCTTTCTAGAGTTACAGTGAGGTCTTGGTATTCTTTTTGGGAAGTCTCTAAACGTTCAATTCTTCCACGTAGCGTATCTATATCATCTTTGCGCTCTCGCAACTCCGTTATTAGTATTTTCCACATCAAATGACTTATTGCAAACTGACTTTTTCTAGAACTCGGTGGAACACTACAGTTTGTCACACTACTGCATTCACTACAATTTTCGCTATCGAATTTCCCACTTCCCGCACGACCAGTGTTTCAAGAACTCTCTTAAATTCTTATTTAATTAATATTTCACTTATCTTTTTTCCTGTTTTCCGAGCAAGCGTTATGAATGTGTGGGATGACAACATCTCTAGCAATGCAGGTTCCAATCCGCCTGTCCAATTCGAGAAACTCCGCTGTCAAGTCCTTTAGAATGGCTGCAGAATGTACAGCAGCAGTTGCACCACCACATCCGAGTCTCGTTGTACGCGAGTACTGATGCCTCGATCCTTCTGCCAACGTGGAACTGAAGCCCCGCACGAGCCGCAATGGATACCGCTTTCATTTCTTTTCCGGAAACCCTTCCGAAACGGAGAAGCAACCCGCCCGACGAGTTTTCAAATGGCATCCGAAACTCGCTCCACTTATCCCGGAGGTTATCTTTTCCTTCTTTCCGCGTTTTTCCTCCCACGTTGCGTCGGACTGTCAATCTGGCAACATCCGACAAAACAGATGTGGACTGGGAGTCGTCGCAACTGACGCGGAATGGAACGCCACATGGCGGCAATGTGCATTTTTATTGGTCGCCAGTGGCATAGTGTTTTGATGGCAACTGTGGGGGGGCATTACCAGATGGATATGCCCCGAAATGTATCGGTGTTTGATTAATATTTATGTTTCAAATATTTATATCCACAGATCTAAATATTTGGAAAGGGGAAAAATAAATATTTTCTGCGCAACGATATCCGCACGAAAGATGAAGTCCGCTTGCACTTCGAGGTCATACCCATGTGGCCGGGTGCAAGGGTTCGGGATCGGAATCACTTCGATTCCCGGGCGTAGGCGTCACATTACACATTCCCCCCCCCCCCCCCCCAAAATCGAAGTAATTACGATCCCGCCTCCTATGTAAAAGGTCTTGGTTAGGGCCGTGACGGGTCGAAGGTCGATTTCGACAAATAGGCTACAACCATGTTCGTGAAGACTCGATAGTGGCTATACAGTAGGGAGTCAGGTGTTATTCGGAGGTCTTCGTCCAGGCAGAGATTTAGGTAAGCCAAGGTTTTTCGTGTGAAATAGTTGTACTTCATCGTCTAAGGTCTTTAGCGTGGTAAATTCCCAGGGTTTTACCAGCCATGTCCGCGATGAGGTATCGGGTGGGGCTTATAACTTGTAGGACTCGACACTTCACGGATTTCTTGTCTAGTTTGGCATTGTAATGTCGGGTGGCATCGCTCTGCCGGAAGTTTCGACGATATATTTCGTCGCCTGCCTTAAAGCCAGAAGGATGAGATCGCAAGTTGTACCGCTCCTCTCCCATCCGTCTACTTTCTTCAATCTTCTCTCGCAGTTGATCTCGCAGAAGTTGGAGCTTTTCGTGCGGTTCCAGAACCACGATTGGGTCCTCTAGCGATTTCAGCTGCCGCAATAGCCGGTAAGCGCTTCCGTGACAGATCATGTACTGGCCGAACAATGCGAAATACGGCGAAATGCCGGTAGTGGCGTGGTACGACGAGCGCAGAGCACTAGTGATGGCGGACAACTTGCGATCCCAGTCCTTCTGATTCGGGTGGACATAGGCGCGAATGGCCGCTATGAGCGTACGGTTCAGTCGTTCAGATGCGTTGGCTTGTGGTGAATAGACGGCGGTTCGTTGGTGGATGATGCCGTATTTGGACATTAGGTCTCGGAACTTGCTTGAGGTGAACTGGACCCCGTTGTCGGAGACAAGTTTCTCGGGGACTCCAAACATGTGAAAGACTCGGTTCTCCAAGAAGCTGAGTATAGGTCCAGTGTGCATGTTACGTAGTGGTTCTATGATAGGGAGCTTAGAGAGCTGGTCCAGGACCACGACAGCTCCCGTGTGACCAGAAGCAGATCGAGGATAAGGACCGATAAGATCAATGTACAAGCGCTGGAACACGCGTTCGGGGACCTCAACCTTACCCATGGGAGGCCGAAGAATGGTGTTGGGCGCTTTAGTGCACTTGCATAGCTCACAGGAGGCTACGTACTCTTTTATCTGTTGTGCCATCTTAGGCCAAAAGAAACAGGTTTTCAACCGCCTAAGTGTACGACCGTAACCGCCGTGCGCACTTGATGGGTGGTCATGAGCCCGTCTGATAAGATCAGTGGTTAATTCTTCGGGCACCCACAATTTCCACTGTTCTTCTTCTTGTATGGGGTCTCCGGATGCGTGTCCCATCCGCCTATAAATAAATCCATCTGTCAACCGCAGTTCAGGGAGCTGGGACAGTTGATTCTGGATAGTGTGAATCAGTTGGGTGTAGCTGGCTGACTTGAAGGCAGGATGGTCCAGATCGATCAATGGGGGCTGTCGTCCTCCTGGACCAACTCGGCTCCTTCAGAAGCGAACATTCTGGATAGGGTGTCGGGGACTACATGCTGGTTTCCCTTTCGGTGGCGAATTGTGAAGTCAAATGCCTGTAGTTTCAGTGCCCACCTGGCCAATCTGCCGTTGAGATCAGTCTGGCTCATTAGCCATTTCAGAGAAGCGTGGTCCGTAACGATTTCAAAGGTGTGTCCCTCCACATAGGCTCGGAAGCGTTTCACTGCCAACACCGCAGCTAGACATTCCTGCTCGGAGACCGTGTAATTTCGCTGGGCTGGGTTCAACTTGTGCAACCTGGACTAAGACTGCTCCCACCCCATGTTGACTCGCGTCACAATGGATTGAGAACGGTTTGTCAAAGTCCGGGCTGTGCAGTACGGGGGCTGTAGTCAGACGCTTCTTTAGCTCTTCAAAGGCTCGCAAGCTGGGCTCTTCCCAGACGAATTTACGTCCCTTACGCAGCATGTCGGTCAAAGGAGTGGTAATGGTGGCATAGTCACGTACAAAACGCTGGTACCATCCGCATAAGCCTAAGAATCGGCGTAATTGCTTGGGGGTCTTGGGTAATGGGAAACACGTCAATCGCTTGAGTCTTGTCCGGATCGGTCTTGATATGGCCATGCCCAATGATGTGACCTAAATACTTCACCTCCGTCATCACGAACTGACTCTTCCGTATGTTGACGGTTAATCTTGCCCTCCGGATGTGTAGAGCCACCTCCTGAAGCAGGTCGATGTGTTCGTCAAAGGTCTCGGTTATAAGCAACAGATCGTCCAAGTAAACGAAAACTTGGTGCCGCAAATGAGGTGGTATCACCTTATCCATAAGGCGCGTCATTGTTTGGGGGGCATTGCACAATCCGAATGGCATGGTCACGAATTGATACAGGGGCCGACCTGGGACTGTGAAGGCTGTTTTCTCCTTTGAACCAGGGTCTAAAGGAATTTGCCAGAAGGCGTCCTTGAGGTCTAAGCTCGTGATCAAATGGGCTTTAGGCAACCGACTCAAAATGCCTTCAATCAACGGTAGAGGGTATGCGTCCTTGACAGTGACGGCGTTCAAGCGTCTGGCATCTAAGCATAGCCGGACCTTGTTCGGCTTGACAACTAAGGTGACTGGGGAAGCCCACGCGCTCTGTGATTCTTCGATTACGCCTAATGCTAGCATTCGATCCACTTCGGCATATAACGACTTTTCCTTCGCCGGAGATATGGCAAAATGTCTCTGTTTTATGGGTTTAGCATCCCCCACATCTATAGTGTGGAACACCAGTGCAGCCCGCCCGAGACCTTCCTTCTCATGCGATGGAAAAGCCGATATAGCCGATTCAAGACGCAGTTGCTGACTTACATCCAGTGTATGTCGTAATCAGGGAGTGGGTTGAGATTGGTCAGGGGCTGTGGTGACGGACTCCAGGGTCGTACCGGAAAATAGTGCCGGGGCCAAGTTAAATTTTCGAACGAAATCCACTCCTAGATAAAGATTCTGGGTTAATTGAGGTATGATGAAAAATTCCAGAGGTTTAGTTACTCCTTTAAAGGTGACATCCGTCATAATTTTTCCCACTACAGAGTGACGAGTTCCGTCCGCCGTGCTTAACCAGGAGGTGAAATGACGGATTTGGTCCGCGTGCATTGCCAGTACCTCCCCTGCAAAATCGGCAGATATGCAATTCACACTGGCTCCCGTATCGACTAAGCCTGACACTCGTTTTTGCAGGAGGTGTACTGACGCATATGGCCGAACGTCATCCCTCAATAATTCGTCTAAGTGTATGTCCTTCAGCACCTTCCTCGACTGCCTGACTTTTTCCAGAAGATCCGCATCCGACGCGTGGCTCGCTTTCTTCGCGGTGGGACATTTGTAGCCAACTCCTCATGGAAGATGCGCTGTCGAGTAGCCAAATAATTCCGCAGCCTGACGTGGAAAGGTTTGACATGCCAAGGAACTTTCGCCTCGCTATCATTTCCCTGCGCGTTGGCCTCGGCGAAGGATGGCGTCGGTTGTGGAACTTCGGGAGAACTGTGTTTAGCGGTGCGAGTCAGCAGAATTGGAGTCATGTCGGGAGCTTGGTCATAGCTAGTGATGGGGTCAGGATTGGTTCGTCCGGGGTTTAGGAGTGCCGACGGGTGGTCGCGGCACTCGGTGGCAAGTTTTTTCGCATTTTGCAATTTGCACAGTCAGGTGCGTAGGTGTCGGCCTTCCCGCAGCGGTAGCAGAAAAGCGTCGGCTCCGCTGGACACGCATAGAACCGATGCCCCGTTTGTCGGCAGTTCCAACAGACCGTCGGGCTTGTAATTGCTTCAAGGGAGGGTCGATCAATCAATGCTGGGTCCTCAAGCTCCTGTGGTGCTCCGCTCCTCGGTACTGGTACTGGGTCAGCAAGCAGGTGGTCCGCTGCCATCAACTCCGCGGTATGATGATTTCGGGGATTTGGTCCCGTTATGCGGGGTTGTGGACGGAAAGTACCTCGCCGCTCATCCAATTGTTCTTGCCTACAGGCATGGAGGCGCAATCCCTGTATGGGGTTGATGGGAAAATGCAGAAGGCTGTTCTGAAGATCCCAGCGCATATTCTCTCTGATAATTTCTACCAGTTCGTCCTCGGGCATGGTAGTTCGCAAGCGAGTGCTCAATCTCACTATACTTGTGTAGTACTGGTCGAACGGTTCGTGAGCGCCTTGTTTCCGTTTCTTTATTTGCTCCTTTAGCTCTCTCTCAGTGAAGCCATCCTCAAATCGATTGCGGAAGGCTGCACTGAAAGAGTTCCAAGTGGGACGTGGCGTTGATTCCTTAAAACTCCAGTACCAGTCGGCAGCGTCACCGCTGAACAAAAGATGTGCATGCCGGAGGAAGGCCGAGGAATCACCTCCCAGGGTGCTGGATACTAACGCCTGAATCCGGAAAAGGAACCGGTCCGCCGATATCATATCGTCGAAACTCGTAAAGTTCAGGCGCCAACTCTCCATGATACGAGGCGTCGGGTCTCGAAAAGGTGTCAATGCGTTCCCGGGGGAATCGCATCCTCGATTGACCTGTTGTACGAAACTGCCTCGGGGACTAGAGGTACCAACGGAGGTGCGGTGCTGTGTCGTGGTCTATATTCGGGAGCTCTGGGATCCATTCCCGAGTTCCTGAGTTCCTTGGAGGTGGGGCCCATTGCTCGGATGGTCGAGAGTGGGGCATAGCCACACTGGGATTGGGCTCCCAGCCAAGCGGAGTTCTCACGCGGCTGGGTGGTTGGCTCATAGGGAGATTCTGGAGCTTTCCCTCCAGATTGCCAATCCTCTCCGACATATCTCGCATCAACGCCACGAGGGTGTCAATGGAGTGGGCGGAAGGCATGGGGGTCACCTCGGACACGACACTTGCGGCCGGAACTTCACCGCCTACGGCTCCTTGAAGGTCTAACAGTGGTTGGGACGGTTCGGCCTCTGGAACTCCTTTCGCCACTGCCCCACGCGTTGGAAGGGGCGTTCCGAGGGGGACGTCTAGGGCGGTCCGCTCGATGGGTCGCCGACATAGTGGGCAAAGCTCGGACGTGAGGAGGAGCTGTTGGACACAGGCACGATGGAATAGATGTCCACAATCCAATCGCACGCTGTGTACCCCCTCCACTACGTCTTCGAAGCAGATCCCGCAGTTAGCTGGTTGGACCGTTTTGGATCTGGTCCAACGCTTATCTGGGGTCCGCTTCGTTGCCATATTTGTTCTTGCTGGGTGTGTTTGATCCTATGTGTAACTAAAATAGAAAAAAAAAGAGAAAAAAATGTAAACTACGCCTACTCTAATAATGTAAACTATAGGTATATCTATTCGCTTAAGACTTATTTAGTGGCCGATAGTGGCGAGCTATTTATCTCGACTAAAAAATTTATTTGATATACACTTTCCTTTCCAGCAGTCGACTCCTTCAACAGGAAATGAGAGTGCGTGGTAATCTGCCGAAGAAAGGATGCTTTCGGTCGATTTACGAAATTTAACCCCTAAACCCACATACATTACAAACCGTTTCTAATCTACGTTAAATGACTCGACGAGACAAGTGGTAGAGCTACCGTAACGATTTTGTACGCGGTCAAAATTCCCGACGCGTGGAAGCATTTCGGGCTTCGCAACTCCAGCATACGCCACCGAACGTTGAACCGATACCACTCGTCTATCCCGCATACGAAATAATTAGAATCCTTCCGCGACATAAAGGCAAGGTAGCCTTCTATTTTCTTGAGAGTCCATGCTGATAGGTAAACCCATCAGGCTGGCAGTTCCATCAAGAAAATAGAAGGTCCTTACAGGGGTTAGCCTGGGACACATCGGAAGGATTCTGTCGCGAAAACAAAATCAACCAAAGGAGAGCGGAAGCTACAACTCACGTGAAGCGACTGCTAGTGTGTATCACACAACTCCACTGCTCCTGATAGTGGGACTCGAGTACCAGAGAACCTTACATCCTCCGTAAAGGACCAACTCGTCAGAAGACGCGAATTTCTTTCCCCCTTAGGATGTTTTAGGCCCCACGTTGGGCGCCATTCGTAATGATTTTCACCTTTTTAGGTTCGAACGCGGAACCGACCTCTCATCGGTTCTAGACGTTAAGTCTGAGTAGTGCCAACGGATGGTACCAACAGGTCAACCAATCCGTGCACCGTAACCCATTCACGCGGTAGCTGCTTGTCGGCCAGCTAGTTCGGAGAGGATTTCGGTCGCGGGTCTCCGAATGGGTTACGCTCATTTACATAATTCAGCCACCTATACACGCCCGTTTGCAAAACGCGTTACAAAACAAAACCATACGGAGAAGAAACCTACTTTACGTTACTCCGTATTTCTTTCTACTACCAGTCAAAGAACAAAAGCTAATTTTTATTTCGCGTTCCCGAATTTCCGACGCGGTACCGAAAAGTATACTACGTTAACTCAACCCGACGAATGCTACGTTAAGGAAAAATCAAAAACAACTAAGGTACCGCGTACCGCGCGCGACGCGAAACCGACCTCAGCGGATTTGTCGAAACCCTACCCTCGCGACGGCATACCTACCCTGCACTCTCTTTTCCCACTGAAAAAAAGAAGAACTACTGAAAAGGAAAGTCTTTAGTTAGTTAGCAATTCATAATTTTATTTATAAATTTTAGCAAACATGTGTCTGGATACAGAGAATATCATAACTCTATTTAGACCATATCGTATTTAAAAATATCTAACAAAATAATTCCGAACAAATGCATTGAATGGAATTGAAAAATGGAAATGCAAGAACCTAATCGGTTTCATCAAAACAGGATTTATTTAAATTGAAATCTATCTTAATCGGAATTCTGATTTTATTTAGTTTGACTGTAGTGAATGCGTTATTTAAAAAATTTACGAATATATCAAAGTTTACCAAAAAATGATATTCAAAGTGCACTCTATTTTTATCTTTTCTTAACCTAGATTTTTTTCTTTTTGATTCAGTTTGAAAAAAGAAACATATGCATATCAAACTAACATGATGCAAGCTTTACTCTCAATAATTATTTGTACTTAAAATAAATATTCACAAATTTTTTTTGACAATCGGCTTCGAAGCTTTTGTTTGCTAATCAGTATGATTATTTTTTTTGGAAAAAAAAATAAATTTCTCTACGACTCATAAGAATCATATTCCAAAAGAAGTCTTTCAGGCAAAGCACAAGTCAAATTAGGAAAGACATTAGGCAACATTTTCTTAACGATTTTAACATCAAAAGAGATCATTCCAATATTTCATGACTCTTAGAAATTTAGCGTCTTTTAGTATCTTAAAAAAAAATATAGAAATAATCTTATAACCAAACAGTATTAAAAGAAATCTTTGAAAAAAAAATCTAAAAATTTTTTTTTTCTCTTTGCAGTCCTTGTCAATTGTGCGTTTTAAATTCTCTACCGTTCAATTATTCGCGGCGGTTTCGGTAACGTTTTAACTTATCAGGAACATAATTTTCTTTTGATATCCTACATATACTACATATTTCGGAAGTCAAATTGACAACTGATTGATAGTGACACTTGAGTTATCAGCTCTACAGAAAAATCTATTAGGAAGTGAAATAAAAAGTGAAATCAGCTGTTTTTTTTCTTTAGTGAAGTTGGTGTTAGGTTCTCTGCTATTTCTCGGTGGAAATCACGGATAAGTAGTATTCATCTTAGCCAAATTTTTCACTTAAAGTTTTCTTTGTGCTTAACATTGCTAACGGTTTATTTTCATTTATTATTTGTACGAGGAGAGGGATTCTCGTGTAGTACAAATTGAACATTTCTGAATATTATTAATAGTAAAATTTTAATTTCTATATAATTATTTTCTATAATATATAAAATAATTTATTTCCAACATAATCCCAAAAATACTGATAAACCTAAAACTAACAATATTTTCTATAATAAATAAATCGATTCGTATTTTTTTTTTCCATCTTGCTTTTTCCCTCATTTGGAAAATTTTAAACATTCTTTTTAATCATAATTCAATTCATTCTTGTTTTAATTGGTCGAAATACTGTTTCATATTATAAATCGTTAATCCTCGTTATCAAATTTAATTAAAATCAATTAAAAAATATAATATATAATACCAATTGAAAATCACCAATCATGGCAGCGCCACCTGGTGCTGACAAATGTGGTAAATGCAGAAAACCAGTGGAACAAGTGGAGGAAAACCATAAAGGCATGGGCTGCGATGGCATTTGCAATAAGCGGTTTCACCTGAAATGCATAAAAATGAGTGAGGAGACATACCGCAAAATCATGGATATATCTAAGGATGTGATTTGGATGTGTTCCTCGTGTAAAAGCTACCATCAAAAAACGAAAGAAGATCGTCTCCTTAACCAAATGAAAGAGGTCGAGAATCACATTCTAGAAATGAAAACCACTATAACCTCATTGGTTGCAAAAGCAGCACCTATGCGTCAAACCTCATATGCTGATATCACAAAAAGTATCTCCACTTCTCCAAGAGAACAGAACTCTAACACAACGTGCCAAAAAGGGATTTTAATCAAGCCAAAAAAACATTCGTCCTCGGAAAAAACACTTGCAGATTTCAAGTCGAAGATAAAGCCGTCCAAATGTAAAATTCCTTTGCAACTACTGCGGCCAATTCGTGATGGCGGTGCCATCATAAAAACATCATCAAACGAAAACACAACCACGCTTTACAACATGGCAAAAGAAATAATGCGGGACGAATATGATATTATGGAGACCAAATCCCGTCAACCAAGACTGGTCATTAATGGCCTAGAAAAAGAGTTTTCTACTGAGGAGTTAACGAATGAAATACGTTCCTTGAACCCTAATATTGGGGAGAGTGAAAAAATGGAAGTAGTTCACGCCAGAAAGACAAGAAATGGAAAGTGGTTACATATTCTGCAGGTGAATGGGTGTATGTACCAAAGATTGGTAAACAGATACGTCAATATTGATTATGGGTCTTATTTTATCAAGGAAGACTACAATATTACGAGGTGCTATAAATGCCAAAAGTTTAATCACAAGACGTTAAAGTGCGAAGGGGAGCAAACATGTGCTAAGTGTGCAGGAAAGCACGAAACGAAGGCCTGTAAAAGTGATTTCGAGAAATGCTTCAATTGCGCGGGTAACAGTAAGAATGTTGATTACTCCCACAGATCAGACTCTACTCAGTGCCCAGAATACCAACGTAGGATAATGATTGCCAGGAGGAGCATTGACTACGACTGCAAATGAATTGTAACGATACAAACCGACTAAGTGGCAAGCAACTGACTCTCCTTTATGCAAATATTAGAAGCTTACGGCACAAACTAAGTGACATTCAGATTTATCTGCAGCATAATCCCAACATAGATGTGATCATACTAAATGAAGTCTGGATTTATCCTGAGGAAGCTAAATATTTTAACATTCAGGGTTATCATTCAGTTTTCTCCTGCAGACCTGGAAGAGGTGGCGGCACAGCAATATATATTAAAAACTCAATAAATTTCACCACTAATCGTGTGACGCCTGATAAATATAATATGATAATAATCGAGTTAATCCAAGCTGGTAAAAAAATAAAAATCGGCACTTTCTACAACCCCAGCCGTTTGAACGCGCAAGATCTTTGCTCTGTTCTAGACAACATATACTCAGCAGAAAAAAACTTACTCACAGTAGCTGACACAAACATTGACTTAATCACCGAGTCCTCAGAATCAAGGCTATATAAAGATACTCTCGATACAAATGGTGCTGTTGTTATTAATAACGAAACAATTACTCGTCCTGTTTCGAATACTTGCCTAGATCATATAGTCATAAATGACAAGCTTACTGCGGAAAAAATTAATTTCAAAGTAGAGAACTGGCCAGAGCTAGACCATCAGGTTCTAAAAACAAGCATCCAAAACTTCAACGTTCATAAACAAAAGCCTAGTTACAAATCGTTTCGATATGTAAACAAGGACCTCTTCAAAACACATCTTCAACGGGTATTGGAAACCCAGAAACCTACTAATCTAACAGAACTGACAAATATGATCTCTGAATCCAAACGTCACTCGACCATCGAGAAAAAACTTAGATGTCGCCAGCTAACTTGGATTACGAAACGAGTTATAGAAGCCAGTATAAGAAAGAGGAAGGCGTATACGGATTTCAGACGGAACATGGAAGATCTGACGCTTAAGTACATATATATCCAAGCGAAAAAAGAGTCAAAGCGTCTAGTAAAGGAAGCAAAATTTTCATATTTTTCCAAAAGATTGGAGGCAGCGACTGATAATAATCGCGAAATATGGAAAATAATAAACGAAGTAAAAGATAACTCTCTTCCCCGGACTTTTTCACCTGATTTGCAGATCATTCCAGTCTCTCTGCCTGATTCTTCGCAACAAAATGAAGCAGCAACAATTCTAAATAACTTCTTCTCAACTATTGGTGAAAAAATGACGAGCGAGCTCGGTGCTCCTCCAACAAGTATAAGGAATGATACAAATACCTCGCCTAGATCCACATTTCACATCCATCCAACCAACAAAGACGAGGTGCATAAAACCATCGAGGCAATGAAGAAGAACACTGCTCCAGGCAGTGATAACATAACAATGGATGAAATTATGCTCGTCAGAGACGAAATAGCAGGTCTCCTTGCTGACTTTTACAATGAGCACATCAAAAACGGGACGTTTCCTGAGGAGGGGAAGCTAGCAAAAATAATTCCTATATTTAAGGGAGGTGATCGTTCGGACCCGAATAACTATCGCCCGATTGCGCTTCTTACAGGATTCAGTAAAATTTTTGAAAAAATAATTAACACCCGTTTAACATCGTTCATTGTGGATAATTCCATCCTAAATTCCCATCAATACGGTTTTCAAAAAACCAAAGGAACACTTGATGCTTTGATCTCAGTAACCCATTTCATCAATGAAAGGCTTGACAATGGAGACTATGCTGTTGCCATTTTTGTGGATCTGAAGAAAGCATTTGATACGGTCGACCATGACCTTCTGCTTCGTAAATTAGAATCATATGGTGTACAAGGCAAAGCGAATCAGTTATTTCACAGTTATCTAAAAGGTAGATTGCAGATAACAGAAGTCAATAATTTTTTGAGTGACCCAGCACCAATGAAATCAGGAGTTCCACAAGGTTCCATACTAGGCCCCACTTTGTTCCTATTATACACAAATAATTTGATTACATGTAGACTAAATGGGCATTACACATTATATGCTGATGATACAGTACTCCTGTACTCAGGATGTAACAAGAATGCCATTGAAGACTCCATCAATGAGGATCTGAAAACATATAGTTTGTGGTTAAACGAAAATAAACTAGCGCTGAATGTAACAAAGACTAAGTTTGTTATTTTTAAACAAAAGAACAAGGAAGACATTGATATTGATATAAAAATTAACGGCGAAAATCTGCAAAGGGTATTTGAATTTAAATATCTTGGCCTAATCATCGACCACCGTTTAACTTGGTTCCCACATATAAACAGCTTAAGAAGGCAATTAGCCCCCATAATCGGCTTATTACGTAGGTACGAGGGATTCCTGAGGAACATCAAACAACTGGTTCTAAATGCATTCGTATTGTCAAAATTACATTACGGAGTGGTAATCTGGAGTCAGTCATCAAAGATAAACATTAATATCATCTCCAGGATGTTAACTAAGGCATATAAAAATATGCATAATCTCCCAAGGCTCACGTCAACAAAATTAGTGTACCAATCGTGTAACGCGTTAACTTTTAGCCAAATCATTATAATGGAGAAAGCTAAGTTTATCTTCAAATGCTTAAACCTCAACTTGTCCCCACAAGTGCCATTTGTTAGGGTATCACAAAAGAATCAATACAATGCTAGGAACGCAGACCAATTTGTTATACCATTTGCAAGAACAGATCGTCTAAAGAACGATCCTACAAATGATGCCCTTCGTATATACAATGATCTCCCGGAATCAGTAAAAGAAGCGAATTCACTTATGATCTTCAAGAAAAGACTCAGGAACTATTTAATGAATAGCGATTGAATCTCAGCGCAGAAACTTTCAACATAGCATCTTAGGGCAATTTTTTTTATCCTATCATCGAGATGCCTCAAGACACAGCTAGCCTTATGATTTATTATTATCTGTCCAGTAACTTCAAAATAGCATCTTAGGGCATTGTTGACCCTATCGTCGAGATACTTGAAGAAACAGCCATTCTTTTAACTCAGAGTTTTTTTTACTGCGTCGAATTAATATTTTTTTTTACCTCTGAGAGCTGTTAACGAATCGGACATGAAAAGATTAACAGGATGACTTCACATATTTTTTGTGTGCCCCCTTATACCGATGTTTTAAACATTGTCTGGGTGGCACACCTGTAGAAACGACGAAATGTGAAGTGCAGATCGCACGAGCGTTGTGCGACGAAGAAAGTGTGATGGAGAGAGTGGAAGGGAAGGAGGTATTTAAAAAAAAAAAAAAAAAAAATATTTCACGGTTAGTAAACAATTTCCAAGAGGATACATAATGCATTAAATATCCCCCAAAAATGATTTTTAATCTAGTTTCACCTAAAAATCTATAAAAACAACTCCTACTAACGAACTTGATTAGGCCACAAATATAATTGCTTGGTAAATAATATTTTTTTTCAACATTTTAAATTCTGGTGATAATATGATGTGACACTAACGTTCAAACGACAAAAGGAGTGGGTGTGTGTGTTTAAATATTGGTTTCTTGCATGTGCCTTGCTTATAAGCAAAAAAAAAATTATTGTAGAAGTCTAAACTACTGGTTGATTTAGGTAGTTCCTTGATTGCTCCAATATTTAAATATAAACGGTTGGTGGAAATTTTGACTATTTTATGTGATAATTCCTCTACAGTAACCTAATATTAAGGTTTCATAAGTAATGTTTTGATGCTGTTGAAGTCTTGTTCAATTATGCATTACAAGGTGAACTAATGAGTGACAATCTCCGCGGCTGTTCATGAGTTCATGTAATTTAAACAAGATCAAGATAAACGCAGTTGAATGATTGATTTTGGAATAAGTATTTGCGTTATTTAGGATGAGCGCATAAACATGAATAAGGAAATATTCGGTGACAAAGTCATGAAATTGAGGGTATAGCCAAACGAAAAGGCAATTCCAAATCCCTCTGCATTTAGAAAAACTGAATTGAAAATGCGACTTGATTGGAATAAGGCTTGTACTTAAAAGAAATATGTTAGACATAGAAAACGGCTACCTTCGTGTAAAACTGTTATGGTGTAGGAGTTGAAAAACCCTAAATAAGCCGTTTTTTTCATAATTGTGACCACATTGGATGGTACACCGTTCCTAAAACATTGAATTACGCATATTTTCGTCAAATTCGCATTATTGTCACATACATACATAACACTCAAAGTATAATATATTCAGCAATTTTGTTCGTGTTCTATTTATCCTAAACATTTAAATCTTTTGCTTGACTACTAGCGATTCTTTCAAATGTCGTATCAAATCAGCTCCGATGTCTCTTAGATCAGGCCATGGACGTTTCACAAATATTACCAACAATATAGAGAAACCAGTCGTTAAAACACGAACCCTGGTCTTTAAGAAATGGCTGATAATACCGGCAGCCGTAGCCAAGAGTAAAAGTATTACTCGTAATATTGTTAGCACTATATTAATTAACTTTACAACAAGTGCTCGTGCGTCTATTCCCTCCACAATCATATACGGCTGTTGGTATACATATTCTATTTTCGTACTTCGTGTTTGAGAATTCTCCAAAACTTCATTAATATCTCTCAGCCTCTCATCATTTTGATATTGAATTTTTTCTTCCCGGTCGGCAATAGTTTGTTTCAAATTAATTATTTCATTTTGGTGGAGTTCCGTCAAGTCATTGATCTTTTCTTCTAGTCTTTCAGCCCTATATCTTTTGCTTTCTAGAGTTACAGTGAGGTCTTGGTATTCTTTTTGGGAAGTCTCTAAACGTTCAATTCTTCCACGTAGCGTATCTATATCATCTTTGCGCTCTCGCAACTCCGTTATTAGTATTTTCCACATCAAATGACTTATTGCAAACTGACTTTTTCTAGAACTCGGTGGAACACTACAGTTTGTCACACTACTGCATTCACTACAATTTTCGCTATCGAATTTCCCACTTCCCGCACGACCAGTGTTTCAAGAACTCTCTTAAATTCTTATTTAATTAATATTTCACTTATCTTTTTTCCTGTTTTCCGAGCAAGCGTTATGAATGTGTGGGATGACAACATCTCTAGCAATGCAGGTTCCAATCCGCCTGTCCAATTCGAGAAACTCCGCTGTCAAGTCCTTTAGAATGGCTGCAGAATGTACAGCAGCAGTTGCACCACCACATCCGAGTCTCGTTGTACGCGAGTACTGATGCCTCGATCCTTCTGCCAACGTGGAACTGAAGCCCCGCACGAGCCGCAATGGATACCGCTTTCATTTCTTTTCCGGAAACCCTTCCGAAACGGAGAAGCAACCCGCCCGACGAGTTTTCAAATGGCATCCGAAACTCGCTCCACTTATCCCGGAGGTTATCTTTTCCTTCTTTCCGCGTTTTTCCTCCCACGTTGCGTCGGACTGTCAATCTGGCAACATCCGACAAAACAGATGTGGACTGGGAGTCGTCGCAACTGACGCGGAATGGAACGCCACATGGCGGCAATGTGCATTTTTATTGGTCGCCAGTGGCATAGTGTTTTGATGGCAACTGTGGGGGGGCATTACCAGATGGATATGCCTCGAAATGTATCGGTGTTTGATTAATATTTATGTTTCAAATATTTATATCCACAGATCTAAATATTTGGAAAGGGGAAAAATAAATATTTTCTGCGCAACGATATCCGCACGAAAGATGAAGTCCGCTTGCACTTCGAGGTCATACCCATCTGGCCGGGTGCAAGGGTTCGGGATCGGAATCACTTCGATTCCCGGGCGTAGGCGTCACATTACAAGTCGTCATTGCGTACTTGAAACTTCGAAATCGGATTAGAATGTTGAATAAATCTTGTTGAAGTGTCGGACCCGTATTCAAGATATCATTGAGTGACAGATTAGTAGATGTTTTTGCTGAACCGTCAAAAACAACGCGTAGTTTTGCTGTCAAGCTGTCTGGTCGTAGTACGCAGTGATGTGGCAAGTAATAGTGTGGTTCGTTATGGTTGGATGCTTCGACAACTTCAAGATGTCCCAGTGCTAGATATTCTTTTATGAAGTCAGAGTACATCGTTCGCAGCTCCGGGTTCTTTTCTAGTTTTCTGAGTAAACTTCTTAGTCGCTGTTCCGCGAATTGCTTTGAAGACCCTAAGGAAGACGATGATTGAGAGAATGGTAACCTCACTATAAATCTACCTTCCTTATCTCTAGTAACCTTGGATTCAAAGAATTCTTCACAATGCTTATCGGCGTTTGACATTGTTGGTTAAGCAATTTCGATACCTTCTTTTTTCCAGAAGCGCTCAAGCTGTTGTTCAAGGCTTGTTGCTATACCACAATACGTACCTGTATTCTGTGGAGCTAGCTCGTTAATTTTTCCAACTGCCATCCATCCCAATTGCGTGTTTTGTAAGAAAGGCAAATCAGCTCCCATTGATATCTTTACAGGCGTTATCAGTGAGCAAAATATCTCTGCTCTAATCAAGACATCTATACCCTTTGGTTGGTTGAACTGCGGATCTGCAAGTGAAAGATTTGACGGAATCGGCCAATTACTCGTTGCAAGTTTCCGAGTTGGATGATCAGATGTTATCTCGTTGATAACGAATGCTTCTTTTTGTGTTGCATAATTTGATGTTGTAGACTGTAGATGTAAGTACACTCGCCTGGATGAATGTTGTGTTGTGTTACCGATTCCGAAGATTTGCTGAGTTTCTCGTTTACCTCTGAAGCCCAATTTGCTGTACAGTTTCTCGGTAATGAAGTGGAGCTAGGAACCTGAGCCAAGCAATGCTCGAGCTTGCACTGGCTCTCCATAGGCATTGTTGATTGTAAAGACTGCTGTTCCCATTAAAACATATGGTGTGTTTTTGTTGGTTGGTTTCAGCGTTGTTAACGCCTTCCGTGCTAGACTTGCTTTACCAGGATCGCTTGCATTGCCTTCGAGAGGGTATTTTGCCTTGGCTGCCATTCCAGTTTCACTCTGCCATTCCAGTTTCTGGTTATTTCTGCTCATGATGGAGCAGTGTGTGGTGTCCTTTGCCGCATTTGGTACAACTGCGAGGTTTACACGCTTTAACTGAATGTCCAATCCGTAGGCAATTGAAGCATAGTTGCCACTTGCTGACAGCTTTCTTCTTATCAACGATGCCCAAGTTTGTAAAGAGGTTACAATGGTGAAGGTGGTGGGATCCGTAGCACATCTTTCATACGCTGTTGTTAGTAGACGTTAAAGTTGTCTTGGCATTGATCGTTTTAGTGTGTGTCTTAACTGGTCGTACGCCAACTGCCTCGAGTGCCTGAAACCGGAATTCCAAAAATTTTAAAAACTGCTCCACTGTCGGTATTCCTCTTGGTGAGCTCAAATATCGTTCGAATGCAACATGTGTTGCACTGTCGAGCTTTTTCAACAGCAGAAAGATGAGTATTGGATCCCATTGTTCCACATTAACCTTCAATGCTTGAAGGCCTCTGGTGCACTCTTGCTTAACATCATGAAGCGCTTTGATACCACTACCAGTTTCGACAGTGATCTTTGGTTGTGAGATCAACTTGTGAATAATAAAGCTCACCAGCAGACGCTTGTTTTCATAGCGCTCTTTCACCAGTTTCCAAGCGGAATCGTAGTTCTTGTCGCATACCGATAAATGTTTGATGAGTGATTCTGCTTCTCCCAAAAGATTGGTTTTCAGGTACCAGAACTTCTGCGACGGTCCAAGATCGCTTTGGTCAATTAATTGACTTAAAAGGTCGTGAAATTCTTGCCAATGCAAGTAATTACCGTCGAACTTCGGTAATTGAATGCGAGGTAGCTTGATGTTGGTTGATGCACCTTCCTGTATAGGTTCTACTGAAGAGCCGCTCTGTAGAATCTCCAATTGAAACGCTTCTACCTCTTCTTCCATGTGGTTGTATGACGTAATGTCATAGTTGTCTGGAACCTCATCCGCCGCTAAAATGTTGAAGTGTTTCCCCCTGATCGCATCCTAATGTTTGTTGATGGACTTCAACTGTAGCTCCATGAACTACACTGGCTGCTTAGAGATTACCCGTTCACTAAGCCGGTTGAGAAGTCGCTGCAATGTCTGCATCAAGATGTGCTGAGTGCTGACCATTGACAACACCTTGCTCGGTACACTCCGCATTTCCTGCCTGGATTATGATTCCATAGCTTCCTGCGTGGATGGTGATTCCGTAGCTTCCTGTCTGGATGGTGATTCCGTAGCACTGAACTCCATCAGAAGGTCTTCGATCAGCTCTAGTAGCCTTTACGTCACCTTCTTGCTCGTAGTACTGGTTGCGAACATAAGGTGAATTCTTATGATCCTCGATGTCAGCCAGAAGCAGCGTTTGATTCTGATGGAACTCTTCCCATAGGTGCATGAGGCGCTTCTTCCTTGATTCCAAATAGTCCTGGGTTTTCCTCAGCTGACTATCCTTGGAGAAATTTCGCACCATCCGCTCGATTTATCTCCTGGCTCTTGCTGCTTGCTGATGAGTCCTGACATCTTAGAGTCCTGTCACGGTCGCCAAATGTTGAAAAACTGCTCTGAAATTAAATGAATGAATCAAAAACAGTTTTGGAGATGGAATGAATGTCTTTATTGTGTCCATTATTTAAATACATTAATTGCGCTTACTAGACATGATTTACAATTTAACTTTCCCATGGTCTGCTGTGACACGTGAGATGCAAAATTTCCAAAGTCGCGGAATTGCATGTCTGGGAATTTTGTGCATAGTGAAGAATGTCTGAAAGTGTGCAACGTGATCACTCACAGCAGACCGTGGGAGCACATTGAAAGTACGTAAGTTGATACATAATATTTTTGTGGGAAAAGTTATTTTTGCTGAATTTAGTTTTTGTTTTGGAAAAGATATTCTTAACAATTTCAATTATCGTGGGATTGGAATTTGCAGGAATTTGAAGGAGATAATGTTTTATGGAATTCTAACAATGCTCTTAATGGTTGTGAAAACAATTGCGACAGTAGCTCGCAGAATTCTTTGTACATGTAACACTGCCCCCACCTCAGTTCTTTTCGCCCCGAAAAGATGTGTCAGCAGTTGTAGTCAATTCTCCTTGGATGTAATATGGGGCAAGACGGTCCAGGTGCACAATTTTCATTTTGGCTATCGGCTTACGGTGTTCCTGTAAGCGGTATACGACGTCGTTGATTCGCTGTGTAACTCGGCATGGTCCCTCCCAATTATGTTGCAACTTTGGAGAGCTACCCTTTCGCCGTTGCGGGTTATATAGCCACACCAAGTTATCTTGCTGGAAGCCAGTGGAATTTGCCTTTAGATCATACCTAGTCTTTATGCGGTCAGTAGCCGATTCGAGGTGTTTTTGCACTGTCCGATGTATCTGGTTCAACCGTTGCACTAGCTCACTTGCGTACTCCGAGATCATTTGGGGCTTCTCAGGGGGTGTTCCGAACTTTATATCAGCTGGTAGACGAATAGTCTTTCCAAAAATGATTTTGGCTGGGGCTTAACCCATCGATGCATGTTCGGCAGCTCTGTACGCCATCAAAAATAGTGGGATATGTCGGTCCCAGTCCCTTTGGTTCTCGTCAACCATCTTGGCCAGATGTTTATTGAGCGTGCCGTTGAAACGTTCGACCATTCCATTGGATTGGGGATGCAGCGGTGTTGTCCTCGTTTTCCGTGTTCTCAGCAGCTCGCACATTTCGCCAAAAACTAGTGACTCAAAGTTTCGGCCTTGATCCGAATGTAGTTCGCAAGGTACGCCGTACCTACTGACCCAATTTAACACTAGCTGTTCGGCTACAGTAGTTGCTTCCTGGTTGGGAATGGGGTAGACCTCGGGCCACTTGCTGAAATAATCGGCCACAACCAGCGTGTATCGATTTCCCTACTCGGATTCAGGAAAGGGTCCTGCGATGTCAACGGCAATCTTTTCAAATGGTACACCCACGTTGTAGGTTTGCATCTGTCCCCTCAGTCGTCGCTTTGGACTTTTGCGGAAGCGCAAATCGTGCATCGACGGCACCAGTCCTCTATGTCTTCTCGAGCGTGGAGCCAGTAGAACCTTTCCCGCAATTTTGCTAAGGTCTTGTTAACACCAAGATGGCCTCCCGAGGATCCTTCATGCATTTCCTAACCACATCATGGATTCGGCTTTTGGGAAGTATAGTTTGCATCCTATAGGAATTGCCATCTGCCGTTTCCCATTTTCGCTTGAGTATGCCACCCTCTACCTGAAGGGAGTTCCATTGTGCCCAATAGCTTTTCAGGGTTGCGCCATTCATTGAAACGTCCTTCCACTCAGGCCGCCCAGTCGTCTCCTTCCATACGAGCAATGGTCCGATGTCTTCGTCGGCTAACTGGGCATTTCGAATCTCCTCCGGTGACCAACCTTCATCGGATTCGGCCGTTATCAATCGCAGATCCACGGGCGGCTCCTTTTCTTCAATCCGTCGGCAATGCTTACAATTAGCTGGACATGGACGACGAGATAGGGCGTCAGCATTTCCATGAACTCCAGCCCTTCCGATGAACAATTTCGTAGTCGTATGACTGCAATCTTTCGATCCATCTCGCAACTTGTCCCTCGGGGTTTTTGAAGGTAAGTAGCCATCTCAGCGATGCATGGTCCGTTCGAAGAACAAATTTGTAGCCATATAGGTACTTGTGGAACTGCTTGGTGGCCTCTATTATAGCCAATAGCTCCTTCCTGGTCACGCAGTAGTTCCTCTCACTTTTTGAGAGAACTCGACTGTAAAACGAGAGGACTCTTTCTTCGCCATCGATCTGCTGGGAGAGTACAGCTCCAATACCGCCGTTGCTTGCATCGGTGTCAACTACAAACATTTTTCCGGGTTTCGGATATGCCAGCACAGGTGATTCACACAGCTTCTCCTTCAGGGTCTCAAAGGCTGTCTGGCATTGTTCATTCCATACATACGGACGATTTTTCTCGGTTAGCTGATGGGGACACTTAGCTATTTTGGCAAAATCTTTGACGAATCTTCGATAGTAGGTCGCCAGACCCAGAAAACTTCGTAGTTGGCGCTTGTTGTTTGGTGTTGGCCAGCTTTTCACGGCTTCAATTTTTTCAGGGTCTGTTTGGACCCCTTTTGCTGATACGACGTGTCCCAGGTATTTTACTTCAGCTGTAAAACCGATAACAATGATGTCATCTAGGTACACCAAGCAGGTTTTCCAGGTTGGGCCACGTAGCACGTAGTTCATCAGGCGTTCAAAAGTGGAGCATTGTAAAACCCAAATGGCATCACCACAAATTGCCACAATCCGGTCCCAACTGAAAATGCGGTCTTCTCTCGGTCCTTCTTGTCGATTTCTACCTGCCAGTAGCCACTCTTGAGATCGAGTGTAAAAAACCATTTTGCGTCGGCTAATGTGTCCATTATGTCATCGATGCGTGGGAGCGGGTAACTATCCATCTTAGTGACGTCCTTAAGCTGCCTATAGTCGACACAAAAATGAGTGCTCGCATCCTTTTTCTTTACTAGAACTACTGGCGCGGCCCATGGACTGACAGAAGGTTCGATAACACCTTGTTTTTCCATGTCCGAGATCTGTGCGCTCACTGCTCCTTGTTTGGCTATAGGGAGGCGTCTCGGTGCTTTTCGAATTGGCTTGGCTCCTTGTGTATCTATGACGTGAGTTACCATACTCGTTCGGCCTTGGTCATCCGGGCTTATTGAGAAGATGTCACTGTAGTTGGCCACCAGATCAGAGGCTCGCTTAAATAGCTGCACTGCTGCGCGTTGATGCTCGTGGTTGAGACTGCGATGTTAAGGACTCTAACCGGCACGTATCCGTTCCTTATAGATCTTACAAGGCTTCCTCCTACAATTTAACTGCGCAATGCGGACGTCTTCGTTGGCTCTATCAGATAAGATCGGTGGTCTCTAGAATCACCATCAAGCTTGGCCCATACAATGCTTTCAGAAGAATTCGGTACATCAGTGTCGGCACATACTACCACATTCATCTTGGGAATTTGAACGCTGGGATCTTCCATCAATACTCCGACATTTCAATACCCGTTTGCCCAAATCCAACGTGATTCCATGTGGTCGCAGAAAATCCATTCTGTGAATGCAGTCATCCATAATGTTCGCGACCAGAAAATTATGTCGGAAGGTAAAGTCTCCCAACTATATCTGGAGGTTCACCTCTCCATGGACAGGTGCAGTTTTTCCCGTAGCTGTCCGTAGTGAGAAAATCCTGCCCTTGTGAAGTTGTTGTTGCCTCACATGGTCTGGTTGGATAATTGATCGGGTTGCACCAGTGTCGATTGTTATGGTGCAATGTTCTCCGTCAACTTGACCCGGAAGGCATAAGTCCGCTTCTCCACGACATAGTCTTGACACGGTGATGGTGGTGCTGGGGACTTCGATCCTCCTAGCCAACCTCTGCCCCACGAAGTTGGCTCTTACATGTTACCCGAACCCTCAGCTTGAAGGGCTTCCATTCTGGGCTCCTGACTCCGTCTAGGTCTTCTTCTAGCTGCACACCCTGGACAAGAGCTCGGTTTTCTTCGCTTCTTGCTGTCTCTTTGCAAATGCACCATTTACCTGCGGCTCTCGCTCAATTTCGACGCGCTCACACCTGCACTCGTCCCGGGCAGTAGTACGAGTTACATTTTTCGCTGCCTCAAAGTTCAGACTATAAGCCAATGCGTCCTTAACCGTTTGCTCTTGAGCTAAACGCACGGCTTGTTGCAATTCCTGGTCCTTTAATGCGCTGGTCCTAGTCCTTTAATGCAAAAGGCTTGTACCGACATCCTGAAAGACATTCCGGTCAATGACCTGAAACACTCTTTCGCTTTTGGATCGCGCAAAACAGTGTTTCGAGGCCGGAAGATACTATTTTGCATAAATAAACTCGAATTTATCAGTACAAAGCTCCTTTCGTTTCTATTTTAGCTCAGTCTCGTTTATTTTGGAACGCATCTTGTATATACTATATATATATATATATATATATATATATATATATATATATATATATATACGAGTATATATATATATATATATATATATATATATATATATATATACGAGTATATATATATATATATATACATATATATATATATAATATATATATATACATATATATATATAATATATATATATATATATATATATATATATATACATATATATATATATATATATATATATATATATATATATATATATATATTTATAAATAAATAAATATATATATATATATATATACATATATATACATATATATATATATATATATATATATATATATATATATATATATATATATATATATATATATATATATGCATATATATATATATATATATATATATATATATATATATATATATATATATATATATATATATATATATATATATATATATATATATTGTAATGTGACGCCTACGCCCGGGAATCGAAGTGATTCCGAACCCGAACCCTTGCACTCGGCCAGATGGGTATGACCTCGAAATGCAAGCGGACTTCATCTTTCGTGCGGATATCGTTGCGCAGAAAATATTTTTTATCTCCAAATATTTAGATCTGTGGATTTAAATATTTGAAACAGAATATTAAACAAAACCCCGACGCATTTCGAGACATATCCATCTGGGAATGCCCACTCCAACGTGGCCATCGAAAAACTATGCCACTGGCGACAAATGGAGATGCACACTGCCGCCATGTGGCGTTCCATTCCACACATCTGTTTTGTCCGATGAGAAAACAAGTAGTCAATTTGACAAGTGAAAGCTCCGGTATTACAGTGTGGAAAAGTGATTTTTTTGACACGTCGCCGCGCCTTTCGACCCGTTTGGAAGTGAAAGTGAGCTTTACCGCGTGTGCGCACATGCTGTAGGAAGCAGGAGAAAGGGCTACAATAGGGTAGGACAACATCGTACCAGTCTCCCCTTGCTGCGACTAGGGATTCATGCCCCTTGGAATTGGAGCAATTAGCCCAGAAGGGGATATTTGGCCGCACGTGCACAAGCGCCCATACCTGGTAACCAGTGAAGAAGTGGCGCTGGAGGTGACTGACTCACAGGTAAGAATAAATAAAAAAAAAAAAAAAAACCAATATACAATTCATTCTGCGAATAGCTCTCCTCCAAGTCCTGCAATTTTCCCTTGGCTCTGCTAAGCATTCGCTTCCGAATCGATGAGAAGAATTTGGAGATTCTTCAAATGCTAAGATCAATTGCGCCTTCTGGAATTAAATTGAACGGTGGCCTCCCAAAATATATTTGTGCAAAATGCACACCGAAGAATTATCAATCTAATGACGGTAGTTCGTTGAAATGCCAACAAGATGAGACCGAACTGGAATCGTTTATTATTGAAGGAGTTGATGGTGATCTATTTAAATCGGAAATACCAGGCGAAAAAGTATATGTAGAATATCCACCAAAAGAAGCTGAAAGGAATCAAGAACTGGAAATAACTGAGCCATATAAAGAACAATTTTCATACCAGCAGTGCGGCAAGTCCAAGCGGAAGTTCATCACCAACAGCTTCATCAGCATTTATCGCATCAACTGTAAGTACAGCCTCAATCCCATCACCGGCACCCACTGGTGTTTGTTCGGTTCGAAGGGGTGTTTGTATGGCGCGAAATCCTCTTCATTAAATCGTAAACACGCAAAAATGAACGATAGACGCGGCGGAAACTATTTGTTAATAAGCGCGAATAGGGCTGTAGAAGCGGATTTATTCAAATTTGTTTGATGCATGATTTGGTACCTCAGAACTGTTCAGAGTCTTCACAACTTTATAAATCTATGATTCTGGATGAAATTAACACATAAAATATTTGAAGAATAGAAGATTAGCAAATGCTCTTGAGAAAAAGAGACCGTATGCAATTTTTATGATAAAGAAATGCGATATCGGAAATTTAAAGTTATTTGGGAGCAAAGTTTTATTAGAGTGCCTGAAAGTTAAAGAAGCGATAAAAGCTAATATTGCAATTTCAGTAGGTTATGAAAATGTTGAATTAGTTAAGAACATGTCAATATCATTGAAGAAAGTCAAAAGCAGTGATTTCCGGTGTTTTAAATCTATACATATTTACAACAACCTGAATGTTTGCAATCTTAATTTTGCTCGTTGATTGAATTAAAAGAAATCAAATTGAGTGTTTCATGTATTTTATGTGAAAACCTCTATGTAATAAAAGTTTGTATAAAATCTACCTATAAGTAACTAAAATCCGTGAGAAAGGAACACCACTTAAGGAGATTCATTCGTTCTGAACTAGATGCTAATAAAAGTATATAATAGGGAGTTAACAGAAGAAAGAAGAAAAAAAAGGAAAAGAAAAACTATGTTGTAAATGCGCATATTTTTTTTTGTTTTTTTTTGGGAAGAAACTAGGTCAACATGTATATTTGATAAAGTCCGCATTAAAAAGCCAATCATGACAAACTTGAGAAGTAAAAATTAATGAAAAATCACTAAAGTAAAATTAAAAAGAAAAAAAGAAAAACACAATTAAATTGTGGAGCAAGTCCTTTTGGTTTACACTCAATTATATAAAGAACTTAAAAGTATCTTTTATAGAGAAGAACATTTAATGTATGACTAGTGAATATATGAAGAAAAACCAATCAGGATAAAAATTGAAGGTCGAATTGTCATTTTTTTTACTAAGAATAATGAGGTCATTAGTAATAATAAAAATGAAGAAAAACATTTTAAATACATGAATCGAGATTCTTGAATGACGAACGATGTGTATAAAAATCGTGTTGATGTACTTCATTAGATTTTGTTTTGTAAATTTCTGCCAAATCGATTATATGTTTGTTTTGAATTCGGGAAATTAGCTTAAAAAAGTCAATAATTATAAATGAGTATTTTGACAAGGAACTTTTATACATATATATTTCAATCAAATGAATAAAATTATGAATTGCTAATGGATTAAAGACTTTCCTTTTCAGTGGCTCGTTCTGTTTCAGCGGGAAAGTGAGTGCAGGGTAGGTATGCCGTCGCGAGGGTAGGGTTTCGACAAATCCGCGGAGGTCGGTTTCGCGTTTCGGTTACGGTCCGCGGTACCCTTGTTTGCGCTCGTTTTTTTTCTTAGAGTAGGTTCTTTTGGACTTGAGGTAGGTTAGCTTATTTTCTGGTACCGCGTCGGTGATTCGGTAACGCGCCTATGGGATTTTGTAGCGTTTTTGATTTGAGATCTGTGGAGAGATCACATCCAGAATTAACGTAACGTAGGTTTCCCGTTCTGGATGAGTAGTTGTTGACGCGTTTGGAAAACGGGCATGTTCAGGTGGCTGAAATATTGTAATTGAGCGTAACCCATTCGGAGACCCGCGACCGAAATCCTCTCCGAACTAGCTGGCCGACAAGCAGCCACCGCGTGAATGGGTTACGGTGCACGGATTGGTTGACCTGGTGGTACCATCCGTTGGCACTACTCAGACTGAACGTCTAGAACCGATGAGAGGTCGGTTCCGCGTTCGAACTTAAAAAGGTGAAAATCATTACAATATATATATATATACATATATATATATATATATATATATATATATATATATATATATATATATATATATATATATATATATATATATATATATAATGTTTTAAATGTGCCAATTGCTTTAGAGCTTCATCAAATGAACTTATTGGATCGATATCTTCATCGAACACCTTGTCTTCGAAACTATCTTATCCTACATTGTCAAGTGGATTATTGCGCCAAATTTTAATGTTGTCAACTTCAGTGGAAATATTTTCATTGATATTCAGATATTCCTCCAAATTTTGATGCCTTAATGCAACGATCCCATTTTGTATCCTCGGCTTCGAAGTCGAGTTTATAAATGAAGCTTTTCGAAAGCAGTTTTTTTATAGTTGCTGCTTCAACTTTATTGATTTGATAAAATCTAAGATTTCAAGAACATTCGTAGATTTGGCCAGTTTGATGCTGATTTGCTGGTTTCTATTTTTGATATCATGTGTTTTAAAATTAAGATTCTGTATTTCACCATTAGATTCTGTAAAATACGTTGATCTTAAGGTTGGCATAGTGCAGTTCTGTTAGCTGGTAAAAAATGATGTTTATGTTGGTGAGATTTAAAGTTTTAGGATGAGATGCTGCATTATCTAAAAACAAAAGAGTTTTTCTGTTCTGAGCCCTCATTTTTCTGTCAAATCAAAGCAACCATTAAGAAAAATATCTCGCGTCATCAATGCTTTCCTATTCGAATTCCAGTGTGCTGGCAAATCATTGATGCCAAGATTTTTGAAAGCTTGGGGACGGGCTGCTTTGCCGATTACAAGCGGCTTCACTTTTTCTCCTGCTATGTTGACACAAAATGAAACAGTGAATCTTTCTCTCAACAGTTTTTCACGGATAACTTGAAAAAAACCTGCATTTCTCCGGTTTCAAGGTTAGCGATTTTTCAGGTAAAGTACGAAAAAAGCCCACTCTCATCAGCATTATAAATATTTTTTGGCTTGTACCCACGTAAAATTGAAGAGAGTTTCGACGTAAATTGTTCAACGTCCTCTTGACACATCAGAAGCTTCACCAAATATGCACTTAAAAGTTATGTTGTGCCTTTTACGCCATTTTTCCAGCCACCCATTGGACGCTGAAAATCCTGAGTAGCTTACTCGTTTAGCTATTTCTTTTGACTTTGACTTAATGATTGGACCTGAAATAGGAATGTTATGGCTTCTAGCATTTGCGAACCAATTGAAGCACATTTGGTATATTTGAGAACCATCGTGCTTAAGGAAACTCTTCTTCTGGTTTATGTTTCTTCCAGACTGCAATTGTAACCGAAAAGCTTCTTTATTTTTTAAGATACAGGGTGCGGCAGCATAACTTCCTTTTTTGAAAAAAGGAAGTTATGCTGCCGCACCCTGTATACATTAGATGGGTTAAGCGGATAATTAGCGAATGGGTTCTTGGTTAGTAAATAAACTCTGCTGCCGAGTCTTATTATTTTTTATTACATCGTACTACATCTTTTAAATACAGTTTGCGGCAGCATAACTTCCTTTTTTGAAAAAAGGAAGTTATGCTGCCGCACTCTGTATTTCCAGCTTGTGTTTTCTGGATATTGAACCAAAAAAACATATGAATTTTTGTAAAAATTGTTAATTTTCTATCAAGTTGAGAAAGAAAAACCTCTAAGCTGTATCCCGAATTGACAGTTTTTCTTTCTCGATTATGTTTATGACATTCACTTTTTCTTTCAAAGAAAGGATATTCCTTTGCGATGTCATGATGCAATCGAATAAGTAAACAACACGAGCTTTTCAAAGAATGTGAGAAAAGTACTAAACACACACACACACACACACACACACACACACACACACCAATCATTAAACTTCATTGACTCACCAGATGTATTGCAATCAACGACACACATCATGCAACCGAATATAAAGAAAGGAAAATCACCAAATCCATTGAAATAAAGGATACACATCATGTAGCCGACGGCCGCTTTGTTGCGAATACCGGCGTACCAACTTCCTCCCATTCGCAACTTCAACTTGCCGCCGTAACATTTTCACCTTCTTTTGGGCACTCCTACCTTTTCCTCTGTGTATTTATTTATTTTTCTTAACATTTTTCCTATTTCCCTTTAATTTTTATTTCCACATCATCACAATCCTTCCCTGTTCCCTGATTTTCAATTAAAACAACCTAGTAATATAATAAGAAGTTTAATCTTCCCACTAACAACACTCCCTACATTAATTCCCACTAACAAAATTTCATTCTATTCATTCTTCCTAACAAAACCTAATTCCTTCCTTCATACTAACAAATTCTATTCACTAGTTCCCACTAACAAATTTTATTTTTTTTACTAACGAAAATTAATTCACGTTTCCCTACTAACAAAATTCAATCTCATGCCCAGATACATCGTTGAAGTTGCTCATCTGATGAATGGGAGATCGATAAGGCATAGCTCCATTGGTTACGTGGCGAGTTCTCGACCGTGGGACTGCTGGAACCCTGAGTTCAAGTTCCCCCGGGCGCAGGGAAGCACTCTTTTTGGGGTATCGGCAAAACCAATAGCTTCCGTAATGTATGTGTGATACTTTGCATTCAATCAAGCGCTTCTTGGATTGTGCAAATTGCCATATGTAAAACAATGGATACTATTGAGGTTGTCGATATGGAACAAAAGATGTGTGGGTAGCGGAATCGAAGTGTAATGAACTTCGATTACGTTACGCAAATGCGGCAGCGGTAATTTGAAAATGAAAAGGATTGCGGGATCGGATTGGTGAGTGAAATGTGGAACAAGATGGTAAGGATTGGGGCAGTTAGGATTTGACTGGGAGATAGAAAAGCAGTGCGGTGCGAGATAGTTAATTCGAAAAAAGATTCGATTATTGAATTTGGAAAGAACAATAGGGATTGCGGTTGGCGGTGCATTAAATTTTAATTCGGGGAGGAAAGATTTTTTGTGGTGATTTAATCTTGAAAGAAATACGGAGTTATCGCGTTTTTTTGTGGAGGTGATTTACGAAATGGATTTTTCGACATGCTGTTTTTGAAGAAAAAGACGATTTTGTGAATTAACAATTCGAGGAAGTGTGTCAATGGTGTCAGTGGTTTGGTTTGGATTAATGACCCAATGTGATTAACGGTCGTGAAAGTGCATAGAATACTTATAAACGACGTGCAATTTATTGTATCAGAAGTGCAGCGAAAATTTTGAGATTCGAGCGGGTCTCGTAGTTAATGAATAAATCCGTTTAAAATTACGAAAAAGTGGAAGGTGTTTGAATAAATTAACGAGAAAATTCCTTTGTTTAATGTGTAGAAGCTGGTTGTGTCTCTTCGTGGAGTGACAATAAATCTGAAATACTCTGAACATTTAAGAACTAAAACAACTCGTTATCAAACGGCCCTTATGAATTGCTAATGGATTAAAGACTTTCCTTTTCAGTGGCTCGTTCTGTTTCAGCGGGAAAGTGAGTGCAGGGTAGGTATGCCGTCGCGAGGGTAGGGTTTTGACAAATCCGCGGAGGTCGGTTTCGCGTTTCGGTTACGGTCCGCGGTACCCTTGTTTGCGCTCGTTTTTTTTCTTAGAGTAGGTTCTTTTGGACTTGAGGTAGGTTAGCTTATTTTCTGGTACCGCGTCGGTGATTCGGTAACGCGCCTATGGGATTTTGTAGCGTTTTTGATTTGAGATCTGTGGAGAGATCACATCCAGAATTAACGTAACGTAGGTTTCCCGTTCTGGATGAGTAGTTGTTGACGCGTTTGGAAAACGGGCATGTTCAGGTGGCTGAAATATTGTAATTGAGCGTAACCCATTCGGAGACCCGCGACCGAAATCCTCTCCGAACTAGCTGGCCGACAAGCAGCCACCGCGTGAATGGGTTACGGTGCACGGATTGGTTGACCTGGTGGTACCATCCGTTGGCACTACTCAGACTGAACGTCTAGAACCGATGAGAGGTCGGTTCCGCGTTCGAACTTAAAAAGGTGAAAATCATTACAATATATATATATATATATATATATATATATATATATATATATATATATATATAATGTTTTAAATGTGCCAATTGCTTTAGAGCTTCATCAAATGAACTTATTGGATCGATATCTTCATCGAACACCTTGTCTTCGAAACTATCTTATCCTACATTGTCAAGTGGATTATTGCGCCAAATTTTAATGTTGTCAACTTCAGTGGAAATATTTTCATTGATATTCAGATATTCCTCCAAATTTTGATGCCTTAATGCAACGATCCCATTTTGTATCCTCGGCTTCGAAGTCGAGTTTATAAATGAAGCTTTTCGAAAGCAGTTTTTTTATAGTTGCTGCTTCAACTTTATTGATTTGATAAAATCTAAGATTTCAAGAACATTCGTAGATTTGGCCAGTTTGATGCTGATTTGCTGGCTTCTATTTTTGATATCATGTGTTTTAAAATTAAGATTCTGTATTTCACCTTTAAATTCTGTAAAATACGTTGATCTTAAGGTTGGCATAGTGCAGTTCTGTTAGCTGGTAAAAAATGATGTTTATGTTGGTGAGATTTAAAGTTTTAGGATGAGATGCTGCATTATCTAAAAACAAAAGAGTTTTTCTGTTCTGAGCCCTCATTTTTCTGTCAAATCAAAGCAACCATTAAGAAAAATATCTCGCGTCATCAATGCTTTCCTATTCGAATTCCAGTGTGCTGGCAAATCATTGATGCCAAGATTTTTGAAAGCTTGGGGACGGGCTGCTTTGCCGATTACAAGCGGCTTCACTTTTTCTCCTGCTATGTTGACACAAAATGAAACAGTGAATCTTTCTCTCAACAGTTTGTCACGGATAACTTGAAAAAAACCTGCATTTCTCCGGTTTCAAGGTTAGCGATTTTTCAGGTAAAGTACGAAAAAAGCCCACTCTCATCAGCATTATAAATATTTTTTGGCTTGTACCCACGTAAAATTGAAGAGAGTTTCGACGTAAATTGTTCAACGTCCTCTTGACACATCAGAAGCTTCACCAAATATGCACTTAAAAGTTATGTTGTGCCTTTTACGCCATTTTTCCAGCCACCCATTGGACGCTGAAAATCCTGAGTAGCTTACTCGTTTAGCTATTTCTTTTGACTTTGACTTAATGATTGGACCTGAAATAGGAATGTTATGGCTTCTAGCATTTGCGAACCAATTGAAGCACATTTGGTATATTTGAGAACCATCGTGCTTAAGGAAACTCTTCTTCTGGTTTATGTTTCTTCCAGACTGCAATTGTAACCGAAAAGCTTCTTTATTTTTTAAGATACAGGGTGCGGCAGCATAACTTCCTTTTTTGAAAAAAGGAAGTTATGCTGCCGCACCCTGTATACATTAGATGGGTTAAGCGGATAATTAGCGAATGGGTTCTTGGTTAGTAAATAAACTCTGCTGCCGAGTCTTATTATTTTTTATTACATCGTACTACATCTTTTAAATACAGTTTGCGGCAGCATAACTTCCTTTTTTGAAAAAAGGAAGTTATGCTGCCGCACTCTGTATTTCCAGCTTGTGTTTTCTGGATATTGAACCAAAAAAACATATGAATTTTTGTAAAAATTGTTAATTTTCTATCAAGTTGAGAAAGAAAAACCTCTAAGCTGTATCCCGAATTGACAGTTTTTCTTTCTCGATTATGTTTATGACATTCACTTTTTCTTTCAAAGAAAGGATATTCCTTTGCGATGTCATGATGCAATCGAATAAGTAAACAACACGAGCTTTTCAAAGAATGTGAGAAAAGTACTAAACACACACACACACACACACACACACACCAATCATTAAACTTCATTGACTCACCAGATGTATTGCAATCAACGACACACATCATGCAACCGAATATAAAGAAAGGAAAATCACCAAATCCATTGAAATAAAGGATACACATCATGTAGCCGACGGCCGCTTTGTTGCGAATACCGGCGTACCAACTTCCTCCCATTCGCAACTTCAACTTGCCGCCGTAACATTTTCACCTTCCTTTGGGCACTCCTACCTTTTCCTCTGTGTATTTATTTATTTTTCTTAACATTTTTCCTATTTCCCTTTAATTTTTATTTCCACATCATCACAATCCTTCCCTGTTCCCTGATTTTCAATTAAAACAACCTAGTAATATAATAAGAAGTTTAATCTTCCCACTAACAACACTCCCTACATTAATTCCCACTAACAAAATTTCATTCTATTCATTCTTCCTAACAAAACCTAATTCCTTCCTTCATACTAACAAATTCTATTCACTAGTTCCCACTAACAAATTTTATTTTTTTTACTAACGAAAATTAATTCACGTTTCCCTACTAACAAAATTCAATCTCATGCCCAGATACATCGTTGAAGTTGCTCATCTGATGAATGGGAGATCGATAAGGCATAGCTCCATTGGTTACGTGGCGAGTTCTCGACCGTGGGACTGCTGGAACCCTGAGTTCAAGTTCCCCCGGGCGCAGGGAAGCACTCTTTTTGGGGTATCGGCAAAACCAATAGCTTCCGTAATGTATGTGTGATACTTTGCATTCAATCAAGCGCTTCTTGGATTGTGCAAATTGCCATATGTAAAACAATGGATACTATTGAGGTTGTCGATATGGAACAAAAGATGTGTGGGTAGCGGAATCGAAGTGTAATGAACTTCGATTACGTTACGCAAATGCGGCAGCGGTAATTTGAAAATGAAAAGGATTGCGGGATCGGATTGGTGAGTGAAATGTGGAACAAGATGGTAAGGATTGGGGCAGTTAGGATTTGACTGGGAGATAGAAAAGCAGTGCGGTGCGAGATAGTTAATTCGAAAAAAGATTCGATTATTGAATTTGGAAAGAACAATAGGGATTGCGGTTGGCGGTGCATTAAATTTTAATTCGGGGAGGAAAGATTTTTTGTGGTGATTTAATCTTGAAAGAAATACGGAGTTATCGCGTTTTTTTGTGGAGGTGATTTACGAAATGGATTTTTCGACATGCTGTTTTTGAAGAAAAAGACGATTTTGTGAATTAACAATTCGAGGAAGTGTGTCAATGGTGTCAGTGGTTTGGTTTGGATTAATGACCCAATGTGATTAACGGTCGTGAAAGTGCATAGAATACTTATAAACGACGTGCAATTTATTGTATCAGAAGTGCAGCGAAAATTTTGAGATTCGAGCGGGTCTCGTAGTTAATGAATAAATCCGTTTAAAATTACGAAAAAGTGGAAGTTGTTTGAATAAATTAACGAGAAAATTCCTTTGTTTAATGTGTAGAAGCTGGTTGTGTCTCTTCGTGGAGTGACAATAAATCTGAAATACTCTGAACATTTAAGAACTAAAACAACTCGTTATCAAACGGCCCTTATGAATTGCTAATGGATTAAAGACTTTCCTTTTCAGTGGCTCGTTCTGTTTCAGCGGGAAAGTGAGTGCAGGGTAGGTATGCCGTCGCGAGGGTAGGGTTTCGACAAATCCGCGGAGGTCGGTTTCGCGTTTCGGTTACGGTCCGCGGTACCCTTGTTTGCGCTCGTTTTTTTTCTTAGAGTAGGTTCTTTTGGACTTGAGGTAGGTTAGCTTATTTTCTGGTACCGCGTCGGTGATTCGGTAACGCGCCTATGGGATTTTGTAGCGTTTTTGATTTGAGATCTGTGGAGAGATCACATCCAGAATTAACGTAACGTAGGTTTCCCGTTCTGGATGAGTAGTTGTTGACGCGTTTGGAAAACGGGCATGTTCAGGTGGCTGAAATATTGTAATTGAGCGTAACCCATTCGGAGACCCGCGACCGAAATCCTCTCCGAACTAGCTGGCCGACAAGCAGCCACCGCGTGAATGGGTTACGGTGCACGGATTGGTTGACCTGGTGGTACCATCCGTTGGCACTACTCAGACTGAACGTCTAGAACCGATGAGAGGTCGGTTCCGCGTTCGAACTTAAAAAGGTGAAAATCATTACAATATATATATATATACATATATATATATATATATATATATATATATATATATATATATATATATATATATATATATATATATATATATATATATATAATGTTTTAAATGTGCCAATTGCTTTAGAGCTTCATCAAATGAACTTATTGGATCGATATCTTCATCGAACACCTTGTCTTCGAAACTATCTTATCCTACATTGTCAAGTGGATTATTGCGCCAAATTTTAATGTTGTCAACTTCAGTGGAAATATTTTCATTGATATTCAGATATTCCTCCAAATTTTGATGCCTTAATGCAACGATCCCATTTTGTATCCTCGGCTTCGAAGTCGAGTTTATAAATGAAGCTTTTCGAAAGCAGTTTTTTTATAGTTGCTGCTTCAACTTTATTGATTTGATAAAATCTAAGATTTCAAGAACATTCGTAGATTTGGCCAGTTTGATGCTGATTTGCTGGCTTCTATTTTTGATATCATGTGTTTTAAAATTAAGATTCTGTATTTCACCTTTAAATTCTGTAAAATACGTTGATCTTAAGGTTGGCATAGTGCAGTTCTGTTAGCTGGTAAAAAATGATGTTTATGTTGGTGAGATTTAAAGTTTTAGGATGAGATGCTGCATTATCTAAAAACAAAAGAGTTTTTCTGTTCTGAGCCCTCATTTTTCTGTCAAATCAAAGCAACCATTAAGAAAAATATCTCGCGTCATCAATGCTTTCCTATTCGAATTCCAGTGTGCTGGCAAATCATTGATGCCAAGATTTTTGAAAGCTTGGGGACGGGCTGCTTTGCCGATTACAAGCGGCTTCACTTTTTCTCCTGCTATGTTGACACAAAATGAAACAGTGAATCTTTCTCTCAACAGTTTGTCACGGATAACTTGAAAAAAACCTGCATTTCTCCGGTTTCAAGGTTAGCGATTTTTCAGGTAAAGTACGAAAAAAGCCCACTCTCATCAGCATTATAAATATTTTTTGGCTTGTACCCACGTAAAATTGAAGAGAGTTTCGACGTAAATTGTTCAACGTCCTCTTGACACATCAGAAGCTTCACCAAATATGCACTTAAAAGTTATGTTGTGCCTTTTACGCCATTTTTCCAGCCACCCATTGGACGCTGAAAATCCTGAGTAGCTTACTCGTTTAGCTATTTCTTTTGACTTTGACTTAATGATTGGACCTGAAATAGGAATGTTATGGCTTCTAGCATTTGCGAACCAATTGAAGCACATTTGGTATATTTGAGAACCATCGTGCTTAAGGAAACTCTTCTTCTGGTTTATGTTTCTTCCAGACTGCAATTGTAACCGAAAAGCTTCTTTATTTTTTAAGATACAGGGTGCGGCAGCATAACTTCCTTTTTTGAAAAAAGGAAGTTATGCTGCCGCACCCTGTATACATTAGATGGGTTAAGCGGATAATTAGCGAATGGGTTCTTGGTTAGTAAATAAACTCTGCTGCCGAGTCTTATTATTTTTTATTACATCGTACTACATCTTTTAAATACAGTTTGCGGCAGCATAACTTCCTTTTTTGAAAAAAGGAAGTTATGCTGCCGCACTCTGTATTTCCAGCTTGTGTTTTCTGGATATTGAACCAAAAAAACATATGAATTTTTGTAAAAATTGTTAATTTTCTATCAAGTTGAGAAAGAAAAACCTCTAAGCTGTATCCCGAATTGACAGTTTTTCTTTCTCGATTATGTTTATGACATTCACTTTTTCTTTCAAAGAAAGGATATTCCTTTGCGATGTCATGATGCAATCGAATAAGTAAACAACACGAGCTTTTCAAAGAATGTGAGAAAAGTACTAAACACACACACACACACACACACACACACCAATCATTAAACTTCATTGACTCACCAGATGTATTGCAATCAACGACACACATCATGCAACCGAATATAAAGAAAGGAAAATCACCAAATCCATTGAAATAAAGGATACACATCATGTAGCCGACGGCCGCTTTGTTGCGAATACCGGCGTACCAACTTCCTCCCATTCGCAACTTCAACTTGCCGCCGTAACATTTTCACCTTCCTTTGGGCACTCCTACCTTTTCCTCTGTGTATTTATTTATTTTTCTTAACATTTTTCCTATTTCCCTTTAATTTTTATTTCCACATCATCACAATCCTTCCCTGTTCCCTGATTTTCAATTAAAACAACCTAGTAATATAATAAGAAGTTTAATCTTCCCACTAACAACACTCCCTACATTAATTCCCACTAACAAAATTTCATTCTATTCATTCTTCCTAACAAAACCTAATTCCTTCCTTCATACTAACAAATTCTATTCACTAGTTCCCACTAACAAATTTTATTTTTTTTACTAACGAAAATTAATTCACGTTTCCCTACTAACAAAATTCAATCTCATGCCCAGATACATCGTTGAAGTTGCTCATCTGATGAATGGGAGATCGATAAGGCATAGCTCCATTGGTTACGTGGCGAGTTCTCGACCGTGGGACTGCTGGAACCCTGAGTTCAAGTTCCCCCGGGCGCAGGGAAGCACTCTTTTTGGGGTATCGGCAAAACCAATAGCTTCCGTAATGTATGTGTGATACTTTGCATTCAATCAAGCGCTTCTTGGATTGTGCAAATTGCCATATGTAAAACAATGGATACTATTGAGGTTGTCGATATGGAACAAAAGATGTGTGGGTAGCGGAATCGAAGTGTAATGAACTTCGATTACGTTACGCAAATGCGGCAGCGGTAATTTGAAAATGAAAAGGATTGCGGGATCGGATTGGTGAGTGAAATGTGGAACAAGATGGTAAGGATTGGGGCAGTTAGGATTTGACTGGGAGATAGAAAAGCAGTGCGGTGCGAGATAGTTAATTCGAAAAAAGATTCGATTATTGAATTTGGAAAGAACAATAGGGATTGCGGTTGGCGGTGCATTAAATTTTAATTCGGGGAGGAAAGATTTTTTGTGGTGATTTAATCTTGAAAGAAATACGGAGTTATCGCGTTTTTTTGTGGAGGTGATTTACGAAATGGATTTTTCGACATGCTGTTTTTGAAGAAAAAGACGATTTTGTGAATTAACAATTCGAGGAAGTGTGTCAATGGTGTCAGTGGTTTGGTTTGGATTAATGACCCAATGTGATTAACGGTCGTGAAAGTGCATAGAATACTTATAAACGACGTGCAATTTATTGTATCAGAAGTGCAGCGAAAATTTTGAGATTCGAGCGGGTCTCGTAGTTAATGAATAAATCCGTTTAAAATTACGAAAAAGTGGAAGTTGTTTGAATAAATTAACGAGAAAATTCCTTTGTTTAATGTGTAGAAGCTGGTTGTGTCTCTTCGTGGAGTGACAATAAATCTGAAATACTCTGAACATTTAAGAACTAAAACAACTCGTTATCAAACGGCCCTTATGAATTGCTAATGGATTAAAGACTTTCCTTTTCAGTGGCTCGTTCTGTTTCAGCGGGAAAGTGAGTGCAGGGTAGGTATGCCGTCGCGAGGGTAGGGTTTCGACAAATCCGCGGAGGTCGGTTTCGCGTTTCGGTTACGGTCCGCGGTACCCTTGTTTGCGCTCGTTTTTTTTCTTAGAGTAGGTTCTTTTGGACTTGAGGTAGGTTAGCTTATTTTCTGGTACCGCGTCGGTGATTCGGTAACGCGCCTATGGGATTTTGTAGCGTTTTTGATTTGAGATCTGTGGAGAGATCACATCCAGAATTAACGTAACGTAGGTTTCCCGTTCTGGATGAGTAGTTGTTGACGCGTTTGGAAAACGGGCATGTTCAGGTGGCTGAAATATTGTAATTGAGCGTAACCCATTCGGAGACCCGCGACCGAAATCCTCTCCGAACTAGCTGGCCGACAAGCAGCCACCGCGTGAATGGGTTACGGTGCACGGATTGGTTGACCTGGTGGTACCATCCGTTGGCACTACTCAGACTGAACGTCTAGAACCGATGAGAGGTCGGTTCCGCGTTCGAACTTAAAAAGGTGAAAATCATTACAATATATATATATATACATATATATATATATATATATATATATATATATATATATATATATATATATATATATATATATATATATATATATATGTTTTAAATGTGCCAATTGCTTTAGAGCTTCATCAAATGAACTTATTGGATCGATATCTTCATCGAACACCTTGTCTTCGAAACTATCTTATCCTACATTGTCAAGTGGATTATTGCGCCAAATTTTAATGTTGTCAACTTCAGTGGAAATATTTTCATTGATATTCAGATATTCCTCCAAATTTTGATGCCTTAATGCAACGATCCCATTTTGTATCCTCGGCTTCGAAGTCGAGTTTATAAATGAAGCTTTTCGAAAGCAGTTTTTTTATAGTTGCTGCTTCAACTTTATTGATTTGATAAAATCTAAGATTTCAAGAACATTCGTAGATTTGGCCAGTTTGATGCTGATTTGCTGGCTTCTATTTTTGATATCATGTGTTTTAAAATTAAGATTCTGTATTTCACCTTTAAATTCTGTAAAATACGTTGATCTTAAGGTTGGCATAGTGCAGTTCTGTTAGCTGGTAAAAAATGATGTTTATGTTGGTGAGATTTAAAGTTTTAGGATGAGATGCTGCATTATCTAAAAACAAAAGAGTTTTTCTGTTCTGAGCCCTCATTTTTCTGTCAAATCAAAGCAACCATTAAGAAAAATATCTCGCGTCATCAATGCTTTCCTATTCGAATTCCAGTGTGCTGGCAAATCATTGATGCCAAGATTTTTGAAAGCTTGGGGACGGGCTGCTTTGCCGATTACAAGCGGCTTCACTTTTTCTCCTGCTATGTTGACACAAAATGAAACAGTGAATCTTTCTCTCAACAGTTTGTCACGGATAACTTGAAAAAAACCTGCATTTCTCCGGTTTCAAGGTTAGCGATTTTTCAGGTAAAGTACGAAAAAAGCCCACTCTCATCAGCATTATAAATATTTTTTGGCTTGTACCCACGTAAAATTGAAGAGAGTTTCGACGTAAATTGTTCAACGTCCTCTTGACACATCAGAAGCTTCACCAAATATGCACTTAAAAGTTATGTTGTGCCTTTTACGCCATTTTTCCAGCCACCCATTGGACGCTGAAAATCCTGAGTAGCTTACTCGTTTAGCTATTTCTTTTGACTTTGACTTAATGATTGGACCTGAAATAGGAATGTTATGGCTTCTAGCATTTGCGAACCAATTGAAGCACATTTGGTATATTTGAGAACCATCGTGCTTAAGGAAACTCTTCTTCTGGTTTATGTTTCTTCCAGACTGCAATTGTAACCGAAAAGCTTCTTTATTTTTTAAGATACAGGGTGCGGCAGCATAACTTCCTTTTTTGAAAAAAGGAAGTTATGCTGCCGCACCCTCTATACATTAGATGGGTTAAGCGGATAATTAGCGAATGGGTTCTTGGTTAGTAAATAAACTCTTTTTTGAAAAAAGGAAGTTATGCTGCCGCACTCTGTATTTCCAGCTTGTGTTTTCTGGATATTGAACCAAAAAAACATATGAATTTTTGTAAAAATTGTTAATTTTCTATCAAGTTGAGAAAGAAAAACCTCTAAGCTGTATCCCGAATTGACAGTTTTTCTTTCTCGATTATGTTTATGACATTCACTTTTTCTTTCAAAGAAAGGATATTCCTTTGCGATGTCATGATGCAATCGAATAAGTAAACAACACGAGCTTTTCAAAGAATGTGAGAAAAGTACTAAACACACACACACACACACACACACACACACACACACACACACACACACACACACACCAATCATTAAACTTCATTGACTCACCAGATGTATTGCAATCAACGACACACATCATGCAACCGAATATAAAGAAAGGAAAATCACCAAATCCATTGAAATAAAGGATACACATCATGTAGCCGACGGCCGCTTTGTTGCGAATACCGGCGTACCAACTTCCTCCCATTCGCAACTTCAACTTGCCGCCGTAACATTTTCACCTTCCTTTGGGCACTCCTACCTTTTCCTCTGTGTATTTATTTATTTTTCTTAACATTTTTCCTATTTCCCTTTAATTTTTATTTCCACATCATCACAATCCTTCCCTGTTCCCTGATTTTCAATTAAAACAACCTAGTAATATAATAAGAAGTTTAATCTTCCCACTAACAACACTCCCTACATTAATTCCCACTAACAAAATTTCATTCTATTCATTCTTCCTAACAAAACCTAATTCCTTCCTTCATACTAACAAATTCTATTCACTAGTTCCCACTAACAAATTTTATTTTTTTTACTAACGAAAATTAATTCACGTTTCCCTACTAACAAAATTCAATCTCATGCCCAGATACATCGTTGAAGTTGCTCATCTGATGAATGGGAGATCGATAAGGCATAGCTCCATTGGTTACGTGGCGAGTTCTCGACCGTGGGACTGCTGGAACCCTGAGTTCAAGTTCCCCCGGGCGCAGGGAAGCACTCTTTTTGGGGTATCGGCAAAACCAATAGCTTCCGTAATGTATGTGTGATACTTTGCATTCAATCAAGCGCTTCTTGGATTGTGCAAATTGCCATATGTAAAACAATGGATACTATTGAGGTTGTCGATATGGAACAAAAGATGTGTGGGTAGCGGAATCGAAGTGTAATGAACTTCGATTACGTTACGCAAATGCGGCAGCGGTAATTTGAAAATGAAAAGGATTGCAGGATCGGATTGGTGAGTGAAATGTGGAACAAGATGGTAAGGATTGGGGCAGTTAGGATTTGACTGGGAGATAGAAAAGCAGTGCGGTGCGAGATAGTTAATTCGAAAAAAGATTCGATTATTGAATTTGGAAAGAACAATAGGGATTGCGGTTGGCGGTGCATTAAATTTTAATTCGGGGAGGAAAGATTTTTTGTGGTGATTTAATCTTGAAAGAAATACGGAGTTATCGCGTTTTTTTGTGGAGGTGATTTACGAAATGGATTTTTCGACATGCTGTTTTTGAAGAAAAAGACGATTTTGTGAATTAACAATTCGAGGAAGTGTGTCAATGGTGTCAGTGGTTTGGTTTGGATTAATGACCCAATGTGATTAACGGTCGTGAAAGTGCATAGAATACTTATAAACGACGTGCAATTTATTGTATCAGAAGTGCAGCGAAAATGTTGAGATTCGAGCGGGTCTCGTAGTTAATGAATAAATCCGTTTAAAATTACGAAAAAGTGGAAGGTGTTTGAATAAATTAACGAGAAAATTCCTTTGTTTAATGTGTAGAAGCTGGTTGTGTCTCTTCGTGGAGTGACAATAAATCTGAAATACTCTGAACATTTAAGAACTAAAACAACTCGTTATCAAACGGCCCTTATGAATTGCTAATGGATTAAAGACTTTCCTTTTCAGTGGCTCGTTCTGTTTCAGCGGGAAAGTGAGTGCAGGGTAGGTATGCCGTCGCGAGGGTAGGGTTTCGACAAATCCGCGGAGGTCGGTTTCGCGTTTCGGTTACGGTCCGCGGTACCCTTGTTTGCGCTCGTTTTTTTTCTTAGAGTAGGTTCTTTTGGACTTGAGGTAGGTTAGCTTATTTTCTGGTACCGCGTCGGTGATTCGGTAACGCGCCTATGGGATTTTGTAGCGTTTTTGATTTGAGATCTGTGGAGAGATCACATCCAGAATTAACGTAACGTAGGTTTCCCGTTCTGGATGAGTAGTTGTTGACGCGTTTGGAAAACGGGCATGTTCAGGTGGCTGAAATATTGTAATTGAGCGTAACCCATTCGGAGACCCGCGACCGAAATCCTCTCCGAACTAGCTGGCCGACAAGCAGCCACCGCGTGAATGGGTTACGGTGCACGGATTGGTTGACCTGGTGGTACCATCCGTTGGCACTACTCAGACTGAACGTCTAGAACCGATGAGAGGTCGGTTCCGCGTTCGAACTTAAAAAGGTGAAAATCATTACAATATATATATATATATACATATATATATATATATATATATATATATATATATATATATATATATATATATATATATATATATATATATATAATGTTTTAAATGTGCCAATTGCTTTAGAGCTTCATCAAATGAACTTATTGGATCGATATCTTCATCGAACACCTTGTCTTCGAAACTATCTTATCCTACATTGTCAAGTGGATTATTGCGCCAAATTTTAATGTTGTCAACTTCAGTGGAAATATTTTCATTGATATTCAGATATTCCTCCAAATTTTGATGCCTTAATGCAACGATCCCATTTTGTATCCTCGGCTTCGAAGTCGAGTTTATAAATGAAGCTTTTCGAAAGCAGTTTTTTTATAGTTGCTGCTTCAACTTTATTGATTTGATAAAATCTAAGATTTCAAGAACATTCGTAGATTTGGCCAGTTTGATGCTGATTTGCTGGTTTCTATTTTTGATATCATGTGTTTTAAAATTAAGATTCTGTATTTCACCATTACATTCTGTAAAATACGTTGATCTTAAGGTTGGCATAGTGCAGTTCTGTTAGCTGGTAAAAAATGATGTTTATGTTGGTGAGATTTAAAGTTTTAGGATGAGATGCTGCATTATCTAAAAACAAAAGAGTTTTTCTGTTCTGAGCCCTCATTTTTCTGTCAAATCAAAGCAACCATTAAGAAAAATATCTCGCGTCATCAATGCTTTCCTATTCGAATTCCAGTGTGCTGGCAAATCATTGATGCCAAGATTTTTGAAAGCTTGGGGACGGGCTGCTTTGCCGATTACAAGCGGCTTCACTTTTTCTCCTGCTATGTTGACACAAAATGAAACAGTGAATCTTTCTCTCAACAGTTTGTCACGGATAACTTGAAAAAAACCTGCATTTCTCCGGTTTCAAGGTTAGCGATTTTTCAGGTAAAGTACGAAAAAAGCCCACTCTCATCAGCATTATAAATATTTTTTGGCTTGTACCCACGTAAAATTGAAGAGAGTTTCGACGTAAATTGTTCAACGTCCTCTTGACACATCAGAAGCTTCACCAAATATGCACTTAAAAGTTATGTTGTGCCTTTTACGCCATTTTTCCAGCCACCCATTGAACGCTGAAAATCCTGAGTAGCTTACTCGTTTAGCTATTTCTTTTGACTTTGACTTAATGATTGGACCTGAAATAGGAATGTTATGGCTTCTAGCATTTGCGAACCAATTGAAGCACATTTGGTATATTTGAGAACCATCGTGCTTAAGGAAACTCTTCTTCTGGTTTATGTTTCTTCCAGACTGCAATTGTAACCGAAAAGCTTCTTTATTTTTTAAGATACAGGGTGCGGCAGCATAACTTCCTTTTTTGAAAAAAGGAAGTTATGCTGCCGCACCCTGTATACATTAGATGGGTTAAGCGGATAATTAGCGAATGGGTTCTTGGTTAGTAAATAAACTCTGCTGCCGAGTCTTATTATTTTTTATTACATCGTACTACATCTTTTAAATACAGTTTGCGGCAGCATAACTTCCTTTTTTGAAAAAAGGAAGTTATGCTGCCGCACTCTGTATTTCCAGCTTGTGTTTTCTGGATATTGAACCAAAAAAACATATGAATTTTTGTAAAAATTGTTAATTTTCTATCAAGTTGAGAAAGAAAAACCTCTAAGCTGTATCCCGAATTGACAGTTTTTCTTTCTCGATTATGTTTATGACATTCACTTTTTCTTTCAAAGAAAGGATATTCCTTTGCGATGTCATGATGCAATCGAATAAGTAAACAACACGAGCTTTTCAAAGAATGTGAGAAAAGTACTAAACACACACACACACACACACACACACACACACACACCAATCATTAAACTTCATTGACTCACCAGATGTATTGCAATCAACGACACACATCATGCAACCGAATATAAAGAAAGGAAAATCACCAAATCCATTGAAATAAAGGATACACATCATGTAGCCGACGGCCGCTTTGTTGCGAATACCGGCGTACCAACTTCCTCCCATTCGCAACTTCAACTTGCCGCCGTAACATTTTCACCTTCCTTTGGGCACTCCTACCTTTTCCTCTGTGTATTTATTTATTTTTCTTAACATTTTTCCTATTTCCCTTTAATTTTTATTTCCACATCATCACAATCCTTCCCTGTTCCCTGATTTTCAATTAAAACAACCTAGTAATATAATAAGAAGTTTAATCTTCCCACTAACAACACTCCCTACATTAATTCCCACTAACAAAATTTCATTCTATTCATTCTTCCTAACAAAACCTAATTCCTTCCTTCATACTAACAAATTCTATTCACTAGTTCCCACTAACAAATTTTATTTTTTTTACTAACGAAAATTAATTCACGTTTCCCTACTAACAAAATTCAATCTCATGCCCAGATACATCGTTGAAGTTGCTCATCTGATGAATGGGAGATCGATAAGGCATAGCTCCATTGGTTACGTGGCGAGTTCTCGACCGTGGGACTGCTGGAACCCTGAGTTCAAGTTCCCCCGGGCGCAGGGAAGCACTCTTTTTGGGGTATCGGCAAAACCAATAGCTTCCGTAATGTATGTGTGATACTTTGCATTCAATCAAGCGCTTCTTGGATTGTGCAAATTGCCATATGTAAAACAATGGATACTATTGAGGTTGTCGATATGGAACAAAAGATGTGTGGGTAGCGGAATCGAAGTGTAATGAACTTCGATTACGTTACGCAAATGCGGCAGTGGTAATTTGAAAATGAAAAGGATTGCGGGATCGGATTGGTGAGTGAAATGTGGAACAAGATGGTAAGGATTGGGGCAGTTAGGATTTGACTGGGAGATAGAAAAGCAGTGCGGTGCGAGATAGTTAATTCGAAAAAAGATTCGATTATTGAATTTGGAAAGAACAATAGGGATTGCGGTTGGCGGTGCATTAAATTTTAATTCGGGGAGGAAAGATTTTTTGTGGTGATTTAATCTTGAAAGAAATACGGAGTTATCGCGTTTTTTTGTGGAGGTGATTTACGAAATGGATTTTTCGACATGCTGTTTTTGAAGAAAAAGACGATTTTGTGAATTAACAATTCGAGGAAGTGTGTCAATGGTGTCAGTGGTTTGGTTTGGATTAATGACCCAATGTGATTAACGGTCGTGAAAGTGCATAGAATACTTATAAACGACGTGCAATTTATTGTATCAGAAGTGCAGCGAAAATTTTGAGATTCGAGCGGGTCTCGTAGTTAATGAATAAATCCGTTTAAAATTACGAAAAAGTGGAAGGTGTTTGAATAAATTAACGAGAAAATTCCTTTGTTTAATGTGTAGAAGCTGGTTGTGTCTCTTCGTGGAGTGACAATAAATCTGAAATACTCTGAACATTTAAGAACTAAAACAACTCGTTATCAAACGGCCCTTAGCAATAAACAATATCAGAAACCGTGTTAAATTAATTTATTAATGTTTTTCGATATTTTTGGTAGTTGCACAGTTCCCCTTCTGTTGCAGAGCGCTCCGCAGCCGGGCAAAAAAGGGTGAGTAGTTTTTAATTTTGTTTTTTTTCCTTTCTCGGTTTCTCTTATGATATTATAAAGTGGATTCATTAATTGATTGTTTTCTTGGTGTAAATTTTAGTAGTAGCATTAATTGAAAGTAAATTTTCATTTATTTTTATCTTTGAATCAAATTAAAATTTGTAAAAGGAAGGAAGCGGGCCTATAGAATTGAATTTTTTTTTGTTTGATAAATTGGTGCCTTGTAAACTAGTTGAAGAAAAAAATATAAGACATCAAGTGTTAAAATAATTATTTTTTATTTCTCAATGTGACCTTTCCTTTCCCATCCTTTTCCTTTTGTGCTAGTTTATATGTAAGGTGGCTCAGCACGAGCAGAGGGTGTCCCGGAAAACCCACGACACGACTGAGCGCTAGCCGGCCTCAGTATGCCACCCCGGGCTACACACCTCTCTGCTAATACTTAATGTCTGCAACTGCGGTGACTTCCGTGGTTGCGACAGCTTATCGGAGGAAATATTTTACCCAATACATTACCTGAAACTTTGTACGAATTCTGTCCGTTTATGGGAGGTGCCTGTAATGATTTTCGTTTAAAATCACTCGAACGAAATCGGAACCCACCTCTCATCGGTTCTAGACGTGAAGTCTTTGGACGTGATAACGGACTGTACCTTACGGTCAACAAGTCCGGACACACTTAGTCTACTCAGAGGTGGCTGCTGGCTAGCTAGCTAGTTCGGAGAGGAGTTCGGTCGCAGGTCTTACGCGAGCAGACTAAGTCCGAAATACAAAAACTCAGCCACCAGTTCACATGCCCGTTTTTAAACGCGTCAAAAATACAAACATACGGAAAAGAAACCTACTTTACTATATTCCTTATTTCGTCTAGATCCAGCCAACAACAAAAAAACTAGATTCAATTTCGCGTTGCCGAATTTCACTGACGCGGTACCGAAAAATATTCTCTCTAACTCGAAATCGGAACAACCAAGTATAATAAAAACGCAAAACAAACGATGGTACCGCGTACCACACGCGACACGAAACCGGCCATCCGCGGATTCCTAGAACCCTACCCTTTCAACGGCATACTTACCGTCCGCTACCATTCCTGCTGGAAGAGAAGGGTATGCTGGAAAGAAAGTCGTGGTTATATTAGCAATTCATGGCTTTTATTTTTCTAGGCAATTCATATATCACTTGGAAAAAAAGCAATAATTTTAATCGAATTTCATCCCGAGACAAAAATTTATATGTAAAAAAAAATATATTTTAGTGACTGACATTTCAATATAATTTTAAATCTTCTACGGTAGGTGATACACTATATTTTAAAAGTTACAATAATTTAAAGGATGCCTTCTAGTTTGTTTCAATTTATTCAATGCTATTCCAATAATACCTTAGATTATTTTAATTTTCTCTTATATTAGACTAACTTAACAACAATTACCAGGATAGAGTGTCATCACATGATTTTTTTGCGAAATATTTTAGGTTATGAAAAAAAAGAAGCTGAATGTGCTGATTGCTATTGGTTATAATTGGTATAATATTTTGTTCTTTCACTAATTCCTGCTGCTTAAATATTGGAACGTAAAACATAACCGACAATCGTATAGTTGCTTGAAAAAATTAACTCTAAAGTAAATTCAACGCCCTTATTAAATAACGAGCTGATACTCGCAGAATTTAAGCAAGCAGCAATGGTCAACTCTAGCCGCAAAGAAGTGAAGGATGCTTCTACATCTCCCATGAAGAAAATAACCCCTGTCGCAAATATGCAGTCGGCCAAATCTCCTGTTCGGTGTACAAATAACATTATCCCATTTGGCACCCCCTGGTCGGAAGAAGAATGGAACAGGCGGATTGAGAAAATTTCAATGGCGAACTCCCAACATCTGAAAATAATGCCTGAATCACACCGGAAAAATCCTGAATACCAAGTATTTTTCGTCAAAAGAGCTCCAAAGTCGGCAGATGTTGTGTGGATGAGGAAGTTTCTCAAATTTGAGCTCTTACTTGAAAACTGTTCTGTAGAGTTGGTGCAACGCAAGTACAAATTCCTGCACGATATGCCTGGATGTTCATTGATCTACATGAGGATAACAAGTGCCAGAACTGGAGTGGAATGACTTTTAAGAAATGGAAATCCAAATCTAAATTCATCAAGAGTAAGACGACTGATCAACATAAAAATAGAGATGATTTTCAGAAATTTTTAAAAACCGATAAAAAATGTATTCAAAATTCAATGAAAAGTAGAAGATCTTCAACATCCAATATAGTTGGCTCGTCACCAAGGACTTACTCTTCTGATATGATTCAGTCTTATTCTCAGACGTCGACTTTCTCTTCAAATGATAGACACTTGGAGAAACAAATTTCCACTGAAACTCAGACCACTCAGAGTAATGAGATGCAAAATTCTCCTCCGATTGAACCGATAATTGCACCTGTTAATAGCCTCTCCCATAAAACTTCTGTACAATCAACTACACTAACACCTTACTCACATTTTGTCCGTGGTGATGCGTTGGCTCCGTCTTCTGAGGGTATAATCCTTGTTCCGTCAGTTTCAGACACTCCGATCTCTAATATCAATGTCAATCACCTAGACGCACTAAACCCACCTCCTGTGAAGTTGGCTACAGATATGAAGGATAATCTTGAGAGTAGATATCTACTTTCTAGACTTAGGGACCACAAATTGTTTGATTGGGTTCGACTTTATCTTGCTTACATGCACAAAGCGCCTGAATCAACCTGTTTCGATGGTAAAACCAAAATTAATCTCAAAGTACTAATTCAGCAAGAAGGCTTACCTATTGAGATTGAGCCATTACGCCATCTTTTTGTAAAATATCACGAGCACTTCGGACTTTCTGCTGACCGGGTTAAAAATGATCTGGAAATATACGCTTTGCATGCGAGATCTAAGCATGTCTCTATACTCCAAAAAGCAAGAGAAGAGTTTAAAAAATATCATTCCTAATACTAACTTACCATTGAATGGTATTAAACTCTTTTACCATAATTGTAGCGGTATGAGAGGGAAAATAAATTAATTTTAAATAAGTCCTGCCATTTTAATGTATTAACGTTCACCGAAACCTGGCTACATGATGGTTACATAAACGAAGAAATTCTAGACAATAGCTGGACCATTTATAGAGCTGATCGTAACTACTCATCCACAGGCCTAACCAAAGGTGGCGGAGTGTTGATTGCGATCAAAAGTTCCAAAGCCTTTGAAAACGTTGATATTACCTCCTATAAAACTTTTGAACATAAGGTGGTTCGAATACGTTTAGGCAAGTGGTTTTTATACATAGGGGTATTTTACATTCCACCTAAATCTGACAAAACCTCCTACGAGAAGATATGTGAAATTATAAATTCCATTGCTGCATCTCTAGAGGAACATGATCAAATTATAATTTTGGGAGACTTTAACCGCCCTAATTTATCTTTAACTCCTGATGAAACTGATAACCATCTTCTACCAGTAAACCTCTCAAATACCATCGATCTTAATCTAATCAATGCCTTTTATGGTAATGACTTACAACAAGTATCACTGACTCCCGACCAAAACGGAAACTGGTTGGATCTTATTTTTACGAATGCTTATGACGATATTGTGGTAAGTCCAACCAATGACCCAGAGAACCTTTTCTCTAACACACGAAGCCATTTCGCTTCTTCGGTTGAACTTCCCATATCTGATGTAACTTTTTTCCGAACGTACAATGACTGAATTGTATTTGATTTCTTAAATGCTGATTATAATAGCATTAAACTTTATCTTGCCAATATTGATTGGAACTATCTTTCAAGTTTAGATTCAGAGGAAGCAGTCTCTTCATTCTATAAAACACTCTTCGAATGCATTGAGACTCATGTTCCTAAAATAAAGAAAGAACCTAAAGTTTGCGAGGCCTGGCTTGATCGCGACCTTCGCCATCTGCGGAATCAAAGGAACAAGCTCTATAAATTAATGAGGGATAACAACTTTGACACAAGCCTTAAGATTAAATATGATGAGCTGGCTATGGAATTCACTATAAGATCTCGCGAAGCATATGATCAATACATCAATTCAACCGGGGAAAATATTATTCGTAATCCCAAAGAATTTTTCAATTTCGTAAAAACCAAACAAAAAGCCACAGGATTTCCAACATCAATTTATTACGGTGATAGTAATTCAATCTGCCCTCAAATTATATGCGGCCTTTTTGCCGAGCATTTCCAAGAGGTTTTCCGCCCGGTCACCAATTCTTCCAGCATACCAATTTGCCATTCAACGACAGCACCATTCATTGATGAAATGAGTTTGTCAAGTGAAGATATCGTAAACGCTATTAAAGAACTTGATATTAACAAGGGACCTGGACCTGACTCTCTTCCACCGAGATTTATTTTTGAGTGTATACATCAAATCTCTTCCCCTCTGTTTATTCTATTCAATGCATCTCTATCACGAGCTTTTCCAACTGTCTGGAAGTCTTCTCATTTGACTCCGATTTTCAAAAGTGGTGATAAGCGGTCTATAACAAACTATAGAGGCATTGCGATACTATCAGCTATTCCAAAGTTGTTCGAAAAAATTGTTTGTGATAAGCTTACCACGTTTAAACGAACAGCAGCATGGTTTTCGCAAAGGTCGATCAACTACCACTAACCTAATGCTTCTTACGAGGGATGTTCGTTGATTCAACGAACCTGATTTTTAAACTGTTTTCCTACAATTAACTGATAAACTGTTTTCTCATTATAGAAAAACAAGTTGATTCCATCAACTGTTTTTTCAACACATTCATCAACTGTTTCCGCAACGATCAACGAACAACGATCAAAACGACACATGAAAAAAAATTCAACAATGCTTCTCTCATCCCATAGCCGTGCTCACATCAGATCTAGTGAACCGCATCAACTGTATGTTTCAACGATCGTTCAACTACATTCATTGCGAAACTAGTTGATTGCATCAACTTCTTTTTTAATAAAAACGAAAACCATTTGAACGATAAACGCACAGAATCTATCATTCGTTTTTTCAACGATCAAGGCTCGTTCGTTCATCGTTGAAAAAACATTTGGTCGGCAACGTTTGTGGCAAAATAAGTTGAATCGTTGAATGCATAAACGAATTTTCCGAAAGATAAACGTTGACCGAATAGAAGAAAATGTGTTAAGTTGATTGCTTGCTCATCTTTACTTGTGCGCTCGAGCTACGACGCTTGTTGGCGTTCAGTATTCAGTTAATATTTGCGACTGAAGAAGTTTAGCGAAGTTTAAGAAAACAAACCGTTTTTTGATTGTGCATTTTTTTTTTTTGATTGAAGAAATTAAGTAGAAACTAAGTGCATAGTTTGTAGTGTAAATTTGTAATTTATAATTAAGTGATAGTGATTAAGTTAGAATTAGTGTGTAAATTAATTAGTAATTTAGTGACAGGAATTAAGTTAGAATAACTAAAGTTAGAAACACTTTAAAAAATAATTGTCAACTTTTACCATAATTGTAGCGGTATGAGAGGGAAAATAAATTAATTATAAATAAGTCCTGCCATTTTAATGTATTAACGTTCATCGAAACCTGGCTACATGATGGTTACATAAACGAAGAAATTCTAGACAATAGCTGGACCATTTATAGAGCTGATCGTGACTACTCATCCACAGGCCTAACCAAAGGTGGCGGAGTGTTGATTGCGATCAAAAGTTCCAAAGCCTTTGAAAACGTTGATATTACCTCCTATAAAACTTTTGAACATAAGGTGGTTCGAATACGTTTAGGCAAGTGGTTTTTATACATAGGGGTATTTTACATTCCACCTAAATCTGACAAAACCTCCTACGAGAAGATATGTGAAATTATAAATTCCATTGCTGCATCTCTAGAGGAACATGATCAAATTATAATTTTGGGAGACTTTAACCGCCCTAATTTATCTTAAACTCCTGATGAAACTGATAACCATCTTCTACCAGTAAACCTCTCAAATACCATCGATCTTAATCTAATCAATGCCTTTTATGGTAATGACTTACAACAAGTATCACTGACTCCCGACCAAAACGGAAACTGGTTGGATCTTATTTTTACGAATGCTTATGACGATATTGTGGTAAGTCCAACCAATGACCCAGAGAACCTTTTCTCTAACACACGAAGCCATTTCGCTTCTTCGGTTGAACTTCCCATATCTGATGTAACTTTTTTCCGAACGTACAATGACTGAATTGTATTTGATTTCTTAAATGCTGATTATAATAGCATTAAACTTTATCTTGCCAATATTGATTGGAACTATCTTTCAAGTTTAGATTCAGAGGAAGCAGTCTCTTCATTCTATAAAACACTCTTCGAATGCATTGAGACTCATGTTCCTAAAATAAAGAAAGAACCTAAAGTTTGCGAGGCCTGGCTTGATCGCGACCTTCGCCATCTGCGGAATCAAAGGAACAAGCTCTATAAATTAATGAGGGATAACAACTTTGACACAAGCCTTAAGATTAAATATGATGAGCTGGCTATGGAATTCACTATAAGATCTCGCGAAGCATATGATCAATACATCAATTCAACCGGGGAAAATATTATTCGTAATCCCAAAGAATTTTTCAATTTCGTAAAAACCAAACAAAAAGCCACAGGATTTCCAACATCAATTTATTACGGTGATAGTAATTCAATCTGCCCTCAAATTATATGCGGCCTTTTTGCCGAGCATTTCCAAGAGGTTTTCCGCCCGGTCACCAATTCTTCCAGCATACCAATTTGCCATTCAACGACAGCACCATTCATTGATGAAATGAGTTTGTCAAGTGAAGATATCGTAAACGCTATTAAAGAACTTGATATTAACAAGGGACCTGGACCTGACTCTCTTCCACCGAGATTTATTTTTGAGTGTATACATCAAATCTCTTCCCCTCTGTTTATTCTATTCAATGCATCTCTATCACGAGCTTTTCCAACTGTCTGGAAGTCTTCTCATTTGACTCCGATTTTCAAAAGTGGTGATAAGCGGTCTATAACAAACTATAGAGGCATTGCGATACTATCAGCTATTCCAAAGTTATTCGAAAAAATTGTTTGTGATAAGCTTACCACGTTTAAACGAACAGCAGCATGGTTTTCGCAAAGGTCGATCAACTACCACTAACCTAATGCTTCTTACGAGGGATGTTCGTTGATTCAACGAACCTGTTTTTTAAACTGTTTTCCTACAATTAACTGATAAACTGTTTTCTCATTATAGAAAAACAAGTTGATTCCATCAACTGTTTTTTCAACACATTCATCAACTGTTTCCGCAACGATCAACGAACAACGATCAAAACGACACATGAAAAAAAATTCAACAATGCTTCTCTCATCCCATAGCCCTGTTCACATCAGATCCAGTGAACCGCATCAACTGTTTGTTTCAACGATCGTTCAACTACATTCATTGCGAAACTAGTTGATTGCATCAACTTCTTTTTTAATAAAAACGAAAACCATTTGAACGATAAACGCACAGAATCTATCATTCGTTTTTTCAACGATCAAGGCTCGTTCGTTGATCGTTGAAAAAACGTTTGGTCGGCAACGTTTGTGGCAAAATAAGTTGAATCGTTGAATGCATAAACGAATTTTCCGAAAGATAAACGTTGACCGAATAGAAGAAAATGTGTTAAGTTGATTGCTTGCTCATCTTTACTTGTGCGCTCGAGCTACGACGCTTGTTGGCGTTCAGTATTCAGTTAATATTTGCGACTGAAGAAGTTTAGCGAAGTTTATGAAAACAAACCGTTATTTGATTGTGCATTTTTTTTTGATTGAAGAAATTAAGTAGAAACTAAGTGCATAGTTTGTAGTGTAAATTTGTAATTTATAATTAAGTGATAGTGATTAAGTTAGAATTAGTGTGTAAATTAATTAGTAATTTAGTGACAGGAATTAAGTTAGAATAACTAAAGTTAGAAACACTCTAAAAAATAATTGTCAACTTTTACCATAATTGTAGCGGTATGAGAGGGAAAAAAAATTAATTATAAATAAGTCCTGCCATTTTAATGTATTAACGTTCGCCGAAACCTGGCTACATGATGGTTACATAAACGAAGAAATTCTAGACAATAGCTGGACCATTTATAGAGCTGATCGTGACTACTCATCCACAGGCCTAACCAAAGGTGGCGGAGTGTTGATTGCGATCAAAAGTTCCAAAGCCTTTGAAAACGTTGATATTACCTCCTATAAAACTTTTGAACATAAGGTGGTTCGAATACGTTTAGGCAAGTGGTTTTTATACATAGGGGTATTTTACATTCCACCTAAATCTGACAAAACCTCCTACGAGAAGATATGTGAAATTATAAATTCCATTGCTGCATCTCTAGAGGAACATGATCAAATTATAATTTTGGGAGACTTTAACCGCCCTAATTTATCTTTAACTCCTGATGAAACTGATAACCATCTTCTACCAGTAAACCTCTCAAATACCATCGATCTTAATCTAATCAATGCCTTTTATGGTAATGACTTACAACAAGTATCACTGACTCCCGACCAAAACGGAAACTGGTTGGATCTTATTTTTACGAATGCTTATGACGATATTGTGGTAAGTCCAACCAATGACCCAGAGAACCTTTTCTCTAACACACGAAGCCATTTCGCTTCTTCGGTTGAACTTCCCATATCTGATGTAACTTTTTTCCGAACGTACAATGACTGAATTGTATTTGATTTCTTAAATGCTGATTATAATAGCATTAAACTTTATCTTGCCAATATTGATTGGAACTATCTTTCAAGTTTAGATTCAGAGGAAGCAGTCTCTTCATTCTATAAAATCTCTTTACTTGTGCGCTCGAGCTACGACGCTTGTTGGCGTTCAGTATTCAGTTAATATTTGCGACTGAAGAAGTTTAGCGAAGTTTATGAAAACAAACCGTTTTTTGATTGTGCATTTTTTTTTTTTTGATTGAAGAAATTAAGTAGAAACTAAGTGCATAGTTTGTAGTGTAAATTTGTAATTTATAATTAAGTGATAGTGATTAAGTTAGAATTAGTGTGTAAATTAATTAGTAATTTAGTGACAGGAATTAAGTTAGAATAACTAAAGTTAGAAACACTTTAAAAAATAATTGTCAGAATGTCGGCGGAAGCGCGAAAGAACTGTAGTATCTTGTGGCGCCATTTCGAAAAAGAAAATGGTAGCGGAAAGGCAGTTTGCAACATTTGCAGAGATAAAATTAGTTTTAAGTCCACAATTGCAAATCTACGGAGTCATCTGAAGCGCAAACATATTTCGACCTTCACATCTCTTGCATCAGAGGAGAAAGGAAGTTTTCGAGACTCCCCACGAGCTCCTGAATATAGAATTGATTCTCTGCTCCTCTGCCAGCCGCATAGTAGCAATACCGTTAGTATACCACCGCCGGCTCCAAAGCGTCAAAAGGTGATTGACACTTATATACAAAAAAATGTAAGTTCAGAGCAAAAAAAGCAAATAGACCGAGATTTGTTAGACCTTTGCGTAGATGGATTTCACCCATTTTCGATTGTAGAGGAAAGGTCTTTTAAGAAATTCTCAAGGTGGATACCGGGGTATACTCTACCATCTAGGAAAACCTTGTCGAACTCCCTTCTACAAGAGATCTGTACACAGACTGACCATCAAATCAAGGAAAAAGTTGGCCAAGAAGTTGATAGTATCTGTATTACAACAGATTTATGGACATCACGAGTGACAAACAGTTGTGGGTCCAATGGGGAAGTTCACAACTAGTTGGTGATGATATTCATTTAACATATCCTTGAACCTACATGAAATAATTATTTACTAATGCGTAGTATTGTCTGCAACGGCAGAACATATACTAAAGTAAATACCTGATTAGGATTTTGTATAATCGTATACAATTTTAAATATCTTCCTAGACTCCTTTACGTCTGGTAATATTAATTTTAACTCAATTCTGTCTAGTCTGGTAATCTCCAAAGAATTCAATAAATAACCTTTGATCTTCTGGTGAACAATTCAATTATTTATTTTAATTGGATAAAATAATTAATTACATTTAATAAGTAAAATATTTATTAACAACTTATCGCATTCAAACTATTTTCTCTACTCTCAATTAATAATTAATTAATTTGACATTTTATTTTTACTTCTTAAAAAGCATGATTGATCTAAATTTAAATTAGTATAATTACATATGACAGGTGTGTGTGTGGGAAATAATAATAATTAATAACAAAAAATAACTTATTAAACTTCTTAAACGAGGTGACGATGATGTCACCACACACTCCCCCACCAGCGAGCCTTTAGGCTGCGTTAAACCTTATTTTTTTCTTAGTAGTTTCCTCAATTCGAGCTCCTGTCATAATAAAATTTTCATTGAAATGAAAAACTGGTTTTAATCTATCTATAGAAACATTAACTGACTTTCCTTTAATATCTAAAGTAAATATTTTATCATTCCTTTCTAAAACTTTGAAAGGTCCGGAATATGGTTGAGAAAGACTGTTTTTAATTGGAGGTTTTCTAAGAAAAACATGAGAACAATTACTTAATTCTTTGAATACAAAAATCTTATGATTAGAATGATCTGATATTTTTGCTGGTCTAATATTTTTTAAAAAATTTTGTAAATTAATAATGAATTCTTCTCGACTACTTTTAATATTATTATTACTTCGAAAATCTCCAGGTTATCTTAAATTTTCCCCGTATAACATCATAGCAGGTGAAAACTTAGAATCTTCACTTAATGAAGAACGTAACCCTAATAAAATTAATGGGAGAATGTCTGACCAAGACTGATTCTCATAGCACCGAATAGCATCTTTTAAGGTCCTGTTCCATCTTTCTATAAGTCCATTAGATTGTCGATGATATGCTGTTGTACGGTTACGTTTGAAACCTAAATTCTTACTTAATTCATCGAATAATCTGGATTCGAATTGAGCTCCCCGATCAGTAATTACATATCTAGGTAACCCAAATCTAGAAATCCAGTTACCACAAAGTGCTTGAACTATCGACTTTGTTGAAGTATCCAATAATGGAATGGCTTCTGGCCATTTGGAAAATCTGTCTATAATTGTTAGACAATATTTAAAATTATTTGAAGTAGGTAAAGGTCCTTGAATATCTAAATGGATTGTTTCAAAACGGTTCGAGTTATTTTCGAAGTTAGAAAATGGAGCAGAAACATGACGGCTAACTTTAGGTCTTTGACAAGATAAACAGGCTTTAGCTCTACTTCTGATGTCTGATTTCATTTTGTCCCAAACATATTTATTTGTTAACAATTTAATTGAAGCTTTAATACCAGGATGACTTAAATTATGTACACTTTCAAAGATCTGTTGTCTAAATTCTTTAGGAATGTAAGGTCTATTAATATTATTATTAGTATCGCAAAAAAATTCCTTATTGGGGTTATCTAATTTAATTTTAATAATTTTAAATTTAGGATTTTTAATTAATTCCTGTAGCTCAGGATCATTATCTTGAGCTTTAGCGATTTTTTTAAAATCGATATTAGATGAAATTTCAATTGCTTCTACTCGTGATAAAGCATCTGCAACTAAATTTTCTTTTCCTGAAATATGACGGATATCCGTTGAAAATTGCGATATAAAATTTAATTGCCTCGATTGATTTGGAGAGGCTTTTTCAGGAGATTGATTAAAAGCATAAACCAATGGTTTGTGATCTGTAAAAATTATAAATGGACGACCTTCTAGAAGATAACGAAAATGTTTTATTGCAGAATAAATAGCTAACAGTTCTCTATCATAAGCACTATATCTCATTTGAGAGGCTGTTACTTTAGCCGAGAAAAATCCTAATGGTTGTAATTCATCATTAATTTTCTGATGAACTACCCCACCTACAGCAAAATTTGATGCATCCACAACTAAAGACAGTTGAGCATTTGCTGAAGGAAAATATAATTGAGTTGATTCAGCTAATTGTTGTTTTGATTTCATAAATGCATCTTATGCAATGTCATCCCAAATTATTTGTTTGTTACCATCTTTTTTAGAACCTATTAAAAATTTGTTTAAATGCATATGTATTTGTGAAGCTTTAGGAAGAAATCTTCTATAAAAATTTAGCATTCCTAAATATCTTCTTAATTGTTTGATGGTTTCCGGTTTCGGAAATGATTTAATAACGTCTACTCTATCTGGACATGGTCCAATTCCATTATTGTAAACTAAATGTCCAAGAAACTTTACTTCTTTTTTAAGAAATAGACATTTTTCTAAATTTATTGTAAGTCCATAATTGCTTAAATTTTTAAACAACAATTCTAAATGCTTTGAATGTTCTTCATCTGATTTAGAAGCTACCAAAATATCGTCCAGGTAAACGAAACAGAATGGTAAATCTCTTAAAACAGTATGTATGAAACGTTGAAATGATTGTGCAGCATTACAAAGTCCGAATGTCATTCTAGGAAATTCAAACAATCCAAAAGGAGTACAAATTGCTGTCTTTTCGATATCAATTGGATCAACAGGAATTTGATGGTATGCCTTCACTAAATCTATAGTGGAAAAAGTTTTGCATCCAAATAAGTGATTAGTAAAATCATGTATGTGGGGAATCGGATAATTATCTGATATTGTTATATTATTTAATCTTCTATAATCCCCACATGGTCTCCATTCACCATTTTTCTTTTTAACTAAGTGTAAAGGGGAAGACCAAGGACTTTTTGAAGGACGACAAATTCCTGCTTCTATCATTTTATTAAATTCTTTTTTTGTTTCAATAAGACGTTCACCACTTAATCTGCGAACTTTTGAAATAATTGGTTGACCATTAGTTAAAATTGTATGAGTAACTGAATATTTAATTGGTCGTAATTTACCATCATCAACGATAATGTTATTAAATTTCTTTAATAAATTTTTTAATCTCAAATCTATAGAATTATTAAAATAAATTGCTAACGATTCTAATGAAGAATTTGAAATCTTTGTTTTACTTTTGATATTTGTTAAAGGATCAACTAGATATCTATTTTTAACATCTATTATTAATCCAAAATTTTTTAAAAAATCTGCTCCCAAAATTGGTTTAATAACATCAGCTATTACAAAACTCCAAGAGAAAACTCTACGCAAACCACATTCGATTTGAATATTTTTAATCCCATAAGTTTTTATAATAGAAGAGTTAGCAGCAGTAAGGAAGAAACTTTTGTCTTCCAAAGCTCTTCTTGAATAAGGAGGTACTACTGATACCTCTGAACCAGTGTCTATCAGAAAAGTTAATTTAGACAAAGGATCAAAAATGACGACTATTAAGTTTGGAACTAACTCCTGTCGTCTTCGAAGGTAGTCCCATTAGTTTACCGATGGTTTTGATTTTAATGGAGAAGAAGAAAATTTACATGGTGAAACGCATTTAAAAGCATTATCTCCAAGTCTATTATGATAATAACAAATATTTGAATTACTATTTCTATTTGAAGAATTACTTCTTATATTAGGTTTATTGAAGTTATTACTACTAGAACTTCTACTACGGTTTAAAGATGTTATTTGGTTTTTTAATAATTGAACTTCAATAGTTAATTTAGACACAGATTGTGTAAGATCTCTCAAAATTTCTAAATTTATTTGATCTTGAGATCTTTTAATTTCCGCACAATTATTTATATTTTGATTTGATGCATTTATTGCATACATTGAATTAGTTCTAGGAATTTCATAAATCCTATCTGCACAAGCAGCTAATTCATCTAAAGTTCCATTGTAGCACGCTAAAACAGTTTGCATAAAATTGGGTAATCTTTGTAACCACAAAGTTTTTATAATGTTATCACTTAATCTACTTTCATTCCTGGTACGCATATCCCTTAGTAATTGCGAAGGAGAACTATCACCTAAAGAAAGTTCAGTAAGAACTTGTTTCAATTTTTCATTTTCAGAAATTGAAAGCCTCTCAATGAGAGCTTTTTTAAAACACGAATAAGGACTAGAAGCTGGAGGATTTGTTATTAAATCACTCAAGGTTCTAAATAAATCCTGATCTAGCGCACTTAATAAGTGGCTAAATTTGGTTTGTTCAGTAGTAATTCCTGCACGAGACAATTGTGCTTCGAACTGAAGAAACCATGCCTCAGGAAATTCCTTCCAAAATGGAATGGATTTCACCGAAACAGTTTCAATTCTCTGGACTGGAGCAGTCATATCCACTCGCTGTGTGATCTAATTGATCACCTTCACCTCTGTCGATGATGTCCTGAAAGTCAGGCATTAGCGTGTCGCGTACACAGATTATTAAAAATAATTAAAACGAAAATAAACCGCACTTAATAAATTAAAACCGCGCTTATTAATTTTAAACGCACTTAATAAATTAAAACCGCGCTTAGTAATTATGAACGCACTTAATAAATTAAAATTTGTGTACATGTAAGTGTATTACATTTGTGTTATAATCAAAGTTAATAATTATTTTAAATAATCAACTTACATGCCTTTCAGAAATTGTGAAGTAAGCAATAATATCCAATTGACTTAATTTTTCGTTAATAAATTGATATCGTCTCTTGAATATAATAATACTGAAGGCGCTTGTGCCTTTCGGAAAATATAAGGCGCTTGTGCCTTATTAGATACGGAAGGCGCTTGTGCCTTATTTCGGGATCACTAAATATGTAATCAATCGTTTATCTTGATCAATGAAAGTCGTCAATTCGTCGCGCCGTTTGTTCTTATAAAGTGCATATCCTGTTAATGGCAATTTCGGTGCATTTCACTCGCATTTCGACATTTTCCGATTCAATTGTTTGCCAACCGGTTGTTGATGTTGTTTAAACAGGAGGCGCTTGTGCCTTGTCGGGGTCACCAATTATGTGGGTCCAATGGGGTAAGGTCACAACTAGTTGGTGATGATATTCATTTAACATATCCTTGAACCTACATGAAATAATTAAAATAATTATTTACTAATGCGTAGTATTGTCTGCAACGGCAGAACATATACTAAAGTAAATACCTGATTAGGATTTTGTATAATCGTATACAATTTTAAATATCTTCCTAGACTCCTTTACGTCTGGTAATATTAATTTTAACTCAATTCTGTCTAGTCTGGTAATCTCCAAAGAATTCAATAAATAACCTTTGATCTTCTGGTGAACAATTCAATTATTTATTTTAATTGGATAAAATAATTAATTACATTTAATATGTAAAATATTTATTAACAACTTATCGCATTCAAACTATTTTCTCTACTCTCAATTAATAATTAATTAATTTGACATTTTATTTTTACTTCTTAAAAAGCATGATTGATCTAAATTTAAATTAGTATAATTACATATGATAGGTGTGTGTGTGGGAAATAAATAATAATAATTAATAACAAAAAATAACTTATTAAACTTCTTAAACGAGGTGACGATGATGTCACCACACAGTTATATAGCCGTTACGGGCCATTACATAACCATGGAGCTTGTTTTTAATACAGTTTTATTAGGGTGTTGTCACTTTTCCGGTAATCATACTGCAACGAACATTGCGGAACAAATCAATGCTTTGATTGATAAGTGGAACCTTAAAGGCAAGGTCAACTTCGCGGTGAGTGACAACGCGGCAAATATCAGCAAAGCAATCAAAGAAGGTTTAGAGTGGCAGCATTTATAGTTGAAGATTCGTTGAAACTTGCTAAGCCACTCATCAACAAAGTAAAAACGGTCGTTTCTCATTTTAAAAAAAGTACCGTGTCCTCAGAAAGGCTAACAAAATATCAAATACAACAACAGCAAACACCGAAGCGCTTGATACAAGATATCGAAACAAGGTGGAATTCCACATATTACATGCTACGCAGATTTGTAGAGCTACAAGAGGCCATACGTTCAACACTAGCACTGGTCAATAAAGATATGCCAACCATTAATAGTGAAGAGTGGTCTATCTTAGCACAACTTTGCCAAATTCTGCGGCCATTTGAGGAAGTCACTAGCATGATGAGCGGTCAAAGTTACTTAACGGGAAGTTATGTAATAGTTATGACGCGATGTCTTACGGAATCTTGCAACAAAATTTTGGCAAAAACCGACCTATCAAGCAAAGTTGTTGAAATGGCACTTTTATTGAAATCAGGCATAACAGGAAGATTTAAACATGTGGAACAAAGTGGAAGTTTTTCTGTAGCTACATTCTTGGATCCCAGGTTTAAAATGCAAGCTTTTTCAGACCAGGCCCAGGCTATTATTACAAAAGAAAGAGTACAAGGTCTCGTGTCTTCACTGATTTCTCAAAAGCAAAGCGCGATAAATATTCCGCAAACATCAACAGAAACGTCGCAAACTAACGACACAGTTATGAAAGATAAGTTTAGTCCGTGGCAAATATTTGATTCATTGATAATACAAAAAACAACTCAAAGCTCACCAGAGTCAATGGCAATAAAAGAAGTCGACATGTACTTATCGGATGAGGTCCTACCGAGAAAAATTGAATCTGGAGCATGGAACTGCCCTTTAGAATGGTGGAAAAATTACCGATATTTATATCCGAATTTGACAAAATTATTCATTACACACTGCAACATAGTCGCAACTTCAGTTCCATGCGAACGTATGTTTTCTAAGTCTGGGATCATTATCAATCAACGAAGAAGTAGATTAACAACAAGCAAAGTTGAACAGCTTATGTACCTAAATGTGAACATGGATCCCAATAGATTTAAATAAAACAATTAAGCAGAGAAAAATTTTAAAAATATGAAGCAAGAAGCAAGCGCAATATCAAAATCAAAAAAAAAAATTTACCCATGTAAATACTAAAAAAGGAAAAAAATACATAAAAAAATAAAAAAAACTATAAACTTTAATAACCATAATGAATTTAAAAATGTATATAAAATGTAAATAGACCTTGCTAAATGGATTAAGCTTTTAAATACGCCTGGTTTATGTGAGTCCAGTCAGTCCTTAGCTCGGAAAAGTATGAAGGGAAGTTTATTTCATTCTGTAAAAATACACAAATTCATCCACCTTGCTGTAGTATCAATCAGTTTAATGGAGGGCACAATTCAATCGATACTCACTTGCACGAACAAATAATTATTCATTTAACTTTTTTTCAAACCAGTTAAAAACGTCAACTGATTTTTTAATTAGTTAACCGTTTGGCGTAAACGGTTTCGTTGCGTTGAAGTAAAAATCGTCAACGACCCATCTCTACTTCTTACCTCAACTATTCTCTGTGAAATGGAAAAAACCAGATTGATGCTGTTTACACGGACTTCACCAAAGCTTTTGATCGAGTCGATCATGGAATTTTGATCTCCAAACTTCTGAAGTTCGGCATCTCTGGGTCCTTACTGAGTTGGATTGCATCATACCTAAATAATCGAACACAGTTTGTAAAATTCCAGGGCACTTTTTCAAGAGAAATTATTGCCTCTTCTGGAGTGCCACAACATCTTTATTTCCGACTTGCCTGAAATTTTAAATGACGTACCTCATCTTCTGTATACTGATGACCTCAAAATATACTACACCGTCAATTTCGATTCCGAGGCTATTTTTCTGCAAACCAAAATAAATTCATTATTGAGATGGTGTAACGATAACAGGTTTTATCTAAATGTTGGAAAGTGTTATGTTATAAGCTTCTCGAGAAAAAATTCAGTATTTGAGCACACTTATAACCTGAATGATTCCCCACTTCCAAAAGTTGACCAGATCTCAGACCTGGGCGTTCTGTTGGACAGAAAGTTGAATTTCCATTCTCAATACGACGCAATTCTTGCTCGGGCATGTAAGCAGCCCGGTTTCATAAAACGTCGCGCCAAAGAATTCAAAAACCTATGGGTCACCAAAACTCTATACACCTCATTTGTGCGCCCCCTCCTTGAATATGGTTGTATTATTTGGAATCCATGCTTTGGGAATCACAGCATCCGCATTGAATCTGTGCAGAAACAGTTTATTCTTTTTGCCTTCCGTGATGCTTATGACCCAAGAGACTTCGCTAACTTGCCACCTTACCAGCAAAGATTAAATATTTTGAATCTTTCCTCGCTCTCATCTCGAAGAACTATCTTAAGTTCTTGCTTTGTTTTGAATGTAATCAATAAGAAAGTATATGTTGCATCACTATCAAGCAAAATCACGTTCAAGGAAACGGTTAAACATACTAGGAACACTCGTCTGCTTCATGAAGACCAACATAAAACCACCTACCCAGACAACGAGCCAATTAATAGGTGTTGCAAGATTTTCAATTCTATGAGTGAACATTACTCTTCCTCTATCTCAATAGATAACTTCAAAAAAAGATTACTGACGCATTAAAATAAGTTATTGTTAAATATATATTTACTTTTTTTGTGATTTGCTTAGATATAAGTGCTTTTTTGTGATTGCTTTGTTTGGCTTATTAAATAAATAAATAAATATAGTGGTTGTTTTCTTAAATGGTAATTTTTGTTTTTTTTCCTGTAAGTATTGGGTAGAAAGGGTAGTGAAGTAAATTCTTAAATTAAACAAATGTTAGGGTATAGCGGGATAGAAAAAAAAGTGAATCGTACGAGTATGGTGAAATTAATATTTTCATATAAAATACTACTGACTGAAATTAAAGCTACATATTGTATATATGTTGTGAACCAGGTGATTGTGATGAATTACTGAAATTAATTTGATTTACGACTATTCTACTTAAACATTCATAGTTGCCCAACGTATTACGTGAACGCATTCTACTTTCATTACGCTCAAAGAAGCTGCACATACATTATAATAATATCAATTGCATTTTACTTTGAAATAACTCTCTTATATCGCTTGAAAATTTTTATAGAACTCTCTTTAAATTGTCTTTATTCTTCAAAAGTTAACGCTATGTATTTCAGACTCTTTGAAGGTATTATAAAAAAAACCATCATGACGTCTTTCCATAAGTGTTTTAACTGATTTTTAAATTTTTTTCTTATTGAGATTTACTTATTTAAAAAAAAAACTTTTCTTTTAAGATTTATTTTACACGAATTTTGCCAACTGTTTCTATTTATCTCTTCGCTAGTTATTTCTTTCGTAATTCATGTAATTATTTTTGTTGCGAATCTTTCCGCTTTCTTATGTCATTCAATGACGAAGGTGAGTAAACAAAAATGCGATTTTTAAAGTGCACTTTAAATTTTAGTTTTTATTTTGTTATTTTTTTTTTTTGCTTCTTGTTTTCTCTTTATTTTGTAAAGATATAGAGTCATCTCGGTGTCATTCATTTTTGTAACAGTTTATATGTTTTGGATTTGCTTCACTTATTCATTCATTCAGAATATAATAGCAAGAATGTTTAGTTTGTGTTGTGGATGCCCTATTTCAAAACAGATTATTGATTCAATCCTTCCGTTGTGAATAGTTATTATGAGTCCCAGAAATTTTACGAGAATTTTAAGGACGCCGAAGCCTTTCCCTAAACATTGTCATTTCTTTTCTCTCGGCAAATCGCAAACTTCCATTTTTTCAAATTAGTGCGAGAATAAATTTTTCCAAATTTGGTAGAATTCCCTAGTTTAAGTTCACTTGAAAAGTTTTTTTTTAAACCAATTGTGTAGCTTATGAAGAAATCATAAATGATTTGACACAAAAGAACGGAGCATTGAAATGGGAAGGCGTAGTCAACACCAACAACGCAACACTTTCGGAAGTGCCGAATAGAGAAACCACAAGCCAAAACGCCTGGAGGTTGTACATGAAGTGAACAAAGCCTCAACACTAACTATTCACTATGGTCAAGATAATGATTTAAAACTAAAAAATGAAGAAAACAACCATTTCAAATCATGGAATTTAACGAAAATTAATTAATTTTACTGGTTTGTACAATTTAAATAAATTGTACAATTCTTGGTGAATCATTGAAATTTATGCAACTTAGTTAAACTAGTAGAACCAACACAAATTCTCTTCCTTAGCCTTTTAAGTTTTCCTAACTAATGATATAGATAGATAAGTATTGTTTTTAGAAATGTGACGGAAAGACCTCTAATCACTTAAAAAAAAGTTATTAGTTCATAAGATCTTACTTAAGTTAATTGGCTGGCGATATTATATGGCTAAAAGATTTGGAAACTAAATGTAAGCTATAACATAAAACCAATGATTTAATAATCATTCTTTCAATATCGATGCTATGATTCTGTTCGTTTAACACAAGCCAAGCCGCTATGAACCCTTTTTAAAATGTGTCATCATATTATCCCTACGATTATAGCTCTTCGAACATTCAGGGCACCGGTACTTAGAGCTAGAATGGACACGTTTCGGATGTTTGTACGAACTTCCCACACTTTTATATTTGACATTACATATTTTACGTAAATGTCCTTCTTTCAAACGGTATTTACATCACCGCTCGCGATTTGTGGTGTTCCATCTCTTCGAATAGCTATCATCTACTCTAACTTTTGGAAACGGTATCCAAAACTAGAATTAAATTGTTGCAAGAAATTTATGGCGAGATTGTGTGCAAGACATATCTTGCTCCGACGCTTATTCCGTTATATTAATGACGTAGACACAGCCGATATTTCACTATAACACTTACTTGCTCTGAATCGAACGTGATGAAGCAGAATCCCCTCCGTTGATTCTTTTGTCTGTCAAATGGCATTTCGACTTCAACAATATTTCCAACCTGTGAGAAGCATGCCTTTATTCCATCGTCGCGGATGTCTGATGTTAGGCCTCCAACAAAGATCTTCCCATGGCGGGCTTTAGCTGTCTTTGGATCCCTTTTGTTATTGATGAGATGGTTAGGCGCTTGCACAACCTTATCAATTGAATCGGCAGATGCAAAAACACTGAAAGCAAATCCTCTTGATTGACCAGTCGTGGGATCTGTCCTTACATCTGTACTCCCACTATCGCCATACTGCCCAAACTGTTCTTCGTATAAATGCTTTTCACCTTCGTTGTCATCCTGTGAAAAGTAAGCATCAATTTCTACTAGAACAATATTTGAATCGGTCGTAACAGTTATTCGCAAATATGATCAAGACCTCGCCACTGAAGCTGGTAACTGTCGACGGAAGGCGGTGGATTCCCAATTGAGCAGCGATTATCCCTATGACGTGCACACTTCTAGAATAAATTTTCACTTATTAGGGAAAAACGAAATACCGTACTGATCCAGACGACGTTACTGCCGCCGTAATGATTTCGTCGACTTTTTCAGCTCGACTGCCCGTTTGACATTCCCAGACAAAACTGACGTAGGATGGGAAGTCGTCAAAACTGATGTTAGATAGGAAGCAATATGGTAGCGATTTGCGTATGTATTTGTCGGCAGTGGCGTAGGGCCGAGTCATTACATGCCCGCTTATGAGAGGTGTACGCGAAGAGAGGTTTCACTGCATATAGATTGTACACCCTTCTGAAATTTTCAAAGCTGATTAGCCTTATGAGTAGCCATCTAGGGCTCCCTCAAGATTTTATTCAAGAAAATGTTAGATTGGTGAATCATACTATTACCATCGAAGTTGAGTGAATTTTGACATATTTTCGTTGTTGTACTCATAAAGACCTACCTCCATAATTTTTTTTTAGATTTTTTGGCCACCAGGTGTCCAATCGTGTGGCGGGAGATACAACTTTTTTGTGTTCTTCCGCTACCCTGCCTACCCTATTCTAAATATCACAATTTTTTCACCTAATCTTAACAGTTTCGATACTCTTCTCGATTATCTTCGGTGAAAAAAAATGTTGAGGGGTCACATTCTTATATGAGAAAATCTCCCTTAAAATCCCCTAACATTTTTTTGACTATAAAACTTTCATTAACCAGAAATTTCTGAGCTATTCACAAGATTTGATCCTTCTAACTTCTCTAGTTTCTGAAATAAAGATGTTGCTGTGATGCACTGACATGTATCGATTTCGGAAAATGTATCGATAATGTATTGTGAAAAACAAAGTGTCACGAAGAACCATTTAAATCCATTAACGAATCATTTGGTTTGCGGGGTAACTTGTTTGAATGCATTTATAGGTATTCCTCATGTTCACTACTAGAAATATTCGAGTTAATAAATACTGGTCTAATATGATTACAGATACAGGAAACCAAGGAATTTTGAGTAGATTCCAAAAATTTGAATGTCCATATGACCATACAAATTCGAATGAAGAATTTTGCGAAAATAATGTGCGTCCTTTTTTTTCCTGCCCAAAACATTATGGAAACTTCTCCTTCCTGGAATTCGATTTCTGATAACTAAAGTATATTTATCTATAAATCAGATTTATCACTATTTAACTGATTGTATGTTTTTATTTTCACAGGTGATGGTTTTACTAGCACTATATGGCTGACGGAATATTATAAAAGTCGCGAACAAAAAATAAATTATTTCAAACTAGAAAAGACAATAGATCTGGTAGAATCTTATCGAAAACAAGAGGAATACTTTGCAGGAAAGATTTTCAGTAAACGAAAATTAGCGCAGTCGTGGCTTGAAGTTATTCTACCCCTTTGCCTTCAGATAGCGAACAACCTTCCGTCAAGTTCATCTATAGGCGGTTTCGTGAAAATAAAAGACTATGTGAAGTTTAAGAAAGTTCAAGAGGGAAAAAGGAGTGATTGCAGTGTTCACGGTGGAATCATTTTCACCAAAAATGTTTCACATAAATCCATGCCAGAATATATCAAACACCCTAAAATTTTATTACTTCAATGTGCTGTTACCTATGAACGTGTGCAAGGAAAATACATAGAACTGGAAACCCTTTTACTTCAAGAAAAGGAGTACTTACACAATGTTGTTGACAGATTACTTCATCTGAAACCGAACATTATTTTGGTGGAAAAAAGTGTAGCCAGCATCGCGCACGAAATGCTACGTTCATGTGGAGTTATTTTAGTGTTGAATGTTAAAAATGCAACTTTAAAAAAGCTTGCAAATTGTCTTCGATGTGAATTGATAACTTCTATAGAATGGAACATGAATTCTAGCAATATTGGAACTTGCGATGCCTTCTTTATAAAAACTTTTTCTTCAGATCAAGGTAAGACTTTCAATTTATTGTTAAATCAATTCAACTCTTTCAAGTAAATCAATCTCTTCTAACTTTGGTTGGACACTTTTAAAGTCAAACAACTTCAAATTTTGTCTTATAATTATATTTTTGAGGAAAACTGCATTCCCGTCATTTGCTTCATAGTTTCTATTTATTATATATACAGAAATAATAATTACAATTTATTCACTCATACCTAGTATATAATATCATTCATGGGTAAAGGGCATTACCCGAGCAATGAAATGATAAAACTCATATAATAATAGTTTCTTAGCCAAATTCTTATCCAAAAATAGGGCTCTAATAAAATATAATGTTTTGTATTTTATGTATTTCTTAACATTATCTGTTGTTTTTAATATTTGTAGCTTTTAGTTTCAAGTTTAATTTAGTTGTACACATTGCGGGCAACCCATCCTATGAGCTTTCTTTTAAATTTTTGTGTGAACGTAATATTTGTTTATAGTTATTTGGCAGTTTATTAAAGTTGTTGATTGCGGAAAAGTAAACACTTTCGTCACTAACTTTTTTCTTTTTTATGGGCAGTTGAGGTGACGTGTTTCAAGTTCTGCTTGTAGAATTGAGAAATCCATTTCTGAATTTTGAATAATATAGGTTTATGATTCCAAAATAAATAATCACTCCAAAAACAGTGGACTAATTTTTACTACTAAAGTATTTTTATTTATTACTTTGAGAACTTTTGTTATGTAGCCTTTGGAAATTGCGAATAGTTATTGAGAGTATCTGCCGAAGAGATTGTTCCATAACTAGTTACACTATTGAATAATACTCAAAATATCATCAACAGAGTTTCCCTTTTAATATTTTTTCATAACTTGTAGAATACTGAGATCAAGCATTTTGCTTTTTTGATCACAAATACGGAATGCTCATCTCATTTTAATCGTGAAAAGTGCGTTTGGATATCTCTGAGCCGAAAAAAATCTGAAAAAAACATGGATGAGCAACAAATATCTTCGAAGCCAAAATTTGATAAACTTTGTTAGCAGTATGATATGTGAATTTTAATTTTTTTCCCTTAAAATCGAAAGCGGGCTCTAACATTTGTTAAAAACATATGTGGTTGGCTTAGTAGCGATTCATATGTTCTGGAAATTTCGTAGTACTTGAGTTTCAAGAACAACGTTAAAAACTGTATTTTCCCATGTTTAGCGCTCCGAAATTGACATTGAAGTAGGGAGAAACTTACTTCCGAAATATATATCTGTCAAAAGCAAAAACAAATCATATTGTTTTAATAGAAAATAAACAAATAAAGGATAGCAAAATTATAACCGATTGAAAATTTTACAAACAGCAACAATATGTAATACTGGGGAGATAGCCGTTTAAGAATGGTGTTCAAAAAGCAAATATATAAAATAGTTGCCCTTTAGTCAGACGGCGTTTCGTCTGGCTTCTCACAAAAGACCTGTTGAACAACTGATAACATAATTTTATTATTAAAGTCTTTTATAGTACAATTTACCAAGTATTCAATTTTTAATATCGCAAAGTCCGTAGCGCGGTCATTGCCTTAGTGCTGATTCGTTGAGAATTCCTAGAGTTCATTGCAGCTTGTCACATGTTTGATGTCGTGGTAAGCAAAAAGTTCATGATCGCCGTGGAAATGAAATTTTTGGAGTATGTATATTACACGAATTAATTTATTTGTAATTGGGGCATTGATCGCGCGCGCAAATAAAAAATGTTTGGAATGTGCAGATTGCATATTAAGTCGGCTTAGGTGCAGTCCAGAGTACGTTGAACGTTAATCGCGCGTGGAAATTAGAATTTGTTGATGCGCGCAATTCTATGTGAATTTTCATTGAACATTCTCCCCGTCCTTGAACTGTCCCAGTTCAAATGAAAATGAGTCGTCTTTGATGACCTTGTGCTGTGCAGGAATGGGTTTTATTTCCGTTCGTCTGAATTTCTTCAACGCAGTCCAGATGATCAGAATAATTGTTGTGGTTGTTAGGATGTGGCCGAGTGAATAGTGGTGGATGTGATGATTGTTTATTCTATCAGAAGGTAGTAACTGTGGAGAATGATCGTTGAGAGTTGCTTTACGATTTCGTTCCAGTCAGCAGCCTTTGTGTTGATAAGGAAATCGGTGGATGATGATTTTATGAAGTCGGTTTTGTTGAAGGTTATCTGCGTGAAATTGGCTGATGCTGTAAACTTATAGTTCATAACTGACCTGAATGTGTTTAACCCCCTAATCGTCATCGTATCGTGTCTGATTTCCCACTGAGGTTCTAGATGTAGAACACCACTTCCTTGTAGTGTTTGTGTGGTGACTTCCTGTCCACATATTGTGTCAAACACTCTTGTCCCTTGTAGCGCATAGATCCACGTGTTTTGTTGGTGGGCTTGGATCCAAAAGTTCGTGTTGTTGATAGGTAGCCAGATACATTGCCGAGAAGATGGTTCCTCGTGGTTTAAGAGAGTGATTTCGCATTGGTTGATGCTGGATCGCCGATTGTACAATGGATGATGTTGAACACACAGGAATGTGTTGTCCTTGGTGAGTGAACATTTATCCAATTCGTGTTGGTTGATCGGGTAGTGTTGGTTTCTCTGGAGATTTACTAGCAGATATCGTGTAGATGGTTGGATGAGATATGACTCTTGAGCTCGTCTAATGGAAACAGGTATCAAGTTGAACAGTTGTAATTCTTCGGAATTGATTAGTGGCAACTTCAGCTGAAAAATTACAAAGGATTTGGTCATCTTGGCATGTACCGAAAACGTCTTGTACAATGATAGATCTCCAACTGTTCGACTGATCGGGATATTTAGACTTGGAGGAAGTGCCTTTTGTATGAGCGTTACTTGTTCTTGAAGTTTTCGCGGAGTGAGAAGTAATGGATTGATGATGCCGTGCTGTAGATCAAGCAGTTTATCCCATAATGCCCTTTGTGTTTCTTGGTAACTGTGTAGTGCCATCATGGTGCGGAAGCAAAATGTGATGAAAGTTTGTTGCTGAGATACACTGCTTATACCGTCTGACAGTTGTTTTAAGTAATCGTCTATTGCCTTCAATTGTTCCTGGATATGGTACGTCTCTTTTTTAAAAAGGTTTGTGGTGGTCTCGAGAAGTGAAGTTTGATTCTCCATGAGTGAATCTAGATAATGTTCGTTGGCTCGTGATTTTTCAATTTCATCTTTAAGGTATGTTGCGTAGTCTGAATCTAGAATACCGAAAAGTTTATTAGCGACGTTGCCCACGATGTCCAGTGGTGCTCTTCTTCTTCTGGTAGGGTATCTTCTGCCTTCTCCTCCCTTGTGAAGGATTTCGTTTAGCTGCTCAATATGAGATAGTTGGTGTTTACTATTCAAATTGCATTTCAAGTTTCCCACATTCCATATCTGTAATTGAAATCCCATGCTTTATTATTCTACTTCCAATTTACCTCATAGAACTCATAACTGTAACATAAAACGTACATCTTCATGTTCTCATAAATTCCTAACGTAAAATTAATGTCACACGATTGTCGTAGCCAAAACAATGTTGGTTCTCACCACATTTCATACATTCTTGTACGTTCCCACGATTAGTCAAAATTAGCTATGTAAGCATAAATTATGTATATAAAGTCACTTGTATTAAAATAAAATTCAGTATTCAAAGTACAACAAACGAGTTTGTACTCATTTTGGTGAACCCGACCCAAGAGCATTTCCAAGCCATTATCAGGACCTAGTGTGAGGCTGCACTAGGGTGCTCTATTGACCTAGCGCTGTAATAGTCGAGCTCAAGTCCGCAGGGTGAACTTTGAGTGGGTCGATATCTGCATCTCGTTTCAACGCCACGAGGGATTGCACCTTCCGACGACGCTCAGGTGAGCACCAGGAAGGAAGCCAACGATATCTTCAACTCGCTCAGGTGAGCACCAGGAAGGAAGCCAACGCTATCTGCATCTCTTTTCAACGCCACGAGGGATTGCACCTTCCCACGACGCTCAGGTGAGCACCAGGAAGGAAGCCAACGATATCTTCAACTCGCTCAGGTGAGCACCAGGAAGGCAGCCAACGATATTTGCAACTCGCTTCAACGCCACGAGGGATTGCACCTTCCAACGACGCTCAGGTGAGCACCAGGAAGGAAGCCAACGATATCTTCAACTCGCTCAGGTGAGCACCAGGAAGGAAGCCAACGATATTTGCAACTCGCTTCAGCGCCACGAGGGATTGCACCTTCCGACGACGCTCAGGTGAGCACCAGGAAGGAAGCCAACGATATTTGCAACTCGCTTCAGCGCCACGAGGGATTGCACCTTCCGACGACGCTCAGGTGAGCACCAGGAAGGCAGCCAACGATATTTGCAACTCGCTTCAACGCCACGAGTTATAGAACTAATTATTATTAGATTTAATTTTCTCAGATATATATATATATATATATATATATATATATATATATATATATATATATATATATATATATATATATATATATATTTATATATAAGAACACGTTTTGCGTTGCTCACCTCTACCCCCCACCCTCCCCCTTTTTTTTGGTCATAACAACGTCATCTGTGTTGGCAGAACTATAAAACTAGATAATCATGGATAAGTTATTTAAAACTCAGTCAAAATTGGGAAAAGCCATCGAGAAAAGGCAAGAAAACTATAGCAAAACTTCCACTACGAGAAGAACTTTGCGATATTTACAAACGCAACTTGATTTATTGGAATCTGAGTGGGCCGATTTCAGTGGACACCATTCAGAATTATCAAAGTTTAAAGATATAAATCCCAGCCACCCTTATTTTGAAGAAGATTTGTTCAGGGGTGTACGGGATGCATACTCAGAACTCAAGGCTGAACTTGAGCATCAAATTAAAAACTCCACTTCTGATGACGAAATGGGATCAACACACAATGATTATGTGCAGAAGAAAACTAGAACTCAAGAATCTATGATGATTTCAGAACAAAACTACGATATTGCTTAGGGAATACTTAAAAAACGCTATGATAACAAGCGTCTAATCGTATCAGAATTCATTGATAGAGTATTGACATTTAATAGTATGTCAGCTGAGTCTTCAACAGGAATCAAACAGCTTCACGATATAGTTAATGAAGCACTATTGGGTATCGAAAGTCAAGGAATTGACACGTCCAACTGGGATCCATTAATCGTTCAGCTACTTTTAAAGAAAGTAGGCCGTGAAACTCACAGGCTCTTTGAAGAAAGCCTTAAATCACCCAAAGAAATTCCGACTCTAGCATCATTCTTAAACTTTATTGAAGCTAGATTTCAATTATTAGAAACTCTTGGAGATAAACGGGAAAAGAATCAGTGTAAAGAAAAAGAAACGAAGAAATCAAATACGTCCTTGACAACAAGCCAAATAAGTTCTTGCGAGTTATGCAAGAATCAAACCCACCAGTTGAAATGTTGTTCAAAATTTCTGAAGTTCTCTCCTCCAGAACGAATTAACGCAGCAAAAAAACTGCAAATGTGTATCAATTGTTTGAAGAAAGGTCATAAAACTTCCACTTGTCCTTCTAGAAGTTGCAAAAAATGCAATGGGCGACATAATACCTTACTTCACATTGAAAAGCCTGGTAATACTTCTGCACAAGCAACTTCACAAAAACTCGCACCACGAATAAAAATAAAAATAATGAAATGCAAGTCTCGGTTCATACTGTCACTGAAAAAGATCATCTACTGTCAGGTTATACGTTCCTGGGAACGGCAATGCTAAATATTGAAAATTGTCTGGGACAAGACGTAACCTGTAGAGCATTGTTGGATTCTGGATCGCAATTGAATTTTGTAACAGAGGCTTTAGTAAAGCACCTAGGAATGCAAGTTAATCGAAGAAAAATCGACATAAATGGTATAGGTGATTTCAAACTTTAAGCTAAGGGTCGAATTAATATTGCAATCAAATCAAGGCTCAATGGATTTAAAGCTTACATTGAAGCGTTTATTTTGTCGGACATAACTTCCGATCAACCTAGGGTTGCTTTAAATACAAGTGATTGGCCAATTCCGAAAAATATAAGATTAGCTGACCCAGATTTCAGTGAGCCCAGAAAGATCGATTTACTTCTGGGTGCTGACATATATGCTAATCTAATGTCAGTTGGTCAAATCAGAATATCTGCCGACTTGCCTACCTTACAGAATTCGATACTTGGGTGAATTGTCTTGGGGACAGCTCGTCAACCGATTACAAACCTAGCAACTTTCAGTGGAGTAGCCAGCCTATCATTAGAGCCACAACTCAAAGAATTTTGGGAATTCGAACAATGCAATTCAGACACCAAACAAATGACAAAGGCTGAAAAAATGTGTGAAGATCATTTCAGCATAAATACAAAACGCAACGTTCAAGGCCGTTTCATAGTTCGTCTCCCTTTCATACAGCCCCCAAGCGCACTAGGAAAGTTTCAAGAGATTGCGGAACGAAGGTTCTTTAGTCTTGAAGCGCGTTTTAAAAAGAACCCAGAGTTGAAACAACAATACATTGCATTCATGAGAGAACTTCTCTTCTTGAATCACATGGAGCTGATGTCCCAAATACCAAAACAAAACTATTTTTTGCCTCATCATAGCGTGCTCAAACCAGAAAGCACGAGCACTAAGTTAAGAGTAGTGTTTGATGGATCTTGCAAAACATCAACTAACCTATCTTTAAATGACATACTGATGGTAGGTCCAACAATCCAAGACGACCTATTTGTAATTTTACTCCGTTTTCGACTGCACAAATATGTTTTTGAAGCCGATATTACTAAAATGTATAGACAAATATTGGCTGATGAAAGGGACAGAGACTTTCAACTTCTGGTTTGGCGTGAATCTCCAGATCAAGACCTAAAATACTACCGTCTGCGCACAGTAACCTATGGTACCGCTTCAGCTCCATTTCTAGCTACTAAATGTCTTCATCAATTGGCAGAGGAAGAGGGCAAGAAGTATCCACTTGGCAGTCAAATACTTAAACGTGACTTTTACGTAGATGATATAATGACGGTGTAGTGAATAATAGATTTTCATATGTCCGTGAAGGACCGCAGCGATGTTCTGCTGCCTCGGCAGAGGAAGGTGTTGATTCCTGCCGAGAATGCCCTCGTCCGGAGACGCGTGAATGCGCTGGCAGGCTAGCATTGCGGTGTCGTGGGGCGGGTTCGTTTCCCCGGCACGAGGACTCACTACAAAACATTTCGCATTCACGAATTGCTTGCAGAGTTCGAGAGGACGACCGAAGTCGCAAATCAGTAGATAACCTCCACGAAGGAATTACGACTTGTTGCGAGAACAAGTGCAACCTGACAAGAAAGACTAATTTGGGGGTGACCTCGTCCTTACCCAAATACATTCAGGGCCCACAAATGAAAGAGGGGCAACCGGGTGGTGGTGGAGCCCCTTCATGCCCACCCAACCGGAATAAATCCAATGTTAAATCGTTGAAGTGGCCAGGTATTCCTCTTCTGAGTGGAAAACTCATACAACTTGAATTGTATGAACCTTCCCATCAGAAGGGGAGTACCCCGGTGACCAATTTATGTCATAGAATTATACAATGGAATTGCATAACTTTATGCCATAAAAAGGCACTTGGCTTGGGCCACTCAACCCATTAAGTCACCTGAAATAAAAAGGATTAAATTGTACCCGGTGACTGGCTCATATTTTGAGGGGGAAGCCTGCCACCGTACCGGGTCCTATACCCGGTTAGAAATGGAGGAAAGGAAAGACCCTCGGGTACGTTTTTAATTCATTTTTATTTTTTTTCTTTCAATTTTCAATCAATTCATTAGATCATCTATACCTAATCTAACTTATTGGTTTCTAACAGGTTAAATTCCGGTATTACACATTTTCTGATACTCTATAGCTGACCACAAAATCTTATTTGGAATTTGAATATAAATGAACTATTTATGTTACACTTATGTACATTTTGTATGGTGATAAATAATACTTAAATAAAAGGCAGAATTTTAGTAATGAATCAATTTGAGAAAGATAATCTTCAACACAGGAAATGTTTCAATTCCAATCTACCTTTCTGACGAGCGATGTTAACAGGGTTTTCAAAATTGCAATCTCTGGTTGAGAATTAATTCCAAGCTCTTAGAGAGCGATTTAATAGACTAAAATTATCGCCCTTTATTAAATTTTTGACTTTTAATTATAAGAATAATGTTCAGATACTGTTACATTACAGACTTCTGCGGAAAATGCCAGAACAACGATGTTGCAAGTGATTATTTTGCATGTCCCATAATTATCTCTTTTTGTTGCAACAAATACTCGTTTATACTTGTATTTTACCTGAACTGTCATTCTAAAATCCCAGTTGAGAAATTACATCATTATTAACTCTCGTTAAACACAAAAGCTTCGAATTTAATCTAAATTTTTTATCTGTCATTTATAATACCTTTTTATATTTTTGAATGGTGCAAAATTTATTGTTTATATTGTCTTTGATTTTTATCATTTCAAATTGTTATTCTTTTTATTGAATGGGTTTAGGCTATTATTTTAGGTGTGATATTTTATCTTATGGTTTAATTTTACTAAGAATTTGAATCAGTGCTGTCATATAAATGGGTAGTAGAAAGATTTATAGGGTAAATAATTAGGTAAATTTGTTTATTTAAATAAATGAATCAGTATTATTTTATAATTATTATTATTAAATAATAAGGTAATGTTATCTTATTTTTTTATTCAAATTTCGGGAACTTTTAACGGAGTATCACTAAATGCAAATGATATAATGCCTTTGATGTTCAAGTACATCGACAAAGCGTAAACTGAACATACTCTTTATTATATTAAAAATCCAAAATTTTTCATGAAATTGAAAAAAAATGTTCACTTTCAAGAACTGATTAAAATATGTATGAATATAAAATTAAGCCTTCAAAATTAGACCAATAAGTATGCTCATTTACATATCCGGTATCGAAAACTAGTAAAGTGCAGATATTTGAGAGTGCCAAAAAAAAATCTATAGCAAGAAATACATTGAAGTTCACGAACAAGAATTACTAAAACCAGGCGTAATCTCTGGATGCACAACGTAATCAGTATAAAAATGGATACATGCAAATTAATCGCTCTGAACTCAGACAGATTCATTCAAATTAATCGTGTGATAGCAAAGTTCTATATGCAATTGATTACATCATGGTGCTATAATTTTCATGCGAACTTTATCCAAAAATATTTCGACAAAATTCATTGAATGCCACATAACATTCTATAGAGAAAATTATCTCTTCAAGATTATGTTTCTTAATGCTCAGGTCGTCTTGTATCTGAACACGACTGATAAGCTTTTCTTACAACTACACTTTCAATCGACGCTTTTAATTCTAAGGTTTTGTGACTTGAACTTCATACGGGATTCCAATAAGACGCGAAAATGAACATGCATGCAAAAGCTAATATGAATTTTCTATTACTTGAAATAATGTGAACTACTCAAGTTATGTCTGCGCCGAATAATGTGAAAGCCTCCTCTTCTCCCGACAATTCTGCAACCTTTCCTTGCAATTCCCGAAAAGCATGGACAGCCTCGATTTCCTGCTTCAGCTCTTTGATCGTTTTGCTAGGATCAATTTCCACGGTGAGCGTGCTGTGTTGCAATGTCTGGACCGTTATTATCACTTTGTTGTTTAGTGCAACTGGCCGACGTGCTTTAAATTTGGGCCTTCACTTCACTTCTTGCTACAGAATCTTCGCAAGCATTACTTTGTGCATTTCTATCGCGATCAATTTACTCCGACCACACACGCACTTTTATTTTTTCCACGCAAATATCCACCGTGTATTTACTAGTTTTTTCTCTTGTGTCTAATTAAATCTACATTTGCGAACTACCGTACTTTTCTTTTTCGTTGCCACATAGGGAAACGTGAGAAGATTCGAAGAGATATTTGTCGATCAAACGCGTATTTATTTTGTTCGGGTTGCCGGTTTTTCTTCGAAGACTTGCTCTCTGATCCTTCACTAGTTCATTTCACCCCAAGCATGCACCCTTCAAACACAGAAATTATTCCATGAAAGTGTTCTGTGTACTTCTGTGAAACGTTCCAGTTTGTTTGTATTCTCACGATTCATCTCTGTGTGCACGCTTCTTCTAACAAGTATTGTGGAGGAGTTTCCGAATTTGTATTGGAACATGTACAGTACATTAACAACAACGATTCCACGCGAACCGACTTCCTTAATCGATGAAGCGAAGTTGCATCACAGCATTTCGAAAAATTTCCGACAAAAGAGCTAACGGTTAATTACAAATCCGTTACATGCTAAGTGCATTGAGTAACTAATTGTTACTAAATTCGGGGGCAAATCAATGACGCCTTTTTCCACATTTTCAAATTGTTTCTTCGTTTCATATCTCCTTTGGGGACCTGATTATTTCTGGGAACTAAAGAATAACTTTTCGACAAATGATTTAAGGGAGGGAGAAACCTTTGGACACCCAAGCGAAAACACTTCCACTAGATTTTGACGGAACACGAGTTTTATTCCACTTTTCGCTAACCCACACGACTAACAAGGTGTTCACAATTTGCACGATAACTTTATCGTCTATTTTTTTTTACAATATTTCACTGTCTTTTACGCGAGAAACTTTTCCACGTGTCTCGGCGATATTCTGATCAGCCCGCAATCTCCTCTCACTCCCAACTCGCTTCTTCTTTACGCGGCGTCCGCGCTGTCTGGCGGTTTCGAGCAGACTCCTGATCTCCATCCCATTCCTCGTTTGTCAGACGAAGCATCAGACTCGACTTGCCGGCGCCACTCTCCCCGATAATTCCAATTTCCAATGTTGTTATGTAGTTATCACCCATTTTCACGATTTACGACGCAATAGCATGCAAATTTCGCAAGCACAATTTAATATTCTCCACACTCAAGCAACTACGACACTTTATGGGCAAGTAGAACAATACGAACCCATTCAGAAAGGGGGAAATCACACAATTGAAGGTTTTTGTTGCTATCAAATGTACTTTTTCCTTATCATTTGTAGTTTATGACGGCGGTATTTGCAATTTCCCTTTTCACTGTCTTTTGTAGGTTCAATTAAGTTATCAATTGAAGGCAATTTGTCGTTTATGATAATTAGGCGTAATTAGGTGGGAAAAATCGGAAGAATTAGACAAATTTTAAGGGGTTTAAATGATACAATGATTTTAGCGTTCATATAATTAACAGGTTAAATGATACAATGATTTTAGCATTCATAATTAAAAGGGGTTAACCGTTTCGTTCTAAGCATTTGCATACCGCGTTACACCGCAATTCGTTAAATTATCTTCAAAAGATATTGTAATAAGATACTACACATTAGAAATTTTTAAACATTTTTAGAATTTTGTTTCCCGGGTGTTAAGTACGAAGGAAATTTTTCCACTTATTATTCCTGCGAAAAAAAAAACGAGTGTTGCGATGGGGAAGGTGACTGAATCGACTGAATCCTTATTAAATTGCGTTCGTGCTGTGTGCCTGTGTCAGCGCTGCTTTTAGAGCCATCGTTCTTAGATTACTACAGGGCAGCTAATTTTCTCGTGATCCCAAGGCAATGCGGATTACGAAAAAGGAGCTGAAGGATCTTTCTGTGTCTCACGGGTTGCCTTCGGCGTCGGGACTAGAGATGACGAACAATAAAAGAACACAATTAACAGACGGACGGACTGACTTATGTCTATGTTTGCCTGGAAGTATACAATCTTTGCGCGTTTTTGAAAATATATGCGGACGGACAAACAGACGTGCCCAATTATCTATCGGCGCAGGTCTTTCGCGTGGTATATCCCCACTTCTTTTCCCGATGGATCCGTTATCAAGTAACGGTTAGGTCCCATTAACTTCTTTATGCGGCTTTTCAGGAATCGCCTATCCAGCTTGGCGTTGTAATGCCCCGCGGCGTCACTTTGGCGGAAATTTCGCCGGAAAACTTCATCTCCTTCTTTGAAATTAGCAGATCGTGACCGGAGATTGTACTGCGCTTCATTTGCACTACCTGCGGCCTTAATCTTCCGTCCGATCTGTTGGCGGAGGTCTCCTAAACGTTCGTGGGGCTCCAGCGCAACGACCGGGTCTCCCAAACACTTTAATTGCCGTAACAGTCGGTATGATTTACCGTGGCAAATCATGTGCTGTCCAAAGGCGGCAAAGTAAGGGGCGACACCGGTGACGGAATGATACGAGGATCGCAGGGCGCATGTGATGGCAGACAATCGCCGATCCCAATCCTTTTGAGATGGGTGGACGTAGGAACGGATCGCGGCCAATAGGGTGCGGTTCAACCGTTCTGACGCGTTGGACTGAGGAGAGTATATGGGCGTCAGTTGGTGTTCAATGCCATACTGCTCAAGTAGGCTCTTAAACTGCCGAGACCGGAACTGTACTCCATTATCTGAGTACACACTCTCTGGAACTCCGAACACATGGAATACCCGGTTCTCTAAGAATTTCACGATCGATGGAGTTGTGAATTTACGGATAGGTTCCACCATTGGGAATTTTGAGAGCTGATCTAGAACGACTATAGCTCCGATGTGTCCCATGGAAGACCGAGGATATGGACCGAGTAGATCGATGTATAGACGCTGGAACACGCGTTCTGGGACGTTGAGTTGACCCATAGGAGGTCGAAGAGGCTGGTTGGGCGCTTTGGTGCCTTTACAGGTATCACAGGCGCTCACGTAGTCTTTGACCTGGGATGCCATTTTAGGCCAAAAGAAGTATTTTTTTAGTCGCCGTAGTGTTCGACCGTAACCTCCGTGGGCACTTAACGGATGATCATGTGCGCGGAGGATCAGCTGTTGTGTCATTTCCTCCGGTACCCAGAGTTTCCAAGACTCTTCTTCCTGCCATGGATCACCAGTGGCGTATTCGTTTCGTCTATACACATAGCCGTCTATTACCTTCAAGTCAGGCAGCTGTGTCTGTTGGGTCGCTATGGTTTGCCTCAACTCTTTGTAGCTATCTGATTCGAAATGTGGGCTGTCCAAATCTATTTCGATGGGGTCCTCGTCATTTATTGTTATTTCGGCTCCCTCTGGGGAAAACATCCGTGAGAGAGTGTCGGGTACGATGTTCTGGGTTCCTTTCCGATGTTTGATGGAGAACTTGAACCCTTGCAGTTTAAGAGCCCATCTGGCTAGGCGTCCACTTAAATCTGCCTGGTTCATCAACCATTGTAGTGACGCGTGGTCCGTGATGATCTCGAATTGGTGGCCCTCGATATAAGCTCGGAATTTCTTCACAGCCATTACCGCTGCCAAACATTCTTGCTCGGAAACAGTATAGTTCCTTTGGGCCGAATTCAGCTTATTGGACATGAAGGCGATGGGAGCTTCCTCCCCTTCGTCGGTCAATTGCACCAGCACGGCTCCTACTCCATGTTGACTTGCGTCACAATGAATGGAGAAGGGCTTCGTGAAGTCGGGGCTGTGCAAGACAGGAGCTGATGTGAGGGCTTGTTTAAGCTCTTCAAATGCCTTTCGGCTGAGTTCGGTCCAAACGAACTTCCCTTTCCGCAACATGTCTGACAGGGGCGCTGAAACTGTTGCATAATTCCGAACAAACCTTCGGTACCAACCGCACACACCAAGGAAACGTCGTAGCTGCTTCACAGTTTTTGGTAAGGGGAACTCATCAATCGCACGCGTTTTGTCTGGATCCGTTTTGATAGTGCCATGTCCTATGACATGGCCTAAGTATCGGACTTCTTTCATGACAAACTTACTTTTCTGTACGTTGATGGTGAGTCCCGCCTTACTGATGTGCAGGGCTACTTCTTGTAGAAGTAGGAGGTGTTGATCGAACGTTTCCGTGATGAGTAAAAGATCATCGAGGTACACGAACACTTGGTGTTTCAGGTGAGGTGGGATGACCTTGTCCATCAACCGGGTCATCGTTTGCGGCGCATTACACAGGCCAAAGGGCATTGTGACGAACTGATATAATGGTCGTCCAGGCACTGTGAAGGCGGTCTTGTCCCTCGAGCCCTCATCGAGTGGAATTTGCCAGAAGGCGTCTTTTAGGTCGAGACTGGTGATATAATTGGCTTTCGGCAGTCTCCCTAGTATTCCATCGATGAGTGGAAGAGGGTACGCGTCCTTGATGGTAACCGCGTTTACCTTACGGGCATCAAGACAGAGGCGGACTTTACCTGGCTTTACAACCAAGGTTACCGGTGAGGACCAGGCACTTTGGGACTCTTCTATGACCCCCAACTCGAGCATCCTATCTAATTCCGCATACACCAATTTCTCCATGGCTGGCGAGATGGCGTAGTGTCTCTGTTTAATCGGTTTACTATCGCCAACGTCAATGGCGTGTGAGACTAGGGTGGTGCGGCCAAGGCCTTGGGTAGCGTAAGATGGGAAAGCAGCAATGGATGCTTCCAGGCGTTGCCGTTGGTTAGACGTCAGGTCATGCCTATCGGGAGTAGAAGTGATTTCGTTGACATTTCTGGTTTTTAAAGACAAATCGGTGAATAAATCGGAGGCCAGTCCAAAGCGAAGGACGAAATCGACACCAAGGTATACGTTCTGAGTCAAAGACGGGATAATGTAGAAGGTAATATCCTTCGTCTGACCCCTGAACGTCACGGGTGTTGTTAGTTTACCTCGTATAGGGTGTTTGGTGCCATCAGCTGTACTGATTTCAGTGCGCCAGGATTTAATCAAGTTCGGGTATTCTTGGAGCACTTTCGAGCCAAAGCTCGAGGCAAGACAACTGATACTGGCACCCGTGTCGATCAATGCAAACACGGTCTCGCCCAACACTTTAATTGGATGATAAGGTCTGATCTCATTCTCAGCAACCTCCGAGATGTTACAAGAGTTTACGGTTTGACGGCAGGTGCGCACTCTCTTGCGGAAATTCCGCCAACGACGGGTTGACCATTTTGTCGTGCACGGACGGGAAGTGACAACTTCGGAAGCAAATATTCGCTCTCGAGCCACCCGATATTCCTGCAGTCTAACATGATAAGGTTTTAGAGTGCGTACTTGAGGCTGCCGCGGTTCTTCTGGCAGTGACTGCGATGGTCGTTTTAATATTGTCGTTGGTGAGGTCTCCGGAAGAGAGTGAACATCCGCAGTCGTAATGGTTATGGCTGGTGGGTTAACGTCAGGTTGGTTGGGGTGAGCCGCTGACTGAGGAGCTACTGCTGGGGTTTCGAGTACCGCTGAGGTGGTCGGGTACTCTTTTGGCCGTTTTTTCGTGCGGCACATTCAGAACAGTCCGGGAAGTAAGTGTCCGGCTTGCCGCAACCGTAGCAGAAAACCTTACGTTCTGCGCGGCATGAAATGAACCGGTGTCCGGTTTGGTGACAATTCCAGCAGGTCGTAAGACTTCCCACTGCCGCTACAGCAAGCTGGTCTGGGTTCAAATCATCCTCCAGATCTAGGGTGGTATAATCTGGGGCCAATTCCGCGATTCCTCGTCGAGGACCCGTCCTGGTTAGTAAGTATGGCCGGTCCCGTAGGTCTTCCTCAAACCCTTCTATACGACGCACATTTCTCAGCAGGGCCTCCATACTCTGTGGATCGGAGTTCACGATATGCCGACGAATCTCCGGTCTTAGATTGCGCTTTAGCAGGCGAAGAATTTGGGTAGAAGACAATGGCTCTGACAGCTGGTCATTCAACCGAAGATATCGGCTCGATATTTATGGAAGGACTCGTCCGGACGCTGCCATCTAGCATTCATCTTATCCAGGACTAATTCGTCCATGTCGACCGTAGGGTATTCCATGCGGAGTACCTCCTTCAGCCGTGACCAGCGTATGGATGGTGGAGCTGAATGTATCCTCCAATATGTCTCCAGGGCTGCTCCCCTAAGCAGCATTGGCAGGTATCCTGCGAGCGCTGTGCGGTCTCCTGCTAGCATCTGCTCAATCAGTGACTCCACCCGACTTATGAAAACCTCCACCGTTATCGTATTGGGTTCCCCACTGAAATGTAGATTCCATCCCTGGATGATGCTGGGGATCTGTGTCGGCTTCAGCCGATACATGTCGTGTGGATGGAAGCGTTGGTCCGGCGGAATCACGGGAGCCTGATTTGGTGGCGGTGCTTGGCTCAATCGGGGCCGGTAAACTGGAGCCAACGGATTCATGGCTGTACCTGGCCGGATCCGTTCGGGATCACGCCGCGAGTCTACTGGGAAGTCCCACGGATTTGGGTCCGAATCCCACATAGGAGGAGTTCTTGGCCGGGATGGTGCGGGGTTCTCTCTCTGGCTCTCTAGAGAGGCGAGCCGGGTGGACATGTCCTGTACGAGCGCCATTAGATCTCGTAGAACTGTGGCTTCCACAGCCACCGGTGGACTCGCTTCTTCTGCAGGCGGAACTGCTTCAGCCCTGTAGTCATCGTCTCGTGCACTCCTTGTAGTGGATGGAAGGGGTCCGCTTTTGGGGACAGCTCCACTTGTACTGGAGGACTGAGGTCGTTCTGTTGCTGGCTGTGCGATTTCCAAAGGCTGTCGACAGAGCGGGCACGTGGATGAAGTTTGCCGCAGTTGTGCCAAACACAGCTGATGTAGCCTGTGTCCGCACTGCAACCTCTGGCTTGTAGTTTCGTCCATGTCCTCGTGACAGATGGAACACAATAGAGCTGGTCCGGCATCCGACCGCAACTTTCTCCTTTCGGGAGTTCTTTTGGTGGGCATGCTAAAAGAAATTTAAATTGCTAACTAAAAACCTAAATAAATATATATATATAAATAATGAAAATGTGAAAAAAAATGATGCAAAATTTATGATTTGTAAGTGGCCGTCAGTGGCGAACTATAGTCGAACCTCACAAAAAAAAAAAAATGTATGATAAAGTTTCAAAAAAGTTTTAAGTTATCAAAAAAAATAATCGGTCTTTCCTTTCCGTCCTTCCTCCCAAGTATGGACACCATGGCACAATCCTTCTAAAACGTTTCAGGGACACTCTCTTGTGGCACCATGAAAATCAGGGTTCCGAAGTGATCCCTCATTAGCAAACTTCTCAAGTTACAGCTTGTCAGCCCAGGGTGGGATTCTAATCCACAAGCAGCGCGTGTCTTGTCATGGATAGTCATGGATTAGCTAATCAGCCAATCACATGAAATCAAAATCCATGTAATTTAAGACACTTAGGCACCGCTGGTTTGGGGAGCGGATCAGAATCCTCCGCAAAATAGATGTTGGGATAATAACCTCCGAACACAAAAAGGGACTCTAATATAATTTGGCCTTACTAGTTATACAATGGTGGTAAACCACCAAGGTATAAATCAAAAGAAGGACCAAACGATATTGATGTCCGAAGACAACACACGTTCGGAAGTTACTCGGCTGCTGGGGCACGATTAGTGCAAAAACCCTCGGGAGTTATCTACCCGCCAAAAATTCTAACACCTTGTGGGGACACCTAGAGACGATGGACTGTCTCGTGCTCACGACTGATGATACAGCCGGGCTTTTCGGGCCCCACGTTGGGCGCCATTTGTAGTGAATAATAGATTTTCATATGTCCGTGAAGGACCGCAGCGATGTTCTGCTGCCTCGGCAGAGGAAGGTGTTGATTCCTGCCGAGAATGCCCTCGTCCGGAGACGCGTGAATGCGCTGGCAGGCTAGCATTGCGGTGTCGTGGGGCGGGTTCGTTTCCCCGGCACGAGGACTCACTACAAAACATTTCGCATTCACGAATTGCTTGCAGAGTTCGAGAGGACGACCGAAGTCGCAAATCAGTAGATAACCTCCACGAAGGAATTACGACTTGTTGCGAGAACAAGTGCAACCTGACAAGAAAGACTAATTTGGGGGTGACCTCGTCCTTACCCAAATACATTCAGGGCCCACAAATGAAAGAGGGGCAACCGGGTGGTGGTGGAGCCCCTTCATGCCCACCCAACCGGAATAAATCCAATGTTAAATCGTTGAAGTGGCCAGGTATTCCTCTTCTGAGTGGAAAACTCATACAACTTGAATTGTATGAACCTTCCCATCAGAAGGGGAGTACCCCGGTGACCAATTTATGTCATAGAATTATACAATGGAATTGCATAACTTTATGCCATAAAAAGGCACTTGGCTTGGGCCACTCAACCCATTAAGTCACCTGAAATAAAAAGGATTAAATTGTACCCGGTGACTGGCTCATATTTTGAGGGGGAAGCCTGCCACCGTACCGGGTCCTATACCCGGTTAGAAATGGAGGAAAGGAAAGACCCTCGGGTACGTTTTTAATTCATTTTTATTTTTTTTCTTTCAATTTTCAATCAATTCATTAGATCATCTATACCTAATCTAACTTATTGGTTTCTAACAGGTTAAATTCCGGTATTACACATTTTCTGATACTCTATAGCTGACCACAAAATCTTATTTGGAATTTGAATATAAATGAACTATTTATGTTACACTTATGTACATTTTGTATGGTGATAAATAATACTTAAATAAAAGGCAGAATTTTAGTAATGAATCAATTTGAGAAAGATAATCTTCAACACAGGAAATGTTTCAATTCCAATCTACCTTTCTGACGAGCGATGTTAACAGGGTTTTCAAAATTGCAATCTCTGGTTGAGAATTAATTCCAAGCTCTTAGAGAGCGATTTAATAGACTAAAATTATCGCCCTTTATTAAATTTTTGACTTTTAATTATAAGAATAATGTTCAGATACTGTTACATTACAGACTTCTGCGGAAAATGCCAGAACAACGATGTTGCAAGTGATTATTTTGCATGTCCCATAATTATCTCTTTTTGTTGCAACAAATACTCGTTTATACTTGTATTTTACCTGAACTGTCATTCTAAAATCCCAGTTGAGAAATTACATCATTATTAACTCTCGTTAAACACAAAAGCTTCGAATTTAATCTAAATTTTTTATCTGTCATTTATAATACCTTTTTATATTTTTGAATGGTGCAAAATTTATTGTTTATATTGTCTTTGATTTTTATCATTTCAAATTGTTATTCTTTTTATTGAATGGGTTTAGGCTATTATTTTAGGTGTGATATTTTATCTTATGGTTTAATTTTACTAAGAATTTGAATCAGTGCTGTCATATAAATGGGTAGTAGAAAGACTTATAGGGTAAATAATTAGGTAAATTTGTTTATTTAAATAAATGAATCAGTATTATTTTATAATTATTATTATTAAATAATAAGGTAATGTTATCTTATTTTTTTATTCAAATTTCGGGAACTTTTAACGGAGTATCACTAAATGCAAATGATATAATGCCTTTGATGTTCAAGTACATCGACAAAGCGTAAACTGAACATACTCTTTATTATATTAAAAATCCAAAATTTTTCATGAAATTGAAAAAAAATGTTCACTTTCAAGAACTGATTAAAATATGTATGAATATAAAATTAAGCCTTCAAAATTAGACCAATAAGTATGCTCATTTACATATCCGGTATCGAAAACTAGTAAAGTGCAGATATTTGAGAGTGCCAAAAAAAAATCTATAGCAAGAAATACATTGAAGTTCACGAACAAGAATTACTAAAACCAGGCGTAATCTCTGGATGCACAACGTAATCAGTATAAAAATGGATACATGCAAATTAATCGCTCTGAACTCAGACAGATTCATTCAAATTAATCGTGTGATAGCAAAGTTCTATATGCAATTGATTACATCATGGTGCTATAATTTTCATGCGAACTTTATCCAAAAATATTTCGACAAAATTCATTGAATGCCACATAACATTCTATAGAGAAAATTATCTCTTCAAGATTATGTTTCTTAATGCTCAGGTCGTCTTGTATCTGAACACGACTGATAAGCTTTTCTTACAACTACACTTTCAATCGACGCTTTTAATTCTAAGGTTTTGTGACTTGAACTTCATACGGGATTCCAATAAGACGCGAAAATGAACATGCATGCAAAAGCTAATATGAATTTTCTATTACTTGAAATAATGTGAACTACTCAAGTTATGTCTGCGCCGAATAATGTGAAAGCCTCCTCTTCTCCCGACAATTCTGCAACCTTTCCTTGCAATTCCCGAAAAGCATGGACAGCCTCGATTTCCTGCTTCAGCTCTTTGATCGTTTTGCTAGGATCAATTTCCACGGTGAGCGTGCTGTGTTGCAATGTCTGGACCGTTATTATCACTTTGTTGTTTAGTGCAACTGGCCGACGTGCTTTAAATTTGGGCCTTCACTTCACTTCTTGCTACAGAATCTTCGCAAGCATTACTTTGTGCATTTCTATCGCGATCAATTTACTCCGACCACACACGCACTTTTATTTTTTCCACGCAAATATCCACCGTGTATTTACTAGTTTTTTCTCTTGTGTCTAATTAAATCTACATTTGCGAACTACCGTACTTTTCTTTTTCGTTGCCACATAGGGAAACGTGAGAAGATTCGAAGAGATATTTGTCGATCAAACGCGTATTTATTTTGTTCGGGTTGCCGGTTTTTCTTCGAAGACTTGCTCTCTGATCCTTCACTAGTTCATTTCACCCCAAGCATGCACCCTTCAAACACAGAAATTATTCCATGAAAGTGTTCTGTGTACTTCTGTGAAACGTTCCAGTTTGTTTGTATTCTCACGATTCATCTCTGTGTGCACGCTTCTTCTAACAAGTATTGTGGAGGAGTTTCCGAATTTGTATTGGAACATGTACAGTACATTAACAACAACGATTCCACGCGAACCGACTTCCTTAATCGATGAAGCGAAGTTGCATCACAGCATTTCGAAAAATTTCCGACAAAAGAGCTAACGGTTAATTACAAATCCGTTACATGCTAAGTGCATTGAGTAACTAATTGTTACTAAATTCGGGGGCAAATCAATGACGCCTTTTTCCACATTTTCAAATTGTTTCTTCGTTTCATATCTCCTTTGGGGACCTGATTATTTCTGGGAACTAAAGAATAACTTTTCGACAAATGATTTAAGGGAGGGAGAAACCTTTGGACACCCAAGCGAAAACACTTCCACTAGATTTTGACGGAACACGAGTTTTATTCCACTTTTCGCTAACCCACACGACTAACAAGGTGTTCACAATTTGCACGATAACTTTATCGTCTATTTTTTTTTACAATATTTCACTGTCTTTTACGCGAGAAACTTTTCCACGTGTCTCGGCGATATTCTGATCAGCCCGCAATCTCCTCTCACTCCCAACTCGCTTCTTCTTTACGCGGCGTCCGCGCTGTCTGGCGGTTTCGAGCAGACTCCTGATCTCCATCCCATTCCTCGTTTGTCAGACGAAGCATCAGACTCGACTTGCCGGCGCCACTCTCCCCGATAATTCCAATTTCCAATGTTGTTATGTAGTTATCACCCATTTTCACGATTTACGACGCAATAGCATGCAAATTTCGCAAGCACAATTTAATATTCTCCACACTCAAGCAACTACGACACTTTATGGGCAAGTAGAACAATACGAACCCATTCAGAAAGGGGGAAATCACACAATTGAAGGTTTTTGTTGCTATCAAATGTACTTTTTCCTTATCATTTGTAGTTTATGACGGCGGTATTTGCAATTTCCCTTTTCACTGTCTTTTGTAGGTTCAATTAAGTTATCAATTGAAGGCAATTTGTCGTTTATGATAATTAGGCGTAATTAGGTGGGAAAAATCGGAAGAATTAGACAAATTTTAAGGGGTTTAAATGATACAATGATTTTAGCGTTCATATAATTAACAGGTTAAATGATACAATGATTTTAGCATTCATAATTAAAAGGGGTTAACCGTTTCGTTCTAAGCATTTGCATACCGCGTTACACCGCAATTCGTTAAATTATCTTCAAAAGATATTGTAATAAGATACTACACATTAGAAATTTTTAAACATTTTTAGAATTTTGTTTCCCGGGTGTTAAGTACGAAGGAAATTTTTCCACTTATTATTCCTGCGAAAAAAAAAACGAGTGTTGCGATGGGGAAGGTGACTGAATCGACTGAATCCTTATTAAATTGCGTTCGTGCTGTGTGCCTGTGTCAGCGCTGCTTTTAGAGCCATCGTTCTTAGATTACTACAACGGGATCAGATAGCTTAAAGCAGACTTGTAATCTCCAGAATGAGCTAACAAGTCTTCTTCGTGAGGGAGAATTCCAACTGCGTAAATGGAGCGCAAATCATCAAAAATTGTTAGAATCAATTCCTAAAGAAGATATTGAAGCCAAGATCAATATTGGAGAAACCAAAAATACTCACGTCAAAACTTTAGGCCTATCCTGGTCACCTAGTGCTGATCAGTTTTCAATTCGAACAAATTTGCCGATGATACGCCGCTTCACAAAAAGAACGATTTTAGCAGACGTGGCAAGAATTTACGATCCGCTAGGGCTCATAAACCCAGTCGTCACATACGGAAAAATATTTGTGCAAAGTTTGTGGAAGCTTAAACTGGAATGGGATGAAGCACTTCCCCAGGAACTCCAAAACAAATGGATATCATTTTGTCAGGACTTAGAAAAGATAAAAGAACTGTCCATACCAAGGCATGCACTAGCCAGAAAGCGTCAAAGGTGCCTAGAAATTTATGGTTTTGCCGACACAAGCGAAAAGGCTTACGGAGCAGTCGTGTACCTACGAACTATCAATTCTGAGGGTCAACCAATAGTACGGCTTCTCTGTGCAAAATCAAAGGTGGCTCCTCTCAAAGAAACAACGCTCCCACGACTCGAGCTTTCAGCGGCTTACATACTAACAAAATTAGTATGCCGAGTCAAGACAGTGCTAGCTCCAAGGCCAGACGCAGCATTCCTATGGAGTGACTCTACTATTGCCCTAGCTTGGATTACTTCTGAATCGTCTGCGCAAAGTAAATTCATTGCTAACCGGGTGTCATATATTCAACAAAATTCTGAGAAAAAACAATGGCTACATGTCCCTTCCAAAGAAAATCCGGCAGACTTGATCTCTAGAGGCCTGAGTGCAACCCAGTTATTAACTTCGAATTTGTCGTTTAACGGCCCTCAATTTCTGCGATCTGATCCAATAAATTGGCCAACTGCCACACAACCTACAATAGACACAAGCCCAAAAAGTCCCGTTGCACTACCAAGTTCGGTCGACTCGATTAAACCGAGCTATAATATATTAAAGACTATAAATCATCGGAACTCGTTTAAGACACTACTACATGTTATAGCTTACATCAGGCGAATTTGCAAAAGATATGGTCCAAATGAGAAACCTCCTAATACTGTAATTCTGTGTTCCATTGAAATTCATGAGGCTTTACTCTGGGTAGTAAAAACCATTCAAGAAGAGCATTTCACAGAAGAACTTAAAGAGCTAAAGAAGGGAAAACTACTATCCCCCAGGAGCAAGCTATCACCCTTATCCCCATTTTTAGACGAAATAGGACTTATAAGGGTGGGAGGAAGGTTAAAGGAAGCCAAACTGTCTTATGATAGCAAGCATCCGATGGTTCTTCCTGAAAAAGATGAATATGTATACATTTTAATGAAAGAACTACATAGTACCAATCTTCACGCGGGACCACAAGCCCTTTTGGCAGCAGCTAGGCAAAGATTTTGGCCTCTGAATGGGAGAAAACTCGCACAATCTATTGTACACAAGTGTGTTCGATGTGCGATATTTCAACCAAAGACAATCAACCAAATCATGGCAACTTTGCCACCCGCACGAGTGCAACCCTCTCGGCCATTTACAAATGTTGGAATAGATTTCTGCGGCCCAATTCATATTCATTACAAAGTTCGAGGCAAGAAACCTACTAAGGCGTATATAGCCGTATTTATATGTTTCGCAACTAAGGCAGTTCATTTAGAACTTGCATCTGACCTCACAAAAGACGCCTTTATTGGAGCATTAAAACGCTTCATCGCAAGACGAGGAAGGCCCACTCACATTCATTGCGACAATGGCACTAATTTTGTGGGGGCAAAAAATGAACTCAAAGAAATTTATGATTTGTTTTTCAAATCGGATTTCCATGATGAATTGATACAGCACTGCGCAGATCAAATGATAGAGTGGCATTTTATACCTCCAAGAACTCCACACTTTGAGGGTCTTTGGGAGGCGGCTGTTAAGTCAGCTAAATATCATCTGCGAAGAACTATAGGTAGTGCTTCACTGACGTATGAGGAACTCAACACTCTCATCACCGAAATTGAAGCAATACTTAACTCTCGACCTCTTACAAAGCTTTCCAGCAACCCTAATGAAATTCAGGCACTAACTCCATCTCATTTCCTAATTGGCGAACAGTTAACAGCCCTACCTAACCCTCTAATGAAGGAGAAGGACATAAAACTTTGCCAAAGATGGGAGCTCGTTACCCAAAAAAAACTTGAGTTTTGGAGAAAGTGGAGCAAGGAGTTTCTTCACGAGTTACAACAAAGAAATAAATGGAGGACTCCGATCGAGGGCTTAAAGCCAGGTAGTCTTGTTCTATTGAAAGATGAATCTACAGCGCCTCTTAAGTGGCCATTAGGCAAGGTCGTAAGTGCAACAAAAGATAGAGACGGCATGGTAAGGGTAGTGCAAATCATCACCGAAAGGGGTATAACTGATCGAGCCATCCATAACCTAGCACCATTGCCAGTAGAGACAACTACAGTAGATGAAAACAAGGAGGAATCTGCTCCTGATTCTTCTAACATCACAAAGCAGAACCAGCTCTCTTCTACTGCATCTCTTCTTAGCATATTACCAACAAATCTCCAGAATACTGCACCAAGCCCACATGAAACATCAAACAAAATCAAGACAACGTTTATCCCAACTCTCCGCAGCCACCATCCATCTCTCAAAGCAACAACCCGCATAACAAAAAAACGAAAAGGAGCCCGATTTCTTCCAATAGGTCCTCACTGGAAAGATGTCCCCTTTAAACCATGCACTTCTTTGCAACAGTTTCAGCAGCATTCACTCCCCAACGGGACCAACAACGAAGAGTCCCAACCAATGACCAAGCGTCAAACGCGACACACGTACTGTGGTAACACACTTTTAAGTACACTTTTAATTGTATTTATTACAATTTTCCCTCCCGCTCACTCATTCACCTTACAAAATAAGGTGGAAATTACTCCATGGGATTCTCAGCCATAACTGTACTTCGAAGAAGTCGATCGTATGACAATGGCAGTAGATAAATGGACAATTATAACATATTTTGACCTCCACAGTTACTGGGAGGAAATAAATATTATGAAAGCGTATACAGCTCAATTAAAAGAATGGTGCAAGAAGGCTACCACAATCAATAAAACCGAACATTGTACTCCTATCCTAAAACAATTTGAATGGCGTATGGCATCAATATATGGCAATAATGAAATATTGCGCAGCAGAAACGGCAGTCCTGCTCGAGTGCGCCGATCACCTTTTGACATTATTGGTTCTATTTCCAACAAACTATTCGGAATACTGGACCAGGAATATGCAAATGGAATGGCAGAGACAATAGAACATGCGAAAGGCAACGAGAACATTTGTTACAACTCATTAAAAACCAAACATCAATAATAGACGCAACTTTAAATGTCATCAAGCATGACAGGGAAACCTTTGAGAAACAGTCTTTCAGCATTAACAACAATTTAAAACTGATTCTTGAATCTCTTGCAGTAACTTACAAAATAGTTGATGAAGAAAAAATAATTCAAGTATTCACAACTCTCTCACTACACTTCTCTTTAATGCTAACCAATTACGAACAAACTCAATCAAATATAGTCCACGTTCTCACAGAGTGCCATAATAAAAAGGTAAATCCTCTCTTACTTTACCCAACACAATTGCGGTCTGAGCTTTCCATTATCAGAGAACATCTCGATTCATCGCTTTCAATTCCTGGTGGAAATAGCCATACAGATCTCTTACAATTATACAATATGATGACCATCAAGGCCTAACTACTAGCTATCTCCTCTTCTGTATTCATTTACCCCTAGTAAGTAAAGACTTATTTCAAATCTTCAATATAGTACAAGTGCCTATTCGAGTTCAACACAAAGACATAAGGATAGCCACATCTTATGACCTCATTGCAGTAAGTCTTCATCGAGATTATTACTATCCATTTGTTAATGACGAGCTACGGCTCTGTATGACAGTGGATGGTACAGATCATATTTGCGATAAGAGGCACAAGTTATACCATAAAACAGTTAGACCCGCAATGTGTGAGCTAAATATTATGAACCAACCCGGGAAACTTCCATCTAACTGTCACTTAGAGCCAATTCCACAACCAAATAATTGGACTCAACTTCATGATCCCAATATATGGCTCTACAATTTTAAGGCTGGCGTAACAATAAACATCGCCTGTGGTTTCCAATCTATACAGCATGTACTAAAAGGGGTCGGTTTAATACGATTTAAATCAAAATGCGTGATTAGACAAGACGCAACGATCATCTCTGCGCATGCTCACATTTCTAATAATCGCAATGCTTCTTTTAGGGCTTCGACAACAATGAACATAACCGACATTGAGGGCAACCTACTCAAAACCCAACAAATTATAGCAACGCAAAACATTATTATTAAGCAAAACTTAGACGACATTAAGAATCTAAATGTATCACTACAAAAGCTTAAGAATGATGAAATTGTTCCATTTAATTTAAACGAAAGTATCCACCACTATACAGTTAGTTACTTAGCTCTAGCCTTAGTGATAACTTTTGTTTTAATATATGCAATACGAAAACTAATTAATAAGGAAAGATGTGCGCCAGAACCCGCTCCTAGAAGAGCAAATTTTAGACTTAAGCGATCTACAAATGTCGAAACTTGATAAATTTCAAGGCGCGGGAGTGTTTACTATTCAAATTGCATTTCAAGTTTCCCACATTCCATATGTGTAATTGAAATCCTATGCTTTATTATTCTATTTCCAATTTACCTCATAGAACTCATAACTGTAACATAAAACGTACATCTTCATGTTCTCATAAATTCCTAACGTAAAATTAATGTCACACGATTGTCGTAGCCAATGTTAGTTCTCACCACATTTCATACATTCTTGTACGTTCCCACGATTAGTCTAAATTAGCTATGTAAGCATAAATTATGTATATAAAGTCACTTGTATTAAAATAAAATTCAGTATTCAAAGTACAACAAACGAGTTTGTACTCTTTTTGTTCCCAGCAATACAAAAAAAAAAAAAATGAGTACAAACTCGTTTGTTGTACTTTGAATACTGAATTTTATTTTAATACAAGTGACTTTATATACATAATTTATGCTTACATAGCTAATTTAGACTAATCGTGGGAACGTACAAGAATGCATGAAATGTGGTGAGAACTAACATTGTTTTGGCTACGACTATCGTGTGACATTAATTTTACGTTAGGAATTTATGAGAACCAGAAGATGTACGTTTTATGTTACAGTTATGAGTTCTATGAGGTAAATTGGAAGTAGAATAATAAAGCATAGGATTTCAATTACAGATATGGAATGTGGGAAACTTGAAATGCAATTTGAATAGTAAACAGTTGGTGTGTGAACTGCTGTAAGGTTTGAGTGCATACTTGACCTTGAATAATGATTGATGCACACAGCTTTTTCATGTTGAGTATACCCTTGCGAATCCCATCTAATTCTTCCCAGTAGTGTTTTAAATCATAGAAGGTAATTACGTTCCATTCGTTAGTTACTAGCTTTGCTTGTCCGATTGCTTCGAAGTAAATTCCAGGGTCCTTCGTGAATGGATCAACAGTTATAGGCGGAGATGTGGTGCTAATGGCAGGCAGAACGAGTAGGGTTATTAAGGTTACTGCTAGCATGGATGTAGGCCGAGAACGCTTTACAGGTACTTCGCTTTTTGTTAATTCTGGATGGTTCTTCTTCCGATTTTCACCCCAATTTGAGTTGATTGGAAGGAATCTACCTTGGTTAGGATGCCGTTTTTTGAGTTGTTTAGGCTTGGGACTTTCTGCGGATACCTTAGTTGTTGCTGACTTGGCTTGGTTGAGATCTTTGCATGCCTTTACAAGCGGGCAGAGTTTGTGTATTGCTCTTCGAAAGATGCCACTTTTAGTTTTGACATCTGAAAATCGGCAACGTCCGTCACTTCCTTCAATTGTTTGCACTATCCGTCCCAGTTGTCACTTCAAGGGAGGGGCATTATCATCGTTGATGAGAACTAGCATGCCTGGTTTGACGTTGTCACAACCTAGGGTCCACTTTGCTCTCTGCTGTAGTTCAGAAAGGTGTTCGATTGACCATTTGCGCCAAAATTTGTATCGGATGTGCTGCACGAGTTTCCACCTGGTGAGTAGGTTACCATTAGTGTCACATGCACGACTATGTATTGTTGTAGTGAGTGGTTTCCCAATAAGAAAATGTCCCGGTGTTAGTGCTGCCATGTCGTTAGGGTCGTCTGATAATGGCTGTATCGGACGTGAGTTGAGCACAGCCTCGGCCTCCGTAGTGACGGTGCATAGCTCCTCGTAAGTTAGAGATGCAGATGAGATAGTCCTTTGTAATAATTTCTTTGCCGATTTGACTGCCGCCTCCCAAATACCCCCGAAGTGTGGACTGCGCGGTGGTATAAAGTGAAATTGGATCCCTTGCTGAGTTGCGGCTGCGTGAATCTTCTCTTGAGAACGCTCATTTTGAAGTAAATTTTCTAGCTCCTCTAATTGGTTACGAGCCCCAACAAAGTTGGCAGCATTGTCGCAGTACACGTTTTGGCAGCAGCCACGTCTAGCGGTAAACCGCTTTAAAGCAGCAATGAATCCGTCGGTGGATAGGTCTGAAACCACTTCTAAGTGACAAGCCTTTGTTGTGAAACAGCAAAACACGCAGATGTATGGTTTCGTTGGTTTCTTGCCTCGAATTCTGTAATGGGTGTAGACCGGCCCACAGAAGTCGATGCCGACGTTGACAAATGGTCGGGCTGGTTGAACGCGTGTATCAGGAAGGACTCCCATGATTTGTTTGAAGCTTTGTGGGTTTAGTCTGGAACATTGAACGCATTCATCCACCACTGCAGATGCCAATCGCTTGTCTCGAGGGATCCAGAACTGCTGTCGTGCTGTTGCTCGCAGAGCTTGAGTCGCCATGTGAAAGTTCTTTCTGTGAAGATCAGTGAGTACCAGCTTAGTGAATGGATGTGAAGCAGGTAAAATTGCGGGATGTTTTGCAATGTGTGGTATATTGGCGTTTTGTAATCTCCCTCCGACTCTAAGAATGGAGTCATCATCCAGGAACGGTGTGAGTGTTAGGAGTTTGCTCTTCGAGTCTATTGGTGTTTTTTGTTATAATCTTTTTATCTCGGTTCCAAATTCCCCGGCCTGCATGAATTTAATAATAAGTGCGAGAGCTTTTTCTAATTCTGCGACTGTAAGGAATCTTCCTTCCCATGAATCTTTCCTTGCGTTGAAGCGTTGAGTTGCCCGCGAAACTGTTGCTACGATTTGCTTAAGATGTGTGAAGGAGTTTCGATGATCGATTCTGTCGATAAAATGCTCCTGGATAATGCTGGTAGTGAGGACGGTGTGAATTGCCTTTCGCTCTGGAAGCTCTCCCGGATCTCCGATAACTTCACATGGCCAATTAGTCTCGGGTTTTCGCAGGGATTCTGGACCATGGTACCAGAACGTAGAATTGATGAGTACGCTAGGCCGTGTTCCTCTAGAAACCAAGTCTGCAGGATTGAGTTTATAATTCACATGCCGCCAGTCAGATATGTTTGTTAGTCTTTGTATTGATGAGACCCTGTTGGCCACAAAGGTGTGAAAGGATGACGGTCTGGATCGGATCCAGGCTAATACGATCTGTGAATCTGTCCAGTAATGTGTAGTCTTTATGTCTATGTTGAGGATTTTCTTAACACGGTTCGTTAAGTGGGCCATGAGAGTTGCAGCACACAGTTCCAGTCTTGGTAAGCTGATGGTTTTCACTGGGGCAACCCCAGATTTGGAACAGAGAAATATCGTCTTTATGTCTCCCCGGCTGTTTGCGCTACGTAGATATATTACTGCACCGTAAGCCTTTTCACTTGCATCGAGATAGGCATGCAAATTGAGTGTGGCATCTTTCGTTTCCAAGTATCTGGGTATCCGAATTATGTCCAGGTCTGTAAGCTCCTTGCGAAATTGAAGCCATCGAGTGTGGAGATCCATTGGTATGGCTTCATCCCAGTCGAGTGTTAGTGACCATTACTCCTGTAAAAAGATCTTGGCCAATGTTATTGCTGGATTCACGAATCCCAATGGGTTGAACAACCGTGATACGTCACTCAAAATCGTCCGTTTTGTCACCTTAGTTGGCTCGTTCCAAATGGTAGTTATCCGGAAATGGTCTAGCTTGGGATTCCATGTTAATCCCAATGTTTTCACGGTGTCCTCTGTGTCTCCATCGACCGAGAGCTCTATTTCTCTATCTTCGCTTGGCATTGATGCAAGGAGTTGCTCGTGATTCGCACACCATTTACGCAGATTAAACCCTGCTGACTTCAAAAGCGTTTTCACCTCGTGCTGAATCTTTACGGCTTCTTTGAGGCTGTTGCTTCCAGTCATTAGGTCGTCCACATAGAAGTCTTTGATAGCCCGGGACGCTAGTGGATGTGACTTCTTCGATGTATTGACCAATTCCATCAGGCATCGAGTCGCTAAGTATGGTGCGGCAGTGGTCCCGTACGTCGCTGTCTTTAAACTATAATCCCTTAGGTCATCGGAAGGGTTGTCTCTCCAGACGATGAGCTGTAAATGGCTGTCTTCCGTTGTTACATTCACTTGGCGGTACATTTTCTCAATATCCGCTGAGAAGGCAAATTTGTGTTTTCTGAAATGTAGAAGGATTGAGAATAAGTCATCTTGTATTATAGGGGCTTTCAACATGATATCGTTGAGTGAGATGCCGTTTGATGCCTTTGCTGAAGCGTCGAATACGTCTCTTAACTTACTGGTGCTGCTGGATGGTTTGAGTACACAATCGTGAGGCAAGAAACAGTTAAGCTCTGGTATCGGTGACTTAACTTCTTCCATGTGACCCAAAGCGGCGTATTCCTTGATGAAATTCGTGTACTCCCTTTTGATATCTGGGTGTTTTTGGAACTTCCTTTCGAGAGCAAGGAAGCGTCTAATTGCTATGTCTTTCAATTGGCCAAGCGCGGGTGGGTTATGACACAGAGGAAGTTTCACTTCAAAGCGTCCGTCACCGTTTCGTCAAAGATTGATCGCAGGCTCTTCAGTACTAGAGGTCGTTCCCAACGGTGCTTCTTCTATGGCCCAGAATCTTTCCATGTGTTCTTCAAGATTATTGATACCGATTCCACAGAAGTATTCAGATGTATCGCCTGTTGCGACACGGCCAAGCACAAATCATCCGAGCACGGTGTTCTGCAAGGTTGGTAGGTTTCGTCCTAATCTTATCTGTCCAATGTAAAGAAGCTAACAGTAAAACTCTGCTCCCAATAGTAGATCGATTCGTTTCGGTGTGTTGAACCTTGAATCAAGTTCGGTGGGATTGGGCATGAAGAAACATCGATGAATGACGGCGGTTGAGTAGAAGCAATCGTTGGTATGACGTATGCCTCCCATCGGGTTGAATATCCGGAGTGTCTTGAGGAAATGGTGATGCTCACTCTCTTCGAGACATGTGTTTCTGTTTTCCCTATTCCGCAGATATTGATGTTGGAATTTGATCCGGATATTTTCAACCTCTTTAGCATTCGAGCACTAATGAATTTGAGCTGAGATCCGGAATCTAAAACGGCTGTACAAACTTCGGTTGAACCAGCATAATTTGTCATGTTGACTGATGCTGTGCCCAATGAAACGTACTTGCTACTAGATGTCTTCTTGGTAAGGGCTGCTAAAGTGGTGTCGCTAGGAGTAACCGGTTGGGAGCTGCTGGTTGTCATGGCTGATCTCTTTGTCTTGTTAATTGTCTTCTCATGGTGGAGCAATGTATTGTGCCTGCCTTGACACTTAGAGCAGCTTCTTGATGGACAGTTACTTACACCGTGGCCTGCCTTGAGACAGTTAATACACAGCTGAAGGCCCTTGATTTTGGTAAGTCGATCGTGTGGGCTTAGTTTAAGTAACTGGTCGCACTTAAAAACCTTGTGATTCCCAGTGCATACTTTGCAGCTTTCGTCCGAGTTAGATGAGACAAGGGATGTTGGTTTCACTCGTGGATGTGAATATCTCTCCTTGCCTAAAGCCTCCAGCGACTGAAATCTAGTTTCCATGAATGTGAGAAAGGCGTCGATGGTTTGTACTTCACGAGGTCGTTGAAACGTTTGCTCGTACAGCGTATGTGTTGTTCTGTCAAGTTTTTTGAGCAGGAGGTGTAGTATGATGGGGTCCCAGCCTCCTGTTGAGATGCCCAAGGTTGCTAGTCCTAACAAGCACTCTATGGTTGTGTCGTGGAATCTCTTTATTGATGCAGCGGATTCACTGACAACTGTTGGTTGTGATACCAGCCTGTCGATGAGTGACGAAACCAAGATTCGTTGGTTATTGTACCGTGCCTGTAGTGTTTCTCACGCGATGGCATAGTTACCGTCAGAAAGGTGGAGGTGACGAATTAGGCGCTCAGCTTCACCGGTCACATTATATTTCAGGTACCACATTTTCTGGGTATTCCCAAGTGGTTGGTCGTGAATAATCTGTTTGAACAGATCGTGGAACTGTTTCCACTTAAGATAGTCGCCATCAAACGTCGGAAGTGTGATTTTTGGCAAGCTGACCGATGCCTGTGTGGCGGGCGCAACTGTGGCGGGCGCAGTTGGGGCTGGAATTCTTGCCAGATATTGGTTGAGGAAGATTATCGCCTCTTGGATCGCATCTTCGGTGTTGAGGTAGCTGCTTGAAGTGTAGCCAAATGCTGTCACGTTGTCGCTCTCACAGATGTCCTGATGCAGTTTTCGGGCCTCGTCCCAGAACGGCTGGAGAGTGACCAACTTAACTTCATAAAATTGTCTAGGTTGGCCGACTTCGATGCTGTCGATTCCCTCGATAAGGTGCGTTATGGATTGCGTGACAACACCATAACGCCTGATGAGTTGTTTAGTGATCTGAAGGTCGGACGCAGTGGAGTTCTTTGGCACCTACACGTCAGCCTTCAATCCTGATGATGCATCTGGTGCAGACGTTGATGGTGCTTCCTCTACTTTGGAGTATTCCGCGCTGACCTTGGCGAAATACTGCGCTTGAAAGTACGGGTGTTGCGGATAAGTCCCTGCGTGGGGCTGCAACTCCTGGTGGGTTGCGTTGAACCTTGTCCACAACTGTCCCAACTGTGCTAGCTTAGCCTTCAGGTATTCGGGAGTCTTGCGGCTGGACGAATCCTTTCTGTAATTGCTGATTATTCGCTGGGATTCGTCTCCCAACTCCTTCTGCTTGGTTGCCAGAAGTGGTAACTGTGATTCCTCCATCCTAATCCTGAAGCTGGATGTAGATTAAAATTTGAAATATGACGTTGATCACGCTGGGGTCACCAAATGTTCAAAAAGCAAATATATAAAATAGTTGCCCTTTAGTCAGACGGCGTTTCGTCTGGCTTCTCACAAAAGACCTGTTGAACAACTGATAACATAATTTTATTATTAAAGTCTTTTATAGTACAATTTTACAAGTATTCAATTTTTAATATCGCAAAGTCCGTAGCACGGTCATTGCCTTAGTGCTGATTCGTTGAGAATTCCTAGAGCTCATTGCAGCTTGTCACATGTTTGATGTCGTGGTAAGCAAAAAGTTCATGATCGCCGTGGAAATGAAATTTTTGGAGTATGTATATTACACGAATTAATTTATTTGTAATTGGGGCATTGATCGCGCGCGCAAATAAAAAATGTTTGGAATGTGCAGATTGCATATTAAGTCGGCTTAGGTGCAGTCCAGAGTACGTTGAACGTTAATCGCGCGTGGAAATTAGAATTTGTTGATGCGCGCAATTATATGTGAAATTTCATTGAACAAATGGCTTGTGATATTGATATGTCATTGCGTCAAACAAAGAGGTCAGTAAAATGATAACAAAACAGCGGCAAATTTAAATATAAGATAACCTTATTTTATTTTTTCAAGTTGATTGGAAGATTCCATACGTAAGGGAGGTTTCTATTTACTAGTTCATTTAAAAAACTTTTCTAGGAGGAGCACTCTCCTGCCGCTTTGACTCGTATTAATTTAAGATACTGCGTTTGAGCGTAGAGATAAAAAAATGGGTCCAATATTAACATTGCTGCGGTTATACATGGCTATTCAAAAACATAATTGAACTTTTAATGATTGTTAATTTGTTAGATGTGTAGGTTGAGGCGAATGTCAAGTGGCGAGTAAAATTAACAAGTGCGGGTGAATTTTGTATAAACTTTTATTCGAGAATAAATCCGACCGGGCGTACTGCAGCGAGTCGAATTCAATCGAGAACTGTCAGAAGCTCTTTCTCTCTCTCGTATGGCGGCAATGATTCTATTTATCTGATTGTAGGGTTGTAAATGTAGGGTTGTGGTTTTTGAATTTTCCAGTTATTCAAATAAGATTGTATTTAAAATTTTCTTTTTCAATGTAGTGAACGCTATAGATGAAAATAAATAGTATGAAATTAGTGGTAAAAAGTACATATAATATATAATTGCAACCGCTATGACATCAATTTACCTACGACCAAAAGCCCAAGCTTTTTCATTGCTGATTCTTAATGTTCGCACCACTAAAACTGGTCACCCAGTGATCATCTATTCTCATCTCTACTGTCAAATATTCACTATCGAAATTGAAAATATTAATTGATCTAGTCTGAACTTCCCATCTCTCCACACGCAACCTCCAATCCCAGACAGACAAACATTCCCTACCTATGCGAATTATTTTTTCTTTTTATTCGTAGCACTATAATCCCTCTCGGGCCTTCGCTTCCTGCTAATAGCGCCTCCAACTGTCTCGATCCATTGAACGCATCCTCCAATTACGAAATCCGAGTAGCGATGAACTAACTTCGTCAACCTCGTGGTCTGCGCCTTTCACTTCTCCCAACGAATACCTTTTTAACCGACTTCCAAGAGAAAGAAAGTTATCAATTCATCGCGTATATTTTGTTTTTGCTTTTTTTTGTATGTTCACGCATAACTTTTAAACGGAGATAGATAGAAGAGTCTTGTTTTCGGCAAATGATACGTCTTTCTTCCAGATAGGTCCCGTTTAAAGGATAAGAAGCTCAAGTAACGGTAAAGGGCTCTAACCGTTAAAACTAAAAAAAATCCGACTTTCACCCCGATTTCTCAGCATAACTGATCGACGCGTGTAAGGATTTTGATTGTGGAGGTTTCAAATGAAGGACAACATATTGATCTAAAATGTATCGGAACAGAATTGAAATCCTTCCAAGGGCTCTGTAGATATCAACAGTTAAATATGATACATTGATGTCGAGACATTGAATTTAAATGAAATTTCGTACGCAAAGTGCCAATTAGTTGGCACTCTGCAAGGATTTGTTGGAGATACCGAGTCCTTTGGTGACGGATGATAAAAATGATCAGTATCCTTAATTTTCTGCATAAATGGTGCATTTTAGTCCATCATTTGTACCGGAAATAACCAATAAATTAATTCTAAATGTGGCATAAATACAATTCAACAATTATTAAAGGGAACATTTCAGGATGCTTTTCTCTTCCGCATTCATTCTTTGCTTACCAATGAGCTTGGTATAGGATCCTTCTTACATCCTTAGACGTAAACGTTACATATAGGATTATAAAATTCCCCGAAGAAATAATAAGGATTGAGTGATTGCAAATTATAGAGTTGACTCGTTACTTTACAGTTAATATTATATGTATCATACATTACAATACTCGTATATGCCCAGAATTCTAAAATTAGTGATTTACATACTCAAAACCGGCGAGAATCGCAACCTAAAAAGAGATACGTTTCCTGCTATAATTGATCATAACTTTACAGATGAAGATGAAAATACATGGCTGAGTTTTCATTGAACTATATGGTATGATTTTCTTGAAACTTTCATGAAAATTAGGTGCCATAGTTAACTGAAAACGAAGGCGGTGGGTATCGAATAAACGCGAACGAATGATGCGGTTAAGAAGGATATTTTTAAGTAAATTTCTTGAGATTGATTGCGGAGTGAACTTGATGTTTACATATATAAATACATATGTCTATACATATATATGTATATGTATATATATATATATATATATATATATATATATATATATATATATATATGTATATATATATATATATATGTATATATATATATATATATATATATATATATATATATATATATATATATATATATATATATATATATATATATATATATATATATATATATATATATTGTCGCGTGTTATTTGGTTCGCGGCCTATAATTTTAATGTTCCGGGAAAGTGAAAACGCAATGTCTTTTAATTTAAGTTAAAAGAGTTTATTTAATTAACTAAAATGCACAATAATCCGTTAACACTTTCATTAATTTTAATTTTCACTATTAAAATTAAAATCTAACACTTGTCCATAAATTTTTTATCGCAATTGTCTTCTAAATTACTTCACTATTACGAAACACACTTTGCACTCAAACAATCAATTGTCTTTACTTCGCGTTCCACTATATCGCAGTTTTCTTATCGCGGTCGAATGAATGATTATCCCCCCATTCATTCAGCTCGCCTTTATATAGGGTCTCTACTTATTCACCCATTTCTCGTTTATTGGCGAATGTTCTAGCTGGTAGATTCGAGAAAATTAATGAATGGAGTGACGTCACTTGCAGATGTTCATCATGCTTGTTGGGTTCGCGTGGTTTCGAGTGAATTCGTGTTCTTCATTGTTGTGAAAACAATTGCGACAGTAGCTCGCAGAATTATTTGTACATGTAACACTGCCCCCACCTCAGTTCTTTTCGCCCCGAAAAGATGTGTCGCCAGTTGTAGTCAATTCTCCCTGGGTGTAATATGGGGCAAGACGGTCCAGATGCACGATTTTCATTTTAGCTCTCGGCTTACGATGTTCCTGTATTCGGTATACGACGTCGTTGATTCGCTTTGTAACTCGGTATGGTCCCTCCCAATTATGTTGCAACTTTGGAGACCTACCCTTTCGCCGTTGCGGGTTATAAAGCCACACCAAGGCATCTTGCTGGAAGCCAGTAGAATTAGCCTTTAGATCATACCTGGTCTTCATGCGGTCAGTAGCCGATTCGAGGTGTTTTCGCACTGTTCGATGTATCTGGTTCAACCGTTGTCTTAGATCACTTGCGTACTCCGAGACCGTTTGGGGTTTCTCAGGGGGTGTTCCGAACTTTATATCAGCTGGCAAACGAATAGTCTTTCCAAAAATGACTTTGGCTGGGGCTTGGCCCGTCGACGCATGTTCAGCGGCTCTATACGCCATCAAAAATAGTGGGATATGTCGGTCCCAGTCCTTTTGGTTCTCGTCAACCATCTTGGCAAGGTGTTTATTGAGCGTGCCGTTGAAACGTTCGACCATTCCATCGGATTGGGGATGCAGCGGTGTTGTCCTCGTTTTCCGTATTCCGAGCAGCTCGCACATTTCGCCAAAAACTAGTGACTCAAAGTTTCGGCCTTGATCCGAATGTAATTCGCAAGGTACGCCGTACCTACTGACCCAATTTAACACTAGCTGTTCAGCTACGGTAGTTGCTTCCTGGTTGGGAATGGGGTAGACCTCGGGCCACTTGCTGAAATAATCGGCTACAACCAGCGTATATCGATTTCCCCAATCGGATTCAGGAAAGGGTCCTGCGATGTCAACAGCAATCCTTTCGAATGGCACGCCTACGTTATAGGTTTGCATTTGTCCTCTCAGTCGTCGCTTTGGGCCTTTGACGGAAGCGCAAATTGTGCATATGCGACACCAGTCCTCTACGTCTTCTCGAGCGTGGAGCCAGTAGAACCGTTCCCGCAATTTCGCTAAGGTCTTGTTAACACCAAGGTGGCCTCCCGAGGATCCTTCATGCATTTCCTTAACCACATCGTGGATTCGGCTTTTGGGAAGTATAGTTTGCATCCTATAGGAGCTACCATCCGCCGTTTCCCATTTCCGCTTGAGTACGCCACCCTCCACCTGAAGGGAGTTCCATTGTGCCCAATAGCTTTTCAGGGTTGCGCCATGCATTGAAACGTCTTTCCACTCAGGTCGCCCAGTCGTCTCCTTCCATACGAGCAATGGTCCGATGTCTTCATCGGCTAACTGGGCGTTTCGAATCTCCTCCGATGACCAACCTTCATCGAATTCCGCCGTTATCAATCGCAGATCAACGAGCGGTTCCTTTTCCTCAATCCGTCGGCAATGCTTGCAGTTAGCTGGACATGGACGGCGGGATAGGGCGTCAGCATTTCCATGAACTCCGCCCTTCCGATGAACAATTTCGTAGTCGTATGACTGCAATCTTTCGATCCATCTCGCAACTTGTCCCTCGGGGTTTTTGAAGTTGAGCAACCATCTCAGTGATGCATGGTCCGTGCGAAGAACAAATTTCTGGCCATATAGATACTTGTGGAACTGCTTGGTGGCCTCTATTATAGCCAATAGCTCCTTCCTGGTCACGCAGTAGTTCCTCTCACTTTTTGAGAGAACTCGACTGTAATAAGAGAGGACTCTTTCTTCGCCATTGATCTGCTGGGAGAGTACAGCTCCAATACCGCCGTTGCTTGCATCGGTGTCAACTACAAACATTTTTCCGGGTCTCGGATACGCCAGCACGGGTGATTCACACAGCTTTTCCTTCAGGGTCTCAAAGGCTGTCTGGCATTGTTCATTCCAGACATACGGACGATTTTTCTCGGTTAGCTGATGGAGACACTTAGCTATTTTGGCAAAGTCTTTGACGAATCTTCGATAGTAGGTCGCCAGACCCAGAAAACTTCGTAGTTGGCGCTTGTTGTTTGGTGTTGGCCAGCTTTTCACGGCTTCAATTTTCTCAGGGTCTGTTTTGACCCCTTCTGCTGATACGACGTGTCCCAGGTATTTTACTTCATCTGCGAAAAGAGTACACTTCTCGGGACTAAGTTTCAAATTTGCCAGTCGTAATCGGGAGAAAACCTCTTCTAAGTTCCGCACATGCTCTTCGAACGTTCTACCGATGACGATGATGTCATCTAGGTATACCAAGCAGGTTTTCCAGGTTAGACCACGTAGCACATATTCCATCAAGCGTTCGAAAGTGGCTGGAGCATTGCAAAGCCCAAACGGCATCACAACAAATTGCCACAATCCGGTCCCAACTGAAAATGCGGTCTTCTCTCGGTCCTTCTTGTCAATTTCTACCTGCCAGTAGCCACTCTTGAGATCGAGTGTAGAAAACCATTTTGCGTCGGCTAAAGTGTCTATGATGTCATCGATGCGTGGGAGTGGGTAACTATCTTTCTTAGTGACGTCGTTAAGCTGCCTATAGTCGACACAAAAGCGAGTGCTACCATCCTTTTTCTTGACTAGAACTACAGGCGCGGCCCATGGACTGACAGAAGGTTCAATAACGCCTCGTTTTTCCATGTCCGAGATCAGCGCGCTCACTTCTCCTTGTTTGGCTATAGGGAGACGTCTCGGTGCTTGTCGAATCGGCTTGGCTCCCTGTGTATCTATGACGTGAGTGACCATACTCGTTCGGCCTTGGTCATCCGGGCTTGTTGAGAAGATGTCACTGTACTTGGTGACCAGATCAGAGGCTCGCTTGAATAGCTGCACCGGCAATTTGACTTGCTTCAATATTTCAGACGTGGATTCCCGGGCTTTGTCTGTGTCTTGCCTCCTTTTCCAATGATGGTTGTGAGTAGCTTCCAAAGAGGTGATGGTGGAAACAGGCTGGCAGCTGCCGATGACTTCTCCCGCTTTGATGCTCGTGGTTGAGTCTGCGGTGTTAAGGACTCTAACCGGCACATATCCGTTCCTTAAAGATCTTACAAGGCTTCGTCCTACAATCAAACTGCGCAATGCGGATGTCTTCGTTGGCTCTATCAGATAAGATCGGTGGTCTCCAGAATCACCATCAAGCTTGGCCCATACAATGCTTTCGGCAGAATTCGGTACATCAGTGTCAGTACATACCACTACATTCATCTTGGGGATTTGGACGCTGGGATTCTCCATCAGTACTTCGACATTCTGCCATTTCAATACACGTTGGCCCAAGTCCAACGTGATTCCATGTGGTCGCAGAAAATCCATTCCGAGAATGCAGTCATCCATAATGTTTGCGACCAGAAAATTATGTCGGAACACAAGGTCTCCCAACTGTATCTGGAGGTTGACCTCTCCATGAACAGGTGCAGTTTCTCCCGTAGCTGTCCGTAATGAGAAAATTCTGCCCTTGTGAAGTTGTTGCTGTCTAACTAGGTCTTGTCGGATAATCGATCGGGTTGCACCAGTGTCGATTGTTATGGTGCAGTGTTTTCCGTCAATTTGACCCGGAAGGCATAAGTCCGCTTCTCCACGATGTAGTCTTGACACGATGATGGTGGTGCTGGGGACGTCGATCCTCCTAGCCAACCTCTGCCCCACGAAGTTGGCTCTTACATGTTTCCGGACCCCACTGTTTGAAGGGCTTCCATTCTGGGCTCCTGACTCGGTCTGGATCTCCTCCTAGCTGCACACCCTGGACAATAGCTCGGTTTTCTTCGCTTCTTGCAGTCTCTTTGCAAGTGCCCCTTCTCTCCGCAATTCCAGCATCTAGGCGCACCATTTACATGCGGGTCTCGCTCAATTTCCACGCGTTCACACCTGCACTCGTCTGTCACTACTTCACGAACCCGGGCAGTGGTACGAGTCACATTTTTCGCTGCCTCAAAGTTCAGACTGTAAGCCAATGCGTCCTTAACCGTTTGCTTTTGAGCTAAACGCACGGCTTGTTGCAATTCCGGGTCCTTTAGTGCGCTGATGAATGCCTCTGTCGCTGCATCATCTCGATGTTCTGGGTCGTAGGCTGGGTAAGCCAAAAGTGCTAGTCGCTCAATGTCTTGGGCTAGCTGCTGTAGGGTCTCGTCAGACTTCTGCACCCGATGCCTTAGCTGTGACCGATAAATCTGCTTTAGATGATCGTCTCCATAACGCATGTCGAGCGCATTCATTATAGCCTTCGGGTTTGAGTGCAATTCATCGGGGATCGTCTGCAAAAGCTCGGCAGCTGGGCCTCTTAGAGCAAGAATCAGTGCAGTTGCTCGTTCCTGCTCATTCCAGTGATTTGCCCTTGCGGCAGCTTCAAACTGAGTCTTGTAAATACTCCAGACCGTTTGCCCATCGAATATTGGTGCTGGCACATTTCTGGATGTGCTTTGCGCTGCGGTTACAAGCGGGGCTGGTGGGGCGGTTACTACTGCCTTTGCTACTTCCAATTCTTTTTTCACTTTTTCCATCTCATGGTTCATTCTCGCTTCGACCTGGCTGATCTCATAGTTAATTTTCTCCTCAACCTGGCTGACCTTCTCCTCGACCTGGTAAACCTTTTCCTCGACGCATTTAATTTGATTGTTCAGGCTACCGAGCTCCACTTTTATTTCGGTTGACTGTTTTTGCACTTCCTTGATTACGATCGCTTGTTGGTCCAGCTTCACTGATTGTTCATTTAACTTCGCTGATTGTTCATCTAGCTTCGTCGTTAAGTTGGATGACTGTTGTCGCTGCTCTTGCTGCATCAGCATCAACATTTGCATCAGCGCATTTTCTGGTTCCTTTGGTTTTGGTGTGTCTACTTCTCCACCTTCTGCGCCTTTTTCCGCATCTGAGAGCTCACCCGAATCCAGATTCACGCCTTCAGACTCGATCGCGTCACGCAAGCGTGCAATCAGTATGGCCTTTGTACCTTGTGTGGCCAGATTCCGCTGTTCCAACTCCTCCTTGAGCTCCGATATGGTCAATTCATTAATTTTTAAGTTTAAGCTTCGTGGCATTTTTAAATGTTTCTTTAAATTTTACTATTGTGCACTATAAAATTGTTCAAATTTTCACTTTCAAAATTTTTCTTTCGCACTTCTTGACACCACTGTCGCGTGTTATTTGGTTCGCGGCCTATAATTTTAATGTTCCGGGAAAGTGAAAACGCAATGTCTTTTAATTTAAGTTAAAAGAGTTTATTTAATTAACTAAAATGCACAATAATCCGTTAACACTTTCATTAATTTTAATTTTCACTATTAAAATTAAAATCTAACACTTGTCCATAAATTTTTTATCGCAATTGTCTTCTAAATTACTTCACTATTACGAAACACACTTTGCACTCAAACAATCAATTGTCTTTACTTCGCGTTCCACTATATCGCAGTTTTCTTATCGCGGTCGAATGAATGATTATCCCCCCATTCATTCAGCTCGCCTTTATATAGGGTCTCTACCTATTCACCCATTTCTCGTTTATTGGCGAATGTTCTAGCTGGTAGATTCGAGAAAATTAATGAATGGAGTGACGTCACTTGCAGATGTTGATCATGCCTGTTGGGTTCGCGTGGTTTCGAGTGAATTCGTGTTCTTCATTGTTGTGAAAACAATTGCGACAGTAGCTCGCAGAATTATTTGTACATGTAACAATATATATATATATCTCTTTATATACATACACACACACACACATATATATATATATATATATATATATATATATATATGTATATATATATGTATAGATATATATATATATATATATATCTTTATATACATATATATATATATATATATATATATATATATATATATATATATATATATATATATATATATGTATAGATATATATATCTTTATATACATATATATATATATATATATATATATATATATATATATATATATATATATATATATATATATATATATATATATATATATATATGTTAGAATTTGATAACTTACCAAATGCATAAATGATTTTCGCCACATCATCATTTCCCACAGTTCGGATAGGAAAAATAATATGCATAATATACATTCGCATGTATTCAGACTATTTGTAATTCCCATGGTCCAACGCGGTAAGACTACACCGCCAGACAAAACAATAAAGTTCTATGCGGTGTGATCCCACGATCTAGCATAATGCGGTAAGACTACACCGCCAGACAAAACAATAAAGTTCTATGCGGTGCAATCCCACGATCTAGCATAGAACATGAAACCGCGAAAATTTAAACATGCTTAGAAGTAAATTCCATCGACGCGTTGAACCATGGGAAGATTTAATTTGTGTATAATTAAAAATGTATTTAAGGTAAAGTGCAATAATAAAAGATGTCTATTGTCTCTCAAGCACTCGGAGTAATCATTTCGAACTCAAACATTGGCGACCGTGACAGGACTTTCGACAAACCAGGATGTCGGACCTTACTGCGAAGCAGCAATCATTGGGAGAGGAGATAGAGCGGCTGGTGCGGATATTCGCCAAGGATTCTTCATCCAGGAAGAGTCAGGAATATCTGCAGCAGCGACAACACCAGCTCAGCCAATTATGGCGGGAATTCAAACGTAACCACGGACTCATCGAGGCAGCCATATAAAGCTACAAGGAGTCAGCGTATCTACGCAACAATTACTAGGATCAAATCGAGAAGCTAGCGATTAGCCTGTTGGAGAAGTTAGAGGGACTGTTGGCCACATCATCAAAGGGCGAAGCTACTCAAAGGGATCAACCAGAGGAACTCTTTGCGACATCGTTGAAGGAAGAGGCCACTCATAAGCAGCTGCCGGTGGAGGTGTTATCCATGGTCAACACCTTAAAAATTTTGATGAAGGCGTTAAGACAAATAATGGACCCTCTTAATAGCAGATTGACATCGCCACAACCAACGCAGTTTTTGGAAATGCAGCGAGTTACCGTCCAAAAACATTGGGAAGCCATTCAAGACAAGCACTTCAGCCTTTTAAGATCAGCTGTCGTTCCTAGTGATTACGATGCCGAGGCATACACGAAGATGGAAGAAGTGGTCGAAGTTCTGCAAATGAGGATGATGGAAGCTGGTTCTTCAACCCTAACGCCTTCAAGTGCCACAACTTCGTCATCTCCAACCGTAAAGCTTCCTCGGATCCAGTTGCCCAAGTTTGACGGAAACTACTTGCGGTGGCAAGAGTTCCAGGACTTGTTTTGCCAGCTGATTAACCAGAGCAACTTAGGACCCGCACAAAAATTGTTTTATTTAAAGGCAAACGTGGAAGGTGAAGCCAAAGCGCTAATTAAGCACCTTACAGTATGTGACAAAAATTATAGTCCAACTTGGGAGCTCATAAAGGAGCGCTATCAGAATAGACGCTTATTAGTCACCTCCATCCTACAGAAGCTCATTTCGCAGCCAAATATTAGCCAGGAAACGGCCAATAACTTAAAAGGGCTACATGATGTTACGCAGGAGTGCATTCGGGGGCTCCAAACGTTGGAGGTGAACGTAGATCAATGGGATCCAATTTTGATATTCCTGTTGCTGAAAAAACTGGACAGCACTACACATGTAGCATTCGAGCGTTCGCTTTCTTCGCCAAGAGGGTTGCCATCCATGAACCAATTCTTACAGTTCCTAGAGTTTTGGTTTCAAGCTATGGAAGCAATAGGCGTGACACCTACCAAACCAAAGGTCTCCAAAATGCCCCTTACAGCAGCGGATAGTGGTTGAAAGATGTGTAGAGGAGAACATCAACTACACCAATGCAGCGGTTTTGTAAACCTGAATCAAGCCGGCCGGAAAAAACTCGCAAACAAGTGGCAGCTGTGCTTCAATTGTTTGAGAGCAGGACATGCAGTAAAGGTGTGCACCTCACGAAGCTGTACAAAATGTGGGAAGCGGCATCACACACTGCTTCACAATGACGCAAGGGGCAACGACGCCATCCAAAAGAAATCTATCACGGAAAGAAAATCACTGGCGGTCAAAGGCGAAGTTGACAACACATCCTACGTTTTGTTGGCCACAGCAGAAGTTTTCATCATCAATCGCTACGGTGAACCTATCATTGGACTCAGGTTCACAGATACACTTAATCACTGAAAGGTTTTGCACCAAACTTTGTCTCAATGGAAAAAGAGACAACCATGAGATTATTGGGATCGGCAACACTACACAGCAATCTAGACATCGTGTGTTTTTACGTCTGAAGTCTAAGCTATCCAGCTACGAGGCACCACTAGAAGCCCTTGTTATCAGCGAGATAACAACCAAACACCCAACATAAAACTTAGAGACATCAAATTGGCCGATTCCTAAGAATATTTCGCTTGCTGATCCGCACTTCAATCGGCCCATGAACATTGATCTTCTTATTGGTGCGGAGCTGTTTTGTTCTCTGTTATGCATTGGAAAAATAACCATGGGCCCTTCACTACCAGTTCTGCAAAACACTATGCTATGATGGGTGGCAATCGGAAGGGTTGATAGTAGCATCGATGCAACGAAAAACATGTTTTGCGGCACTTTGACAAGCCTCGACAAGGAGCTTGAACGCTTTTGGACTATGGAGGAAGTCGAGGAAACGAAAAAGAGAATATCAGAAGAGGATCGCCAGTGCGAGGAATTCTTCGAATCTACAGTAACAAGAAACAATGAAGGAAGGAGAGTCGAGAAACTTAGCAGAACTGAGGCTTAAGAGTTTGCTGAGAAAGTTGGACAGAAACGATGAACTTAGGTCAATGTACACAGATTTCATAAAGGAATATTTGGCTTTGGGGCACTTGGAACCCGATCTTGATTCTTCATATCTTGACGCAGCACTGAATACACCCCAGTACTACCTACCTCATCATACTGTGCTGCGCCCAGACAATACAACCACTAAATTGCGAGTAGTATTCGATGTATCTGCAAAGACGTCGGCCAATTTGTCTCTGAATGACATACTGGATACGGGACCTGCTCTGCAGAATGAACTGTTTGGTATTTTGATCAGGTTTCGCACATTTAAGTGCGCAATGACAGCGGACATACAAAAAATGTTCCGCCAAATACTTATTAACCGAGAAGATCAAGAATACCAAAAGATTCTGAGAGTCCGGATGGAGAGCTGAAAACATATCGCCTAAAGACGGTGACATACGGAACCAGATGTGCACCATACTTAGCATCGAAATGTCTCGTAAATTTAGTAAAGACTGAGGAAAAAAGATTTCCAATGGCAGCTCAAGTCACATGACGGGACTTCTATGTTGACGACTTGCTTACCGGTACAGATGATCTCCAACAAGCCATCAATCTTCAGCAGCAACTCATTGAAATGTTACAACGTGGTGGGTTCCACTTGCATAAATCGTGTTCTAATAACATAACACTGCTGAAACGCATTCCAGCCAATAATCGAGCTACAGAATATAATGTCACCGACTCCGATGATACCGGCATTGTTAAGGCTCTAGGATTAATATGGCATCCTGCATCGGATCAATTTAACATCAATACCAACGTTTTGGACTCAACGCAGCCAATCACAAAACGAGTTGTTCTTGCACAGATGTCACAACTCTTTGATCCCCTTGGACTAGTTAACCCAGTTGTCGTACTTGCAAAGATATTCATGCAAAAACTCTGCGAATCCAAAATTGACTGGGATACACCTCTATCGGAAAAGCTACAACAAAGCTGGAAGGATTATAGAGCTCAACTATCAACATTGAGGAGATTAGCCATACCACGCTATATAATGAATACCACCAAACGAAAGAGTGCGCAACTCCATGGGTTTGCGGATGCTAGCAGGCTAGCTTACGGTGCTTGTATCTTTATGCGCACTGAAGACATCTATGGAAATATCGACGTTTCCCTAGTTTGTGCGAAGAGTAGAGTCGCACCTACTAAGTAAACAACAATAGCGCGGTTAGAACAATGCGGTGCCAAGCTACTTGCTCACCTCATGAGAAAGGTCCAAAACTCTATATCGACAGATATTGAAGGAGTTTTTTATTGGAGTGATTCTCAATTTATTCTCCAATGGATAGCCTCGCCATCATCTAAATTTACCACCTTTGTCGGCAATCGCTTATATTCAAACTTTGACCGAACCGAACATCTGGCAACACATTGATTCAGCCAGCAACCCAGCCCCAGCGAACTATGTTCAAATAAACTCTGGTTTTCCATTGTCAACACAAGAACGCAGTAAATGCCTCCAACTGTCGAACATCGAACTGATATGCCCTCGGAACCAACCTATTTACACCACACATTCACATATGTACAAATGCGAGACAGCCCTTCTTGCTCACAGGGTTAATTCTTCCGCATACTGCAATGTACAAATTGCTTCCAATACCTGGATATAAGTTTTGAAGGAGCGAACAACATTCGATGCCATATGCCAAGGAAGCGTTCGAACTCTTCAGCTGAATGGTACTGGGGTTCTAAAACTAAGCCCAATTTGTGAACTAAACCATCCAGCAACCATTATTACTGGCCACTCGCAATACCTTGATGGCATGAATTTTTCCTTTTACCCGATGAACAATCTGTCCGACTACATCAGCCAAAATATGTTACATTTTGCTAACAAAATGGACCTCAATGATATAAATATAGACAAAAGGCTATGGAGCCACATCAAGGAGGGTATTGACAAAATAAAACAGGTCAAACTCCCAGAAACCATTTCTTCGCACAACACGCATACATACATTGTCAGCTACCTCTGCTTACTCTCAATAATAACAGCTTTAATATGGTTGACCTGGAAAAAATCACGCATTTACCGAAAACCATGTTCGCCAAACATTACATATCGACCACCAATTCCCCGTCCTAGAACATCAATTCATCCACAGGAACAAGAAATTATCGAAGGCTATTCAACTGTTGAACCAGCTCCACGAGTGTTTCAAGTGGGGGAGGATGTTAGAATTTGATAACTTACCAAATGCATAAATGATTTTCGCCACATCATCATTTCCCACAGTTCGGATAGGAAAAATAATATGCATAATATGCATTCGCATGTATTCAGACTATTTGTAATTCCCATGGTCCAACGCGGTAAGACTACACCGCCAGACAAAACAATAAAGTTCTATGCGGTGTGATCCCACGATCTAGCATAATGCGGTAAGACTACACCGCCAGACAAAACAATAAAGTTCTATCCGGTGCGATCCCACGATCTAGCATAGAACATGAAACCGCGAAAATTTAAACATGCTTAGAAGCAAATTCCATCGACACGTGGAACCATGGGAAGATTTAATTTGTGTATAATTAAAAATGTATTTAAGGTAAAGTGCAATAATAAAAGATGTCTATTGTCTCTGAAGCACTCGGAGTAATCATTTATATATATATATATATATATATATATATATATATATATATATATATATATATATATATATATATATATATATATATATATATATATATATATATATATATATATATATATATATATATATATATATATATATATATATATATATAGATATGTATGGATATATATATATATATATATATATATATATATATATATATATATATAAATATATATATATATATATATATATATATAAATAAATATATATATATATATATATATATATATATATATATATATATATATATATATATATATATATATATATATATATATATATATTGTTTGGAACAAACATTTAAAATCAAATAAATCAGTTAATTTTAAAAATAATAATGAAGTAAGCAACTTTTATAAATAAACTTGAAGTTAGTTACTTCTGTTCTTTAGTTGGTACTATTAAATTTTCTCTCTCTTTGGTCACATCTGCGAACGAGACAAGACGTATCAAGCGATCCTCATATATTATAAACACTTAAAGGTAATAAATACAAATTATTGAAATCAAATACACAATTGTTTTATGTTGAACGAAACATAAAAATTGGTGCCGAAACTAAATTAGAGCTGATCTTCGCAAAGTATTTTGTCGGAATAGGTGCGCACGTAATGTACTTCAAAAGTATAGTCAACCTCAAAATATAAGTGAAAGTGTGTTCACGGTTAATTTATTGGCCAAGTGCATTGTGCATTAATTTTCCCCTCGGTTGAGCCTCTACTATATTTAAGCATATCGAGCATAATCGCAACGCAATAAAAATCAATTGCTCGCTTCATTCATACAAAAAAAAGCAATAACTGCGATATCTACTGACAATTTACACGCTAACTTATTGATAACCTCGCAAATTTACTACGCTTGGCGATCCCACTGTTGGCTAATTATCAGGTAATGTCGAAAATTGAGGAAAATAAATTAAAAGCACAAATTGCGCAGTGCAAAGGCCAATTAACAGCAGAAGGCTTCTTGCGAGAGCAGCAGAAAGGGCCTTTAGAAAATGAGGCGATTAAGCTTAGGTTGCAATATCTAGAAAAGATTTTAGATAATATTGGGAAGTTTACATTGGAGCTATCAATTTTAAACGGCGAGAAGGAAGACGAAGATGTCGAAAATATAGGTTTTGAGCTCGAAGAAAGATGCTTTAAAGTGATGTCGGATCTTCGTAACCTTCAAATGAACGCATTGCCGCCGCAAAATATAGATATAAACAATTCTAACCCAAAAAGTGCAATGAAGTTACCACAAATTGATATTCCAGTGTTTGACGGGAAAGATTACACAAAATATCAAACGTTTATGGAGCTTTTCAATGCAGTGATCGACAGCAATGGTAATCTTCAATCAGTAGAAAAGTTATTTTATTTAAGAAAGTTTGTAAAATGTGAACCTTTAACGCTGATAGAGAGCTTGCCATTGACTAGTGAGTCTTATAAAAAAGCTTTAGAACTTCTTAAAAATAGATATGACAACAAGTTTTTAGTTATTAACAAACATGTTCATTCTTTGATAGATTTTCCTCAAATAGTAAAAGGGAGTGCCAGCAATTTACGAGAATTTATCTCCAATGTCCGTCAACATTTAGGTGCTCTTGCAACTTTGGGGCAGCCCACAGAACAATGGGATATGATCGTGTTACCCATCTTGCTGAGAAAAATTGACCAATTTTCCTGCAGAGCTTATCACAGTGACCGCGATGAGAGCAAGCTGCCAAGTTTAGAGGAGTTCTTTGTTTTTATTGAGCGAAGAGCTAGTAGCTTCGAGGAGAGCCTAAGGAGTGAAGGTAAGACCTTCTCCACTAGTCCTAATTATTCAAGCAAATCTAAAGTGACCAATTTAGCAAGCAAGCAACTTTATTCTTGCAAGTTTTGTTCAGATCCTTCATATAAATTGTTTCAATGTAAAAACTTTATGAAGCTTAATCCACTTGAAAGAAGCGAATTTGTTTTAAAAAACAATTTATGCAAAATATGTCTGAACAGTCACAAATCAAAATGTAAATTTCATTTTAAATGTTCTTAATGCAGTAGCAAAGAGCATAATTCTGTATTACATTACAATTCAGAAGAGCCAAGCATTTCAATGCACAATAATATTAAAGCTTCTTCTATACTTCTGCCAACTATTAAAGCAAAAATTTTATCACAAGATGGTAAATCTCACATTGTTGCTCGAGGATTGTTGGACAGCGGCAGTCAAGTTTCTTTTATTACCAATGACATAGTCAAATTGCTAAAATTATAGTGCATCAAAAATAATCTTAGCATTTCAGCCTTAGGTCTGCAAAACCGAACAATCACCGAAGCTGCTAATATAACTTTAATGTCGCTTCAAAACAATTTTCAATATAAAGTGAGATGCTCTATCGTAAAGCAAATTACTACAAAATTGCCGCAGCAAAAATTTGATCTTCAGGATATTGCCCTCATTGAATCGGCTCAATTATCTGACAGCAACTTTAATGTACCGGGTGACATTTCATTTTTGCTATCTGCGGACACATTTTTCAAAATAATGTTACCAAACAAAACCAAGTTACCTAACAGTAATCTTTATTTAATAGGCACTAAATTTGGCACAATTATTTCCGGCGAAATTAATAAGAAAGCATCAAACAGCCCAGTGCAATGTTTTCATACTACCAATTTTGCAGATAACATAGAAGCTGATGTTGATCAAATTCTCACCAAATTTTGGGAGGCTGAATTAGTCCCTGATTCTAGTACGGGGGTTATAGAAGAGCAAGATGCTTGTGAGACTTTCTTCAAAAAATCGGTGCACTTAATTAACGGCAACTTTCAAGTTGCGCTTCCCTTCAAAGAACCTTTAGATCAGCTTAATCTTGGCAATACATTTCCCATAGCAGCGAAAACATTAGATTTAACATTGGCAAGGCTGAACAAGAATTTTAAACTGAAGGAAAAATACAATCATTTCATTAACGAGTGCATTCGATTGGGGCATGCAAAAGTTATTCCTTTGAGTTATTCTGAAATCAATAAAAGATATTTCATGCAGCATTTACCTGTCATTAGATATGATAGAAAAACAAATCCCGTCAGAGTAGTATTTAATGGTAACACTAAAGAAAATTCCCTTCATAACAGTTTAAATGATGTTCTTTTAAATGGTCCCAAAATTCAAAAAAGATCTTTTTAACATATTAATTCGATTTAGACAATACAAGTATGTTATGCTAACTGACATTCAGCATATGTACCGAGCAATTTTCATACAGCCTGAGCATAGACCATTTCAGAACATATTATGGAGGAGTAAAGAAAATAAAACAATAATCTTGGAATTACAAACCGTCACCTATGGGCTCAAAAGCTCCAGCTACTTAGCTGCGAGATGTCTAGAAGAATTAGCAGAATGGTATAATTCAGAGTTCCCACAGGCTTCTGAAGTCATTCGCAACTCTATGTATGTTGATGATGCCTTATTTGGAAGTCAATCTATCGAGTCTGCTTTAGAGGTAAGAGATCAATTTATTTCGCTACTGCAAAGTGGAGGCTTTCATCTGCATAAATGGGCTGCAAATGACCAACGGCTACTAAATGGTATACCGAATGATAAACTCTTTTTTGATAGCCATGAACTCTGTAGGGAAAATGTGTCCATGAAGGCACTGGGTGTAACCTATGACATAATATCGGATACATTGAAAGTGGGTTGTTCCAAAGGTATGCCACAAATCTGGACTAAACGATCGATCCTAAGTTTTATTGGATCATTTTTTGACCCCCTTGGCCTGGCAGGACCAATTACATTAAGGGCTAAACACTTTCTACAAAAATTGTGGAAAGAAAATACAAAATGGGATTCCCCTTTACCAGATTCATTTATCAATGAATGGACTTGCTTTTATCAACAATTAATATCTATGCCTACATTTTCAATAAAAAGATGTCTTAATATATTTGGCGCTCAACACATCGCGTTATTGGGTTATTGTGATGCATCCAACATTGGTTACGGATGTTGTATCTATCTAAAAGTAGTGAATAATAACACTTCAACGGTGAACCTACTATGCAGTAAATCAAAAATAGCACCATTAAAAAGCAAACTTACTATGCCAAAACTAGAATTAAATGCAGCATTATTATTGGCAAAATTGTACAATAACGTGATTAATACTTATTCTAACATTAAAGTGGACGCTAAATATTTATTTTCAGATTCGCTAGTAGTATTGTGTTGGCTAAAATCAGAAAAAGACCTACCTTCTTATGTAAATAATAGAGTCAAAATGATTAATTCATTAACAGAAAATTGCAGATGGATTCACATTGATGGAACATCCAATCCAGCTGACTGTTTATCCAGGGGATGCAATCCTAATGAGTTGTTCAATAATTCGTTGTGGTGGAACGGTCCCATTCAGCACTCATCAGTCAGCTACGTACCTAATACATCATTATTTTGTAATCATGCTTTGTGCGAAACAGGGCTAACACCCGAGGACCAGAAGGTTGGATTGAGTGTCACCAGCTATGTACCTAAATTACCCGACTTACAAAATTTTCATCCTGGAACAAGATTGTTAGATGTTACAATTTATTCACAACTGTAGAAATCAAGGTAATAAAGAAACCAGTAAACTATTGTCAGCAACAGCTTTAAATAATGCTAAAAAAAATATTTTTTATGGTGCAGAGAGCATATTTCAAGGAGGAATTAAAATGCATTGTTAAAAATTCCTGCATAAAGTCAAATTTAAAATCACTAGCACCATTTCTTGATAAAAATAATATACTTAGAGTCTCTGGACGATTGCAAAATGCTAACATAAGTTATTCACAAAAACATCCTATAATTTTGCCAAAAAAGTGCCACATAACTGATTTAATCATAAGAAATGCGCATGTAGTCTTAATGCATGCTGGTCTTAAATTACTAATGTCAAATTTGTCACTAAAGTATTGGATCATTAATTGTAGTAGAGAAGTTAAAAAAATAATACATAAATGTGTAACATGCTATAGATTTAAAGCCCAAGCTGCCTCTCAGCTGATGGGGTTATTACCCTTTGACAGAGTTAACAAAAATAATGTTTTTTCTGTTGTAGGCATTGATTGCTGTGGTCCCTTTCAAATTAAGCAATCTACCATTCGTAGAAGTGTAATCACTAAAGGATATGTTGCTGTATTTGTCTGCTTTGTCACAAAATGCGTGCATTTGGAGCTGTGCTCAGATATGACAACTGAATGCTTTATAGCAGCACTTAAAAGGTTTATTTCACGGCGTGGCCTTCCCAATACCATACACTGCGACAATGGAAAAACGTTCAAAGGTGCAGATAATGCGCTAAAGGAACTTTATAAATTACACAACTCTACCCAACACCAAGCAGCTGTTACAAACTACGCTACTTCTAGAGGTATTGAGTTTAATTACATACCTAGCTACTCGCCAACATTCGGAGGACTTTGGGAGGCAGCGGTCAAAAGTGCCAAATTTCACTTTAAAAGAATAATAGGTCCTAACATGTTCACTT